>JAUMHL010000007.1:9409640-9441648 GCA_032362345.1 Sandelia bainsii | reverse complement strand
AAATATTTAGAACATTCATCTTGAATCCAGTTTGTATACACTACCGGTCAAAAGTTTTAGAACACCCCAATTTTTGTCCGGTAGTGTACGTATATTAAACATAAAACTGGAGATAAAATGAACATGAATTAGTAATGTACAGCTTGGCATTTTGTGAACTTGGACCATACATATGCCCATTTCTGGCTTACAGCACATTTTTGAATATTTCTTAACCAATTTATCATATTTGGGTGAATATTTTATTCTCTATTCAGTTTCAACAGGAGGAGAAAAAAAAGCTATCTTTATACTCAATCAGCTGCAGTCATTCTGAAATCGGTGAACGAGCTCTTACATTAGACAATAGCACTACTGTGATGGTTATCACTGCTGAAGAGTCATCCATCTGCACTACATTCATTAAAGTCTAAACTATGAAAATAATGACACAGATAACTCACCAGCATAGCCCGAACGACAGATGCACTCATAGTCTGCAACCAGGTCAATACATGTGGAATTATTGGCACAGTATCCATGGACACATTCATCATAGTTGATTTCACAGTTCAAACCCCCAAACCCTGTATGAAGAGAAAATAAATCTCATCAGAGATGGTGTGTTAAACGTCAGTAAGAACCAGATTTGTAATGATTCTAATTAGTATCAAATTACACCCAAAATCTATTTATGCTGTGGTGAAATTTTACATGACTTTTCACTGCAAGCTCATCAAGTAAACAAGTACTGTGTTCTGTGTTAGACGAAATAAATTAGATTTTTTCATATTGTGTCTATCATTTTCCATGGCGATTAATTCTATGTTACATCATCACATTTGATATTTTTAAAATAAAAGGTTAAAGTCATGATGTAAACGTGAATGCTGCCAATCTCCAACATTTTGTCCCTATAAATATATTCCACTGCATGGTCACGCTACAAAATGACTATCATTAGCACTGTCACACACTGCAGCTACAGGAGGCCCATGACTAATGCTTGGCTATCAGCACCATCGGTGCAGGTCAAATTCTCATCATTTCTCAAACTGACCATGGAACCAATTTCCACCTCTCGCCATGTCATAAAATTTGACAATTATCCTGACTTCATTAAAAATGCATAACAAGCTTCACCCGCAATCAAGGTTTAATCAGAGGTATGTCTCACAGGTAAGATGTCAACTGGACTAAGACATTATTGGAAAAAAATACCTGAGATTTATTCCTTCTTACACTAATGGTGCAAGTGACAATTTATGATGGAATGATTCTATGCGATTAGAGAAATATGTATTAGACTTATGGGTAGCATGAAAAAGTGTGTAATTAAAAGTCATAATTAATAAAAGGTAGCAATCGACATTGTGTGGTCAAAGTCAGCTTGTTGAGAATATACAAGAAAACACTTGAACATGTGTGTTCAATCATATACTAATCTGATGTGATCTTTAGCTCAAGTCAAATCAGCAGAAACTATGTTTTTTGGACACAGCTGTGTTAACTCTCAACCCTCTGTGACACATGGCTGTACAGATATTAATCATCTATCATATGTAGGACATGAAGTTGGACAAAGAAGCTGATCAAAACTGTTCAGTCGTTGTATATTCCCCTATTGCATGAAAGTTGTCAGAACAGATTCCACCAAACTGAGTCAGACACTGGTACGAAATAGTCTCTGTTAAATGTAATGTGCAAGAAGCGCTCTCTTCATTTCAGAGCAATAATTTAATAATACTCAATGTAATGTTTTTTGATTGTTCAGATATACTGAGAAAATCTTGTGAGCAGGGAGAAGAATCTGGGGAACAATGTTTCAGACCTATTTCATGCATTAATGAGTTCTTGAGTGGATAATGTTGAAGAAATTGGTTTGAGGGAAAATAAAAAATCACATTTCTCTTGTAATTGTTGAAATGATTAAAAACATAGTTGATGGCAATGGAAATTGGTACCAGTGCTGAGTTAACCACAGTGGGAGATGTGGTTAAGTTTAGTGCAATAGGTAAGTAAGTAGGTGCAATCTGTATGTGTTATTCACAACAATACTGATAAGGGAAAAGTGGCTGCATGCATGTTTTGGGAATTTTCTCTAAGATGAGATTTCCATTGTGTGGTTGTTCAGCATCAAACAGAAGAATGTGCATGCTTATTGATCTTAGCTGTAGCCACAGCAGAAATAAATCAACATAGTTTCACCTCTATTTGACTGAATGAGTGAAAATTTCTGAATGGCTTTGCATTTAAGCCAGAGTCATAACTCCAGGCCTGAAACCAGTTGGTTGCACACTTAAATAGCAACAAGGATCTGAATTAACCACATAATCACATCATCCTGACTATCAGGGGCTCTAATTGCATTGCAACTTACCCTCTGAGCAAAAGCACTGATACAGGTCAGTGCCATCCACACAAATACCACCATTCTGGCATGGCTTTGACTCACACTCATTGAGATTTACTTCACAAAATGACCCTCCAAACCCTGCAGCACATGTAAAAAAAAAAAAGAAAAGCACAGTTATTAGAATCCTTTTGTCTGGTTTAATTTCTCAGCCAATTAGGATCAGCATGACTTTGTTTTCACAAACAAAAGCTTGTTTTCAAAGCTTGTATTGATTCAAAAAGCTTGCTGGGCACATGCAGACTCAGCTCACTGGATCATTTAATCGTGTTTAATAATAGCCAGTCATTGCCCTTCTGATTTATTACATTAAACAAGCCAAATCCAGTAATTTTAACATCAATCTATACACAAATTCCCTTTGTGTATAGATTAGGGAAACGTGAAACATGCATCAGTGCTCAAGTGTAAATGCACTCACACCATACACGCACACACCCACACAGGCCAATAAAAAGAGGAAACGTGTCAGTGTTTAAGGCATATTATTGCTGTTGCTGATCAGGCTGTACTGTATGTGGGTTAACTTCACACTTTACCATAGAGCATTTGTTATGTATGTATACTGTGAATATTTCACAGTCAGCCAAGGACTAAACAGAGCGCAAGGGTCCTGAGATGCTCTTCACAATAAAGAATGTGGAAAAATGAATACAAAAAGAATAGTCACGGAAGCTGTCTAACTGCAGAATAAGCAGTTTCCCTCCGAAATAAAACTGTAGCATTATACAAAAACAAGAGCAACAAAACAAAAACAACCGCTGCATTGTGAAAACCTGCTGGATGACAAAAACTGTCTCATGCCAAGAAGGGCTTTAGATGAAACAATAGCTTTTGGAGCTCAAATAAATGTATGGCAAAAATAAGTCTTGCACTGCAAAGTTGTTCCTTTGAAATAAATGATAATGTAAAACTAAAAGTTAGTGCTGTCAAAAACTGCTTTTTGGTTATAAGAACACAATTACTGCCTCACAAAATGTGCTCTTCAGGAACTTTCCTCAGCAACTTATATAAAATAGCACTGCTGTATTTCTTTTTTGTCATGACAATCATGCAAAGTCATACGTGCAACATCCACCATTTTCAGTTCATCTAACATTCTCAGTTCAAGGATGTAATTTAGTGTAAGTACTAAATGCTAGGTCAAAGATTTGACAGCATGGGATATACCGTGTGGTGATGCTGGGTATGAGTAACATGTTTTGCAACACATTAGGCTGGAAAGCATTAGATAATATGGATGCCAAGACTGACAACATCTAGACAAGTCATCATCTCACAGTTTGCCCTTGAGAAGTGATCTGGAGAGAGCAGTTCGCTGCAAGTTGATTTCATTTACATAAGGAATCACTCACAATCCTTCACTTTGACGTCTGCCGAGCATAAGTGCAACAGGAGTAATGAAGTTCTGGTTATTGATTGGGTTACATGAACATCTATGTAACAGCCATTCATTTGAAAAGAGATAAAGCTGATGTGCAGCAGTGTCGACTGAATTATGATTGGTTTGACAGACAAAATGTTTTTATTTTAAGCACCATGACTGCATCCGGGAATAAGCTGCAGGAGTTCTTGTTCATATAGACGGTACTGTGAGGGCATTCTGTCACTTGCTCCACACGTAGACTCGACTTGCAAGAATCTGAAGCCTGGCAAGACTTGGCAAACCGGTCACAGGTCAAGACTCTTCCACTTATTCCTGTGTTATCCCTATCACTGCCGGCAGCTACTGCTGTGATAAAACTGTCATCCTTTTGGGAGAGGAATCAGAAGGACTTGACTGACACAGAAACGAAAGTTTTTTTTTTTTATTGCCAAAATAGTCAAACTAATATGCATATATCAGCACAAGAACATAATATTATGATGGTCTAAAATATTATGTAGCAGCGTTTGGGTTCTATTTTTTATACATAGTCTAGTAAGAGAACTTTACTACAGAGCAGGCAGCACATAAGAATGACTTCTCTGATAAAACAAGATAGGGTGGATTTACTTTTTGATTTCCTAAGGTCAGGATTTACTTTACAGCACCTTTCAGTACAAGGAACTTGTCCGAAAGCAGGTGAAAATACACAAGTTCTCAGTCTCACTGTGTGCTCATTTCCCACCTGTTAATATACCAGTATGACAAATTTAACATCCGGTTAAAGGTCTTGCTCACCTCTTTTACATGTGCAAGAAACATTCTGTCCATCCTTGGTCTCAGTGCATATTAATGTGTGTTCACTGCACACTCCAAATGAGCAAAGGTCAACATCCACAGAACAATCTTTCCCCTTGAAACCTGCAATTAAAACAGAGCCAAAAAAGAAAAAGCAGCAGGGACTGAATTTAAACCAACAGCAACAACACATTACTTAAGACATATTTATGTGGCTGTATATTTTAGCCTATAAAGACACCTTTTCTTTAGCAGATTGATGGGGGTTATTGATTCTTGCCCTTGCAATCTACCTGCAATGCAGTATGCTAATTGAGTGAATCATTGACAGAGGCCCACCCTACTAAACTGAATCACATTTATCTGCCCCACCAAGTGCATGTCTGCATGTCACTGATAGATTCCTATGTCGATATCTATTGCTGTAAATAACACACAGACACAAGGTGTAACTGATACTCATTACTTAAAGGGAGAAATCTAAAATAGATCACCATACATAATTCAGGTCAAAGCAGCTAAGACCATTTTTTTCTATTTACCATTAAATTTGTACGGTGACAAAGTTTGAGAGACTGTATTTATGATGTCACAGAATATTTGAGTTTTTGATAGTCAAATGTTCAAAACTTTCTACTCATGCTAACAAAAAACCCTTTTAAATCTGAGGGGGAATGTGCCCAGATCCATGTCACATTAATCTGGGTGCAGTCACTGTCTGAAAAGTAGGTCTCACTCACTGGCAAAAGAGTGAAATATTTCAAACGTCACTTCCTAATACAAATCCCCTTTTCTCAAGAATATATTACAGAGAACAGCATTTATTATATAGTACTTTTAGCTGTAAGTGATCCCCATTGTCTTTGTAACCTGTATCCAGAGCAGCATACTCTACATCAACACATATACCTAGGTGTTTGATGACCTTCCAACTACCCTTTTCCTATTATATTATGTATTGCCTTGACTAGTTAATGGACAGCTATTGCCTCCAACAGAGTGTTTCAGAAGTGTTTAATAACCAATTGTGCATGCAATTCACTCTGAGGTTAATGTTGCATGAAGGAATGTCACATTTACAGTGTCACCATCTCCAAGTGGGACTCCCTAATCTATCTGACAGCTACTAGTGGCTCAGCCAAACTCTGCTACAGAAAGACACAGACAGGGAGAAAGTGAAACTTCTTAAAATGCACCGTAACATTGCAAGCTTTGTTGTGTTTGTTGAATACACTGACATGTACTCATGATGATAGCAGCGATGCATCATAACTATTCCTTGGCTCTGAGAACTGCTGTTCATCAGCATATTTAATCATTGTTCATCTACAATGGTCTGGTTGCTCCACTGAGCTGAAAAAGTGAAAATCATGTTCTTGGATAGAAAACTGCCAAATTCAGTTGTTACTTCAAAGTTAGTTTAATAAATCAAATGAGACTTATGATTATGAAAACTAGATTTAGCTTGTGTAGTTCATTACCTCAACAAAATAGGCCAAGGTAGTGGCCTTATTTGTTGGTCTGCATGTTAATATGTACTTTTCAATGTCAGGGGGTCTGTCAATCAAAGGGTGATCTGATTAAAATCCTAATAATGCCACTTACAAGGCAACACCACAAAACAATATTTATTTTTCTCTTGTCTATTACTTGGTAATCACTTTAGCCAATGATAAAGTAATGCTGCAAAATTTGCTCCTGTACATCTAAGTAGCACAACACTTACATTATGAACTATAACTTTGTGGCCATTAGTCTGACTCAGTTATGGCTGGTTTTAAGCATTCTCCAAAGACCATGGCTGTCATTAGCCAATTAGCACAACTGCCAGTCACTATGTATGTTCTGATGCAGTGCCAGATGCAGATTAAACATCAGTAGATTTGGTCACCAAAACAATAGATATAGGGGATTGTAAAACCTTGACTGAAGCATCATTAAGAGTGTTCTAGTTTATTTGTAGTATTGTTCCTTCCATCACAATAATCTCTAAATAAATAAAAGTAGAACTGGGCAACTCTGGCATATCAATGTGAAGCTCCAAATACCTGGTCACAGGAATAGGGCTGAAGGCAGAATTTAAAAATATCCATAGTCTTTCCTGATTCCTGTGTGTTCTTTGCAGGGAGAAGCGAGCAAACCTGACAGACCATTTATCTAATTGAATTTCTGAAAAGATAAAGTGATCAGAAACATCTGTCTATAAATCTGTCAGTGAAATCAAAACAGTAATGGAAGCTTTACTGACACACTGGTGCTCTGCTTTTCTCTAAATCTAATTTGAGCAAAAGGCACAAAAAAGGTAAGATCAGATAATGTACGGTAATGCATTTTCTGTGTCCATAATGTCCTAAAAACACACCAAGGAACATGTGCTGTATATGTTTCAAGGTAGTAAATGTTTTATTGACTCTAACTACATTTACATTTTTAACTACATTAAGTTTGATTTATTGCACAATAAAACAGAGGTAGATTTAGCTGAACTAAAAGATTAGAGGTTGCAAAGTGACAACAGACTTTGAAAAGATCAACAACAAGTGTAGTTATTCTGCATCTATGCAATATACTGAGAAAATAATTTGTGACCACTTGCCCAGTGCCAGAGTATATTTCGTATCCTGTCGACACCTATGCTTTGTGGATTTTATTTTTTCAAATATTTGCCTGTAAATCCTGTTATGTGGATCGTGACTGTTTACAACTGAATGTGACATTGGACTCGTGATGCCAAGTGGGCTGGCTGCTGCATTCTGACTTCAATCAAGTTGTGATTAAGTATTTTATTACCAGAGGGCAGAGTAAAATCAGCTGCACACTGAATGGTGCAGCACCTCCCTCTATTATGGACTGATTATTATCCTTTTAGGGACATGTGTTTCTTTGTATTTTGAACATACATCAATTTGTAAAACAGGTTGTCCCTTGATTAAAGGACAATGCTGAAAACTGAATGGTAGTCATTTCAGGAAGTCATGTCTTCAGATGTTGATTTAGACCTTGATTTCACTGTAGAATAATGCTTTGTTTAACCTAACCCTAATACAGATTTAGTAGTTCTACTTGCTTCTTGTAGAGCCCTTTAAAACTAGCCCGCAAACTTTTGCTATCTTTGGAGGTGTATGTATAAACAAAAAGTGAAAAATGAACTTAAAAAGTAAATGTATGAGAAGTAAACTTTTCATGTATTCCCAAGGTACAGTATACAGAAAAATAATAGCATGATATTTTTGTAAACATGCTCAATAATACACAAGTAATCTGTACTTACCAAGAGGACAATGACAAATGTAGTCATTTATCAGATCTATACACGAGCCTCCATTTAGACAAGGCTGCGACCAACAATCATTTACATTCTCAGAGCAAGTTCTTCCTGCAGGATAAAGAGACAGAAATAAATAAACTCTACTTAATGTCACAGGGAATACGGTCTAAAATATGTTTCTACTAATAAATTTAGCTGTCACTGGGGAAATGCAATAATTGTTGGACCTTATAAATCTTAAAATATATGAACACTAATAATACCACATTTTCTCAACAATGAGCAGCACCTAGTTAACTGAAAACAGATTTTTTTTTCATGAGACAGTTGATTACCTTGGATTCTACTGGTCAAAATGCGATTGGATGATTATATTTTCAGCATGTGTCAGCTTGTATGTATGCGTAAATGGACTGACCTCAATTTCAGTATCATCTGGGCAAGAGTTAGAAATGAATTGATTTAGGATTTTACTGACAAATTTAAAGCTCCACTAGGTCTGGCCTCCGGCGATATTTCAGACCTCTATGAGCGAGAGAGCTCATAGAGAACTAAAAGCCTGACATCCTCAGTCATGGCTCTTAATTCTGCACTGCTGCCTACACCAAAGGTAATTCTACTTTTGCCATTTTGACCCCATACACTGGCAAGCTCTCTGTTAATCATGTTCTGTAAGATACTGATAATTAAGAGAACTGTAACTACGGCCCAAATATACTGTACAAGATACACTTTGGACTACACACTGTATGACTGATATGATACTGAGCCAGCTCCGTATGCCAGCCAATATTAATTAATTTACCAGCTAACACATTAATGCACTACTTTTCAGCTTGGACATTTTATCACACATTAGATTAACTATGTACTGCACTATGGTAACAGTAACAATCCACAATCTGCAGAATTTATAAGAAATAGCTATTTTAATTAATTTAAATTAAATAATTTTCTATTAATGCAGCTGCATGCTGTGAAGCATTTGTGCAGCTGTGCAATCAGTTCAAATCAGCACACACTTATGAATGGGCAGCTTTCAAGCCTGGGCAAGTTGTAAATAGTAATTCAGGTGTAATAGAATACGTTGCTATAATACATTTGCAGTAGCTCAAAGACAAAGTTTGTACGTTGCTGTAAATCTAGTTCTTAGAACCAACAGAATGACTGATACAAGGAAATACTATCCAACAACATGACAGGGCCTGTGTTTATCATTTTTATGTAATCTGTAGTAATTCCAGTTTTCCATCTTCTTCCATGTGTTACTCAAGCTGCGTGTTTGACTACTGATACAAATGTTAAAACTACACTTCATATTCAATAACCCTGAACAAATTCTTATTAACTTTCTATGTGAATACTGCATATTTCTGTTTCTAAATTCTTAATATTTGAACTCTAAAACCTGATATAACCAAAAATCTGATATTCCTGTGGCTGGTCACACTAACGGTTGTAAACAGGCTCACATTTGCATCAGATTTTCTCATACCCTCAAACCCTGGGGGACAGTGGCACCGATAATCACTGATTAGGTCCAGACAGGTGGCGCCGCTTGCACAGGGGAAGCTGTTGCACTCATTTGTTTCCAGTTCACAGAGCGACCCTTCAAATCCAAACACGCAGCGGCAGGTGAAGTTATACTGCTGGTCCAGGCAAACCCCATGTTCAGAACAGCGATGGCCAACACAGTAATCAATATCCTCTTCACAGTAGACGCCTGTGTATCCTCTGGGACAAAGGCAGCTAACAACAGATTAAAGAGAATTTCTTGATACTGTATAGAGTGAGAGGAATTCCTTCAACCCCGAAGGAATAGAACAGTAAATGTCACAGCTTTTACAGTCATTCACATTCTGCTACTCTTAGACAATCAAGATTTCAGCACTCACCTGTAGCCATCAATCTCATCCACACAAGTGGCTCCATTGTGACACCAATGTTGAACACAATCATTGACATTTATACGACAGTGCTGACCAGACCAACCAGGTCTACAGATACATGTGTAGCTATTGGCATTATTCAACACACAGCGTCCTTCATTGGCACATGGCTGTTAGAAAACAGAAAAGAAAGCTTTTAGAGATGCATATGTCATGAAATAAGATATGCTGCTCCATGTGCAAAAGTGAAATTGATTCATCCTTTATGATAATATCATAGATTGGACTGAGTCAGTTCTTGTAAAAAAGATAACCATTATTTTACAATGCAACCTCTTATTATTTTGTGCTCCTGGCTTTGTGAAAATGAGCCACATGCCACACTCATGAATACTGATTCACGCTTTACACTAGATTCACTCAGTATTCCATGTAGTATCTGCATCGTGTCTTACAAGACAAGATCAATGGTCATTGAGAGCTAAACCTCCCAAGAGCTCTCAGCTACAAAAAGAAATGAATTCTGGCTGTTATATGTGTGTATATTTAGTGGAAGGGGAAACAAAGGGGCAGAGGAAAAGCTGGCTTGTGGGAAGGTGTATAATGCAGACATCATGCCATTTCTGTACAGTGGCCAACACAAGCCTTGCTCCACAGTGAGTTATCATCTCCATCTGTCATCTGAAGGAGCTCCTCTTTTCAGATTCAGCTGCTTTTTAAAAATTTTTTTAAACACAGTCAATTCATCCATATATAAAGAAAGTATCACATTTACAATATAGACATCACAAATCTTTAGTAGGACTTAACATTAGATGGCAGAGGCCTTTTCAGTATTGTGCTCCCTGTTCATGCCAAAAGCAAAAGCCCTGACAAACAATGACACAACTGAAGCTTTGCCTTTTTCTAGAAACCTGAAAGATATGCAACCACATTCAAACTAAAAAAACAATGTAAAAATGTGCTCCAATGATTTTAAATCTGATTGAAATAAACCGTTTGATAGCACAAATGATCACAAAACCTAGATAGAACTAGAAAAAAGTATATAATTTGGGGAAATTGTAAAATAATTATAGTGGACGCACAGTAAATGATACTGCAACTGAAAGACTGCTGGAGTTATTGATTATAAAGTGTGTTGGAAATCTCATATGGCTTATTAAAAGATGTCCAAGTCAAATGCAATATTTTATAAAATTAAGAATTTGTTCACTCAGACTTAGTTATACACACAATATTGTTTAAATCATAAATCTATTTTAAGAAGAAGTAAGAATAGTTGTTAAGGTAGACTATCTGACACTGTCTAATAATTTATTTAGTAAACTAATGGCTCTAAAATTACACATCTAGTGAAATTAGTGTAATTAAAATGTGCACAAAATTAAAAACAACTATGATATGAAAGGCATCTGGATGTTCAAAAAATGACAAAAGTAAAAAAAAAAAACATATATTGTAGTTGAAAGAAGTACTCATTATACTACTTGATAAATAGCTTAATCAATTAGTAAAATGTACTTGAGTTTGGCTACTGGATATGAATCAGAGAGTGGATAAGATGAATTTTGATTTAATTGGCAGGGGTTATCTTGAATAACTGTTAATTGGTGGTGTTAGTGAGAAGAGTAGGTATAAGGAGCATGTGTTTTTGTATCTAGTCAGGTAAAGGTCAGAATCTCCTACATCACTACATTTACATTTATGTATTGCTCATTTTATCTTTCAGGCAGTACATTTTGAGCAGTGAATTCCCTCGCTAGTTAAGATTTTATTACAGCTTTTTTCCTGCGTAAACCAACATACTGTACAGTTTCAGCACCAGCTGATTACTGTGTTTATGGATTATCACATTTGCTGTCAATCTTCCTGAGGGACTTATACTTATTTTATCACTGTGTGTAACAAAGAATTATGGCCAACTGTTTTCAATACCATACCCCATTCTCATTTACACTGAATTAAGATTTGATATCATCTCACTTAATTTCTCAGTGTCACCGTTCAGTCTGTTTACATTACAATTAACATATGAAAACTTGTTTTGACTCATAGCAGACAATGCTTAGTGCATTTGTATTCAGTTGTTGGTTGACATAGTTCTTATGCCAAAGTGTCACATTCTTAATCTATCTTTATTTCAACTAGAAAGCAGTTGATTTTTCTGGTGGCTTATGTGTTCTGACATGAGGAAAGTTATCAATTAACAATTAACAATTAGTGTGTAAACATTACATTAAAGCTCATTAATTTGCTTGTTTTATTTCCCTGCTGTTGTGATACTGTTGCTGCACTGCTGCAGAGAATGCACAGAAATTGCTATAAGAGAAATAAACAGAGGATTGTGAGCTCGTTAAACATGAACAGGACACTTGAAGTGGAATTGTTAATGTGCAGATGAGGATGAACAGTGGATTAAGATGTTTTTACCCACTTGAAGATTTTGAGGGCAGGGTAAACGGCAGGTATATTCAAGGCCATCTGGGAGATCCAAACACTGAGTCTTTGGTGGGCATGTGTTGTTGGGCAGAGCACAAGCATCTATGTCAACTTCACAATTCTTTCCCGCAAAACCTACAGAAAAAGATTTCATACACTTAACTGATGCAAATTCTGACCAGCAGAGAGTATATCTGTTGCAACCCAGTTCAACTCTTCTATACAGTATACTTAATAAACAAGGTCGACTGGAGGATTGGCCTCATTTTGAAATGTAGTCAATTTGCCACAGTGCCTCCCTGTACTTGTATTTGACTTAAGACTTTAAGTTAAGGTCGAACAGCTACATTTAAGTATTCTTAAATTTTCCTATTTTGCCCTGCTTTTCATCTAATCTAGTGGTGTCCAATCCTGGTCCTCTAGGGCCACTATCCTGTTTGTTGTCCAACTATCCCTGCCTGACCTACTGCTAAAAACATGATTAAGGTGTATTCAGCCAGTCAGAATCTGTAAGGCTGGTTGCCAAACAAGCAGAATCCTGGCCCTCAAGGACCAGGATTAGACACCCCTGAATCCCTCTTCTTCTTGTACTTTGGTTTTAATATTTAGGCATTTAAGGTCAACAAAACTAATTTGGCTTGCTTTACAAAGGACAATGTATTTTCACTAAAGGAAAACCTTGGCTGTATTCAGTGAAAGGTAGGACCTGTAAAAATGGTCACAGGCTGGCAAGTTGGAATCCCACCTATGTCTTAAGACTTGCTTGCTTAGGCAGTACTCAGCAGACTATTTTCTTACATTGTTGAGGAGGAAGAAGCTTAGATCTACTGAGGTAACAGATGAGATTTAGCAGCAAGGCTGGAAAGCCAGGGTACGTCCTGTGGAATTTTGTTACCATGGATCTGTGGCCACATCTAGTACCAGTTTACTCAGAGAGTTAAGAGATTCATGATCAGGGATTATGGCAGTCTGCAAAGGCAGCTTCAGATGCAGCTGAAAAGAACAAGCAACGGCTCTGGCTGAAAAGGAAAGGCACCAGCTTGAGTACAAAGTGTGAATATCTAAGAGATACTACATGTATCAGTGTCAAGTCAGTGGTCAAACAGCACTCTCTACTCTCTGTGTAATCATCTTACATGTTTAAGATCTTTTTAGCATATGACACAGTGTGCAATTTAGGCTTACTCTTGATATTAATAGTGAAAGGGCAAATACAGACAGGCAAAATGAGTATAGTCCTAAACAGTCCTCTGAGCAGGTGTAATGGGGGTGGCACATGATAACTGTTGAGCTTCCTGGGGTGTCATGGGTCTAATTCAACTTGACATCTGTGATGGGAGGTTCCCACTCGATAACCCTAATGACATGCCATCAGCCCACCCCACACAGAAAGCACAAGGGACAGTTACATCATATCTGGTGTATTGAAAAGGCGTGTTATACGCACTTTTGTTGTATAATGGGTCATCTTCAAAATTGTTGCTTGTATGGTTTGAACACTGACATTTGCAAATAGCTTTTCTAAAATAACTAATAAAATCATAAAAATATAGATCACCATTAAGACACAGATGATAAAACAAAGCCCTTTGTGAAATGTTTCCTCTACTCAGTTAATTCATGTTTGTTAATAAAGAATAGCTATATAGCTACCAGCAGATAGCTATATCATAACTGCATTTTAATTGTTATTCAGAAGGTCTTAGGTTCAAACCTGCTGGCCTAAAAAAAGGAGTTTGCAAGTTTTCCTTGTGTCTGCAAAGATTTCCTCCAGTGTCTTCCCTAAGTTCAAAGACATGTCAGTTAAGTGAACTGGAAACTCTGAATTCCCTGTAGGTATGACTTTGTTTTTCTGTCTGTGTTTTAGCCCAAAGATCAACTGGCAAGCTGTCCAAGGTGTGCCCCATGTCTTAGCTAATGCATGCTAGATGTATTTCCAGACCCCACAACCCAGAACAGGACAAGTGGTATATAAATGGATGGATCTATAATCCTTCAAACTATCATTCACAATTTTTTAAACTATGAAAAGTTATATCTTAGGTACTTCAATGGCTAACACAATTTGATGAAAAAACAATGTCACCTTAAATATTGACTCTAATGTGCCTTGCTTCAACGACTAATGAGGCGAGCGCACTGTGACCCATATGTCATTAACACTGGTATTGTCCTTTAATGTTTAATTGAACTAGAATGAACAAACACAATGCTCCATTATCAGTGTTACATATCCCCAAAGATCCAGATGATCTGCAGACAAAAGCAGCTAAAAATAACAGTGGCAAAGTCTTGTGAGAAAGAAACATCAACTGGGCCCTAAGCAGTCCTGTCCACAGTGTCTTTGGTCTGTACATGCAGCAAAATGTTCCAGTAAAGAGGGCAAGAGCAATTTCCAGACACTGTTCCGTGCCAACAATAAAGAGCTCCTTTGAATGGTCCACCACTTTACATTGAGTAAATGTAAATTTAGACTCATCTGGAGAGGCACATTAAGCAATTACAGGAAAATTACTTTAATGCATGTTTCATAATATAATATTTTCACAATTTGGTTGCATTATTGAGATATGGCAATAAGCTTGGCAACTTTTCTCAGCTGTCAATCACAGGCCAAGACTATACAATCATACTGTGAATAAAATGGCTAAGCTGTGTTACCTCTATACTGCACAACTGAACATGCTGTGATCAATACGATGCTGATAAGCAGGCTTTTATATGAATTATTTTATAACTTAGAGTTACATAACAAAAGCCACTTCATTTAACCATACTGGAAATTAGAACAATCATAATCTAATATATATGAATTTAATAAAAAACAACCAAAGAACAAAACAGGCTACAAGTAAAAAAAAAAAAAAAAAGATTTATTTGATGAATTAAACCATGCTGATGTCTCTAGTTTAACTTCCTTAGGCAGCATGTGTCACAGTCTAGGGACCCTGCTGGTAAAGGCTAATCACTTTTGGTTTTCAGTGTACACTGACATGGCTGGAGGGGCTCTGGCTGAGGATCTTAGGCCTATTTACTGGATACAAGTGCAAAAGGTCTGCAGAACTGCTACCACAGCTACAACAGATAACACTTAAATTGCAAAGCTTTGGTTTAGGTTTGGACATATACCAACATACCTGTAGGACAGTGACATTCATAGTGTCCTAGCAAGTCAGAGCATGTGCCATTGTGCTGACAGGGGCTGGAGTTACACTCATTGATCTCTGTCTCACACTTTGTTCCTGAGAATAGAAGTAAAATAATGCAATTAGTTGGATTTCAATTGCATTAGTCTCCTTATATACAGGAGAGTTCTTTATACATCGTGACATATATATATATCGACATTAGTCAATACCTTGAAAGATCCCAAGAATTATTGTTACAATATTAGAATATTTACTACATTCAGTAAATGTGTAGTTCAGCATTTTGGGACAATTAGATGTTACAGCTCTTATGTCTGTATATTAAATATTAAACAAGCAGCCAATTAGCTTAGTGTGTCATGCAGACTAAAAGCAAGGGTAAACAGCTGGCTCTGTACAAAAGTAAAAAAATGCACCAGCCAACAAGCATATTATGTAATGTTTGTTTAATCTGTACCAAAACTATGTAAAAGTGTAAAACAACAAGTCCTGGAGTGTTGTCATCACAAGTAGATTTTACCTTTGGACAGATGTTTACAGGCTGGGTTTACTGTACCTTCCTATTTAGTTTATGTATGAGAAATTATATTGATGTTAGTTAGATGTTATAAAAAAGTGAATAAGCGTACATGCTTAATTTATGATTGAAATACTCATCCAGTGAAGGAATTACTCATGATTGCTGCTATTGAAGGTACTACAACTCCACATGTGCCCAAGGGAAGCCAGGAATTAAACTGCTGACCCTGAAATTAGTAGTATAGTCACCGGCATCTTTTTGAGCCCATTTTCTTTTAAAGCAATAATAATGAGGTCATTAACCATTTTAGTAGGACCAGTATCTAAGTTACAAGTAGTGAGCCCCTGGTAAAGCTAAAAGAGATGTCAGAGAAAATACACCCCTGTTTGGACTCACTCTCTTGTTAAGAAAATAGACACTTAGTAATGAGCTCCGTCTCAGCTGAAGACAGCCAATGAGGTGGGTGATGTAGGTTGCTTGATAGATTTGTTGGGTGCTCAGCTGCCTCAGCAGCTGCAAGTTCTAGCACTGTGGTTGGGGGTAGGTGTCTTCCAGTGCTGGTTATTAATTTAAAATGTCTTATCATCAATAACAGAGCAATGACATGCAGTGAAAGTCCCTTCTTGACAGCGGCAACCTCATGCTACAGCACAAATGCTATGATTGATATCATCTGCACAGTAGTTGCTACAGGTCATTATATACAAAATATGCCATGACGTACAGAAGCAAATTATACAAATTTGTCCTGCTAAAGTCTAAGAACATGTCTTTGCCCAGTTATGGTTGTAAATAAAATAAATTATGTATAGTACCTCGTATTGCAACGTTTAGTAATTAAATATGTATGAATATAAATATAAATATGAAAATAAGGTCATTGAAAGTGCCAAGTGTTAAGAATCATCTTAAAATCTATGAATTTTCAAAAATAAATCATATGGATCAATATGAACTGAATATTGTTTTTATTGAATTTTGGGCAAATATGTCTTGCTTTTGTGCACAATCATTAGTTACCCACAGGCTTCTTGAAACCCGTAGATGCTTATTTGTTTACTGGTTCAAATGCAGACTTTGTACTTTATACTGTACATTTCAGGTGAAACATTGCAGATAATTTCACAACAGATTCAAAACTTTTACTACATAAAGCAATCTCCTGCATGTCTAGTTCCCATGTATTCTATTATTATGCACACAATTAAAAGAGAATGAGTGTGTGTATGAATGAGATCAGCAAAATATATGCCAAGAGTTGCTGTTCCGTGAAAAATAAAGCCTTCCAAAATGAAAAGCGAATGCCGAAGCTTGAGTAATGTGTCCTGAGTTATGATCTATGATGCAGTATGGTGGTGTTTCTGGGTAAAGCTTGAAATTAAATTGGCCTTTCTGTGCTGCATGGCTCAAAATTCCATAGCAAAAATCCCAAGATGCCAGAAAATGATGAATTCCATCAGTCACTAAGACCTGCCATGGTGTAAGAGACAATTTTCCATTACTGAAGTGGCAACAGATTTCAGCTTTGAACAGAGGAAAAAAATTCAGTTCATGTAGTGCTATGTAAGGTCTTATCTGACTGACAGGTGAATGTGTCAGGACTTAAGGCTAGATGGGGAAATACGCTATAGGCTAAACCTGAGTGCACTGGCAAGAAAGAAAGAAAAGAACACATTCAGTGGTTGTTTAGGCAATAAAACAAGAAAAGCACAATGTTATTTGTCCCATCATAAGTCTCATACAACATAAACAATGTTCGGCAAACATCTGTTTTGTTCCATACTGTCCACTGACTTACACTGAGGATGTGCTTATAATAGTATGCTATAATGGTGAAATGCTACCTGTTTGTATATGTTTACTATATATGATATATGATATACATATAGAGAGAACATGGCAGTAGCATTTAGCTTATTTAAATGCTCACTACGTTCAGATTTTTCTATGTGGACTACACATACAAAAAGATAAACCTCTCATTACTAGACCATCAACGTAAAATGTTTATCTTATTTGTACACTCCAAATATGCACTTAATTTTGTTTGTTTCTATTTGTTCAAACTTTTTAAAACATGGTAAATGAAAGGGCCTTTTTTCCTAAAAAAAATACTCATACTGTAACAACCACTTTTGTTTTTGTGTCTCTCCCTTGTTTCTGCTTGCTTTTTTCCCCCCAAACAGTTGTCATTGATAGCCTAACAAGTTTCAGACATGTTCTGAGCTGGCAGTTAATTATGAAGCAGTTTCCCAGAGTACTTGGATTAAATGCAATCAGCAGCAGGCTTTAGAAATGTCAAGCAGGCAAGGCTACTTGTAAATAAGCTTCAAGATTTAAAAAATAATCATCAATCACTTTATCAAGAGAACTAATCTTTACTTGAAATTTGTGGTCGGCTGCCAACCAAAGATACAGAATCTGGCCTGAAACAGACAATATGGGGTTATGTCATAAGCTGTAGATGGTAGGTTTGGTGCGTTTCTGTTTGGATTGGAAAAAAACAGGTTTTGCCTTTAGGCTACATCAGGAGTACTCTTTCTAAAGTTTGACTATATAAATCAACAAGAAGTAATGTTAATACTATCCAGGCAGAAGAAGCTACTTAGATGACTAGTGAAATATTTCGACCAGTCCAGTTACCATGACCCCACTTCCAGACCTCCTCACCTAGATGATTGAAATGATTTACCGTCACATAGTACTACTAAAAAATGTATCATTGCTGAGCTCAGAAGAATCACAAGTCATTATGAAGCAGCAGCCACTGAGCTGGCAAAGGTTTTTTTTACATATTAATCAGATGATAATCATTCAAATTAAATTGCTCTACGGTATACAGGGCAATGGAAAAAGAGTTTTCTCAGAGCTACTGGAACCAACTACTACTGTGTAAAAACATTTTGCTCCCACATTAGCCAAACCAACTCATGATTCATTGCCATGAATTAGTTTTGAAGTTTTTCTGCCTCCTCCTTTAGGCATCAAATATGGCTTTATGTAACCTTAACAATTGTTGGTAGTCAGTTTGATTCATGATTAGTTCAACCATGGACCAAACTGACTACTAAAAAATGATTTTTGAGCTTAACAAATTACGGCTGTGAGGTAACTAGTAATGCTGCAAATTAAATGTTTGTGTTTTATGTAAGCTACGCACAATATGACATTTTTACAATGACAAGGTGGCAGCAAAGAAGACATTTCATTTGCTGAGCTTTTTATAGAACATACATTTTTAATGGACACCTGCCATTAAAAAAGGAACAAGTATTTTCAGTGACCATAGAAAAAGAAAGTGAATTTATTCTAGCATGATACAAATTATGCACTTTTGATGGAAAACATGAGTTTCTCATTTCTTGTTTACACAGAGACATTTTTAACCATCTGTCTAAAACACAAACAAAATGCAAAATGGAAACATTCATATTTTATGGTTGGCTCTCAGTATGAGAACTCTGTATCAAATGTATTGCGTGCAAACTGCAGAGTCTGTCTTAAAATGTTGAGAAAATGGTTGCCGTCACTGGCTTTGTTGTATTGCATAGCATTATGCATCGCACATACACAACGTTTATGTAACTACAAATTCTGTAAATATCAAAACAGAAAATAAATTGTAAATTGCCAGCAGTATGTATCTGTCAGTATGCCAGTTCTACATCAAAATTTCCACAAACATTAATCAGTTGTTCCTTTCCCAAAGACAAAGCTTCTCGCGAACGTTTGGACAATACATGCACATTTTGAGATATATTGCCAACAGCCGAAATAAAACTGATAACAAAGCAAAGTTATCTCACCTGTGAAACCAAGGGGGCATTTGCAGGTGTACTGTGGGGGAGATGATGGCTGACTTGTTGTAATGCATGTGGCTCCATTCAAACAGCTTTTTGGTTTAATCAGGCAGGCATCGCTGACATACTGGCAAAACTCTCCAATCCATCCTGGGGCACAAACACACTGCAGGAAAACAGTATTGTAGTGTTAATATATCTGATCAGGTGTTTTTTTTCCCCTTTTTCCTCCCATAGAGGAGCATGTTTAGAGCAACATTATGTTTTTATTGTTTTTTGCTCCATCTCAGCACACTGGATTTCAGGTTAAACAATGCCTATAAGGTTTAAGTTGTTGACTTTTGGTGTTTACCTCTGTATTGGGTGAACAGTGTAGAAATCATATCCCTTTTCACCCTTGGGGAGCATGAATAAAAATGGCAACAATTTGAACTCCGTTCATGTGATGTGACTGTAAATAGCCTCAAATAAAAAGATCGACCACAAAAAGCCCTTTTTTCCCCACCTACTTCAGCTGACATCTAGCCAAACAGATAGTGTTGGTCTCATTTGCTCAGATTTTGATATATTCTTTTTCAGACTTCCAAAACTCTTAAGTTGATGGACACAAATCATATGTCACAATATTAAAAAGTAACTTAAACAGATTCAGTAATACCCTTCTGTTTCTGCTTCCCTTTCTGTTTCCCCCATTGTTCTAGATTATCCAGATGACTCTGTCAAGAATTTTACTGATTATTTTTTCTGTAAAAAGATATTTAAATTAGGGCTGTGCCACATTATACTTTCTGATAAATCATGTTTATTCATCCCTATGATAAGAATTTGTCAGATAGCAATATTGACAATATAGCTGCGTGATGACATATGTCATGGTGTAAGAGTGAGGAAAGGTTAATTCAGAGAAAACAAGTTTACTATGTTATCTGGAAATGCTACAAATCAGATATGAATCAAATCTACCAATGAAGAGTGGAAATGTTGGTTGAATTTGTTCCACCACCTCAAGCACTTATAAATACCACCATAATGAGGATGAGATCAAGGCACATGTTAGAGCAACAACATCTCTCATTTTATCTTAACTTCAAATTATAAGGTTTAGCTATTGCAATTACTGTTTAGCCATTTAAAAAGTCTCTACTAAAACAACACATTTCTTGCATCATTAATCTCTTCTTTTTTGCACCTTTTATAAGACTGTATATTTTGACTTTTGGCCAAAATATTGTTGAATGGTACCATTTTCATTTATCATTTAACAAAAATATTGTGATATAGTTTTAATTCTTGACAGTGAGGTCTGCAGAATATCGTGAGTAACTCACCATTTCCTAAATGCTGAGACAAACACAACTGCAATTATATTGTGGTGAAAGCAAAGATATGCAAGAATGATATTAAGAAACAAGGTGACATACACTCACTTGCCACTTCATTAGGTGCACCCATACGATTTAATGCAAGTCACCTTAAGTTTTGGCCTCCTCATTTAAGTGAATAGGGTGTCCAAGACATTAGAAACACCTCTTAATATAATGCACACCAGTACTACTACACTACACCACCAACTATGACCTCAATAATAAACATGTAGTGGAATTATCACCAGATGTACGTAATAAATGGGGCTCTTGAGTGTAAATCTAAACCTATCTGCAAGAAAATGTTTGTAATTTGTATAAATTTAGCATTATAAGCTAGACATCAGCAGTTTTACCTCAGTATTTTTTTAACTATTTAATTTCAAAGTGCTGAACTACAGAGTCAAATCTAGCAACAAAATCTGTTTAATTTATTTTAGTTGTATTCTGTCTGTTGCAACCATCTTCATAACAGAGAATTAAAATGGGGAGGATACCCTTAATGAACTACCAAGTGGTATTTCATAATCAAAAATATAAATACAAATAAAAATCATAAAAATAAGAAATGGCCCATTTGAGATGAGCAGCAATTTCTGATTATGTCCCGACCTGGTTGGAGGCGCACCAATATAAAGCATCTTAGAGTGGATTTTAGATTAAGAACACTCTCAGTGGTCAAATGAACAAGACTGATGGAGAATAATTAAGAGGTATGTGCTGCAAAAGTACAGACATTTGAGGAGACTGAGCAACAGAGAGGAAAATTAGACCAGAACCTGTCTGTCTGAGCAGAACGTGCACATACTCACAACGATTAATGCATTAGTATTGGATTACTGCTGTCTGTAGACATATTCTACCAGTGATGTTTCCGTTGTTTCTTGTTTTATTTATTCAACCAAATAGAATTTTTTACGCACAGAAGGACCTTTCATGTTGAGACATGCAGTAGCTTCTTTCAAGTTAAAAAACAGATGCATTCAGTAGACCACATCTATATCTGCACTTTATTTATTTTTACATACTTACAAACACATTAGAGCGCCATGTTGTTACTGCTAGTCTGAAACACTTATCATTGCTATTAAAAGCAATTTAACTTTTAAAATCTATAACATGTTGAAATGTAAATAAAAATATGCATCGTGTAACTTTCGTGTAAATTTAGATGTGTTCATAACATCTGATGCAGAGAGTGAAAATCTTACTGTTTGTTACATAACAATGCAATAATACTAGTTGCAATAGTCTACTTTTAAAAACATTCATACTATAACCCCCTTCAAGGTATAGTACTTATATAGTACTTACCTGATATCCGCCAACTACGCTGAAGCACAATCCCTCATTTAGGCAGCTGATATTGAGCAGCCTGCAGTAGTCAATCACTCCTTCACAATTCTTCCCAGAAAATCCTCGCAGACATCTGTTCAGAGGAGGTCAGTGCTATTAAAATCAATTCACCATGAGCCTTGAGCACTAAATAGCCATATTTTTTTTTCTTATACATTGGGGTTGTAATTTTTTTTTATACGTTTGTGATATTGACCTGGGTGAGATAGTGTATGCAAATTATTCTTTCAATATTTTGACCATGACTGGCAGATGACTAGAGAAAACATATCAAGACAATTCATGTCAATCAGATTATAATTATTTTTATGAAGGAGTTAAAATCATGTAAAAATTGATTTCAATGATTGTGCTGTCCAATATGGTAAACACATCCATCACTTAACCACCCTTAAATGTTATATGTACACTGTATGTTTAATTCTGATTTAATTTAGGTTTCAGTATAGAGAGCTGTCATAATGAAAAAAACTAATCTCCCAGCTTTTATGAAAAAGCAACATTCAAGTGATGAATCTCTATTATTGCTTTAACAGCCATCAAATGGAGCAAAACAACATTCTTGAAATATATTGGCTTTAAAAGACAGCAGACTTTAGATCTAATGTAGTGAGAGGACTGGAACCCTTGAAAAATAAAGCATTTTATTATAAATCCCGGTGCTGAGTCACAACAAACATTTATATCTTGTGCTTTAGGGAGATGTTTAAAGGTATCTGAAAGACTGTACATTACAATTTTAACTTGGAAAGAAGTTTAGATATGGACAAAGACTAGCAGTATAAGCACTGGGAGGAGTTTTAGTCTGTGTTAAAAACAGGTTTCAGTGTGATGATAAGTATCTAGAGGGCATCAAGAGGCAGACTGTAATCTAGTAGAAGCCTGTATCCTCTGAGAAGCTTCACAGAGAAAACTGTTTTAAGATTAAATGGCAAGTTTGGTTGCTTTCATTTTTACAGGTTTAGAGAGGAGCCAATAAAGTATAAGATGGGTGACAATGCTGTGCTGAAAACATTTTTTCAACATAATTTGAATAGGAGTTGAAATGTGTAATTTTATGTAATTTGAAAGGATAAAGCTGGAGTTAATCTACACTTGTTTTATAATCAACAAAGCTCACATGAAGACCAGAGCCAAGAGTGTGTTAGTCCATCATTAATACTTTCTAACTTTGCTAACCTGCTTGAGTTATGCATTTACTGCTACTGAACATCCTTCAAAAAAGACTAATACATTTATAGATACATTTTTTTAAGAAGGCTAAGTAATGTTGGGCAGTGCAAACATTACCCAGATAGGAGTAAATAGTTGATTTGTTAGGGACTATTTTCAGCTGCGAATTAAGACACACTAAGTATGCAAGTCTGCAGTGACAGTTCCAGGAAGACAAGTGTAGTATTGATTTTAAAATACCATGTAGTTCCCATAGTCATGGTAATATCAGTTTGTCTCAATGTTTCAATGACTTTTGTGGTTTTTTTTGTTTGTTTGTTTTTACAACACTGAGTAATAAGTTACATCAGTCTTTGGGTGCACAGACAATACATGTGCATGGACTGGTTGATAAACATGTACTAGTCCTAGAACTTTTATGTGAAATGTAAATCCTGGGCAAATTAAAATGTGAAAAAAAGAGCAAAAGATCAATTTCTATTCACGGGGGGGGGGGGGACATAACAAGACATTCCCATCACCTACAAAATGGACTATGGCAGTGACCTCAATCAGATCTCTATACAGTATGTGTTTCACCTGCAGACATAATCATTTCCCTTGGACACACAGGTGGCATTGTTGAGACATGGTGATGAGCTGCACAGGATCTGCTGTCTCCTGCATGCTGGGACCACATTACCATCTGCACAGACACACTCAGAGGCCTGCAAATAGGGGCAAATAAAAAAAAATAAAACAGGTCATCATCTTGAGAAAACAGGGTTAGATTACACAAGGTACATTAGATTACTAACTGTAAGAACATTACAAATAAAAGAAGGGCTCGGTGTTAGAACAAAATTCTGCCTTGATTGATTCATATTATTTGTTCCTAATATCTACAATAATATATAATCATATCTAAAGTAATTCATAGGTTTTGTAAACACATTTTAATATGAGTTTAAATGCAGCAGGGTAATATTTGATAATGTTCTGTAATTCAAAGTTAAAGGCATTTGAATTTCACATTATGCTTCCAGAAAAATATCTACGTCAAGCAGTAGAAATAAAAGGCATTATATTGATTAAAGCCCCTTTTAGCTTGCTCTACTCTGGTATTTTTAGGTGGGTTGTGAAAATGTGTGATGAACTTGGCAAACTGTAATGAACAAAAAAAAGGTCAGAGGAAGACAATTAGACCATTACTGTATTTTCTCTAGTGTATCCTCTAGAACATTACAAACACCACTGCCTCTGTAAAATGTATGACCACAATAACATTTCCAGTGAAAGCAGAAAATTGCAATAGGCATCCAATTACAAAAGGTTTGAGAGTAATTTCAAACTGGCACTTAAACTTGTGCTGGATTATTCAATCTAAATGCTAAAGGAAGCAAACACTCTTTCCCTTAGCTCATCTTCAGGAAGAAATATTAATTGCTGTTCCAGCCTTCAGAATGAGGTCATTTGATCTTGTTTCAATTTTCATGTGCCATT
Organism: Sandelia bainsii; assembly: GCA_032362345.1. Lineage (NCBI taxonomy): Eukaryota > Metazoa > Chordata > Actinopteri > Anabantiformes > Anabantidae > Sandelia > Sandelia bainsii. The sequence continues at coordinate 9,416,649 of JAUMHL010000007.1, read as the reverse complement.
TCTTGTTTATGTCCCCTTGAGATAAAACAAATAAGGAAAATTAATTCCTCACACGCTGCCCTGCAGTGCAAATTTGTTTCTCCTGACATGCATGTGACATGCAGTCAGTGTAAACTTGGGAGTCACAGTAGAGGCCCTCAAAGTTTTCTGGACAACGACAAACAAGTCCTTCTGGGCTGTTTTCACATACGCCACCATTTCTGCATGGATTTGGATCACAGAAGGCTTTCCTCTTCTCACAAGGCGTTCCTAGAAGACAGATAATCCAACATTACTGCACTTTAGTCAGATTGTGGGAACTGCATTTAACACTAGAACTACCAAGGCGGTCATTTTGACCGTTTTGAATTTTTGAAATGTAATAACTTTGCTGAAATAAAACCTATATAACTATAGGATCCTGACTTTTCCTAAATATGTGTATATTTTATTCTAACACCAAAATTTTACCAAAACTACAAAACATAAAAGAGTTCTGAGTATTTCTACCTAGAATGGCCATAGCGGTCATTTTTACGTTCACCTTGAAACAATAGTCCATATAAACTTGGAAACAGGTTTTACTTGCTTTTACCATTTTACCTGTTAATACAAACCAATGAGATACATTGCTAAAATACTTCAAAATCCACAGTTCTTCCTCTGTGCAAAAATATATTCAAAAATATATAAAACAATGTCTGGCTTCAAATTAATCCATTAGGTTAGTAACTTCCAACAATGCAGCCTTTTTAGTACCGATTGCCTTTACTTTCGTTCCTTTGCAGCTCAACAGGAAAACACAAAGCAAGAAGAAAAACTGTATACTAAGTGCATTTTATAAAATAAAATCTAATGTTTTGGCGAGCCTATTTGCATAAACGCCCAAATATCAGAAACACCTCTTAATGTAATGCACTCCACCACCTTCTATTACTTTAATAATAAACATATAGTAGAATCATTATCTTTCTGACAGTTTCAACATAAACTGAGAAATTATAACCATATATAAGTAGAATTCATGGCAGAGCTGCTGTGTTAAATTGTATTATATTGTACAGGTGTACCTAATAAAGTGGCCAGTGAGTGTGTTTCTATTATTTATATTTTTATTTATGTAATTTCATTTCCATTATTCTAATAATTTCATAATGTTACTGACTGTTAAACAGAAACTGCCTCTACACTTATAAACAAATAAACTTGTCTCATCTCTCAATGTAAACCATTGCATCATACTACCTCATGTCTCAATATGTGTAAACAGGTTTCTCAAACTAACTAGTTTCATATATTATTCACTCTCACTGCATTATTAAATATTTGTGTGCTTCCTGTACAGAGTACAGAATAGACAACATCTTTATTGAACATGACAAAACTATGGAGCCATTTTAACTGCTGCTCCCTCACTATTATTATTATGATTTCTATAGTACAGTTAACTATGTTACATTCTGCACTGTAACATCCACAGCACCATTATTTTACATTTTGGTATATACTGATCATTAAAAATATGGACTGATTAATCAGTTCACAAGCACAGACAGTACAAGTGTTCCAACTTGGAAAGTCAAACAATTTGATCCATTGATATACATAAAATAATAAGAAGACAACACTGCCAAAGTACGGCAGTAGAATAAAAAGTCATCATCAAGATATATAAATAATTTTCATCAGCTGTAAACTTCCATCTGTCAGAAGCATTTTCTGAGAAAAAATAATTCTGAACTAAGCTGTATAGTAGCTAGTAGTTTTCTAAAAACTGCTATACCACAAAACTTTCACAACCAGCAACCTCACCAGAAACAGGCTAATGCCATAGTGACACTGTAAAGGATAAAATTAGACTGAATTCACTGCAGGCCCAAGGTGAATAAAATCTGATGTTATTCCCAAGTGGGGGTTTTCATTTTTGTGTTCTTCACAAGGTGCCTACACATTTATCTTTCCAGTGACTCTTTCTTTGCATATTTTCTTTAATCCCCCTGCTGATACAAGTGCTCATATCCCAGGGGCTCCTCATAGCCTCCTCTGTGGGCATCAATCATATCGTGTACAACTTCAGGGCTTGCTTTTGCCTCAGTTCATTTTCCAACAGAAATTGAGTTTTCATAACCGGCCCACTAAAAGTTGCACCAAATCAAACAAATGTTCCAAATACATTTAGAAACATCTCCATCTGTCACTGATATTTATGACATACATGATGGCTATACCACTCAGAGAGAAATACCTAAAGAAATCATCATTTCAGTTTACATGGTAAATTTTTTTTTTTTATGATATTTGGATCTATGATGGCATCTACCACAGATCTCCTCACCCCTATTATTGCAGAGATTATGAACTGCAGCAATCTAATATACACTGAGAAACAACATTGTGTCAGTATCTAATTAAATTGTTTAACAAGGGTAATGACCGCATATATAGTCCTAATTAAACTAAAAATTTGTTCTTACTACCAACAAGATTGCAAAAACAATTAACACCTTATACCAAATGGAAATGGCCCCATAAAGATGGTAATACCTTGCAACTAATACCTTCGAGGCAAAGCAGAGGAGAGCCAAATCAAAAGAAAATCTCATTTGAAACGTCCCATGAGTTTGGCTCATTATTCTGTGCGCATAGACTTTGGCCTATGAGGGCAGCCAGCGCTGGAACAGCCACTAACATCCAGTTGATTAATGAGGCAACTGCAACAGGGAGGTAGAAGAAGCACAAGCTCCACAGAACTCCCAAGAAGCTGATGGGACAGCAGGACACCATGACTATGCGAAGGCACCAGAGGAGTCTGCTTTCTGTAGAGAGTAGCCGCAATTAAAGCCAATTAGATAAAAGATACAAAGGCAGAAGGTGTATGTAAGTCACCAGTTTGTTTCTGATGTGAATGATATGAATTATCATTCTTAATTTGCACAAGCGGAGATGTTGCTACAATGTTTTGATTTCACCAAACGTCCAGTTAGTTCAGTTACTTATTAGACAAGAAAATAGTCTTTCCTGTCCTAACACAGTTCTTTGACATTCATGTTTAGCCTCATATGAAAAGAAATCCAAAGTATAAGGAGGTGTAATTATATATTAAATCAGTCAGACATACAATTAACAAATATGCACTCCTCGTTGAATATGATGTAGACCTTTTATCTTGCAGTATTTAATTCAGCATACATTTGGCATTCATAATAAACAGATAAGGATGAAAGTGATTCTGGTCCCTTTGAAACATTTGGAATTTTTATCTCTTTTAAACATTAGGTAAGTTCAGAGTTGTTGTCTAAAATCTCTAATGCTTCCCTTCACTCCGTATTCTATACACAAACTACAAAAAAAGAAATTCTTCTTGTACTTTATGGCCTTAATCTGCTCTTGTAAGAACAGATGCCAGACAGCAATGCAAGTAACCTTGAAACCACATCTCCAAAATAATAAGCTGAAAGCATGGGCTGGACTCGGAAAGCTATGACACTTCCCGAATGCTGCCAGGACAAACTGTGCTCCAAACAAAACAATGAATCAATGTGAAGAGCCACCTGGAGTTTTTACTCCAGAAAGTTCATTGCAGGCTTGTTTTTACAGCAGACACTGATATCCAGGGCAACCCGAGGAGTATTCAGGTCTTGTAACCCATTTGTGTGTGATACCCATTAACCTGACTGTATGTTACTGGAGCAAATGAGACTAATTACTTAAATAATGGGTGAAGTGGTGGTGTCTCATAAACAAGGTCTCCAGATCACTAGTGCCACCCAGTCCTCATACAAGAGCCTTCAGTATTTTGTCTAAATCACAGGAACACCATTTGGATGCAAATGGAAAATATTACACAACTGTATCCGATTCCTTTTGTAAATGATTCATGGGAAGGTATTAGCACATTTAAGTGCTCACTTGGCTAGACTGGATACCGTAAGCTTAATAGTTATTTACATGGAATTCAGTAGAAATCACAAAGAATAGAAATGGTGAATATCACCTTTAAATTTTTGGATTTGCTCTTAAACTAGGGTACAAAATCTAACAAAACATATTTTAGCCAAGCCTTACTATTTCTTTAAGCAGGCTCACAGAAGATGGCCAGTATCAAATTTCTGATTTAATGTGCTAAGCAGAAACAATATACAATAAATTATATTTTAATTCAATGCTGTAAACTTTTGTTTAATAAACTGTGACATGCTTAGTTAACAAGCACTTTGGCCCTGGCTTTTTATAACCGCACGTCAATGGTCATAACATAAGGTTACTTTTTATTTGACGCCACTGTATTATGATAACAAATATAACATCAAGTAGAAACAGGTTTCAGACCCATAAGGAAATGCTGATCTTTCAAGATATATGGCTTTTGTAGTTTTCAGGTTTTGCCTTTCTGAAGATAGTGGCCCCTTTGAGCCAAATGACATGATTCTTCATTCTGAACTGAGATCTACAATGTCTCGCCACCTTTGGTGTACAGCAAACAGAAAACTGACTGTCTGGGCATGATTCACCTATCAGTGGTCAAAACTCTGCGATGACCTTCGTTGTCATAGTGACAGATGATCCATTTATATTTATCCAATAACCAGCTGAATAAGAGCTTCTTACCAGACACTCCTGTGTCACAGACGCATCTGAAGGAAGTAGGTGACACTTGAACGCATGTCCCATTTTCACAAATTCTGTGACAGTTTTCTTTTCCAATGACTTCAGAGCAGTTAACCCCTAAAACAAACAAGAACTCAGTTGGCTATGACACAGAAAAACAAACAGATACGAAACTACATGTCTGTATGCAAATTTGTGGTTATTTTAACTTCTAAAAAAAATGCAAACTAAATCATTACTGTACATAATGCTGCTGCAGAGAGTGCATTTTGGCAGCAAACAGATTAAGAGAGAAGTCGTTTGGAACACAAGCTGTTTTAATATTAATTCTGTGTGCATTACGCTTGAGTGTTTGTGCTTATGTTGAACAAACTAAAACTGTCCAATACAGGCAGACTGCGTTACATTTTAAGCTACTCTCAACTAATCATATGCATTGGAGCATGCTTTATAAAATGATCTCTTCCAAACAGCTCTGCACAACAAAATGTACTTCATTATTGATGATTTCATCATACAACAGAGAAAAAAAAAAAGAAGTGTATCGAATTTTTAGATGCTTGATCTGCCTCCAATCTAGTCAGTTAAGACAGCTCAAGAAATGGGATCAGTGCTTTAGCCCTTACCTGTAAAATGTGGAGGACACAGACATTTATATGTTCTGTGGCTTGGATCTGTGGATCCATTGCTCAAACAGACTCCTTTGTTTTCACAAGGGTTATCCAAACAAGCATCAAACTTTTCACAAAACCTCCCAGAGTAGCCATGGTGGCATCGACAGTGGTATGCACCTTCCCAGAGGGCTGTTTGACAAATACCGTTCCCTGAACAAAGTCGAAGCAGAGGAGAACCCTGACAAAGTTGCGTTTTAACAGACACATTTAGCCTTAAGCCAAGCTTGCACAGCTGTGTGTCTCCGTCATGCAGCGCAATGAAGTAATGATGACCAGGGATGAGCCACTTGGCCTCAACTGCCTCACTTTCATTTATATTATGGGGGGGAAAAAAGTGATCTTTTATCTGTCCGTTTGTGGAACAGCTTTCAAAGTTGTCTTTTGACACATTGAGGAGCCTGATGCCGTATGACTTAAGTGTTTCATCAGCAGACATCAGCAGTTTGTCTCCATGTTGCAGCTGAAGTGGGCATATCTGTGGGAGGTTGAAAGGGTGCCCACTTGACTGGTGTTCCTCCTGAGAATCCCAACACTCGGAAATGCTTTGACAGATGTTTCCTCTGAGAGTCCAATTCATTTGGACTGTGTGTTGTTTAAGGTGCCATTCAAGAGAAGCTTGTCTGTTGCATACCATTTGGCAGTGGATCAGCTGGAGAGTCACAAAGACAACAGCCAAGTGAGACAATGATGCTCTCATGTTTCCCCTCTTTTTTTTATTGAATCCAAATCAGTCTGGGACTTTTAAACCCAACTTGTGTCATTTGAAGAATGGAAGATGCAAATGTGCTCCAAGTGGTCCAAATAAATTGTACACCTGAGAAAAAGAAAGACTTTGATTATTAAATTGCAAAAGGAAGCTGATTTCTACAAAATTATCCAGTATTGTTTCATTTCACAGCTTAAAACCTAATTTAAAGAAAGACAATAGACAAAATAACATTTTGTTTCACTGAAATAAAAGGGCTTCAGTGAATCTAGTAGAGCTGTCATAATCATATGCAGTGCTACTGACCACCAAGAGTGTCACAGCAGACTCAGCCTTGCTGAGGTTTCTAGAGAGAGTGACAGAGTCAGATAAAATATTCTCTCTCCCATGCCTGATACGTCAGTGTCAGCTAGTGAGATGAGTTAAAGCAGATAGCATTGTCTTCTTTCCCGCAGGCCCTTTTCATTCATGTGCATGAGATAAAACAACAAAGCAGAGAAGCCTCCTGCAAGAGAAAATCTCTGCTCCTTGATCAGCTCACAAGGGCTGATATGAATAACTGCATGGTGATAAGTAATAAAACGCTGAATATGGAACACCAATATCAATAGAAGGGGGAGTGATAAAGTGAATGAGATTGTAAGAACTGTTATGAGGGCTGTGTGGGCATACAGAAGACCGCAATTACTGTACATGAGATGAGGTTGACTATTGTGTTTCACTCAATAAATCCAAAAGCTCTCACATGATTTCTGAAGAAAAAGAAAATTAAATAAAATTTTTAATTTGGACAAAATTTATAATAGTTTTTTTTTTAAGCATATTTCTTATTAGCTGCAGTTGAAGAATAAAAAGCATCAGAAGTTTATTTACTAGGTCTAAATTTAACTTATCAATATTTTATATTAGCAAATCAAATGACTATGTAGAATGAGAATGGAACCACTCAGAATCATTATCTCAGCCGAAACTGCATTCCCAATTACGTTTTGTTACAGGACGTATTTGCGACCCGATTACGTTTTTGTAGAACGTAATTGTC
>JAUMHL010000007.1:9396431-9409540 GCA_032362345.1 Sandelia bainsii | reverse complement strand
TCAACGTATTTGCGACTTGTCATTTACGTTAACTGTGAACATATGATCATTACGTTAACACAAAACGTAAACGGGTCATAAATACGTCTAAATACATAAATACTGTATCAAAATGTGATCAGGATTGCAGTTTCGTCCTATACGAACGTAATTATTAGGAGACAGGGCTGACTGAGCATGTTAACATTTGTTTTTAAAGTATAGCTTGCAACTTTCAGGGGACAGTTGCTTTTAAAAACCCACTTAAAGAGATTTGACAGCCCACTACAACCTGAAAGTCAAAGGGCACGATAATGACAGAAAATACAAGGCATCAGTAGGCTAGTTTATCTGCTGTAAGTTAATCAGTGAAAAAGCATATAACAGAACTGTACATGAAAATCATACGTATGACCTGTATATCAAACAGTCAATCAAAAAGTAGCAACATTTGGCAATTGACCTTTATTGTTAAATTTTCTTTGTTGTTTTTTTTACCTTTAATCTTTAGTTTTGATAAAATATGAAATCGAATGTAATCAATACAGGAAGTATCAAAAACAATCAAGCTAAAACACTATCCCCTTAATAATCCTTATAACCTGCATGAATATTCATAGAAATACACATACAAAATTTGTATTTTACCTTTTACCGACAAAAAAATCCTTTAAAATCCCTAATTTACGGTACTGTACTTTGTACAATCAGGGAGGTATCTGGTGATGGGAAGTCCGGCTCTTTGCAAAGCTTCGGCTCTTTTGGCTCAGCTCCCTTAGAAGAGCCGGCTCTTACGGCTCCCAAATGGCTCTTCATTTAGCATCACTTGGAGCCTTATATTTTTGCCTAATTTAGCAATTATGAATGGTTTGTGTGTTGGTAAGCAATTTTTATTCAGTGTTCTTATTTAAGGCTAGTAACAGAGTTGCTATTTAACATTTTAATCAAACTGAACACAGAACCACAGCAAACAAATCAAATAAATAAAGGCCAAAGTCTTAACATTATGACACTTTATATAATTTTTTTTTTACTGCAGGTTGGTATTCAGAAATTTTTGCTCTTTTCTTCACTTTTTCCCAACTCACTTGCATTTAAGTCTCTCCGTCGCACTGTGTACCTGGCCTGTACCACTAAACTGTCTTCAGAGCGTCTGCCCCCCTTCCTTCTTTCACATAATGGTATGATCCTAGTCTGTCTTTGCATGTGATTGGCCGCATAGTGTACCCATCAAAATAAAGTCCCGCCCCTGCCTGCATGGATTCTCAGCAGAGCTGAGCAGAGTGGCTGAAGATTCGGCTCTTCCCGATGGGAGTCGGCTCTTCTGGCTCTCTACAAAGCATCGGCTCTTAGAGCCGGCTCGTTCGCGAACGACCCATCACTACTGGTCACAAATTGAGCTCCAAACATACAGTGCAGGCATAAAACACATAAAGGCACCAAGAATAAGGACTCGTGCAACAGAAGTTATGGCCACCACAAAACACAGATCTCAATATCATGAGGTCAGCCTGGGATTAAATGAACTAAGGCAGAACTAGATCTAGTTTCTACAGATATGGACAGTATCAAAGTAGCTGTTGACTGACTAATGCCATTTAGGCATTACTGCACATCACCCAGTGCAGTACCAGTAAGTGCATTTTTATAGTAGCTGGCACAATTCAGTAATACATTCCATAATAACATATGTAGTGTTACAATGCACTTATTTTCACCTCATATACCAACAAGACCTAGGTCTCACCACAACAGTGATCCTGTCTCACAGAGACTTGTAATCCAAAAGAGAGAGAGAAAAGAAAACCATCTTATATCATCCTTCATATGACAGCTAACTGACAATGTCAGCAAACAGCATGTGTAACAGATCAATGTTAGAGGGGGAAAAAAAATGCAGGTGCAAGTAATGTACTCCACAGAAATTCAACAAGGATACAAAAAGCATACAGTTCCTAGTGGTTTATATTTTAGTCAATACATTTGATCCTAATACTAAATTTTCACAATTACCTCTAATGCACTGTTGCTAATTTGGTTTCATATAATTAAAAGTGAGATATTTAGAGGCCGTCTCAACCAGTGTAGACTGTAAAGCATTTTAATCCTTCTTAATTATGTAGTGCTTCAAATTAATTTAATCTGAATTACATTCATTTTAATTCATATTATTACAGCAATCTACACGGTTGGCGTCCACTTAAATAAACAGATGACATGGGTTGGTGGGAAATTAAAAAAGTCTTAGAGGTATTGACCAGTCAGGATTAAACTATGCAGCACACACAGAAGTGGTTCAAGTAATAAGGGTAGTGGGGTCAGAAGCAAGGTCATGTATGTCGGGGTCAACTAATTGTCTCCTCCAGTCTCCTGCTTTCATTATAGCTCAGCTGAACCAAAATTTTAAGATGCTAATCATGTAGGTGTGCAGAGGGCAATGGTTCATGTCAGCTGTGTGAATCCCTGCTCGACCGATGACTAGACTCCTGGAGGCCACGGCAAATGATCACATGCCACAGCTTGCAGGACTGGTAATTGATTTGTAAGCCAACATAAAACAAATCTGCTAAACCGTTGACGGTCAATTAAATGTCATTTTTTAAAGCAAGAATAATTTGCTTTGCTCTATGTCTCTAATGTGAATATTTGCTTTTCTTAGTTTTCTGTGATGTCAAACTGAATATCTTTACAATTAGGACAAAACAAGCAAGGAAAATATTATGAATAAGACTTTACATTTTGTAGACTACACAATTTATCAATTACATATGAATAACATCAGCAGATTAATCAATAATTAGAACAAGTCTTGGTTGCACACCCACATGTAATTAAAAATAAACCTTATATATGTGATTTCATGTAACAAAGTTCACCGAAAAACTGCATAGAACACATGGGAGAACATTTTCTAACTTAAAATCTAAAGCAGCAAAGTTTGGCTCATTATGCTGTCAGTGCACAGACAGTGATGAAGACGTTGGCTAGTGAGTGAGGCACAATTGCCAGTTACAGTATAATGGCACTTCTGCAAGAATGAGGACACACAGGTGTAAGTTGAGACAAACATTGTTGAGATAAATAGTGCAAGCCTCCTTGTATATGGTAATTTCTCATTATGACTTCCTTGATTCAGAACTTCTCAGACCCTGACAGCTGCAGTGACTGCTGTTGCTGTTCGCTATTGTGCCGCACTGTGAATGCGCTGTACATTTGTTTTCCTGCTCAGGGACTGGAGATGACTTTTCGGAAGGTTATGGTTTATTGCATGTTAAATAAAGTAGAACAAAAATATCCGTTCAAGTTGTAAGCCTCCTACACTGAGGAAATCTGCTGCTTTTCTGTCATTACATATTCCCTAGTAACATCAACAAGACTCTTCATCTCAATGAAGCAGCTGAAATGATTAAATCAGAGGGTGAGAGCAAATCATCCCACTAGTCACTACAGATGAGCTATGTGGTAGATGAACATTATGACTACCACGGCAGAGTCCAGGTTCTTTTTTTAACTCACCAGTTCACCCTAGAAGCCCAATCCTCTCTGTAAAATGCAGTATATAACAGTCTTTTGGATGAAAATGATTTCACCTGTGAAAGTCTTACTGCACACAGCCTTACACCAACTAGCATAGAACTCGTTTCACTGTACACTCACTGTAGTATTTCTGAACACACTAAAGAGATCAAAATCTCTTTAGCTCCAAGATTGATGATGATGGATCAGAAACTGTGTCATTTCTGATCATGTGAAACATAATAACTCTGGTATCCTGCAGTTAAACTTCAAACCTACAATTTGAATCGGTTTATTTTTCACTGCCCTATCACCAGCAAGACGCCACTGAAACAGCGCCGAAGCACTGATGTCACTGCAGAGCCGCTGAAGGCCTGATTAGCCAAACACCAGCAGGCGGCTATCCACTGCCACTGCTGGACTGATCATTTGTGTTCCCTGGGTAGTTATCTGGATCATCACTAATCACTTATAACATCGATGAGCGCCTGGGCCTTAAAACCCTAAAAAACAACTCCCACATCAATTTTCCCACTTTAAAGGCAGTAATCGATGCCAATAGCAAAACCAGTTTCAACTTAAGTTTCTTGACTGTTTTGTGATAGCAAAAGAAAATTATATCATTTTCAAGAATGTGCAAAGTTACAGTTAACATATCGACTTTAACCTACACAAATATAACTGATCTTCTTTGTCCTCCATAAGCATAAGGAACATTTCAAAGGAATGCTACTATAAGATGTTTTCAATGGTGTAACACAGTCTCTCAAAGACAGTATAGCCACAGGTTAATTTAGGCCAGAGCCAGCAGTAGCACAGCTTCCCCAGCATGACTTCACCTCTATGAATTGCTCATTTTTGTTTGAGGCAATACCTTCATCAGTCACTACCCCGCTCGCCCCCATTGTATAGTCTATAGCGTTTCCTGATTATTTGGTGCTCTGGAGGAGAACTTCAATAAGGCAAGAGTGTGCGTCTTTGTTTGTTTGTAACACTTGTGCAGTGCTTAGGGGAATTGTGGTGCATAGTCGCTCAGCCACACAGAGCATTAAGAGCCCTGCATAAAGGAAACACAGCAAGTCTGTGAGGCAGCATGGTCACATAATTATAAACCAGTGTTTAGTTAGAATGTGATACATGTGCAGAACAGAAAATTGCTTTATGATTTTCTCACGCTAGTGGGTGCAGTAGGTGTGAATTTAATGTTTTTTTTAATGCTAGCTAACACTGAGTTAGCTCCACCTTGGTGTTAACAGGTGTGGCTTCTGGGGTTAAAACAGTTTAGCTCACTTCAATCAGGCACTGAACACTTTCACCATACCCCCTACCTCCATTCTTGGAAAGCTAGTGCACTTATTCACAAAAAATAATCAGTCTCTCTTTTGTCATATTTTTTTTAACTTCTCTTGTTTTTTTTCTGGACTGAAACTCAAAACAAAATCTGATATTATATAAACTGATCTGTGCTGCACAAAGTGAGACTAGAGCTACAGTATACACAGTAGTGGTACAAAACATATTTTTTGCAGTATATAGGTTTACTTGTTATTTCAGAGGATATCTCAAAACCTGTTGACAGATTTCAATTAGTTCTGGGAAGACGTTTGACCACAAGCCATGAAATAAGTTATTAGTTTATGGTGCTGATCTATAAATACTTACCACTGCAAAACAGGGTGTTTCTAAACCATCTCAATTTCCACTGCTCTTAATTGAATAAAGGATTAGTCACATATCATATGACAGTAAATCGCTGTGTTTTAAGTGAGATTTCAATCTCTTTATTCTTCTATTGTTTGTTGTTGCACCTGAATATAACTGCTACAAATCACATAAGTTACACTAAGGGTAGAAATAAAAAAGTAGGTCATCATGTGTCTCTGTTTAGCCTGATTAGCATCATAGATCATGTTACATAAAAATACACTGATTTTTGATCACTACTATGTGGGAGGATGCTACCTCACCTACTCAGACACACGTCTTTCTGTCCACAATCATTTCTCTGTAAAGTGACTAAGTAGTGAGTTTAGTGTTTTTGTGTCTCTTTTGTTACTGTACTTACTTAATAGCAGACTGTTCTGAGCAGGAAAGCCTGTACATCACAGTCGAGGAGAGTTTTATTCAAGTATAGTCCACCTGTTCTGGCCTGTCTGTCAGAGTGACGGTGACACCGACAGAAAGTGTTTAGCACACTGCTTCTCACACATTTAGAAGTGAAGCAGGCCTGCAGCCAAAGGCTCTGCATTAAACAACAGCTTAGCGTTAAAATCGACGCGTCTCTCTGCCCCCGTTCTGCAAACGCTAGGCCAGGATTTACTGTGGACGCGTAATCTGACTAGTAGGGTGCACACATGGACCATCTGCTGCTGCTGCTGTCTGCAGAACAGAACAACCACGTCTCTGCTGACGGACAATTACCCAGTAAGGTTACAGCGTTTGTGCCGGTAGGATGCATGCTCACCATCAAGTTGAAAAGGTGTTCCGCCTGGGACTGGCCACTTGTAACATCGTTTTGAAAAGTTCCTTATTCAGAGGTGTTGTGTCTTTCCCTGGGGAATATGACAGCTGAGCTGTCTAAGCGCATAGAGGAGGAAACATGTTGCTAAGGAAATGTGATCAGACGCTGAGGGCTGAAGGCGTGCCCGTCTTCCTAGAGGAGATGGTCCTCGGGGGCAGGGCAGGGCGGGGATACTGCCTGACTGATTGATTCTTTAATTAGGCTTAACAAAATATTCATTAGCCAAGCAAAGTCATTATCTTGTGTAAACAACTGGAACTCTCTCAGTAAATGAAAATGATTTTAGGCTATATAGTACCTGTGGGGTGAAAAATTAAAAATAAAATTGGCTGTCTAATAGCCCAACTATAATTGGACCATAGCAAAACTGGATTGGAAAATACAGTTAATAAACACTGAAAATTGGACTAATCACTAATGCAGCTTTTCTGAAATTTGAGTGCTGCAGAATACCAGAATATATTGTTGCACTGGACACATGTACTCTTGTACTGTTTGTCCATGTAGTACATATGAAGATGGGCTACAACAAGTAGCTGGTTAGTTAGCTTTAGTGTAAAGACTGAAAGCAGAAGGAAACAGCTAGACTGTAGGTCAAAGATTGAAAGAAGAAAAAAAAAACACACCAGCACCACTTAAAGCTCATTAACACATTATATACATTTTATTTAATCAACACAGTGTTAAAGGACAATTTGCTGTTATACATGGGGTTATGTGCCAGAATATTTCTTGGCTGGCCACAATAACTTCCTGGAGTTGGCATCAAAGTTACAGTGGTGACAAATTAAAGGAAAAACCTCATAAATGAATGAAGAAACAGAATGGTGGTGCCACCATCTTGAATGGGCACAGAATGGTTTGATGAGTATGATCTCAGCCCAGTTAGTTAGTCCTTTACTAAAACCACCTTAAAATTGGTACAATTTCACAGTTCACTTCTTTTTGACATCCTCTTCCTTCTACACAAACACACACACACGCTTGTAGAAAGAAGCGATCCTGTGGTGGTATTGTGTTTATATTATATTTAATGTTTATTTGCTCAGGAAATGTTTTGACAGCTTATGTATAATGTTTTTGCAGTGACCTACATCCCATTCAGTACATTCACACAAGGGAGCTGAACTGCAGTCTTGTACTGGTGGTTGATGAGCAACAGTATGAGCAAGGGGTTAAATGCCTTGCTCCAGGGCAATTTGTGGTAGTGGTAGCAGAGGGAGAGGAGAATGTTGTCCATTTACATCCTCGTCTCAGGTCCCTCCAGCTGGCTGGGTATGTAACCTGGATACTGTCCATTCATAAGCCTGTGAATGGACTGTTACCACTGTCTGGGTATCTGATTACTACAAAATTCAGAGAGACATCTTTCACATCTTCTATCTAAACGTGTAGTGGAACCAACTGACATCATGAGAATGGCAGGGCAATGTTCATAATAATCCAGTGCATTCCTTTTATTAAGAAAGGAAAAAGTACTTTGAAACAAAATATTTTCATTAATAAAACAATCTGGGTAGAGAAACATTTCAGAACATAGTCTTAAATATTTTCCATACCATTTGCTGCAATTAAAATGACTTTTGTTGTTCATGCCCAAAGCACTGACACTTTTATGCCCCACCAGTTGAGAAACACAGAGCAAGACATATGTTTTTATAAAGTTCACTGGCTTCAGTTACACCTTACTTTTCTTGATTTTTGTTCACAGTAGGATTCACAACACTTTTTCTTTTTTTTAAGTTTGATTAATTTGTGTATTGTGGACTTTGTTCATTCTGTCCTCTACAAGCTTTTGCCCTACACAGGCTCTACAAATAATAGTGTTGCCAATAGTCACAGTAATTTCAGGATCAATTTTCAGATGATTCTTCTTATCAGAATACATCAGTATGAAGCACCTGCCTGACCTTAAGATTTGACATATTCTATCTCCTATGCTTTTCCTGGTGAAAGACATTTAAATCCTTGAATTTGGTTTGCTTCCCCACTGTGACTAGATTAACGAGCTGCCCTTTGGCTTGTAGCATTCGCCATATTTCCTGCAGGTTTAGGTATCTTCATTAGATATAGAAATATTGACCTTCAGTGCATCTTATGAGAATGTATAACAGACAAAAGCGAGCATTTATCAATATAGCGCTGCAAACTATTCTCATCCTTCCACATCTTCCTGTACTGTACCAACTCCATGTCGATATTTTGTATTGCACTTTGATTTGAGGAATTAATTTTACCTCTGACTCACCACTTTATAAATTGGGTTCCTTTACAACAATTATCTCAAATGAACATAGGAACTAGCTACATTGGCTATGTGGATATTTAAAAGAATGAAACCATAGCAAGAGCATGTTTTGTGACTGCATCAGCCACTCTGCATTATCTCCATCTCTTAAAGTATCATTGTAACCCAAGAATAACACTCTGTTATAGTCCAATATGATTTAATTAACCTGTAGTGTCAACATATTAATATGCAGATGTACTTTATACTGTTTCGTCCAAACTACAGTAGTTCTACTATTAACGCAAAAAGAAATCTGCAGGAAGTCTAAGCGATACTAACGATAGATAGCGATACAAAATCTGTCTGAAATAGGTGATGCTAAATGACTGATGAACTCCAGTTTAATGTTTTGAACTTGAACCTATAGAAAATGTTCATAACAGATAACCTTATTAAGTGTTAAGAATTAAGTGAAATTATTGAAGTAATTGAAACAAGAGTCAACAATAAGTGATCAGCAGTAACTTCTGGTACTTTTATCACCTTGCTGTAGGTTAGAAAGTCTGTGGGCTTCAAGCACTTTACTACAGTATGTGCTGACTCAACAACTTGTTAATCAAGCCCACAGTTATGCACACACCGTCCACTGAGAAATACTTGGATCCCTCTTGAATGTAGATATAATTAGATTGTTGCACAAGATCTTGCAGGCTGAATTATGAACTCAGGCACACAAAGTACATTCACTAAACAGAATGTAGTGAGTGATGCTGCAGTGAGCAGTGACAAAAATCCTCTGGAGTATAAAAATGATACAATCTGAGATTTGACAGTCAGAGGTTCACACATTCATACTTGTGTTGTGGTTGTTTTTGATGTAAATGACTGAAAATATCAAATTCACAATTTATATAGTATTATTTTTGGCAGTATTGCCAGTTATTAACTCAAACAAGCTGTGCAAATATAAAAACATAGCCAAACAGCCGATAGTTTAAGAACTTCCAGCCCAGAATGTCAAATATGAAAATTGGTCCAGAAAAGTGAAAATAATGAATACAGACAGACATTACGTAAATGTCACAGAAAAAAACATTCCTAAATTAATTACTGATTCAGAGGCCAAATATCATGTTGTAATTGCCCTGAAACTTAAATATTTAAGGTGATAAAATTAAAATATTTCATACATTTTCCAGAGAGCTGTAGCGATTAATCAACATTTACATGTAGCAGCACTTATTCTGCCCCTGAGTTATGTGACCTTTCTCACTCTCTTAACTGCATGCTGCAGAGCTCTGGGGTAAATGTTGTTGTACTGTACAATATGTAGCATTTGCTCATTTAATACAAATGCAATATATTATCCTGCAGGTCCCCAAGTTGACCTACAAAAAATGCAGTCCCATCAAGTGTGGGGGAAGGAAACATGTACAAAATGAATAATTGCCGTAAACAGAGAGAAAGAATCTGTTTACACTGTTAAGAAAATCAGCCATACAGCAAACACATGTAATCATAGGTACCACAGAGATGGGCAATAAGCGTCACTTCAGTTTGGTCAAAATGTATGCGCCTGCATAAGTGTACTATTTCAAATATGAGAAAAATGACAAACAAATTGAATTATTATCTTTCCAATTTTGCAAAGAAATTGCATCAGAATGTTTCTTTGAGTTTTAGACAATCATAACAGTTCTGGACCTAAATTGTAACAGCAGATTTAGCTTTGCTGTTTGACTGATTACTCAGGACTGAGTTGATAGAGTGGAGACAGTGCTAGAAACAAGGACACCGCCATCTTTCTATCTTTACCTCTGGGATTTAAATATTAAACATAAAGGATGGTAGATTATTATCCCTGTCACCTTGCCTTAAGCAATGATATTCTGTTTTAACAGTGCCACGAAGAACCTGCTGTGTCACATATTAGTGTGATTCTCTGAAAAAAAATGTTTATGAGGCAAGTGAGCTAAGAGACAAAACATATCCCTATAGAGAGTGGATGTGTGTTAAGAATGTTTAAATTAATGCCATAGTCAACTAGGATTCTTGAATAAAAGCAACTCTGTTTACCTGACTTTAAATGTGTGTTTTATGCAGATTAAAGAGAGTCTGCAGTGAAAATATCTTAAGGACAGGCATTTATATCTCATGTTAATATTCCGATTTTCAGTGGTATAGTGAGTCTTTGTTTTTTGTACTGTCCCCATTGTATTGTTACATTTAGATCACAAGCAACACAAAGCGAAAAAGCAACATAACAGTCTCAGAACCTTGTTCTTTCCCAATTTAACATGTCTTTCTGCAACAGAAGCTTGATGTCAAGAAGATATTTTCAAGTTCACAACACAATGTTAAAACACGACAACAAAGAAACAAAGCACACAGAGAGCCCTTTCAGAACTGATGCTGAACCCATTTTCCTCAGCCAAAATGCTCATAACAGTACAATTGTGTCTTATCTACTAGTAATTTAGAGCTACTACTGAATACTGAAGTCAGAAACAAACATTCAGCAGCATACTGACCACAGTATGTTCATGTGACATAATTCATACACAAATGCACAGTAATGAAAACATCAAGGTGACCCATTGGAACACAGAGGAGTACTGTATGTTTTCGATAAACCACAGCTCTGCCACATAGCTTTGAGAAAGTGACAGTAAAATCAATGCACAGAGGTCAATCTAGTTAAAGGCAGTGCTCACTAGCAGTTTTTGCTAGTGAGCACAGGGAACAGGTAGCAAATGTCACATATAGTCCTGGTAACTACACCGGGGAAGAAAGGTTACAGCATTTACATAAAGCTGTGGGAAGCTCAAGTTTAGTTTCTCCTAAATCTGCAATAGAATTTCATAATATAACTTAAATATAATTTTTAAATACATCTTTATTTTCCCAGGTTTTCAACATTTCTCATTGTGCATTTTCAGTATGTCACCCCAGCACATTTTCACCAGGAAGAGCACATTCTCTCTCTTTATTTTCAATATCCAGTTTCCATGACAGCATTATGAAAGTTCAGTTGCTGTCATCGATCTGCATTGCAAGAGAGATTGATATGACATACCAGGGATCATTCAATCCACTCACTATTTGTTTTATGCTGAATATAGAATTTTTACAGATGCACACAATATACTCAAATTCACTACTATGGAATAACACAGCGTTTCTTTTTAACTGTTTCTGTGGAACCAGAAATGTAACTATAAAGCAGTTCCAAGGCTTTAGCTGTTTGGAAAAGAAAAACTAGGTTATCTTAAATTCCACAATAGGACAGTGGAGAAATAGTTATAGACTTGACTGTTGTGGCCATAAATAGACTACGATGCGTAATATTTTAAACCACTTCAGCAAAAACTTGTTTTCACAAACTTTATTCAGCAAACTGGCTGATGGATTTCACGCTACTTTAAGGAAAGCTACAGAGTCGGAGGCATCATATTACAAGTATCAAACTTTGTAGTGTCCTAAGAGAGCTATGTGAAATCCTCAAAGCCTGCAAAACATAAATCATCACAGAAGCACCAGACATATCAGTTACTGAGCTCTGCACTCACATGAAAGTCTCAGTCCATGTTGGGAAAAATCAGTGAAATAAAAATGTCACTACCTGTCTATACTGATGTTCTGTCTGTCTGTATCCACAAAGTTTCCCCATGGCTTCATCTACCCAGTCATTAGAATCTGAGCTTCATGACGCACCAAGAGACTATTCTGTACCCCAATTTCCGTGACAAAGAGACACACCCAGAAAGAAGAGTATAATTAGGTAAGAGCTAATAGTATACAATCAAATATTTTAATCAAAATGATAATTATAGTTGTGCAATGCAGGACAGTAATTTGTTATGCAAGTGTCATAGTAGTAAACTTCTGTCTACTTGCATTTCACAATTGCATCGAAATTCAATGACATCACATCCTTTTTAGGGTTTAATTACACAAACTGATTAAACAATACATTGCTTACAATTGCTTAGAAGTAATTTCAACCTCCAAGTCCAATGAGCAACCTTTGCAAAACAAATTTTGTTTGGCTTCAGCTTTAGCTTTTTATTTTGCTTTGTTTTGGCATCAGCTTTGGTTTTCAGTAGAAACACTTTCTTTAATGGAATTCAATGCAACAAAAGAAGCATGTCAGCAGTCACCCATAACCCCGAACCAGCTCTGGTTCAGAATTTATACTGGGACAATAGCTCTATCTGCTTTAAAGGCTATTCTCTCTGCCTCTTGCTTTGCCATATTTTCTTTCTGATTTGCACTCATTCTAACAAGACTACGGTTTTCAACTGTCAAAATGTTATAAAATATGTATTCATCCATCACAACTTCCATGTTGTTATCATGGGATACAATTTTTACTGTTGGCCGTGCCAACATCGTTTATTCATATTTACTCAGTAATATTTAGCAGTAACTTATGTTCTGAGGAGATCATTTATTCAGCTGTGAAGTAGTTCAGATATGCATATTACACAACCTACATGTAGCATTTCAGCATCTTTTGAAGTGAAAATGAGTAGGTGGGAGATAAAACTGTAATTTTGTGGTACTGGTCAGACAACACTGCCTTACAGCAGTGCATTGTTGGAGCTCACTAAAGGTCAGAAATATAGTCAGTCTTTGTTCGATCAAGCTGCTGTTATGACAATATTGTCAAACTGATACTGTCTATACACTACCAGTCAAAAGTTTGGACACACATGGAAATGACCATGTTTGTGAAAAAAAAAGCAGATTTCATAACATCAAATTGATCAGAATGAATGTGTAGATTGTTCATATTGTAAATGACTATTGTAGCTGAAAACAACTGTTTTTTAAAAAGAATATTTACATAAACATACAGAG
>JAUMHL010000007.1:9363687-9396331 GCA_032362345.1 Sandelia bainsii | reverse complement strand
ACACAACTGAAGACATGTATCTTTTCATGAAAAACATGGTAATTCCTATGTGTGTCCAAACTTTCGACTGGTAGTGTGTATATATATATATATATATTGTAAATATTAGCTTTAAGTAAATGGTTTTGTACTGAGCAGTTGATATTTCACCTTGAGTCAAGTTTTACTTGTAACTGAACGATGGATATGTAGTATTACCTCATGTAACTTTTTTGGATAGTAGTGTCTCACTTTGATCACAGGATGGGAAAGGCTGTTGGAAAATGGCAGTTAATTCTGACAGTTTGTATAAAGGATGAAACTTTCATTTCAAACAGACAGTAGGAGGCATTTACATCTTCAACATTTCACCCTGAGATCTTGTCAAACTGTAACTGAATATAGAAAATATAGCCCATGAAACTTCAATAATATTGAATTTAATTTTAAATTTATTATCTGCAGCTTAGTCTGGAAACATCTTGCAGATCTGTCAAAAAGTGATACTTCTACATATCTGAACTCATCCATCTGAACTGAACACTTCTCTCAGATGGAATGAACACAACTAAATGAAGTCCATCTTTGAAGTGTTATATATATTTAATACCATCCATAAGCAATTACCGCTGACACATTTATCCCCACCTGCACATCCAGTGTACCAATTCCAGTTCAGATTCTCTCATGAATATTAATTGGTGTAACCCATTATCAGAGAGAGTGGTGTCTGATAGCCTTGAGTTGATGAACACTTTTTTTCTTAGCAATGAAATTGATTTTCTTGCCAGCCTTTCCATAAAAAAATAAGAATTGAAGCCAAGTTGTAGCCACAGGATAAAAAGTTCAAGCACATCCTGCTTTTGACCTAGTTATCTGACAATCTGGCCTCCCTGCAACTGAATCATTACACCTGTGGTGTGATACGAACCAAAACATTTCTACTGTCTATTACCCACTGGTGTCTTCAAGTCACTTCTGACTTTGCTCAGTATAGCTGTAATCCCCTTGATATATTATGGGATGGTAATTGGATGGGGAGTAGCCATGACTCAGAATGGCCAGAACATGAATCAAGCTGGACAGAGCATATCTTTGTACCCAATGACACCTAAGAGGTCATTGCTCTTGGAGTCCATAAGCATAGTTTTCTTTCTGATGGGTAACAACGGCACTAAAATTATATTTTTTTATTTCCTGTGCTGCATCCTAATACTGCTGGTGGATGGGTAGAAGCTGTGTGACAACAGTGTGTGTAAAATTATAGAGGGAGAGAAAATGCGTTACATGACATGATTTAAAATGGTACTAATTGTTTTATTGCACCTGCATAACAGACAGCATGTTTTTATGGCTCCTAATAGACAATCCACTGCTGAGCACATGGATGATGATTGTGCTTCCAGGTCAATTCATCAGCCATTTAAAAATATTTATTTTGGGAAAAGTGCCTATTAGCTTTCATTCTGAGAGTTAGATGAAAAGATTGATACCACGCTTGTAACCAAGAAACAGTTCAGCTCATATGCTCTCTTGCATCGCAACATGTTTTTTTTTGTTGTTGTTGTTTTTTTACAATTCAGTTTTGAATGAGGCATATTGTGTTAATTAGCTTTATTGATGAGCTTTGATTTTATACCCTTTGACAGAGCCAGGCTAGCTTTATGCTAAACTAAATTACTGGCTGCTGCTAGTAGCTTTTTATTAACCCTAATTTTTTGTTTGGGGTCCCGGGGAATCCCAGACTCTCATTAACTGCTTAAAAAAATAAGCTTTGTGTTATTATCTTAACTCACATTGCCAACTCAGGTTGCCTTAAAGGTAGTATTTTAGAAGTATTTTCTAATTTTTTTTAGCTTATTGCTTATAAACATGATTTTAAATGACATACTCATGTGTTACTTCTGTCTGGGACCTTATAATGAACTTTTACGTCTCTGCCATGTTTTTGTACAGCCACCTTAAATTTTGTTTTGTTTTTGTATTTTGTCATCATCATCGAAAGTAAAAGCCCAGTTTGTGGTAATGGAAAGGAGTACTACTTCAATACTCTATTTACTGAATTTTAATGAGGTGAGAATTATGAAGAAAAAAAAACTTATACATAAATAGTTGATTATATGGTTTGTAATTACAAATGTACTGCAGTTGGGTCTCTGGGAGAAGGAAAGGGGAGTATCAGAGTAAAAGCAAAACAGTAATGAATATAATCCTGTTAATAACATTGAGATCACAAAGGCAAAGGCTTTCCAAGGTGCATTGCATTGTCCCTGCCACATCTAGCTATTCAGCCAGGTACTAGGACTGGATCAATGGTGCCTTTCTGAGGCATGAGAGACTGTCTGCCTTGGAGGTTCCCTTACTCAGCAAACTGGTTCCTTAAATGTAATATCCTGTTTCTGTACTGTGTGCTGCAGGTTATTTGTTATATTTCCCCAGGCGCTTCATACAATATGTTGTTCAGTTAAAGTTGTGTCTGTGCAGTGAAATAACTATTTGCTTCCTCTAAATATGGCAAAATATTGCATGAAATTAGTGGGTAATAGCACAGTGATTATAATGCTGCATCGATATTTTTTGAATAATAAGTATGAGTTCTGTTTCTAATTTGTCTTATCCTTGTGCAGCACTAGGGATGCTCTGCTGTGAATGTTTTTTTTTTTTTCAATTCCCAATGAGCCATTCAAAGTAAGATTGAAAAAAACTTATATATTTTTCCTCTTGGCCTGCAATACAGTACATTTTTCTACTGCATTGTGCTACAGCACATCACCTGACTTCATTCTTTGGCCCGACCATAATTAATGGGGCTGCTAAAGGTTGCTTTAAAGGGCTCATCAGATGCAAATGTCACTTTTACTAGTTTTTGAACATACATTGGGCTGCTTGTACTGATCCTCAAAGTGTCAAAACAGGCCATTCCTTGTGTGCCTGCTTTGTGCGTGGTCTGTGGTCTAATGCCTTGTTTTTGATTTGGCCACAAAATTACATTGAGTTTGGACCAGCACATACATATTCAGGTTTATGAAGTAAATACACATTTTCAGCATTTACTGTACTGCAAGAGATGTTGTAAGGTATAAACCACAACCAAAAAAAACAGCTATAGTAACACATTAAATGCAAGTATTGCACTCATTTCTGGCATGGCACTTAAGTAGAATATTTGAGTTAAATGTTCTATTTAACATAAACATTGCTTTGAGTAACGACATGAAAATTAGTTACAACAGTTTTTGATTCTGTTTCAACCAACACTACCTAACATACCTTCCTTATTTACACAGTTCTTTTAAATATTTGACTGCATTGTATTTAACTGTTTGACTGAGTCATTATAGCCTTGCTCTTTAATAGCATAATTGATGCTGCTAACCACAACCAACATATCATACTCAGTGACAAAGTTGTATCCATGACCACAACTCACTCACAGTAGCCATCACATTAGCCTGTGTACAAAAAAATGTCAATGACAAAGTGTTCAGCTAACCATGCACACACATTCTCGTGAAGCCAACTTGGCCCAGTTGATGCGGGAGGCTTGTCTTGCTCTGGCTCTGACTCTCAGTCAAACATTGTCAGTTGCGATACTGTGGTTCCTCTGGTAGCCATGTTTTCCAGAAAACCCTTCTGCTGTTACTATGGTAATGTGTAGGTTTTGGAACATCCCTACCATGGACGTATAAGCTGGGAATGCAACACGCCCCAAAACCAATAATTTCTGGATCCCATGCTAGAGACAGGATGGGAAGTGACCTGTGAGGGATACTTGTCAATATTTAACCAAATTATGTCACTGAACTTTTTTTAAGACTCCAGGGACTCAATATTAACTGTTGAAAAGGTGCATTTCATGGAACATTTAAAACAAAACTATGGGTGACTGGCTGTTGGCTGTCTGGCAACGACAACCTACTGGATTGTTTTTAAGGGAGGACAGTCTCCCGTACAGTTAAAAAATAAAAATAAATAATGTTATAATGTTGAAATTGTTAAAATGCCATCATTTTGACCCATTTATTTATCATACTTTATTTGCACAGACAGCAACATTCTCTGCATCTGTGCGCAGAGAAAGAGATTTACCCTGCTCATTGCATAATCATTTCTTTTTCTTTGCTTGCTATACTTAGCAAGTAACCTCACATGCCTCACCAGCAAGGCCCACAGACACCTCCATCCTCATGTACTGTTTTCCAAGGACTTTTTGCTTTGATGTACGAAGACCTGGCACTGTTAACATCAGGAAGATGTGCCTGGCATGCAAATACTGCAGATATGTATTATTTGTAGAGGAAAAGCAGAATGTTTCTCTGGATCCTTTCTCCTTGCTGCCTGTGCTGAAGGTTAGTTTCTGATCCTGGCTGTGCTCTGGATGTGTTTATGTTTTCATTTAACACTAAAAAAAATCATGTTTTCCACAGAATGGGTGCTCCATCCTAAACAGATTCCTTCCAATATTTACCATATGTATTCTCCATTACAGCTGTTCCCTTGGCAAAATATTGTCTGGAGGAATACTGGCAGGCTATTTATACAGTAACGTTTGATAAATTAAGTGATATTTTGTTTCATTTGATGCCAGACTGTTATATCTAGTTCCATGTTTGATATACAGGAATTGTAATTAGTATTCGTCGCCATGAATGGGATTAAAGTTGACTGGAATCAAGTCAAATATATACGATTGGAGAATAAATAAAGAATGTCACCATAAATAGTATGGTTCTATTAGTAATGTTTTTTGTCTGTGTCACACTTGCTTCAGTACAGGTGTTTCTCTTACCTTGTCCATTTATCAACGATTGTGAAGGACCGGCAGGCAAGAGAAAACAGTTGGATTTCTCAAAAAATAAAGGGTTTTTATTCACGCCAAAAATGAAAAAAAAACAATTTACAAAATATTTTATAATATTCAGGGCCCATAAAAGAGGTGAACAGAACTAAACTCAGGCAAAATTAACTTAGTAAAATTGACTCCAACTGAACAGACCAACTAACAAAGACAAACTGACCTAGCTAGCTTCTTCTTCTTCTTCTTCTTCTGTGGGGTTTAACGGCAGTTTGCATCCATTTTGTTGCATTACTACCTCCTTCTGGATTACTGAGCCATCAACATAGCCTTAAAAAGACTTTAAAGTTTCGTAAGAACACCAATTGTTTTTAAAAAAATTTAAAATCCTTTCCTTCCCTTTGACTGAGGTTAAATGACATAAAATATTTTTAAATATTGTCCAGTTGCTGTCCAGTTCAACCTAGCTAGCTGAACACACAGGGGAACATACATAATGGTGGATCAGATCATTTAGAACATACTGGGGTAAATGAAAAAAAATACTACTTAGAAAATCTCAAAACAGCAAAACACAGTACTCAGTCCATCAGTTTTAAATAATTTAACAATTAACCAAAGCACTAAACTTATAAACTATTATAATCTTTATAAATTAACAAATTCAAGAAGTTGCAAATGCACCCCCTCCCTCCTGAGGTGGCAACCAATGGTACAGTCTGATTAGGCACTTCCTCTATATAAGAGCTTTGCACCCTGGGGCTCATCCTTTGACCAGGCCCAGCAAGATGTCCCTCCAACAGCAGCAGAACCTGCAGGGGCAACCTCAGCACTGGTAAGTTGAAAAAATATAATTAACTAGTGATGGCCAAACGAGGCTTTATGAAGCTTTGAACTAGTGATGGCGAGATGAAGCTTCATGAAACCTTGAAGCCTCGCAGCCAATTGGTTCATTTCTCATTTCTTCATGTGCTCACAAACCCCCTGCTGGTCAAAGACTGTAAGACAGGCAGAGAATGCTCTTAAAGCTGTCTTGCCACAGTTTGGCATGGGAATAATGCCAGGAACTAAATATTTTTGTTTGTGTTTCCAGCTATTACATTAGTTGTGTGTGTATACTTTCTCAACTGAACAGAATAAATGTACATAATATTAATGTGTGTATTTCTCTGAGACTTAAACTCTACATTTTTTAAATTACAATGGTTGCAATGGAAAGTGGACATAAAAAAACAGGGTGAGGAGAGTGAATGTGTTTGTGTTAATTTGGGTTATGAGGTGGTGAATGTGCTTTTGTAGCTTGGGAAAACATTCATTTTATTGCGTTTCACTGTCCTATATATTTTGAACGGCACGCCAAATCGCGAACCACTTTCTGAACCACTCACGTGGTACGTCCCACTAGCGAGGCTTCATATGTCATCGAAGCAAGCAAGCAAAAAATTCCCTAGATCACTCGACACACGCTCCGAAGCCTCGGCACGGCAAGTCCCATCACTAGCGACCGTACCAAAGTAAACTAAATGTGTGCGCTACAAATAGAACTTATCCATTGTCAATCATACACAATAAACTGTATTTATTAGATGAAACCAAGACTCAACTAAATATGAACTAAACCCCGTAAACTAAGGTGTTCAGTGCACGAGGTTTACCAACATTTAAATGAGTTGTGGCCGCAAATGAGGCCATCACAACGATGCTAAGCTAAATTAGAGAAACACATCCAAAATGGCCAAACAATGAATTAGCATTTCTCTAAAACAGTCTGCCCTATTAAGTCAACACAAATAAAAAAGGAGCAAAAACTTGATTAAATCATTCAGCTATTTAAATCCATTGTGAACTGCAGATTGCAACTAAAATTACATCATGTGCAGTAACAATTCACAGGCTGAAGGTTGAGTTTCCGAACAGCCTCATAACTCAGAGGCTAACAAGAGGCTAACTCTCTCACACACAAAACAAGGAGTCAGAAAAATCACATAAACAAATAGTTAAGAGGAAACCAAACTGTGCTGCATTAGAGTAATCAAAGTCCTAACTGACGAACACAACATAAGTGAACAAACGCCACTGTGGACATCTAAGCTGAGTATTGTGGTTCCTTTCAATGAATGTTCTTTTTTTGTGAACTTTGATTTGAAAAACATTCCTTCAATCACATGGCTTCAAACAATGCTGTGATTCCAGCAAATGCACTTTTGCACAATGAATGCACCTTAAATTATATTGAAAAGCTGCAGATGAATTGATTATGGCTTTATACTAAGTATAAATGGAGTGTGAGCAATTAAGGGAGTATGCGAATGTGAGGCAGTGTGATGGCATTGTTCCAGCAGGGGACTTTCAAACAGACAGGAAGCTGGCTTTGCCAGGTGAGGATGCAGCAACACTGGCAACACCCTGACATGAGTTGATGATATACAGCTCAGACTACTCAGTTTAAAGTTATGCACATTCTGTCTTGACTGGACTCAGGCAGGTGGAGTGGAGGGCTGGAAGGTACAGTTAGAAGTGCTAAGTTTCCGATTAAATATACAGTGCTTGTGTAAGTAATTGACATGTCCATGAAACCTGGAAAAAGCACATTGTCATCATTTTTCTTGGCAATTATAGTAGCATTTGTAATGGTATAAAATAAAAGTGCTGTTAAGGTCTAACCCTGACTTCTACTCCTCTTAAGGAGGTAAATTCAAATGTTATTATCAGAAATTTGCAGGGTGGAATAATGTTCATGGAATTGCATTTTAAATAATTTTGGATGTTTGCAAAGCAGATAGGGCAGGGGAGTCTGTCTCAAGAGACACACTCTCTAATCACTATTTAGACTTTTAAAGGTCAATCTGACAGGCACAGAAAGGCTACAGGCTGTAAAACTGGCACAATGATTTAGATGGTCGATCACGGTGAAAATGTAATTGACATTACTTTTTATAATGTTGCTTATATAGCTAAATGTAGTAAACTGCATTATATTATTTACCACAAAAAAGAAGTGTCTCCAGTTAGTTTGGGCCCAGTTTTAATGGCTGCTTAACTGCCCTAAGATCACTGTGATTCAGTTATAAGGATGTGTTTTGAAAGCTTTTTAACCCTCCACGCTAATGACAGAATGAGCACTCAGACACAGCCACCATCTTATGAAATACACAGACATCGTACTCCTACTCACTGTGCTCCCAGAGTCTGTGTTCTGCAGAAAATATCTCTTGCCCCATGCTGCCAGTTTGAACTGCTCCCATTGGGTTTCCATCTTTACCATACCGAGAGCACAACAGATAGACATCGAGCCTCTTTCTTGCCTCAGGCTGTCCAGCTTCTCAATTGAACAGGACAATAAGAAAAAAAAAAACAGCTTTAACCGCCTACAACTAGCAGATGAATAAATGCACTTAGACCCATGACTGATGCTTTTGTATGTTGTAGTTTAGTTGATGTAAAGCACTCTGATTCACATCAACTAACAGATTAGATGTAAAGATATAAAATGTGCTGAATTACAGTTAACAGACCTGGGTTGAAGTGAACAGAAATAAATCAAGCTGCAGTTAACTGCAGTTAGTAACTTAAAATACAATGAAATGCTAAATGAACATATACATCTACAGCAACTGTATATTACATTCTTCATGTTGGTAACAGTCTTTGGTTAGAGGTGTATAAGAGTCACATAAAAAATCTTTCTGTTTACCTATTTATTTGTCTTTTGCTCCTTTTGACCTGCCACTGTACCTCTCTTTTTTTAACCTGCAGTGAAAGATACAAAATAAGGTTGATTTGGCATGACACTACATTAGGAGTTCAGAACAACGAGACATTTAAGCCCTGTTACTTTTCACGCTGCTCAGTGTGACATGACACGGTCTGGTGTCATAACATTAAAACATTTCCCTGGTTTGCACAAATGCATAATAATGATGTGGTCTGTTTGTAAGGAGTAGAGAGAGCAGGGGGCATAAAAAGGGCAAGATGGGGTGATTTTATTTTATAAGCTTTTTAATAAAGGTTTTGAACCATAAAATCTAGATGAGCACTGATTAGTTATGTTAGGTTGTCAACCTGCTCCTGTGAGTACAATTACTCTTAAACACTCGATACAGTTTTATATGAGGAGGATCATGTAGGTTAAGTCTGTTTATTCAGCATAATATACTTACAGTATGACTGTACTACTACTGAAATAACTTATTATAGAGCTGTTGTTGACAGTTGTCGTCATAAAAAAACTGGTTTAAATGAAATGCTTCTTTATTTCATGATGTTATATAAGAATTGTGCATTTAAATATTTATGGAAAGATATTTAATCCAACATCAAATTTGAGATAATGTTTCACCTGCTGACTAATTATTATGAGGACTGGTTGATAAATATGTTCTAGAATTGGAACAATGTGACCTTTTGCTAATTTAAATGACAATTATATTGTCTATCAAGACTATATAATTGGCTGTTCTGAATACCATGGGGAGAACAATTAGCGATAACAAGCATACATCTGTGTGCCTAAACAGTAATGTGATGGAGCGAAAATGAATGACTCAAAGCTGTGTGCTTTTAATGTAACTTAGCATTATGTACTTAAGATCGCAGTAACTCTATAAATGTACATTATATGTTCTGTCTGTCTTTGCTCATTACAAGTCGTTCTCTTGAAATATATTGGACACAACACACCAGTGTGCTTCAGAGGTTAAGCTTTGTAGAGGAATCTGCAACACACAGAAGTACATACAAACTGATCACGATCAATCAGACACCTGCACATCATGACACTGTAAGGAATGTGATAACAGATTTCAAGGCCCACCTTTGTTTGCAAGATGTGTACGAAAGAAAGAATGGTAAGGATGTTTTGAATCTTGTAGTAGGTGATCTTCAGTCATAGTGTGTAAGATTTATAAGATAAGAACACTGTAACGTTAATTTATAAATGAGTTTGTCTGCGTAGTTTTGGAGGAGTTTGTGGAGCCTCTGTAGCACTCCTGCAGTACAGCTATGCTTGAGGAGTCTGTTTTTTTGTTGTCAGCAGGATTTTTTTTCACTCCTACATAATTCATAACTCTGTCCTTCACTTTTATATAGTTCTACTTGAATGCTAGTCAACCCTCTCCTCACAGACAAAAATAGATTTTACTTCAGAGCATTCTTTTCCTGCCACAGTAAACCCCATAACTGACATGGAAAACTGAAGTATGACTTTGGCAAAGTGAAGCACTGTACAATGGAACTTGTATTTATGTTGGAACTCACTGATTTACTGATATTATAACAATATAAATATTTATATAAATATTTTTAAATATGTTTGTGTTATTATATAAAAAGTGCATACTTCAGTTTCAGAACTGTCTTGTCATGTTCCAGAAACAGTATGGACTCTTGTATAGCCTTGTACAAAATGTTTTAAAAGAATCAAATTTAGTATTTGTTTATCTTTGGAAACATCAGTAAGGTTGAAGGTTTTGCTTAGGAGTGCTAAATCTGTCATTTCATCAGATGTGTTTCCAGAATAGGCCAATCCTGTTGCCATTAATATTTCAAACACACTAAATGGAAAAAGATGTTCACATTGTTGCAGTTTTCAAATAGCTGTCCCTTTTTCTAATAAGGCGATGTATATGAAAGACAATCTCCTACATCAGATATGGAAGATGGCCCTATCTATTTCTTGATGAGCCATTTATCTTAGCAACATTGATGAATTCATTATGGTGACAATTCCTGCTGCTATAATGAAATGCCACCCAAAGATTGGCCCCTGGTTGAAATGGAGAACAGTGATATCTACCCCAATTATTGTAAATTTTCACTTCTTGGGAGAGCCATCTTTCTTCTGTAGGCTCATATTACTCAGTACACTATTGTGCCTGTGATTGCTGAAGGTCTCTAACATCTAAGAGTTTGGAACATCCCCCTTCAGCAAAGCCTTTTTTTATTTGTGTCTTTTCAGACTAAGTTAGCAAAGTTTGATTAAAACTAATTAGGTACCAAACCTGTATCATAATACCAATTAAGATCTTTATTATTCAATATCTTATCAGGATAAAATGACTGTTAGGAATTTTATTTATGACGAACTAGCACATACCCCGTTTACTATACTGAATAATGGAAGATTCCTAAAACCTCCACTTGAGGAAAACAAAGAACATAGAGCCTGTGATCTTCTCTTATTTATATGTCACTTAATTTACTGGGTATGAAACCACACTGAACACAAGAAATATGAACTCAAAGGAAGCCCTAAAGGCACATGAGCGCATAATGATCCCTAGATAACTTATTAATATATGAAAATTCTCAATAACAGTATTTCCTAGGTAAGACAAACTCAAGACCAATTTGACACCACACTTGAGCATGCCTTCAGTTAAAAAATGATGTAGACACGCTGTCCCTCACAAGCTGTTACTCTCCACTGCTCAGTGCTGTAAAAGATTTGATGGGATGTATGTCACTGGATTATCTCGCCTACATTCCCCCCAGGCTTTTAGTGTAGGTCTGTGACATGGGCATAGGCATTTAGTGCGACTCCCAAGTGTCACTAGCAGCACAGCAGGACCCTGTAAGGCTCCAGGAAACACAATCTATCATTGTCATAAGACCAATCATCCATATCAGCAGGTCCTTTCTTTCAGCAGGAACCATGAGACCCATTAAGCGGTCTTGCTGACCCTGTTCTGGTATATATTATTTCCCTTTCTTTTTTTTCTGTGGAAAATGTAATTTAAAAATCATCATGCAGTGTAAAAATCACTACCAAATGTGTGTTTTGTACTGCTTGTGGAAAAGCCATGTCAAAACTATAGAATTCATCTTTTTATAGTCATAGTCACAGGGCAGAGTTTAAGTTAAGTGGTAATTGCCTGATAGATGTTAAGATGGATTTTGGTGCTTTATGGTCCAGATAAATCTCAGGGTCACTCAAAATCACAATTGTATGATTAGCCTACTTTGTACCTCATCAGATAAGGAACTGTTTGTATGATAAGCGTTATTGGATATAGAACTAGGGACAGATTTGCCAGCTACTGAGGGGTCTTGCTTTAATGAATTTTTATGCAACCAGAGTCATGACTGGAAATGGAAGCTTTAATAAAAAAAATGCTGTAGTGGTCCAAGAGCACTGGGGTAATGTAGTGGCATAAAGGAAAACATCTGACATTTATGAAAGGTTCAGAGAGCAAATATGATCAAAGTGACATCTGCCCATATTTTTTCTCTATGTTAACTAAGCGGCCTGGTAGCTCAATGGGATAAGCATCAGACTGGAATGCCGAAGGTGGCAGGATTGAACCCCAGCCCTTCCCCCATACCAGGTGTGTCCTTGAGCAAGACACTTAGCGCTAGCTGCCTGTGGCTGCCCACTGCTACCCCCAAGGGGGGGTGGGTTAAATTCAGAAGTCAAATTTTGTTGTGATCAATGACAATAAAGCAGATTTTCCTAAATATAGCACAATATTTGTGTTCTTGCTAAAACGTTGCTTAATTCTGAATTAAAATAGATACAGCATAGTGAGAAATTATCGCCATGCCTTAAGTGACAGCTGTGCACAAGAAACTACAGATGATTACCTTACTATTGTTGTGATTCAATCTTAATTTTATGCATTAAACACTGGACTACTCCTCTGCA
The DNA here is from genome assembly GCA_032362345.1 of Sandelia bainsii. Taxonomy (NCBI): domain Eukaryota; kingdom Metazoa; phylum Chordata; class Actinopteri; order Anabantiformes; family Anabantidae; genus Sandelia; species Sandelia bainsii. The sequence goes on along the minus strand of JAUMHL010000007.1, from coordinate 9,383,915 downwards.
CCATCATGCAATGTGCCTGCACAGGCAGGACGATATTCTAAATAAGTAACTAAAATTCTTATAATACTATAAATTTTTAAGATGTGTACTTCAGCACCAGAGTGCGCTCTAGCTTCAGTTGTACATATTTATAAGAGCATACACATGTAGACTGACAAACTGAAGCTTTTAAACATATGTACCCGTTATACAGATGTGCATCATGAGGCAATATTGATTTTCTTAATCTTTTAACCATCATGTTGTTTATGTAATATAAGATTGTGAATCTCCTACAACCTTGGTTTGCAGGCTGCTATGTCCAGTCATTTCAGGTGAAAATGCTTGGCAAGAAAAACTGAGTGGTTTTCAAGTTAAAATTCACTAGCTGCAGTGCCTAGTGAGCCAAGAAGTTAATTTCAAGCCATGTTGGCAGTACACAAATGAAATGCAGTTTATTTTGGTCAGTTAAAAAGTTTTCATGAGCCTATATTCCTTGCCAGCTTGTATTTCACTTTACACAGCCTGGAGTTCAACCATGAAATCCAACTACAAAATGTAAAATTACTGGTCAATCAAAACTGCACATCCCCAATCTCAATGCACTGACGGTTCTTACAAGGCATTCACAAGCCTCATAGTGCATGTTGAGCTTTCTGCCCACACTGCTCCCACGTTCCTGCAGCTTGTTAATGCAGATTCCGACAAGGCGAACCTTAGGCTTTATTCTCTCTGTGCAAATCATGAAAGAGGACATTAGCTCATTCGGTTTGATGGAGCTTGCCGTTTATGTGAAATAGTGCCTTGGCCAGTCTTTGTAGAAACATGAGCTCTGGCTGTACACATCTGGAAAAATCCTCTTGCACCTCTCAAGAGTGGTTCAGTTCAGTGCATGCAGCCATGTTTCAACTGACCTGTGCCAAAACAGCTTACAAACGGAATCATGCATCATTTTCTTTGGTTGTCCAAGCAGCAAATGGACAGTATCGTCATCTGTATCGGTCAATTCAGGAAACAACTGTAGTTACATTAGTATTGCAACAAAACAATCTTGGCAAATATTTTCTAATACCAGGCCAAGCGTATTTTGTTTCATTTTTTTCTGCTCTGTTGCACAAATATTTTTAATCTCATGTTTGTCTTTAACTCTAAATTGTACATGTATCATTTAGCTGAATATTCAACTGTTATATACTAAGTAACATTAACTTGGATGGATTGTGTATATCAATCATAAATGAACGCGTGGCTGCAGAAGACAGCTGCATTGCCCCAAGCTGGAGAATAAATGTTCTTGCGCTGTCCTTTTCAAAGCTTTGCTGTGAGGGTCTGTGTTGAACAGCAGAGCAGGAAAACATCCTCCAGCCTAACAGCCATAAACAGGATTGATGTCTGCAACCAAGACATTTGACTTTAACCAGTCGAGCTTGAGAGGAATCGTTCAGCTTCATTGAGTTGTGCTGAGGTTTTGATGGAATTGTTTTTGCCACAATATTCTCTTTACCTGTTGCCAGCCATTATCAGTGGATGCCATGTAATGGGAGGATCAAAGGAAAGCTAGTATTATTAACTCACGAGCTACGTTATGAGGTGCTGTTGAGATTGAGACAACAGTATTTCTGTTGTTGGAACAGAGTTTAGGTTGGCTGTACTCAGCTTCACAAGACATCTTAATAATTGAAGCAAACAAGCAGAATACCTACAAAGATGCCTATATCGATATATATAGAGATCTGGGTGGCTGCTCAAGGCATTTATATTTATATATAGCTATATTTAGCTTGAAAATACTGGTGCAACATCAGTCCAACAACATCTCAAAGTATGCAATAATTGATAATAATTAATAATTGATACTTTAATAATACCCTTGGGGAAATTCTTGTGGACAGGCAGGTTCGTAGACTTTCGCCGACTGTCCTACAAACTGCGCCATGGTCTCCCCTACACCCCTAAAACTCTGAAACAAGAGGTTTAAAAATCTGGATTTCTACCATCCAATAATGCATTTCAGAAATATTAAAGTCTGTATTCATACTGTCTCTAGGTAACATAATGTTACTACACACACTAGATTTAAGGAGAAATCAGCTGATGGAGTAATCTCTTAACAGCATATCTGTCACCGAGGGAAAAGAAAATAATAAAAAATCCCCAACAGCTGAATCTCAAGCATCTAAAATGGATTAAGACGACACATTGCTGTCACTTCAGGTTCACTTGTAAAACTGTGTGTCTTGGGGTATTAGACAAATCCTCAAGACTGAAAGTTTCCTTACTGTTTTGGCCAGGAAGTTAAAAACAATTATTAAAATCTCCAAAGAAAATAATACATTAGTGTAGAATATTACTTAATAACTAAAATATTAATTTATATTGTAGGTGTCTCTGTATAAAAAACAACCTAAACTGAGACTTATCTAATGTTCACCTCTGTTAACTCGAGTGTGGATGGTATTTGAGGTGAGGCAGGTGCAAAGGTTTGGCCAGACTCCAACATGATTTTCATCTTTGTTAGGGACATTTATGCAGTGTGTATTGTAATGTGCAGCCTCAGTCTGGCTCAGTTTCCTCACGGTTGGGCAAATTGTGCTACTGGAGTGTGCATGGAAATGAGCTTGTGGAATAATCAATGGCAGTATCAGCACACATCCTGTACTCCGACATCTCCCTGAATATCCAAAGAATGTGGTTAAGTGCTACCTTGCACAGTTATTCAACAGCCATCCAGGTCGCTGAAGAAAGAAGTGGAATCAACTATTAATCCTAAAACGTCTTCTCAAAATGAATGAATGAATTCCTTTTAAATACATAACTAACCTACATTCTGTTGTATCGCTTCATTGTATTATTTCCAGAAATCGAATGTAGCAGAGAAGTATTAATGATAGCTTTTTCTACTCTTTGCCTCATTTCTGTGCTAAAAGAGTGTGGATTTTTGAATTGCCAATATTATAAAGGATCTATTCAAATTTCATTCCAGATGAAGTATTATTGGCACATTTTCTATAAGAACAAGGGCACAAAGACTATTTGACTCACTATTTCAAAGCAGAAAGTGAAGCAACATAAGAGTGGGCAAAATAAAATGCAAGAAACTTTTTAAATCTACATAAGACATCCAATGATGCTTTGACTTTTACAGTCTCAGCAACTGTCTCTCTTCATATTCCTCTCTCTCGTTACCTCATTTTAATCGCAGATAGGAGCTCACAAACAAACGTTAACAAGTTTTTCTGTCATTTAATTATCATTAGCACATTGGATACATTATCGTTAAACATGTAAGACTGAAAAGCTACTGCATATAATTAAATGTTATCAAATCCTGTAGAAGCTATTTAGCATTCCTCATTCCGTGTCCTGAGTGAATACTTGATTGTAATCAAAAGTGTCTTATCTAATCACTGCATTATAGATTAGACCAAATTATCCTAAATTAGGCTTCAAGCGCAAAGTTTGAAACTGTGTGCCCTGTTTCCAACAGCAAGTATTGTGTTAAGTGTAACAAAACACAATCAGTCTGACACTGTGATAAGCACATGTGAAAAGATGATCAATGGAAACCTTTGATACTAATGAGACAAATGTTAGTTTCAAGGTGGTATACAGGGAGAGTTTTCCAATATCTTGTAGAGATAAACTTCTTAAAGCACTTTATGCTCATAAATAATGAAAAAAACGAATGGGATGAGTCCTACGTTAGGAATGAATGTATGAATGTCAATTGTTTTAGTACAAGTACAAAATACACTGCAGCAGTGATTTGTGTTCTGTACTGTTGAATCTGATGGCAGCAAATAGATTAACTGATCATTGCAGATTATGCAGACGTGCAGAAGCAATCACACCTCTAACCTACTACACTGCCCTCATGAAAAGAAAATCCTGTTCGGAAAAAAATAGCATAAATAATATTTAGACTAATTTCAAGTTCGTAATTGATCTAAAATTACTGGAAATATTTATAATTACTTAATAATTCAACATAATCATACCCCCAATACACGAAGAGAAAAAAAAAGCATTTTGAACACTGAGAAATTAGCATTTACCATTGTGTATCAGTTGCTGAAAGGAGGATGAATATTTAACCGAAGCTCCATATGCTAAAAGGATGCTGATGAAAAGGCCTCTTTGCATGCCTAAAGAAATGTATACCCTACATTAATATATATTGGAAATTGAGTAGAACACATTAATATAGATTGGTGTTTCCTATATATGAGTCAAATGTCATTAATGCAACCCGAGTTTATGAACATCGTTTATGAACATTGCTTTCTGGTTTGTAGACGGAGATGTCTAAGTTTCAGCTAGGTCAAAACCTACTAGAGAACAGCACAGAATGATCTTGTTATTGAAAAGAGAGAGAGATCACTGAACAGTGAAAATAACATCCTGTGCAGCAACAACACTTGACTGCTTTACAAAAGATTAAAGCATTGTGTTGTCATTCTGCACTTACACATACTGTAGCATCATCTCAAGAGCGCCATTAAACCAGGTTTTTGTATCATGATGGTTGCCAGGGTCATTACAAGCTCTTTGAAGTAACAAGATCATGCCACAGTGTAGACAATTGCTGCATGGTCCAGATTTCCTCAATCAAACATTTTTTAATCTTTTATCCTAGAGGTGAAATGAGATAAACGTGTTTGTTGCTTTCCACTTGTGTCCCCAGTGGCCACTGTAATCTTGATTTGCAGTCTTGCTACTTGCTCACACTTTTAACAGAAATTTGGTACAATGCACAGTATAATAATACTGTTAATTCATATAATAAAATATGAACTTATGAACATATTTACATCTGAACCTTTATACATGTAAAGTTGAGATATCAAACACAGATACTTTTTTCTTCTTGAACCTTCTTTTTTTTGTTAGATCCTGTTCTCTGTTGTGAGGACAAAGAGAGAGAGAGCACAATGGAAATGTGTCTATCACGAGCAAACTACTTTAAAGACCTTTCTCTGTCACTGTGGTGGGCTTTTTGGCTGCTTAAGAGAAGTAGACAGCTTCTCTTGAAACTCACATTGTTTTTTGACAAATAATGGGTGAATGTCATGTGCTTGCATACAAAAGTAAAAGCCCTGAGCAGGTAGACACAGCCATTGTTATCACCTGAGCAGGAATTCAAAACATTAATAAGCAAAGTACAAATTCTCTTTGAAGGCTGAGACTGAAATGAATCAATTCCAACTTAGTGTTTTTACTTTCACTCTTCTTTAGTATTTTCACACATTAAACTTTTCAAGCATTAACTATTAAAATGTATTTGCCACCTTCTCTACCCATGGAAAAAAAATCCCGTGAACTGCAGTATTGTCCCTATTTTGACTTTATGCTTTTTATCCCCTTCAACAGGTATTATCTGTTTACAGCTCTCACTCCTGGGACCCAGTAAATATTGTTCCTTTAACGCTCTGCAGCCTCTGAGCTGTTCAGCAAGCTTAGGTTTTCATTGGATAAAAGCTAAACGTGTTTGTCTCCTCTCCACCACTGAAACTCTAGGAATGAATTATAAACAAAGAGTAAAAACCAACCGACTACACCACAACGTTTACACAACTGCATGTAGAGTCAGGCACACTACTCATCACCTCTGCCCACAACTAGAGATGGGTTAGTTTACATTAAAAATTAATGTTCCATTATGCCCCTAGGGCCATTGTTGCTAACCTTGGTCCAGATACAGGCTGCACTTGTCCTCGGGGAAGGACCGGTGCCACCTGGAGTTTCTTGGCTGACCTAAATCCTGGGCAGCAGTGGTAGTGCCTGCTGTGACTCACCTTCTGTCTTTTGGTGTCAGCATATAGCAGGCAGTACAAACTATTGTATGTGCTGTTTGAGTGCTTTTTTGCAGACTATTGTAGCTATAGAATCAAAAATAATGAGATGTATGGTGACCTAGATTTATGTTCAGAAAAGACTGTTTTCTCTGAAATCAATAGATGGTACTGTGCAAGTACTCTGATGTACTTATACAAATATTTCTGATGAAAGGCTTTTTGAAGTGACACTTGCAGAAGCGGAATATTATCTTCCTCAAAGAATAAAGAACACATAGCCTGTAGAGTGATAAATTAGTATTTCTGAATTTATATAATAAAGCATAATAACTGACACGTAAAAGTATTTAAATTAGTGCTGGGCAGCGATTAAAATTTTTAATCGCGATTAATCACATGATTTTTCTGCAATTATCTGTTAGGGGCAAAATTTAATAATGAATTCAAAAGTAGTTGTTTTTTTTAACTTTTATTTTAAAAGTACTGCTATATGAACAAAATTGCAATAATATTTAGTCTGCAAACGCTAAACAAAAAAGATGTTTTTTAATTAAGTAGAGATTTACAAGAAATAAACATTAGGACATTAACGTTTATCTAGTTTATTATAGAAAAACTAGTTGTTCTCAGAGTCCAGAACCACCTGTGTGTAACCACAGGTCTGTACCTTGTTCTTTTATTAAACTAACTAAACAGTCTCATGTTATTTATCTTAGTCATGTCTTATGTCGCGCTTACTATTATCCTCTGATCTCTGTATCGCGCACGGCTGAGCTCTGCTCTCATGCGCACGCACACACGCACACACACATCGCAAAATATGTCACGTCAACCACCTGAAAAGCGTTTTTGAAACACAGTTACTTGGACTGCTGTCATTAAAAGGAACACATTTCATGATTCTTTTAAGTGTTTGTGTCAGTGTCCATTGTTTGGGTGATTTGCTGCATCAACGGTGTGTATTGTCTTTAAGTTATACATCAGACTCCAAGTTCTCCAGTGACAGGAAAATTCAACTTTACAGTGGTTACAAAAAACTGTGGTACTATCAACTCCGCTGTGTGGAAGAGGTTTAAAATGAAAATGTCTGTAGGTGTATTCAAACCCAGTGAACAACAGACTTTCATCATCATAATAATAAAACTGCGTTAACGCGCAATAAAATAATTGTTAGTGTTAATTAATTAATGCGTTAACTCGATAATAACGTGTTAACGTGCCCAGCCCTAATTTGAATAAAACAAAAACAAACACATTGATCTACATATTAATATGCATCAAATGCACATTTATTATTTTTTAAAGGGACTAAGCTGTGTTTTTCCAGTGCCTGAAAAATCTTTTCCACTACTGTGTAAGGCCTACTGTACTGCTAAATGATTTAAAATATAATATTGAAATACTGATTTGATGCATGTTTTGTGAAAAATCTATTTATTAATCTGTCTAGTCTATCTATCTCTATTCTTACTTGCAGTAAGCATTAGAGTTAGCCACTCTTGTACTTTAAGTACTGTTGTACTGATTGATGATAATAAATGCGAAGCTCATTTTAAGTACTTTATATACTGTTAATGTGTTATAGGCTCATATGTTTACTTGTAAGAAATCTTCAGTATTAATTATCAGTTTTAAATAAATGCAGTGGACAGTATTACTCTCTGAAGTGTTGCATAAAGTAGCAGTAAATGAAGATAAGCAAGGTACCTCAAAACTGGACAAACAAGCTGAATCAAGCACAAATGTTTGTTTCAGCAGTCTGAAACAAGCAGAAATATGTCAGTGAGTACATTTCCAAAATTAAATAGGAGCTAGACTGAACCCTTGGGGATCACCGCACTTACTGTAACTTTTGCTACAAGTTAAAAGGAGGTTCCTAAAAGAAACTGTCTCTCCATTGTGTGATGTAAACCGGCTTATAATTTGTTAGCAATGAGTGATAAATCAGGCGTTGACTGACACATAATATAGCAAATAACTAAAATTATGTGTCTCAAATCTCAAATTCCTCTCAGAAAACAAAAGTAACAATGTTCACTCATATTACACCGACAACAAACTTTCTGTTTCAAAAGTTAGGCTCATGTCATGAATTTAGTGACATAAAGATGAATTGAATTTACAATCTTAAAAATGATATATTAGTATTATCAATACAGCCAGATTATTTATCCTGTGAAAATCATTCCTTTGATCTCTGTCATGGTGGCCAAGAGCTACTGAATGAATGTGCTCCTCTCTGCAAACACTACCAGCTGTGGCTCTCAGAAAACACACAGTATTGCTCCATCTGGCACAGAAGTCATGTTTTATCACTATCAAACAGCTTCAAATGTATTCTAAGATACTCACTACAGTACAATGTGTATATATAACGCACTGCATATATTGCATAATACAATATATATTATTGAGATGCTGAATGTGAATAATAACAATCCATGAAATTGGAAATGGTAAAGATGTGGGACTAAAAAAAAACTTGTTTAAAAGTATGTGTTACAGATAATGTAAATGTTTCTCATTTATTCTACTTCATCATTGAGGTAAGCATTGAAGTGGATAATTAAATGTAAACTGCCCAGTATAATTTGTCATGTCATGTGAAGGACCCAAGGCATTTTCACAGTGAGCAGATGCTACTCAGCACTTCTCTAGCAAAATCTTTCATATGGTTCGCAGTTTCCTTTGCTGTTGTTCGTGCCAGATGGCTAGGTTAGAGGGTTTTGCCTTTCAAAATCACCTTTGTGCACATTTTAATAGCTTCAAAGTGTAACATTAATGAGAGCTCAGAATATACAGTTGTTGTCCAGGTGCATTTGAGCAAAACGTTGACTGCCATCTGCTCATAGTACTGACCATATACTGTAAATATATTGGGTAACAAATGAATAAAGAGTTTCTGGAAAAATATAAAAGCCATAAAACTAAGCTCTCAAAAGAGCTAACCTTAAGTTGACATAAAATCTGTCTTCCTTTGTTTTCTTGACATCTTATTTTTTAGTAAGGTGTGTGTCAGTCAAGTCAAATAGTGGCAAAGTGCAGGTGATTATGCTTTTTAATGCAAAAAGACTATGTCCTTCGTGCACAACTAGTCTTATTTATACATTTTTGAAATAACTATTCAAATGAAATCAGAAATATTTGGATTTTTGTAAATGATGTGAACAAAGGAAATTTATTTCAAGGGGAGGAAAGGTGTTGGTTTTACTGGTTGCAACTGGAAATGAGCCCATTGTACTGTACAATGTAATTGGGCTGCATTCTGTCTCAACACTGCCTTAATCACACCACATTTAATAGACAGACAGCAAATTAAGAATAAACATGGTGAACTGCCTATTTGCTTACTGATTGTGTAAATTAGATAATTTGTTGTTAGTCATATTTTCCAAATAAAAATATGTTGTTAATGACTAGAGGCATTTTGCATTTTGTTTCTAATATACAATGACTGCTGCTACTATGTTCAAAATTTTAGCTCAGCTGATTTCAGTAACAGTACAAACTGAAGCCTGTTGTAGATATGCATCTATCTAGACACAGAAGTGGCAACATAACAATACATTTCTTTATAACACAGTGCTGTTGTAATTCCAAGACAGAGTTTTAGGTAAGGTTTCTGTGGTTTAAAGTTTTACCCCAGTGAAAAACAAGTTTGAAAGCACTCCACATCTTTGGTGTAGCCCGCAGCATGACTGACACAAGTGTATTTTTAAAAGGTTCTTTTGTTTTAGCTTGAATGAGTTAGTGTAAGAAAAATATGTAGCCTGCTGTGAAATCTGTGTAACCTCATTTGTTACCTTGTGCATCAATTTTAAAAAGTCAGCCTGTGATCACATTTTGATCACTTTTATTCTTTTATTGCAACACCAATTCAGTAGGAATTATACAAACAAAAAATAATCCGCATTCACACATTGTGAATTAACTTTCAGGTGAAACTGCTGACTGTGATCATTTTCATTTTCATATAGACATTTCTTCTTGTCAGTGACAATGAGACATGTTTGAAGCAAAGTACGTAGAAAACGTAGAGCTATGCACTATATACTTTACCTGTCCGCATGCTCTCTAATGAAGTAGTCCTATTATTACTCACATCTTGTTAACTACCATTATGCTACTTTTTGTTTCGTAAAAATTTGATGTTCAGTATTATAAAAAAATGTTTTGTCGGTTCAAACTAGTCAAGAGTTAACTTTATCAGTAAATATCACCAGTAAGTGAGAACAAATACTTCTTTGCTTATTTGTTATTCAGGTTAACTAAGAATTAAATGAGGAATTTTGAAATTGATATGATTATGAGGACTTTAAATTTTTCTTGAATCTCGAGGAGCTCCAAATATAACGTATTGTGTACATATACTATTAGTTCCATAAACATGTGGTCTTCAAATGAGTTCATGCAGTCAAGAAAAATAACCAAGTTGTATTTTGGGTTACTGTCCACCCTCTGTGGAGAAAAGATTATATCTTCCGTGTCTGCCATAAACTGCATGACGGTTGCAAAACAGTCCCTGTAGAAGGAAGTAATTAAGACTGTGAGTGTCTGAGATTTTTCTTAAATGAAAAATATCTAGTCATGTCACTTCATCTACATTGGCCATTCATACACGAATTTAAGCCAATATACAATAGTACTTTAATATATTGGTTTGATTGAAGGATGTGAATTTTATAGTGAATAATAAACATTCTAACTAACTGTGGTAGTTTTTTTCCTGTTATCTTTTAGTCATTAGGCCCTGCAGACCTAAGTTGTCAATCGTGCCATAGTAAATATGTTAAAGATTGGTGGTTATATGCTGGCAGAACATCTGCAGTTATTGATCTACCTGACTTAAATGCCCTTCTGATCCATATCACAGTAAGGCCTTATCAGTGACATACAGGGATTTTCTGTGATGCTTATAGTCTCCAGTCTCCACTGAAGTTTCATTCATAGCTGCCTGAAAGGATGCTAGAAAATACAAGAATATGCAACTTCTCTTTAGAGTAGGAGCATGGAATAACATGATAATGGTAAGTAATAAAGTGTGTGCTTATACACCACTTAGTATGCTATACATTAACCACAGCAAGTAAACAAGTGCAATCCACACCATGTAGTCAGTGCTAAATATAGTGTGCACTATACAGAATGTAGTGTTCTCTGTCCAACATGCCTGCAAAAGCCATAGCACGGTCAGAATAATCATCAAAGAACCCTCATGATGAGAAATACTTCAACATAACCAGGCAGAGCAGGGAGTACAAGGTTTTGAGTTCCCTCAGCTGCTTCTTTGTGTTTTTAAATTAAGTGCTTCACCCTCGGCCCTCATCCCTCTATCCCCTCTACTGAAACCCATGCAAGAATTAGCTCTTGTTAAATGTCTTTAGGTTAAGGTTAACTTTCTTATAAAATACTGTTCTTATTTGCAGCATTATCTTTGCACACAGAGTTCAAGACTCTTACAGTTTAGGAAAATGTAATCCATATTCAGATGCACTGTTCCTTTCCAGAGTGGCTCACTCTTTGGTTGCACAAGATGCATCTGTTCCCATGGCAATGTCAACTTTCATTTTCTCAGTTAATATATCTTTTTTAGGTCTCTTTTTTGTTCTCTTTCCAGTTCTTGTCTTCTATTAGTGCAGAAATCTTATCATTGATTAACCCAATTTATTACAATTTTATTGCAGAAACCTGAAGTCACCTCATAAGATACGGAAAAGATTACAGAAACCATTAAACACACAAATACATGAATACTCCAAAGCATTAGGAATCATAATAAAATATAAAATCTATTTTCCTACTGGTGTTAATCTAGATTCCATTAGATTTATATTACAATATTTTCCTTTCATTTGTGGTTATACCAGGTATTCTGAATATGAGAAGATGAGTATATCAGTTGATTTAGTTGTTTATAATATTATGACTAATTTGATCAGGGACAACATTGCTAGGAGATGAGTTGTAAATGCAGCTTTGGCAGTTAATTTCTTAAGATACCCTTCCACTATGGCATGAGCATACTGAGAACTCAGTTATATTCAATTCAATTCAACTTTATTTGTATAGTGACAAATCACAACATAAGTCATCTCAAGGGATTTTATGGTGTAAGGTTTAGGACCTTACACAAAATATATATATACAGAATATTTGTGGAAAACCCAACAGTCCCACTCGAACAAGCGCTAGGCAACAGTGGAGAGGCAAAACTCCCTTTAACGGAAGAAACCTCCAGCAGAACCAGGCTCAGGGTGGGCGGTCATTTGCCTCGACCAGTTGGGGTGAGTGGAAAGAGGAGGGAGAAAAGAACAGCAGGCAACAGAGATCAAAACAAGGAGCAGCAGACGAGAGATATTTCTCTCTCAGCATCACTTTTGGACAGGATGTTTCTAATTTTAGCAATATTCCTAAGGTGGAAGAAGGACATTCTAGATTTCTTTTATGTAGGAGGTAAAGGAGATATCCTGGTCAAAGATAACTCCAAGATTCCTCACAGTAGTACTTGAGACCAGAGCTATATCATCTAGGGTAGCAATCTGACAATATTATTTGTTGAAAATATATCTTTAAAAGCTGTGCCTCTTCACCATAATAGAGCAGCAGATGGCATGTCACATCTTTACACAAACCATAAAGTACTTGAGTAAGGCAACTATATCAAAAACTGCGTGGAGCCTTCAAAAGAAAATGAGAGACTATGTCCTTAAAAATGTCTGTTTTTTAAGAGCAAAATACAGTGAAAATGTGTTTTAATCCTTTCTGATTTGAATGATACACTCTATACTATATATATTTATATACACTATAAATGAATGAGTTCAATCACAATTTGTCATAACACATTATGTGTTATGCTAAGAACAGTATTAAAAAAGTATTCAGTTTTCCATTATTGCTGTAGTTAGATAAGCAAATATTGAGTAAAGTTTTGATGAATATAGCAAAAATAAGTAACACATAATTGAACAAAGTATCACCTGCTGCCTTAAAGCGTTAATTAACTTACTTAAGTTCAATAGTTTAAATCTTTTGTACAAGTTTTAAATATCTAAAACTAGCCAAATTAGATTACCTCCACCTGAGAAAACAAATTCAATAAACTTAAGATATTAAGTTGAATTAACAGCTGCTCAGTCACAATGGCAGTTTCTGCAGACAGACTTGTTTTCATTTACATTTTCTCAAAGTCAGTTCTGTATTTGAAGAACTTACAGCTGCAGCTGCTAAAGCCATTTAGTTCACAAGTCAATAGTACAAAGACAACATGTGAATCTGCTCTCTCTCTGCTACATTCTCAATGTACAATGTAGGGACTAAATTCAAAACTAAACTTCATCAGTGTTTATATTTCTTTATTGTGTATTAAATAGATACAACTCTGCCATTTTCTTTAAACCACATAAAAGAATAGTCTCTGGTGAATTTCTTTAGTTCAAAAAAGTAATGACTTCAAAATAGAACAACTCATCTTTAGTTTGGGGTAGTCGTGGCCGACTACGTAGGGCAGTCGGTAGTATTTTATGAACCCTAGGGTTGGTGGTTCACTTCCAGCTTACCCCCCAATTCCTGGCCATATATCGAAGTTTATCTGGACAAGACACTGAACCCCGAACCCTTGGCGCCTCAAAGTGGCAGCCTGTCCACAAGAATTTCCCCAAGGGGATCAATAAAGATTAGATGATAAAAATATGTATTATTATTACTATTGTAAGATCTCAAATGGCCTGAAAATAACAACCAGTAATATTTATGTTGAATTAACTAGAAAACTTAAACTTCAATACATAGCCTAGAAAACTAAGATGTATATTTATAAGTTAATGAGAAATGGTTAGTTGACACCACCAAGTACTAATGTTTTAAAAAATAACCTGTAAAGTCTTGTAATACAGTAAAAAGTATATGAACGTGAATTGTTCTTCTTTTTTATTTGAAACATCTAACAATAATTGTTAAAATTGTAAGACATTATAAAGTAATATAAAGGGGATGATTGTCGCATTCACATTTTTCACATATTTTAAATGATTGTACCTATAATATAACACAGCCCTTAAGCAATCAATGGAAAACATTAGACAACAATTGCATAGTTTACAGCTTGCTTTACTTTTGAACAAAGCAGACTGGAAGCCTCGATGGGGGTGGGATTAGCAAACACCAGCAACAAATTCTAAAACACCTGTCAGTCAAGTAAACATAACCAGATACATATTTTTTTCATAAGTTATTATTTATTATTATTATTATTATTTAAACACAGAAAGCTAGTTATTTCATTAAGCAAGGAGATATTTAAAGTTAAACTATACTCATGTTTAGTGACAGGATGAAGTCAAACTATTTGGGTTTGTAACCATTTATAGTGGAGGTATAATACATTAGAGAAACTTTTGGTTAGTTTTCACATGACTACAAGAGACCATTTGTTGGGAAAACTAATATACTGTATATGATTTTTATTATTCGAACAAACAACCTCTGTTGCCGTTTTTGTGGTGAGAACAGCTTCCTGCAGCCACTTATCTTAAGGCAGTTTGGCACTGGCATGAGGTTTTGGCCATGGCTTTGGCCACATGGTTTGCTGCCTTCTGTTGGAATCCAGGCTAAGCATAACGTATGCCCTCCATCACAGTCTACTCACTGGTTGTCTCTGTGATGTCATCAGTGAGGCTCAGATCCAACAAGTAACCAGTTTAAACATCAATTTTAAATAGACAATAATTAGAACATAAAGAAAATTATAAAACCCAAAAGAAAAACAGTCAATGTTGCATTATGATACACTTTATAAGTTACTTCAGTACTGTTGATGTTGTTGTTCCTGTTCATTTTTGTCTGTGTAAATGCATGTTGAGCACTGACACCTGCACTAATGAGTCATAAAAGCAAACTCAATTGAAAATAATTTCATCACTGTCCTGAGTTGACAGACTGATGTTGTAGGCCTACATAATCATCACATATTATAATGTTCCCTTTATTGAAGGCCAGTGACTCATTGGCATCATAGTCTGTAGTTTCATATAAAATTTTAATGTGTCTCTTCAAGTCTTTTAAGTGTAGCCAAATTAACACTTGCAGCACACCTAAACCCCATATCAAACAGCAGCAGCTGCAGAGAGGCCCCAAGCCACCTCAGCTTAATCCAATTTGACTGGCCATCACTGTGGGCGATGCTGGATGGAACATTATGTGAGGTGGATAGAGCTTTTTACTGCATTTGTGGAAAATGATTTATCAGTCCACTTTTGACTTTTCTGTGTTTAAATTAAATTGGTCAAATGGTAATGTTTATGCTGTTATGTTCTACCACAAGGTGATTCAAGTCATAAGATGAATAATTTGGTGTTCATCAACATTAGTGACATGCAAAGATGAGACGGTGAAAACCATGGCTCCAGCGTTTTTTCATATTTTCAAATAACTATAAGGAGACACTTCACAGCCTACACATAATTTGGAAACTGGTGAATTGTCTGAGGAGTCTGAGCTCCAGTGACAGAGAAGGTGCAGAAATAAGCTTTTAGCTAATCCATGCCAAACATATCAGACATCTGTCACTTGCAGTGCGGGCCAGCCTTCTGCTTCGCAAGCTCATTTGGCACTTGAAACTAAAGATTTTGGAGACAATCTTCAGATTATGCTGCTATATATCTCCCTCCATACTTTCATGGTGCATGCACTCTATTCTCGCTGCCAACATATCAGGGGCTCCCTGTGGTTTAAATGTCACAAAGATGCTCATTCCAACCGACAGAATTAACTTACAGTCATCTCAGCAAATGATAGGATGCACCATCAGGAGATAATGTTACTCACCTGAGCTGCAGCACAGTGAAAACAAATAAGATCAGATGCAGAAGCACTGTGGCATTGTGGTGACCTTAAAACAAACAATTAGCACCATGGAATTTTTATGTGAGAGGACATATGGCATGCTCGCCATCTATCTTTGACAACAGCAGGAAAAAATAAAGCATGAGCAAGCATTGTTCATTTATTTTCACACACTCTAGACACGAATCGAAACAACACAATCAAAACATGTTTTAGAGTTCTGTCACATCATCCTGCTCTCTCTGCTTCTCTCTCTCTCCTAACAGATGGTGAAAGGGAATCACTCCCGGGTCAGATGCAAACACAATGGGTATTGTGAACAGTAGTATTTCACCTCACTGCGGTGTCATGGAAGAGCGTTTTTCACAACAGCTCAATTTGAAGAACAGAACTTTGCTTAATGAGATAGCCTGTAATCTTAACAGTGCTTGACACGGTTTTGTTAGCATGGTAACTGTTGCTTCCTAAGTGAGCTCTAATTACCAGAAATAGATGCTCTGTGATAATGGCTGCATTACGGGTGGCTCTATGTGCAACACTGCAACACTTTTCTCATTAAAATATAGCTGTGAAATTAGTTGGAATGGCAAAGGAAGGAAGCACAGAAAATAATATGAGAAAAAAACAGCAGTGCAGTAAACCCAGTAATTTATATCATGTGGTTATGTTGTCCATATTGAAGACTTCAGCTCCTAAGGAGCAAGAAAAGACAATGGACTGGTAAGTCAGCTTAAAGCACCCCAAAGTTAAATTAGTGTAATATGTGGATAGAGAACCACTCACAGGGATTATGTAATGTTGTGTTGACAGTCATTTGACAGCGACAGGTTAAGATAGCTCCACTAGGCTTCTCTCTTTACATTAAATTAACCCCATTAAGTGAGTTCAATTAGTTTGATTGAGCAAATTGTATTTCTTTAAATTGTGACATAGAAACAATCTTTCCATAAAATGTGAGGTTTAACGCCAGTGAGAATCAGTGTGTCTGGGAAATGTAAAACAGAAAAGCTTTGGCACCCTCTGCTGTTAAAGAGATTTCTAGATGGCAGCAATTTACACAGACCTGCTGTAGTGATGCAGACATAGCAGAGGGCTGAAGGAATATTGAGCAGCCTGACAGAGAGGAAGATTAAAAAAACAGGTCCACTGTGAGATTTCAGAACATTATTATGCTCTAATTAATCCTACTATTGAAATGCTTTTGTTATTTTTCATTTTTAGGGGAGCGCGCCTCATCCTTATTCAGTGACTCTTGACCCATTTGAAGGGTCATCTCTTATTCATTGCAGGAATCGGCACTTCTCTATTTAAAACCAACTTTGGAATATGGGTAAAATGTTTTGTTTTGTTTTTTGTTATTTTCCTGGGTGTTGATTCTCAAAGAACACCCGACTAAGTGTTGCTGTTGGTTGTTTCATATTGACCTAATACTTTGCTGTTTTTCTCCTGCTCCCAGGAGTACCACACATTTCCTTGGCCGTTATTTGTCGGGGCAGTGCTTTGCCTGCATGCTGTACAGTGTGCTCTGGTTATCCGTGGTGAAGTAAGACAAACATTAATTGGTGGCACTGGATCCTCTGCTCTGTACCTGCTGTGAGTCCACACCATGCTTCGGTGTGGCAACCTCATCATCCCTCCCATCTGAAATCTCCTCTGACAGGGCCAGCAGCACTGAGCTCCTGGTTATCATTTATCATCCCAGCAGATTGGCTCATGTAACATGCGGCAGACTGATGGGTCATCCTCATGCTGGGGACATGGCTGGAGTAAAGCCATGGTGAGTTGACTGCATGATTGGAGAACTGAGAAATGGAGAGGAGGGTTTGTCATTAAAGAGAGAGGAGGGACCTTTCTAATTCATCTTGCTAGTCATTGCTCTGCAGTATAAGTGTTTCAGACAGCTCCAATATCCTATTAGCACACCTGCACGGGCCCCAAGAGAAAACAACAGGACTTCTTGGTGGTGTTCTTCACTAGCTCCCTTGGAGATGTACACCAGAGATTACCCCATTAATATATCCCACTACTCACTTGGGAGGGTGGAGTAGCTCGCCTCCAATGCACATCTGTAGGATACCACAGGTGGCCTCCCCTCCGCACAAGGAGGTACCCTGATGGTTTTATCAGGGCTCATCAGCTCCACTGAGAATGTTTGGTGGGCTTTGTTGGCTTGGTTGACACTTGGTTACAGCAGTGTTGTACCCTCTTTACAAGCCATTATATTGCTGTTTACAGTCCGAGTGCAATGCCATGCAATGTTTAGCCACTTTTATTGTTGACTTAAAACAACATTTTTCATCTTCACTCCAGTTCATTTATTGTGAACGCTTTCGTTTGATCAAAGGATATAGCTGACAGGCCATTGCTAAGTCGTAGTCCGCCCAAAGCTGCTTTGTTATTCTTAAGATCTTGCACAATGCAATAAATACATATTTATTAGCATGAACTATTGCCTTAAAAAGGTCAAAACCAGGCACTCATTAATGATACTGTGACGAGACCTGTGCTGCTCAGCCATGAATATATTTGGTGGACACATGGATACAGCTCTATAGCCTATAGCCTCTACACATTAATGAGTTTAATTTCATAGCAGTGCTCAAGTAGGAAATATCTATTTCTCCCTTGAACATCACATGAATACTGACTCCTCTACAGTGTTAATGGGGAAGACATGGACAGTGTTGCTTTGATAACAAATTGAAGTATTGGCTGGCTTTCATCTGTTTCAAAAAGATGTGTGTCTAAGAAAGATGGTTGTAGACATCAGCCTAGATTTCGCTGTTCAAATTTATTGCTGTAATATAAACTACGTTTTAAAGTGGATTTTTACTTTAATGGAAATTACTTTTGCATTTCACTTTTTGGCATCCAGCAGCTCAGCTGTCTCCCTGTAACTCATCTCCTGGGATGGACACAGTCTGCCAGGTCCTACTCAGTATTGCAAGGTGAGTGAATTGTGCCATATATCATTACAGGTTTAATAAACTGAGCTAGTGCACAAACAATAGTCTGAACAGCAGAATAATTCTCATTAGAAAAAGACATTTAATACATACTACATCTAATTCTTTATAAGCGCCACAACTGTCAAAACTCAACCTCCCACTTTGGCACAGTACACATTCAACTGGTTGTCAGAGGATTGAAATGTTGTGGTAGGAAACTTTCAAAGAAGTTGTGTGGTGTGATTTAAATGGATTGTCTGGTTGTGATGACAGAGGCGCAGTTTACCATGTCCATTCATGCTGTTGAAAGCAGCTTTCTGGGCAGATGTGATCAGCAGAGGCAGTTTCTCCCTCCAGCACTGATTGACAAGCCAGACCAGACTCAGGAGATGGATATCACAAGGGACAGCTGAACTGCAGGAAACCAGTGGTGCAGGCAGTTTTCAGCCAGCCTCATTACAGTAGACAGGTTGATCCAGGCAATTGCGCCTCAGACGAGCTTGACTCCAAAGCACTAATTGTGTAATGTAGTATAGGGTGATGATTATGACAATTCTCTGGTGCAAAAAATGACTTTACACAATTGGGATGTTTGTTTGTTTTTATCTAAGTAAAACTGCGAAATCTGTAAGCAGTCATATAAGCAGCATGCAGTAGCGGTATTAAGCTATGAAATATGAAGAGATATTGTTTAATGCAGTTGCAAAACAATTTTCTTTAAGTATAATTTCAGACAGGCTATATTAGTCAGATGTGAAACTGAAATTATAAATGGGCAATTTATTCGAACTGTACACTACAGTTGTAATCACAATTAGTGTAATGAAGGAAGCATCTTCTCTGCAATTTTCTCATTCACCTCATCTTGTAACAGTGCATTGTGTAAAGTATCAGATCAGTTATAGCCTATGGTCTGTCTGCTTTTCAGTATTCTTCCATGTGTCTCACTCACAATGGCAAGAGCATAATCTATGTGCATTAATCTTTATTATTCAGCAGAGCCACTACAGAATTCAAATCACTAACCATATACTCAATGATAAAAAAGAAAGAATGAAAGAAAAAACATTTTACACAGGTTAATAAATCAAAGTGTATGCCCACAATCAAAATGCAAGTGGCACACTCAGCATTGATTGAGATGGTTTTGCTCAGTAAAACCATACTAAATGCATATTTCATAACATGTTCAAAAACACTAAAGGGATTCAATTGAAAGATGCTTTCTTACTTACTTGACATACTTATTTTTCTAGGAATCTGGTGAATAAGAATTCTGAGCCTTTAGTTTTTATCTGCACTACACTGAGAATGCAAACTGCCTAAGACAAGCAGTTGTCTCTGAACCTGCAGTGAGAGCAGATTATTTGTCAATTTGCTGATATGTGCATGGCACAATGGTCAATATTAATCACACACTATATAGTACACACAACATACACTACTCACAAAAAGTTAGGGATATTAGATTTTCAGGTGAAATTTATGGAAAACGTAAAAAGTTCACACTACGGTGATATTATATCATGAAATTAGGGCATTTAAGTAGAAGCATGCAATGGTGATTTCCTCATTGCAATTTATTGCCATTCACAAAGTGTAGGGCAGTTCTGTATTGACTAGACACACCTGCCCACACTGTAACACCACCACCACCAAAGGC
>JAUMHL010000007.1:9344667-9363587 GCA_032362345.1 Sandelia bainsii | reverse complement strand
GTGCATTTTAGGTTCATCCTGAAATTTCATCCGAAAGCCGAATATCCCTAACTTTTTGTGAGTAGTGTATTTCTCAAAGTCAGATTCAAGGAAAATTAAAGATGTGTAAAGGAAATGTTGCAAGAAAAGAGTATTATACAGGAGCTCAAGCTCTCATTGTACCTTTCAGTTTGACAACATTATATACATTACATATGACTTTTCCTAAGTTTCCCATTTCTATAGTCATTCTGTAATTCACTTGTAACTGAACTTTCCCTAAAGCCTTCCTCTGAGCAGTGATTGTCCACTGATACTTATTACCGTGATTAAGCACAGCATGTCTCGATAGGAAACTAGAACTACAACATCTCTGTGTCCTTTTTCAAAAATGGACACATAGAGAGCCAAAGGTAATCACCAACTTCAGAGTTCTTTTACAATACTAAGAAATGTTAAGGCATCATGTCTCATGTATCAAGAATTCCTGTTGCTCACCATTAACAAATGAACATGGCTTTACACTATGGCTTTATTTAATTTGTTCATTTCATACTGTGCATTCAGACAACATCTCTGCAGCTTCTCTACTAATTGCACCTGCTATATGATAAAGCCTTTTCTTTAACATCTGAAAAAAAGCTTAATATTTCTATGGGAATAGGTCATATTCTCATAAACATATACCTGCATTCCAGTTGCACAAACAAACACTTCCGCAACTGGAATGCAGCTAGTCTGGTGGCATATGTATAAAGTACCTGTGATTTAACATTCCTTAACTCATGATATGTTATGTGTTAATCACATAAAGCAGTAGTGACTTGGACATTTGCTTATGGTGAGCAACAGGAATTCATGATACATCTTGCAGTAATGCATTCATTCATGCATTAGTTAAACATACCTTAAGTATATGATTTGGAATCTTACTATAAAGTGTTAATGGGAACCACTTTCCATTTGTAATAATGACAATAGTTAAAACCAAATGGTCAACTGTAATTGTAATTCTTACTTTTGTTTGGTTTATTTTGCTCTGAAATGTAAAAAAAAAAGCTGTTTCAACTTTACCTAAAAGTTAAAATGTCTCTTTTTAAACATTGCCCTGTCTTGATAAAACACCTTACAGCATGTTTTGATCCATGAGTGGATATCCACCCTCAGGAATGTGGCAACCATCTAGGTAAAGAACCTTGCATTGTTTAAATAATTAAAGCACATATGCCAGTGTAAATTAGTTACAGTTGAGGTTGTCCTGTTAACAGCAAATTGTGAGATGCTTGAAAAGTTTCTTATCAGTTCATTTGAGTGATTATGAAAGAATTTCATTTTCCATTGTCTGCCAGGGAGGCTAATTATTTTATCACATGAATTTTAATTAGCTGTATCTCAGTTGTCTAAGGAGCTACAAAAGCTTCAACAGATAGAGCAAATACTGTGTGTTAGGCTTTTCATAGGAAGAACTTTTCTTCATATTGAAAGAAAATATGGACGTCACATGCTTATAATAAAAAAAACTCTGCGTGACATTCAGCAATGCGTTCAGTACAGCTTAAGGGGGTATCACTGTTACTGTAGTGCATTGCATGAATGTTTTGAGTTGTAGACACTCACAAGAATCTTATTTCTTCATACGTCATTTAAACGACGAATGTGATGAAAGGTTTGTGCAAACATGGTAGGATCATTAATAAATCCAACAATGACTTGTTCAGATCAGGTTGCATAATACCTGAGATATAAAGTTAATCATTTTACAGCTGTGTAGAAGATATAAGGGGTTAAAACTGAAGGTGACAGAGATTTATTAGTGGCAGCATGCTAATGCGAATGAAAAAATTATGGGGTAACTCATATTATTATGAGCTCTTTTCCAGGCATCTTCAAGATTGTCACTTTTTTTTTTTTTTTTTTTTTCCTCTCCCACCCCCCCCAATTCCTCATTGCAGGATAAAATAAATTATAGACAGCGAAATGAAAATGTGGTAGGTGATTTGTCAGAATGATAGTTTGTTATTGTGTGCATTCAGAATTGATAATTGCCAAGGTGACCTATGAGCTCTTTGATTAACAAGGACATAGCTCGTTGTCCTGACTGCTGTGGGCCTATTTCCAGAGCCCTTTGTCAGCATGATTTTGCTACTTTTTTGTACTGAATGAATCACACTGATACACTATCAGTCATCCATATTTATATCCATATTAATCCATCCATATCTTAAACTCTAAAAAAACCCTGTGAAAGTTTTTTTTTTTTTTAAATCAGTATGTGTTTGAATTTCTTTGAACACTTTGAATCATAAGATCCATTATTCAATAAAAGATCAATTAAATATAGCATAGCTACTGTGGGTTAAAGCCCACCTTCCAATTCACTGTCAAAGATGAAGTTTTCAAGTCAGGAATGTCTGTCAATCCACCATGTGCGGGCAGCAGCTCATGGAATATTTACATAGCCAGGGAGGGGGGCTTGTGTGAGTCTAAGGCCTGGTGGTTGGAACCACATTCAAAGAAAACGGATAAAGCCCCTGAGGATTCATGCAGTGCAGCATTGTCTCTTACTTAAAAACAAAAACACTGCTGGAGAAAAATACATTGATTCAAAATTCAGCTTCATACCAAGGCATGGAAAAAGAAAATACAAATGTGAGTAGAATGTAAACAGAGCTGCGTGCACCAGAATGGCATAGTTTCGGTCACACATGCATGACAGACCCTATATATTTTCCTAAATGATCAATTCTGGCTAAAAACATTGTACAGGTTGAAGTTTAGTGTTATCTCAGCACCTGCAAAGCTCAAGTGGTTTTGATGCATTTGATATCTACACATATATTAATCATCCAAAGAACCATCCAAATTATGGCAGTTTTCTACTCATGTATTAAAAATGAAAGTGAATTTATTAATATTTATACTCAGCCATATGGTAAACAAGTCACTCTGTGGCTGGGAGAATTGGTCCAGTTTGGTAGATGTCAACTTCATTCATCTAAAAGGAAATTTATGAAAAAGACTGATATATTTAACATCAAAAAGACCTGGGAGGCAAAGTAATAAAAAGATGCTGATAGAAAAAACACTTGTCATCAGGGGGATTATACAATACTGGTGATGTTTGATTAGTTTTTTGTTTGAAAGAGCAGCCACTGATGACAGAAAAGATTGCTCTTTACAAATCCCAGTATAGTGCTAAAATGGGGAAAAATCTTTTTTGACTTTCTTTATAATTATTCATATTATGACAAACATTTTTTATAATTAAATGCCAAAACTTACATTACTCAAAGTGCCTGTATGTGTACATTCACATTACAGCCAATCACATCATACAGATTTCTGAACCCCTCCATTTTCCTCTAGTAATCCCACTATATAAAACCTGCAAAATTGTGATTTGTATGTAGTATGTTGCAGGTCATGGTTTACACCTGTAAACCTTGTTTTCATGATTGTGCCCTGGTGACTGCTGTGTGTTTACTGTATTTTTTGAAAAGCCAGGATTTCTGACTATTTCCATCTGAACAGCTTGCTGCTTCCAGAAACATGTCAAACTACTGAAGCAAGACAACATCAGATTCTCTATGATTGTGAGCACTATTTCCAAGATTTAGAGGCTTTGCTAATTCAAATACTGAACATTGTGTGTATGGGTGACTGCTTGCCCAACTGTGTACTTAAAGTTATTTTACAGTGATTAATTAAATACAGCATTCACACGGTTGGAGCACCCAGATTCATTTTAAGCCTCATCATCTGTACTCTACATGCTCCGCTGTTGGCAGGCTGTTATTGATAAACACAATGTTTGTGACTATCAACTAATAATCAGACAACACACAGAGTTAGAGCTTGTCACAAAAAACACAACAAGCTAAACAGACTATCCAACCTCAGATGAAGCCTTATATGGGTAAGTACTGTCTGTTTATTTTGACCTTGTACAGTAGCTCATTTTTCATTTTCATAGATTTATCCACGCTATTAATGTTACATTCTAAGTATGTATTTTAGTTAATGTCCATCACTGTTGTTTTCACATCTACATGACAACAAGCAGCTGCAAAGGTTAAAAGCAGCACAATTACTTCTTTTAAAACATAAGATCACATCACTCCTTCAAAGCATTTTTCACAATTTCTCTTACTTCTGGATGTCGCCGATTATTTCATAGATTATTTCATAGATGCTGCAGGATCAGATGCGCAGATACAGTACATTGTGACATAAACATACCAGACAGACCTTGGCCTCATGTCTCTGAGCAGAGATGTTTCAAGACTGTTCTTACTGTGGAGGGTATCAGAGTGAAGTATACACTGTGTATTTCACCTCATTAATGAAGCAAGGTTAATCTAAGTGAAAAATTTAAAGTGGGGTTTAAGTTGGAGGAGTATATCTAGGCAAATGAGTCTGGGAAAACATTTTAGATGTATTTTCATTTATAAAATAATGAAGTATGTTTAAATTTTAATCTTTCAGGAATGATAAATATTTAATACACATTAACATTTTGGTAAAAGTGGCCCTCGGAAAACTTAATTTATTGATGAATGACAAGTTTATAAGTTATCCAGTTGTACATGTTTGAAAGATTACCTTCATGTGACAAATTTCAGATAATAAAGGACTCAGAGAGAGAATTCTCTCCTTCAATATGACATTAATGCTATAATATGTAGTGTTTATTACTCAGTTACTGAAAATATAAGAAATAATAGTATTAATATCCCTCCTTACCATTGCATTTGAGTGAACAGCGGTTTCTTTCATTATATTAAAATTCAAATGGGGTTGCTAACAAAAATAAATGTGGTTAATAATGCATTAATATTGACTATAGAGGCTTATGTGTGCTCCGGAGTCAAAATGCTCATATCCCACACATGGGAAGTCATTTTGATCAATTGCATGTTAAGTCTCTGCAGTTTATCTTTAAAGGCAATCAATTATGCTTCTTTTTGATAGACAATGATTGTCTCATACAGTTGCCATACATTTCCCTTTGCACCTACTTGAAGTGTTTATTATTGCCATGCAAGAAGAAGTGCAAGAACTGCCCCCAGTACTTAACCTCATCTAGACTACAGCACTCTGCAATTTCTGCAACAGTTTTTAATTAAATATGAAGAAAAATGGGAAAACAGCCCTTGAAGCGATGCAAGGAAAGTGCCCACACTTTAATTTGTTAATAGAGTGGTACATCATTAGTGTAATGATTACATCGAACCATAAGACAGGCCTGTATACACTGATAGTGACATCCAGCAGACATGACACATGAAGGACATTACTGTAAGCATGAATTCATAGTGTTAACAGTTTGTTTGTTTGTGTGTAAAAAAAAAAAAAAAAAAAAAAAGTGTATAGTCTCACACTATATCTGAACATTTCCACTTTTTTGGCAGTGACCTGTCTGTGAAAGTGAGTTTCCACTTTTATTCATGTCCCAGAGTAGTTTACCACTTTCTTATTTAATCATATTGCTCTTAGTAGTATAACATTGGGGAATTCTTCCCAGAAGATTATTGCTTTTTAAACTGCAAGACAAGGAGACCTTTCAAAAAGGTTCACTAGTAATATTTAAAAAATAAGAGTCTATAGTCCTACCATCTGCTCTGTAAGGCTGTAGTGCTAACATATTGATGTTTAGCAAGTTTATAATGTACACAAGAATTTTGAGTATGATGACATTTAATAGCACTTAATACTAAACACAAGGTTAAATGGTCATTAGTTTAGCGGGTCATGGGACACACTGGAATTCTGACCTGATTATAGCACTAGATGGAAAAACCCAAGGATCACAAGTGATTACAATTCATGTTCAGGACAGCATGAATTTAATTGCAAGCCATCCAATAGTTATCAAGATTTTATTCTAAACCATATACAGCATGGTGGTGCTAGAAAAAAAGATTATTCAGTTACTAACTTTTGAGTTTTTACTTGATGAGTGGAAACTCGTTGGTGGCATATTGAGAAGGTAAGGGATCACTTGAAGTAAGTCAAGGATTCATCCTCTGGGGACCATTAATATAGATCTCAAATTTCATGGCAATCTGTCCTATGTCCCTCCATTTATGTAGCATCATGTCATTAATTACAATATTTCATTACAATCCATACAGTAGTATCTGGCCATTAAAGAAATATACTGTATATTCATTTGATAAATAGTTGAACAACTTCTCCTCCTCAAGAAGAGTCAAAAAATAATTCTGCAGTTCGAGAAAATCTTCTTTCTGATGTGCTCATTTGGGGTTTACCAATAAGTCATCCAGCTGAGATTCCTACAGTGAGGATCCTATTATCACTGTGCTCCAACAAATGTAACATATGGACTACCGGGTGGTGACGAAGTGAACTGAAAGTCTGAATACATTTCACTGGTGTCTGGAGAATGTATCCCATGTGCCTGCATATCTGTGTGTGTGAGCCTGCACGCACTGGTGAGTATAAAGAAAACCCATCATTATTCTATGAGAGTGACAGTACATATATTCTTTAAGCGATCACACTATAATAATTCAGAATGGTGAGTTTACAGTTGATAAATTGATGTTTATTACATGTTCAGTAGACTGATGTTTATCACATTGGATTTTGTAATGTGCATGGCTGCTGTAAAATAGCCATTATATCAAACAGACGTACTAGGCGGCACTCACACTGAAACACACATAAACAGGAGCAGGTGATAATGGGTCTATTCTTTATACAAGGTCATGAATTATTCAAAATCCAGGGGCTCAAAAAGAATCTTGAAAGTTGACAGAATAAAAAGATGAGAAATACCACAAATGTTTTAAATATTCAAGTAGAATGAATTGATAGTAAATACAAATGGCTTTATAAAGTATCTTCTGCTACAGGTAGAATATTTAATATTTTGAGGCTATAGCATTTTGACATTCCATTCATTTGAACATAAGATAAATTATGCTCTCTCTTCAACATAGTTTCAAATTACAGTACAGACGAAATTATATTTATATTGTTTATTTCTTCATTCCTAAATTTCAAAGAACAAATACAGCTTTTATATGAGACTGCATATTATCATTGTAATTGCACAATGATGCACATGACCAAACATGCAGGGGGGCTTTTGGACTCTGGAAATGCCCTCACAAGGGAGAATGATGGCAGTGGTCTTAACCCTAAGCCTGGCAATTGGTCGTCCCTTGAGTCAGTGGAGGGATACTTTTTTGTCTTTTCATTGTTCAGTAAGGCTTTGCATGAATCTCTTCCACTCTTAGCTCGCTTAGCCAAAGGGTCCCTAAACACCAAAGTCTTCATTATGGCTGTGGAAAGTGGGCTGGTTCGAGGTCACCTCTGATGTTCCACTGGCTGCCTGAATAAGACTGGAATTAGAAAAGCTACTGCAGTAACAGACCACAGCAACTGTGCTGAATGACTCCAATCTCCTTCATAGGTTTGGCAGCAGATTAACAATGTAGTAAACACTGCATGGTACAGAATGTTGGGGAAATAAACAAGTTCTTTCAGATTCTCACACTAGTGTGACTGATACTGTCTGTACAGTTCTGGAGCCTTCTTTGAAATGGCTGGCATACAAACACTTCACACTGAAACTTCCTGGAAATAAATAAACAAATGAGCTCTTCATGCAGCATCTGCTCAGATGGAACACGTTCAATCAAGGCCTGAAAGAGATGGCCAGGCTAATGGGAGTTAACTGTGCACAGAAAAGTGATTAAAGAAGATGACCCAGCCCTTCAAAATAAGAAAAGTCAGAAAACCCATGGTACTGAGGAGCAATTCCTTCATTCTGCACTGATCAATCTAACGTCACCCTTTTTGAATATGCAAATAATTCTAAATATGTAAATGAACTGAGCTCTGTGTGAAGGTCATGCACATTCATTTCTCATTTGTGAACTTTTTTCAGTGCATGTGACAATTGCAGGCTTAGAATTATTATTAATCGTGGGCTTTAATTGCACGTGATGAAAAAGACCACCTGTGAGAACAAAACCCTCCATCTTTAGTGGGAAGGCAATGTGACAAGCAGGCAGATGATTGAATGCGCAACTCCCCGTTCCCATGTCCATTATAGTTCCATTCTTCCCATGAATTTAGCCAAAAGCAAATGAAGGCTATTGCAAAGCCATTGGTGCCGCATTGTCAGTGACCAGTTGCTTAAGCCTGGAGCTTACACTGGATATAATTGACTGTTGATTGTTGAATGGATGCCTCCCAGAATGAAAGAGCAATACAATTGAAAGAAGAAAAAAAGTCACTGAAGCTGAATCTACCTTTAAGAGTTTCTTTATTTGTCAAGTAGCTCATAAATTCATGTTACTCTTACCTTGAATAAACTGTCGGCTACACACATAAGCATTCCACTGAGAGCACAGATGTCTAAGAAGATGGCGAAGGGGGGAAAAATAGCAGGTTTGAGACGCACCTGTAAGGTGCAAAGCTTCCTGGAACAACTTTCCAAAGAGAGTACAAGTTGCCCCATAAGCATTTGTTCTTTGAGCAGCGTGAAGGCGGCGAACAGGAGGGCGTGCAGCGTGCTGTACATCACCAACCAGTGAAGAAATCAAAATAACAGCGGCTGTCATCCATCAGCAGAGAAGTGAACATTACCAAACACGCCAGCCAGTTTTCAGGTCCCACTGATAGAGCGCGCATGTTCTATTTATGATCATGTTATTTTCATGCACTCCCCAGTCCCCTAAAAAAATGTAAAAAAAAAAAAAAAAAAAAAAAGTCCATGGAATATTCCTGTTTTGCAGAACGCTGCAGCAACAAAGCGCGGCGTAGTCTGAGCACAACTGAGAGGGTCCAGTTCATGGGGGAAACCCTTTTGACTCAAATTAAGGGGAGGCTGTATAAGGAAAAAAAAGGGAAAATGGGAGGAGGAGGGCAAGGAAGAAAGTGGTGGTGGTGCCAGACGCAGCGGCAGAAAGAAGCGTACGTACGTGCTTAATCTTAGCGCCTGAGTGTGTGACGTGATATTGCAGCCTGCTCCTGGAGCCCTGCAAGCACCAAGAAAAGCGCGTCTATTTCTCTCTCTCTGTTGTAACTCAGTAGCTCCCCAACATCTCACGTCCACCCACTACGGATCTTTTTTTCTCCCCACAATTTTTTTCCGGAGGGGGGGTGCGCGACTTGCTGGCGAAAACACATCAGTGGGAAATAGATACGTGGAGTCTGCCGAATTCATTTATGGTAATACTGTAAGAATTGTTCTCTTCTTTTCATCACTCCAAGAATTTCTTTCTGTCTCTGTCTCTCTCGGTCTTTCCGCTTATCTCTCTCTTTCTCGGTGGCTGTCGTGTGTTGTTGCGCTCCGTTTTGATGGGAAAAAGCCAGAAGAAGAAGAAGACAGGGGGATGTGAGCGGGCAGACCGGAGTGTAACGCATTTTATTTTAATCCATTGAACCATCTTGTTGCGCCGGACTTCTATTGTCGGGAATGGGGAGTATTGATTCACCGGAGGGCTGCAGAATTTATTTATAAAGGATGTGGTCAAGTATGTTGGAAAGCCATAGCCATAGCTCCGCAGTGTAAGGTAAGATTATTGGTATTATTGTTATTGATATTAGATGATGCTCTAGAAGCAGCTGAAAAGCTCATGTTCATATGTCTTCTGTCGGTTAAAGTTTAGCCTCCTCCTGTTACATATTTGTCCTGTCTATTCAACACGACGGCTTTGGCTTTCATCCGCTCACATTAGTCCAGGGCGCTTAACAGATCATTTTAAAGAGCTCATCTCTCTCTTCAGAGGCAAAAATCACTTTAAAGTGCCGAGCGTCGAAGTGACACTGCATGAGATGTAGTCCGTGTCTCTATATAGAGATTTCCTCTCGAGACGAAATTGCTCTTAGAAGCCCCGGCAATAAAATCAGCGTCTCTTGACGACCAATTTCTCGTCTCCAGAATACTGATTTCGTCTAGCCTTGGCCATGAATCTTGCGGAAGAATGTTGAATCATATGGATTTATTGCGACTAAAATCTGATTTCACTCAATATTGCTTCCACAAATCCTTATGTAACACATATTATCCTTATGTAGTGTGACGGGAAGGTTTTATCCGTCAGTGGGAAGTAGTTAGAAACATAAGAGCATGTATCTATTCTCTAGACTCTGGTATGTATAGCCCACTTGGAATTTCAACGCCTACACACACACATGCACACATGCACACACAGTTTGAGACACGCATACATGCACGCTCTGCTGTCACACTGCTCACAGCTGCATTGCCTGTAGGATTAAAGCAATCAGGACATCGCATTGCATTCTCTCTCTCTCTCTCTCTGTCTTTCTATCTCTCTCTTCCTCTCACACAAACATACTTAGGCGCGCGCACGCATGCAAGCTCAAGCGCACACACACATACACACACACACACACACACACACTGGCTCTTTATCAAATTGCATTGTCAAAAATGTCAAGCCCTGAATTTTGGAGACATGCAGGATGGGTAGCGGACCAAAAGCGCGCAGAAGGGGAGAAGCCATAGTGACCGGGCAGACACAAATTTCTAGTCTGTGAATTTGTCTTTTTCATATTATCTAACTGTCGTGTGAGGAAACAGACTAAATCACGAAGACAAACAGCTTGATTTGAAAAGATCCTGGTTCCTGCGTAAAATGAGCTGCTGCATCCCACAGCTTGTGAGGACTGCACCGACTTGGATTACTGCTTTCACAGTTTGTCTTTTAATGTCAGATATTCTAGACAGCTGTATTTGAATATCTACAGGGATAGTGTCATACCACATACGACCCAATTCATAATGTCTAAATGACTCACAATATTGCGCCCACCACCCTCAATAAGATAAATTAATTAATTAATAATGGCTGAAGCAACCACAAGGTGGCAATGTTTGCACAAAGTATAGTAATGAAGGAGACAGGATGGAGATGCAAAAGACATGTTGCTGAGGTTCATGTGTCTTTTTTCCATTTTCATGGCAGGACTTGATAGGAAATGCGTGATCACATCAATCAGACTTGATAGACATCATTTGATAGACATCATGTTTCATGTATGCTCTGACTTAACAATCCATTGTGTAATTCTCCTTATCTCTCATTGCAGGCCAAATGACATAGGATGAAGGCTGTTCGAAACCTGTTGATTTATATATTTTCCACCTATCTTCTGGTTATGTTTGGATTAACTGGTGCCCAAGATTATTGGTGTTCCACTCTGGTCAAGGGGGTTATTTATGGATCATATTCGGTGACTGAAATGTTTCCTAAGAACTATACAAACTGTACATGGACGCTGGAGAACCCAGATCCTACCAAATACAGCATCTACCTGAAGCTATACAAGCGAGACTTGAGCTGCTCTGAATACTCTTTGCTTGCTTATCAGTTTGATCATTACTCACACGAGAAGATCAATGAATTGCTGAAAGTCAATGAGTCTATAGTGTACCTGTGCGATTCAAAGAATATTTATGTATTTTTGCTGTATGACAAGAATTTTGTTCAACTACGGAGAGTTTTCCCTTATGATTATAATGGATTGACGCCACAGAAGTTGGATGAGGAGGAGAAGTCTATTGTGGAGTTTTTGGTGTTGAATAAGGCAAGTCCTAGTCAATTTGGGTGTCAAGTGCTTTGTACATGGCTGGAAAACTGCCTGAAATTAGAGAAAGGGACAGTGGAGACATGTGGGATCGTGTACACAAAATGCACATGTCCTCAACATTTAGGCGATGGAGAATCAGAGAGCATGCTGATGCTCAACAACGTGGTTTTACCTCTAAATCCACAAACGGAAGGTTGCTTGTCACCTCAACTACAAGCTGGGCAGATCTGCAATCTGAGTGCAGAAGTGAAGCGGCCTCCTAAAGAAGGTGAGTATCCTGTCCTCTTCCTCCTTTATGCTGAAATAGATGTAAACTTAATGGACTACAGTATGCATAGATAAGGTAGTGTCATGTCAGTGAAATGTGCATGTCAGTCACTCCCTTCTCTGCCCTTATTGCATGTTTGAAGTATGATGGCCCATGAAACAAAGAGCACACAAAGATATATAGAGTGCTGTTGACTTAGAAATGTGTCAACTTCAGGAACAAACTTGCCAGATGACTTGGGTGTAGTAAAGACCACACCAGCACAAACCAAACCACCCAAAGGGGGTCTTTCATTTGGTTGGATTGAATTCAAAATGCACTATCATTGCTATGAACTTAAAATGGCTGTTTATCTACACATTAGCGCAGTGTTAAAATGGCTGCAAATCCAAATATACATTTTATGGGTTTATACATTTATGTCAGTGTCGTCCATACAAAGACCAACAGTGGTCGATATGGACGCATCATCTGGTTTTTATTGGCATCCATGTTAACATGGAGCATCTGGAATCATAATTGCAGCAGTGTCAGATTGGATCACATTGATCATGCAATGCAACATTCAGAACTTGAGGATAAGATTAAGAGTTATTAGTTGAAACTAATAAACATATGTAGATTAAGATGATTGAATGAAACAATATTGTCAAAGCTGTTCTATTATAGAACATATGGGGAGGCTACTTGTACGGTCTTGCCATAGAGCAATGCAGTGTGTTTTCACTCTATGTTGGAATGAACATATAGAGTAATAACATATAAGAGCTTACAAACTGTCACGATTGGTAGACCTGCTTGCAGCTATAATTCACACATATCCATAAATTCATACATAAAGCACCTATACACCTACATGCATTCACAGGTAGACAGCTGAATGGGCATTTAATAGTAAACGGTTATGATAAGGTCATAATGATTTTGTTCATTAGTGTCAGCAGTTAGCAGGGGGACGTTTTGTAGTTAACACATTTGTGTAGTTCTTTGAATTGCAAAGGGAGCCCTTCTTGACACATAGCTGCTTGCATTTTAACAGATAGCAGAGGAAAAAACCCAGAGGAATATGCTACATTCTTCAGAGGTGAGGTGCGTTTACCGTGAGACATAAAAGGAGGGGCATTCATCACAGCACAGTGAACCAAAAATAATGAGTCAACCTTTAGATTTTTTGGGGGAGGAAAATAATGATAGCAGGGATGTTATGGAACTATCTCCCTTGTGGCACTTACCAACATAACAGTTGCTATAATAGCACCCTGGAGAACAGGTAGCAGATTTGTAATCAAGAAGAACAGGTGAACATCGATTGCAGTAATTCAGATACTTGGTTGACTTCTGCTGAGCGCTACTACGTGCTATATTTTTAGGCATGTTTTTGAAACACACTAATACAGGATTTTTCTAGAAGTATTGTACCTAGATATTACTATACCTTTTTAATACTGTTGTAAGAGTTTCTCATGCTCCAAACTTCCGCGATTTATCAAGAGGCTATCCTCCATCAAGTTGGAAAATAAACTAATTTTAAGTATCGTTCACCTACACTTTCAGTAGAGCCCTTAAGCAATAATGCATAAAGGCTCTGATGCAAATTACCATCATAACTCACAATGCAGTCAAGTAGCATGTGCAGTACCATCAGTAAGTGTGACTCAGCTGTGTGTTTTTATCAGATAATTTCATCATTTAATGAATCTTCTGTTAAAATCACAAATATTACCAGGGAAGCATTATGTTTATTTTCTCAGAAAATTATCTGATCCAAAGTAACATTTGACATTTTTCTATCAGCATGTTAATAACAGCTTAAGAGCACAGCTTATTTTTTTTTTCTCGCAGAAGATTTTCCACAAGCTTCTATTTATAGGGTTGGTTGATGGGAGGTTTGAATAAATCCGTTTTCATCTGGATAACGGGGAGATCACCACTGGGTTTAAAAGAGCACTGTGTCTCCTGTGGCATCATGGTGACGGAGTGGGTGTTCCTGATGAAGAATAAAGCATTACAAACAGTTGACAAGGGCTCCATTTGATAAAATCGCTTGTCTTTGATCGTCTCAGTTCCTGGTGGAGGATGGCTTCAGAGCACATCAAAGAAAAGCAAGGCTGGAGGTTGTATACTCCAGCCATGCCACTGAAATGCCCCACCGGTGTTTCACACACACAGGATCACAACATTTTAAAGGTTAGGGCTCTTAACTATTTAAGGTGATTATGCAGACAAGGGACAGACCACATTTCCTTGATATTGTGGCATTTTGAAAACCACATACAGAAACAATGAAATCCTAAACCAGATGTACTACTTGGATGACTCATTTATGCAGTCTCCCATTTCATGAATAAAAGTTATAAAAGGCGGCAGCAGAGTGTTACAGTAAAACAGATTTAATTCTTGATCTTTTTTATGTGTTGTGTGGGTTTCCTCCCACATCCCACACATGCAAGTCAAGTAGGCCAAGCTGCCCATAGGTATATGAGTGACTGACTGTGTTAGCTCTGTGTCCTGGTGATGTGTCATGGGTGTTTTCTTGCTTTCAAGCCAGTGGAGGCTGGGATAGGCTCCAGCAATTTGTTCATACTCACAAATGTAATATTTTATGTATTTTAAAACAGATAAATCTCCACTTCTAAAAAGGCTATAGCCAGATAGTATGTTCTCACCCAGATATGCCTTTTCCATGTGCAATTCTGTGCACATGCTGGTGCCTACACGTATGAAAGCCCTAAAATCCTCAAATTCACATTGTTCAAATTATCCACAAATTGCAATTGGCTTCAGGAAATAAACATCATGAAGCATTGTCTTGTTCTGTGGCTCAGGCTACTAGTCTGCCCTTGGCTAAGGAAAACTGTCTCATTCTTAGTCTCATATGGTTGGAACTTGCCAGTTTTCAAGGATCAGGGTCAAGCAGTCTCATTGTTTGGGGAAATGCACTTTGCTGCCCATTTTCCAAGGTGTTAATGCCACAGTTCCTTACCATTATATGAAAACTGTCAGAAGAATTGTGACCTATCTGTTCATGAAAATATTGTCACTTTTTTAACAAACTAATTTGTTTAAAATGAAAAACACAATCTGAGTTTTTTCATCCAAACAATATTTGTATTGTGCCAGATATTTTAGTTCATATAACTGGGACCTTCTCTTTCTATTTTTGTGTTATCACTGATTTATAGCTGATCGTGGGAAAAGATAACAAAAGTGACAGTAACAGTAAGATGCTTTCTGGAGTTTATGATTAGTTTCAAATCTGATAATGCTATAAAAGATCTGAAGCTCGTAACTATGCATAATATTCAAATAAATATTTTATGAGCCCACACATTCCTTGTTAGTACAAGAAGTAGATTATAATGACTATGACATCGCAGATTTGAGTCCTGGTCCTTGGCTTTCCACTTGAGAGAAAACTGTTCACACTTCGGAACACTGATTAGACTCTTACATGTAATATGTAATAGGTATAAAACATTTTATTTTATACCTATAATTTATTTTATCCCTGTTACTATTTCTATTTCTTGCTTCGATGTAAGTCAGCAGCCACATAAGTGACATAGAAGAAGAAATTTCTTTGTTGCAAAGCCTTCACATCACAGATGCTTATTTGATCATTACAGTTTCTGACGATGCAGACCATGTGCCATGTGCAAAATGGCAGTAGGATTTTATTGGCAAATGAAATGTGTGTGAAGCGTTCTAATGCACTGTCACCTGCCAAAGTCCTGAGCACTGCAGCAGCTCAGCCGTGCTGCCTCACATAGTGAGGCCTTTTATTCACTTTGGATCTCAGTCAAGTCACTCAGTAGTCACCCTGCATTATGCTCACCCCCATTGTTCGGTACACTTGGAGGCCATTTTAGTTCCAATTCAGTGAAGGAGAGGGTTCAGCTCAACAACACAGAATCTGTTTGTTTAATCTTAAACATGCATTATTTGTCTTTCACTGTAGTAAATATGCTGAATAACCCATGACCCAACTCCACCTAAAATCCCAGCCTAAATTATTTCACCTATTAAGAGTTTTATCCAAGTGTAAATATTGTCTCCATGTTCAGCTCTTGGATTTTTAGCTGGTTTTTAGCCTTGTCCGCTGTGTTCATTCTTCTGTATTCAACCTCCTGAGGCAGCTGTGTTGAGATGGAAATGCTAAAGAAAGTTGTTAGAGGATGACAAGGTCAACAAAAAAGCGTGATAGACTGTAAGACCCTGAAGAATCAGTGTGAAAGTGCCAGCCATCTTCTTTGTCCATGAACTGCCGAACTGCATATTAAATTTTGCCTATTCAGAAAAGGATGGTGCAGAGTGTGGAACAAATAAGGTTTATGCTGCAATCAATTACACAGTTTTGTGTCAGTTCCAGTGAGTTTTGTGAAACATATACAGGAAACTGTTTAAATGAGATCAAGCATTACACCAAACATTACTTCAGGACTTGCAAGACTGTGATTTTTAGGAAAAGATAATGAAGCCTGGAAGTGAGTGAGCAGTTCTTTTCTGTGAGTGGCTAAAAATACACATATATAAACTGTATATTGTTCAAATGGCCCAGGTCACCATTTCTGAATATAAAAATTCATGA
This sequence comes from Sandelia bainsii, assembly GCA_032362345.1. Taxonomy (NCBI): domain Eukaryota; kingdom Metazoa; phylum Chordata; class Actinopteri; order Anabantiformes; family Anabantidae; genus Sandelia; species Sandelia bainsii. The sequence continues at coordinate 9,347,157 of JAUMHL010000007.1, read as the reverse complement.
GGCTCTGAGGTGTCTCCTAAGTCATTTTACACAGTGATATAAAACCACCAAAATGGTTGTCATGTTTAAAGTTCTGCTTAAAACACTCACACTGTCATGCACAAATGCAAATGGGCTCTTTGGAACCACAAAAGTCTCTGTTTTCCAACCATTACAAATTTATGATACAATAAAATATAGGGTCCACCACATGAAACTCAATATGGTTTTTATTTTGCATGGCAAGTTAAAAAATTAAAAAGATAGGACTTGTGCAGTTATGTATAACATCATCAAATGGCACTTTCTGGTAACTGCTTAATTAAATGCCCTGAAAACCTATTTTCCCAATTAGCATGTCATAACATGATATGGCACTAGCTTTTCTGCCAAAGTTCAGTTGGTTTTATTTATTTCACAGGGCTCAATTAGAAAACACTGATGTCATATATTTCTGTGCTTCATTCACAGTTAAGCAACTACTGAATTAAAATCTGATGACAGCTGTGACAGCTGTTGTGGTTGATAAAAAAAATTACACAAAATATTTTTTAGTGTTAAACCCTCATTAAATAATAGCAATAGTTAATTATAATTATTCACCAGTTCTGAATGCTGTTTCTAACTATGCTTGGCTGTGATGCTAAAAATGATAAGCTGCCAGTGGGGTGGATGCAGATCAGCAGTGAATCCTGTTGTTCATTTGACATGGATTTGTGATCTCAGTTTTAATGCTTTGTTTCAGCAGTGTGGCAGTTGGAAGTCAGAGTGATAACCCTCCACTACCCAGACTGCTAACTGCAAACTGCCTCCAAGTAAATTAAAGCCTTGTGTTGTCACAGCTGAACTGCAGACAGGACGCAATGAAATGCATTAAATCTGGAAGAAACATCTGAAATACATGATTTATGGTTCAGGACTCATTTTGCAGACATATTATCCCTGTAAATGTATACACGCCTGCCGACAGGGGGGGCAAACGGGTCACTTGTCCCGTGCCTATGTCATTCTAGAACAAGGTAAAAAACAGCACGTAAACGTTTACCAGCCTTTAACATGACCTAACTGTCCAGTCCAGCTCTAGTTTAAACGTGTATAAATCTTAAAAGACACAACATGTTCTCTTTGACATAAACAGCTGAGTCTGGTAGCTTCATCAGAGATAAGGGAGGTCCGACTCTAGCAGCAGTCTGCTGGAGACAGCGGAGCAGGAGAACCTGCTGAGGCGTGTTGTTCAGGTGACACAGAGAGAGAGGAGGAGAACGATCCACTTAGACTGATGAGGGAGGGTCTGCCTGCCCCGGAGCAGGGAGAGAGATTGTCTTCTAAGATTGTCTTGTCCCGGGCCCAGCCAAGACTGTCAGCTGGCCTGAGTGTATAGAGTAACATGAAATAGACATATTCAAGTAAAGAACTTCAAATTTATACTCATGTAGTGTACAGCACTTCAGTAGTTACAATCCACCAACAATTACTTCAGAAAAAAGTATTGCAAGGAAAGCTTGTCCAGGGCCCACCAATTTTGGAGTGTTATGAAGGTGAAGTCCACCTTTTTAGCTTTACTACCCAAATTAAAAGATTTGCATTACAATTTCAAGCAACAGTTGCCTATAATAATGTTATATTACAGCAGGAACTGCAATCAGAGTAATGAATTACATATTGATTACATATCTAATTCTCTGATGTGAGGTAGACAAACCTCATGTCCTGAACTGCAGTGCTTCACAAGTAAAATCCTGCATAAGCAAGGAGGAAACGTGCATGTCTGATTTATTAGCCTGTAAGCATGTGTCTTGGCAGATTTGTGTGCCTGCATATCCACACTCCCACAACTACTAAGAAATTCTACCTGAAATGCCACAGATTTACCTGTTTAGAATTCAAGCTCCCATTCAAGTTTTTCAGCTTTGCTCATTAAATAAGAATAACACAAGGCAACAAATCTAAACCTCCATTAGATTTGAATAATGTTTAGCTGAGATTGGTTTAGTACAGTTTTATGTAAGATGTTAAGATATGAGATACAGCAGTCCATTACCTGTCAGTATCTGCTTAATTTATTGTTCTTGTGCTGCTTCTTTTAATTCATATGTTCACATTTTTCCAGTCTAATATTTACATATAACAGATGTTTTTTTGTTTCTGTTACAGTCCCATTTAAAAAAAAAAGGTGAGAAGCTGTTTACAATTTAAAAACAAAATGCAATGATTTGCACTTCATTTAAAACCTATCTTTGTACAGATGACATACCTACGGAGTCCCCTAGGGGTCACGTAGTAGAAAAAAAATATTTAGGTGAAATAAGTGGTAGAAAAACAAAATTCAGACGATGTAGTAGAAAAGAAAATTCAGACGTGGTAGAAAAAAAAAGTCAGACGATGTGGTAGAAAAAGAAATTCAGATGTGGTAGAAAAAAAAAAGTCAGACTCCCCGCCCACACGTTAATCAGGCCGGCGAATGTGACCATAGATCTGTGGCATTACTGTGGCTTTAGCTATGGGCGACTT
>JAUMHL010000007.1:9311555-9344567 GCA_032362345.1 Sandelia bainsii | reverse complement strand
ACTTAACCTAACGTGCATGTCTTTGGAGGGTGACAGGAAGTCGGAGTACCCGGAGAAAACCCACACAGACACGGGGATAACATACAAAGTTACACAGAAAGACACCCGGCCGACTGGTGGATTCGAACCTGTGAACGGCGCTATCTACCAAAAGTAAAAAGTGAAAGTTAAAGTATTACTAGAATATGTAATGGGTGTACAATTTATTCCAGTTTATAATGCAATAATGTGCAACGTTATAGACAGTTGTGGCTGTTGGCCAATGTGTTTACATCCTGCGGGTCTATGGTCACATTTGCCGGCCTGTTTACTGTGTGGGCAGGGAGTCTAAATTTTTTTTTCTTCCACATCGTCTGAATTTTTTTTTCCTACCACAGCGTCAAAAAATTTGTTCTACCACATTGTCTGATTTTTTTTCTTCTACCTCTTATTTCACTTAAATATTTTTTTCTACTACATGACCCCTAGGGGGCTCCGTACATACCAAATGTTGAAATTAAGAAATTTGATTGTTTAAAAAAAAATATAAATTCATATTGAATTTGATGCCAGTGACATATTATTTGGGACAAAAGCACGTTAACCACTGTCTTGCATCACTTTTTTTCTTTTAACAACATCATGGAAGCATGTGGGAACTAAAGACACCAATTGCATTAGTTTTAAAACCAATTTTTTTACCATTCTTGCTTGATATGGGATTTCAGCTGGTCTGAGGCCTTTTCACTTCATAATGCACCAAGTGTTTTCAGTGGGTGACAGGTCTGGATGCAGGCAGGCCAGTTTAGCACTCAAACGTTTTATTGCTACTCTTACTCCTGAGCCATGCTGCCTCCTTTGAAACGTCATCTGGATGGCAGCATATGTTGCTCCTGTGTATATGTTCAGCATTTATGAAGCCTTCACAGATGTGCAACTTACCAATGTTGTGCACTTTTAAATTAATTGCAAAGCATTGTGTTCTGTTTTAACATTAACATGTCCCAAGTTTTCTGAAAACAGGATTGCAAATGCTGCACTATAAGAACATTTTGAGCAGTGAAAATGTTTTTGGATTGTAAGATTATGTCAGTGTAAAAGACTGAATCAGGCTTAGCTGAAGCACTTTATATTAAGTAACTTTTATTTTCCACTGCAGAGAATTTATTTGACATGCAATCATGTAGCATACTGCTGCTTCATTTGCCATAATGTGTTCATGGCTAAAGCTGATGCAGTTCTTTGTCAAAGACTCCATACAGTTTGCTACTGTGTTGTTTCATCAGCACACTGGCAATGCATACTTATCATGAAACATTTCCATCTGTAATTGTATGTCTTGCATCCAGTCTCTATTTTGCAATTTATGAGTTAAAGATAAGTGCTTTATAAATCAAAGGGATAGGCACCACTGTGCTCTTTCCTTTGACTTCAAAAAGGTTTCTATATGAATGCAAACATAACAAGTCTCTGTAGATGAAGAAGACTGTCTCATCTTCCTATTATACAAATTAGATTTGTTTATGGCCATTATTTGCTTAATTTAATGCTAACAATGATTTCTGATTCCCTTCCTTAAAAAAGAAAAAAAAATATTCCTGCAGTCTCATGCAGGAGAAAAGAAGGAACACTGTGAACTTGTTTCCATTTTATCCAACTAGAACTGAGTGTGAAATGAAGGTTTGGTATCTTTGCTTCACAGCAGAAAGGAACAATTCAGCTCTCTGTAAAATTGGACAACAGTATTTGTGATTCTCATATGACAAATTTATTTCGAATGCAAAGTCGATCAGAGTGGGCCTCAGCTGCCGCACTATTCATCCTTCTAAGACACATGAGCATTCACATGAGTCTGTTACAGCTCTGCCGTACAGTTCTAAAGCGAGGACTCTGAAGCTCTTAGTGTGGATAAACACTGTCAGATGTCTTGAACATTTCTTGTCATTTTTAAACAACCTAAAAAAACATATTCTAACTTTTGTGTGGGTAGATTTAATGTGGTAAATTTTTATCAAGCCCATGTTATGCAGTGCCAGAGATGTTAATGTAAATTATGCACTTCTTTCAGGCTCTCAGTTGCATGTTCTGCATTTCAGCCCAGTTAGTTTTGGCCTGTCACAGCATGGCTATTCCAGCCCACAGAGGAGATACATTTGCATAAACATCCACCCACAAAAACTGGCAAATGAGTCTGTCAGTCAAAGACACTGTCTGTGGTAAAGTGGAGGCAAAATCCAAATTTTTTTTAAGGACTTCTGCAGCTCATCTCACTGGTAGTCCCTCTGCAGGGTATAGAGTGCCCTCAGATAGCTGTAATGGTTGCTGAGTTTAAACTTAACATGGTATGCTATGATCTGGGGCAGCATAAGCACTTTCATCACCAGTACAAACAATGTCATGCAGTGTACACATTTCCTAAGGAATTTTACATTTTCAATGCAGTAAGAATTCAAAAAGTAAGTTATTTTTCACTATGAGATTAATCAAGAACTAATGCCAAAGCAGCTACATGCAGTAACAGATTTGAAATATAATATAAAATCTATTAGACTTTAAGTGATAACTGCTATTTGAAGCATTTACTCTGGAAAGAAGTTTTATGGTCAAGGGCAAGAGCTTCAGGTGAATACCACTCAGTAATTGCCATATTTTCCTTTGATTGCAGATTCTCCCATTTAGAACTTGAAAATTCATACTGATTTGTGAGACAAAAAAATCCTCATTTTCTTCTATCATTTCCAAATCACCATTGGCAAAGTTTATTTTTCTATTTGGTTATAGGAAACTCAGATTCCTCTCATAAAATAGATGAGTGCAAAATATCTTATTAGATATAACTGATTAGGATAAAAAAAACAAAAAAACAGTTGAACTTTTTAAACATGTATTGGCTCTGAATGTTGCAATTTGTGTAAAATAGAGTAAATGAAACAATAGGCATTACATAACACACTACAGGACAAACAAACATAATAAAACCATGTAAGTGTTACACTACTTGTTCAGGCTCAGCAAAATGTGTTTTGCATTATGCATATTGTAGTTAGTCAACAACTATCTTGTTGTTTTGTTGCATGCAAATATTATGAAAAGAAAGTTAAAATGAATTAAACAATGAATGTTTTTCAGGTTTTACAGTACAGTGCCATTCATAGTCCACAGAGAAATCCAACTCACACATGAAAACATCATACACAACACAGCTGACCTGGTATAATTATCAATAAACTATATTATATTAAATCATTCTTAAATAAAACATCCAAATTACTAATATAATTTTTGCAATGATAAGTGATTTGTCCTAAAACAATCCACTAGCATATCACAGTAATGTGAAAATCACAAAGTTTCTTTCAGACATCTCATTTGTCTGTTTTTAGTTCTACAGGACTAAACAACACAATTACAAATGGTTCAGTTGTGCTGCTTCTGCTTGTGACAGGGAACATTTTTTTTATCTTCAAAATTTTGAAAGAAGACTGCTTCACAAATGTTTGTCAGATGCATTATGGTATATTTCAGTAATTGTTGCAGCTAACGAGGCCAGCTAACATTTGCTAGCTCTGGTGGTATGTTTCCATGGAGCATTGCAGTTATTCAGTTCCTCTCACTGTAAGGGAAAGTGTTACGTAACATAACATAGATTTAAAAATTATCACTCTGCAACACTCTTGTACCAGATTGCCAGCTTCAACAGTGCTTAACAGCACAGACAGATAAATGACTCTAAATAATGCACTGTAAATCATGGTATCTGGCAAGGTCCAGACACATGTAGGAATCAGATTATTTCATCAAGTCTGGACACTTGCACATTTAATTTACAAAGCAGATTTTAAACAACATTCGGCATTGGAATCTTGTGAAGAATTTCTGTATACTGCATGGCACAGTCCGGCTGTTAAAATTTTATGAACAGCCCTGACAACCAACACATAATACTGATGTTGCATTCACAGCATGGTTACCCTGCTAACATTGCTGCACATCTTAAACTCATTTGTCACCTATTCTCTCTGGTGCAGTGGCAGAGTTCTGCACCACAACTAGATATTGCTATGGCATGAAGCATGGTTTTTTGAGTCCTCATCTGGCCTGCAGCATGCCGGTCTGATGCTCGCCTGTCAATTAACATACCTACACACTACTGAGACATTACTATAGCAACCAACACAGATGAGTTAACATTGTCAGAACATGTAATTCCCATCGATCACCTATATACAACAGTGTGGACAGTTAGTCGTGAAATTGAATTGGAGACACAAATGGGATTTCTGGCTGTCTGGACATTGTCTTGTTCAAGATAGCATCTATCCACTTATCTATTGTCTTTTTGTTATGATAAATGCAGACAACTAAATGAACAACTACTATTTCTGTCAGTGTATATTGCAGAAGATGCAATTGGTCTAGTTAAATAATTATAATAAATATGCTCCTTCCCTAAATTATCATTCATTTTTAATTTTGTCACAATCTACTTGAAGCCCCAATGGCTGCATCAGTGTGAGCTCTCTAAACACAGTAAAATAAGCAAATCGCACTCCTCTAAATTAGAGAAAGTCTGCTGCAGGGAGTCATATCCATTCAGCCAACAGAGCAGACACATCAGATGGTTAGATGCTCTCTGCAGTATTGCATTAAAGAGGAAGAGCTTCAGAGCACAGGAGTCACAATGAAATGTGACAGATAAATCAAAAGCACTTGGGAGATGGCTTTGGATTACTGAATCAATACTGTACCATTACAGCTAGTCAAGATCTCCCAAACCGTCTACATTTTAGTACAGCTTCTGGTAAAGGCTTGCATTCGGGATTGTGATCGAGTATTCTCTGACTTAGCTCGTTTGTAATTTCACTTTTTGTACATACATTAGGCTCATAAACAGGCTACAGTATAATTGAAAAATGAAAACAAATATGCAGATGATGTTCAGAGAACGCACATCAATCACATGTCAAATGGCAAATTACTTTTCAGAAAGTCTACCACAGGTCGTTGAGAATTACAAACTATGCACAGACTGTGTGATCTAAAGCTTTCAAATGTGATTCACAGACAGGTCTTACATTTTAATTCTTGAATAACAACTTAACACCAGCTGAAAATCTTTATTTTTGTGGAATGGTTAGTGTAAAAGTGTCCTTAGGATGCATTCAGTGCAATTTGACATCAATATGAGGGTCAGTTACTGGTGCAAAAAGGCACACTTCTGATTATTATTAGCACGGTGGTAAATTATACCTTAATTAAGTCAGTAGTAGTTTCTACCAGTAAGCATATTATGCTACATTGCACTGTTCACAAAGCCAAGGGCAGGATTTACAAATGTTTATTTTATAGTATGAATCAATCCATAAATAAATTATACAGAAAACCTGAATCAGCTACCACCAGTTAATGATGATCTTGCTCTAAAACGCTCCATTGGCTAATAGAGTTCATCTTCTATTGCAATCCTATATAGTATCAACCCATGATTAGATTATGCAAGAGGTCAACCAAGCATGGTAAGTCTGTATCATCGTTCCTCCCTCTGATGACGGAGGTGTCTAGTTTGGTGTGAGGCAAAGGTTTAGTACTGGTATCTGTAGCTATGCTGCTCTCTCAGAAACTATTAACCATCTTGTTATATTTGGACTGTCTGGTTATTTGAATTTGATGTATGACCCTGCACATAGCTGACATAAAACGCTAAAAAAGAAAATTACCAGCTGTAATAGCAAATTCTTTGAAAAGGTGATTCCCAGCCTGATTTACTAAAGGTTTGCATGTAGAAAAACATGTGCAAACTTGTGGAAGATCAAAGGATGGATATGGCACAGAAGTTCTGAATTTCAGCTTTTATTTAATGCTTTGTACACTTTGAGACATTAAACAACACAGATGATAACCCTTGGTATCAGATGATGCAAATTTTGGGTGAGCAAAAGTATTGGAACAGACTGTTTTAAGTTAAAGTCAATAACTAACTGATATTATCAAATTGTTGTTTTTTTTGTTATGCTTTCCAGGCTTTTACTGCAGCCTCATTGAGTTGGTGTTTGTTTTGGCAGTTTTCTCTTCAATATCCTCCTCAGTAGGTGAAATATTCAGTTGGGTTAAGGCCTGGTAATTGACTTGACTAATTTAAAACTTTTTTTTTTCCTACTCTGATGAAGTCCTATGTTGAGTTGGCTCATTGGCTTGCTGCATGATGAAGCTCCTCCCAATTAGTTTTGATGTACAGTATTTCTCGGTTAATTAGCAGACAAAATGTTTCTGTACACTTCAAAATTCATCCTACCACTACCATAATGGTTTATTGCGTCAATAAAGATTAGTGAGCCTGTTCCAGAAGCAGCCATGTATGCCCAGGCCATGATACTACCTCCGATATGCTTCACAGAGGAGATTGTATGGTTTGGATCATGAGTTGATCCTTTCTTCCCAGTTTGGCCTTTCCATTACTTTGATAGAGGTGAAGTCATGTTGGAATAGTGGATTGTAATACCTTCAGTCCTGCTCTATGGAGGTTGTTAGTGATATCAAAGCTCTCATAATGCCTCTGTTATCAGCTGTTTTTTCCTTGGGTGACACAATCAGTGTATGTTGCTCAGTGCACCGGTGGTTTCTTTCTTTGTCAGAAAAATAATTGTTCAGGTTTTCACCAGTGACTTTGCAATGGATCTGATTATTTTTCTCTCTTTTGTCAGATTCAAAATGGTTTGTTTTTCTCCCATAGACATCTCTCTGGTCTTCCTGTTTATTTATCCTTTTTAAAAACAAATACAATCTTTATAGGTAAAGCCAAAGGCTACGTCATTAACAAGTAATTTACAGCTAGTTATTGTTAAAAAAATCATTGCATAAGACACCTGTGTAACCAGAAACATCTGTCACACCTGTCACTCACCTAAAATTTGGGTCATCTTATAAAAAAGGTGCTATCTTTGTTGTTTACCGTATCAAGGTGTACATAGCATCAAATAAATTCTGAACTTTCACATCCAACCATTCATAACCATCTTTTGATTTTTTTAAACCCAACTGTCTTACATGTTATGCTAAACAAAGAAATTGCCTTTGTCATTCCAATACTTTCAAAGTGGACGTCTAAAATTAGTTCGATTTGCCTCTACTGTATTTGTTTCCAATCTTCTGGAGAGTGTCTGCCACTCTCAGTATAGCTGGCATGTAAATTCTGTGTTCACTTCTGTAATCTGTTTAGTCTTTGATTTGGTGTATTCAAAGACACCTTTGTTTCCAAAGGAAGCATTAATAAACCATTTCGATGCATGAAGCAGTTTTGCAAGCCTTTGATTTTGTCTCTTTGAAACACACATCTATGAAAAGAGATCATGTGATACACAGCTGCTGTGTGTGTATTATGTCAAGCTAATGAATACAGAGCAAATGGCACTGAAGTGATAATGTACAAAATAACTGCCTTGTGATTCTTACCCCTCCTCTGAGCTGCATTTACTTTCTGTCACTGTTAAAAATATGTTTGGCATTGCGCAATGTAGTTGTACCAATTTAAAAAATGAATTCCAAATGCAGTTCCTACAGAATATATAAATGCACAGTATAGATTATGTTATGTCTATGTATGCAAGCATCTCTGGGATAATTCTTTAACAGCAACAGACATTTTAATACATACAATATCATTTCAAAAGTAATTTGTTCATTTGCTTTACATTATTTTTACTTAAATATTTATTGATTTGTTTCTTTTACTTCCTAAAATGACATGGGTATGGCTGAAACTACAGTGAAATTCTGTCATTGAATGATGATTAACATGCACAAATCTGCCTAGCTTGTTTGGAATATATGCATTAAATGTATAAAATAAAGTCTTTAATGCAGTTAAATAATAGAAATAAATTAATGTTTATGAGCAAAATATTTTGATTCACGTGTTATAAATTTATTTATTCAAGCATCTATATTTGATGCTGTCCTATTTGAGATACTGGCACATAAGGGATGCCAGACAACTGGGGTAATAATAAAGTAAAATCATAATGGTTTATTGATTTCTTCCTTCCAAATTTGTTTTTACATTGACAGACAGACTTTTAATGCAGCAACAAACATTAAACAACTTTCCATAAATACAAGTTGATTTGTTGTAATTTTACAGCAATTTAAACATCACATCAAAATTAAAAATATTATTATTTTAAGGTAAAACATATAGGAAAAACACTTAACAGAACCCAAGCTTTATTTGACAGAACTTTCATTTGTATGGTACATTTAAGTGTAAAATTCCAATCCCAGAAATGCATGGCACGCTGACTTCAAATAGTAATCTTAAGCAAACCCTGTGCATGTGTGTGCACATGTGTGTGTGTGCGTGCAAGCAGATCTCTAAGCAAGTCCCTAAGAACACAGGTATCCATGGAAACCATTGCTGCAAATGGTTCATGCATTCAGAGGCAGTGATTCCACTGTACTTTCATCATTGTTCAAACTGAAGCATCTATAGTTCCTTCATGTACTACCAGGGCCTTTACTGGTCACTTTGGTGGTCTAGGTAAAATGGTCACTAGTGCTTGAGTTTTTAATAAAAACAAACATTTTGGTTTGAAATATTTTATGACAATTATAATAATTTTATAATGCTTCAAAAATTGTTTTAAAATCTAACTTTACCCAGCTTCACTGACCTCCTGTTCTGTGGGATGTCATCAGCATCATCTGTATTACCTCCACGTCTGTGATATGTATAATAATGGCTTTAATCATTCTCACAATTTGATATAGAACATAATCCCTGTACAATTCTAATATTATTTGATCATCTGTTTTTGACAGTCTCATTCTAAGAATACTGCTAGAGAGAGTCTTTTTCTGTAAATGTCCTGACCATGTTTTATGATTCAAAATGTATTTTAATTAAGAAATTATAATCTGCTCGCTTCCAATACTGGTATAGGCCTATAGTATTTTATTGTATTTACAGTAAGTTATTAGTATTAACTGTAATAATCACAGATGTCAGTCTGAATTGGTTGTGTCAGGAAGGTATGCTGTGTGTATACAGGTAGACTAGTCGTTGACCTCAGCATTAGCCCCAGTAAAATACTGAAGCGTGGTAATGTGTGAAATGTCGCTGAAACAGACACTAAATGACTGCTTGCTCTGTCATACAATTAACTGAAACTGGCCACTGTTTCTTGTTTCTTCATGTATTTTGTGGCTCAGCTGGTCACTCACTCACAATGCTTTGCCTTCAGTGTGTTAAGGAAGAACAGTAAGGTGGTTTTGACAGCTACTGTTCCATCATCTAGATTTATAACCATTACAACAACTAATCAATGAGAATCTCAGAATTTCATCACGATGGTCATCAGTTAGTCACCTTTAATTTTGTTTTTTCACTTACTTTTGTTAATCCCACTACTGTAACTGGCTACTAATACATAGTTGTGGACACTTACATACATAGTATCCATATCACTATGACTTATCTAAGTGTGGATGTTGAAGTTTAGATGAAACATAAATAACCTAGTTACTCATGCATGATTCTTACACAGCAGTGTGAGCAAATTAACTTAAGGGTTACAAAATAAGCCGCCAGCAGGTTAATGATGTTATCGTGACTCTTTGTGACTCTCTGTATCAGGCAGTCACTACAGTCTAAGGAACATTTTTCTTTTATCCCTTTAACATTGTAAGGCATGCCATGGACAGCACAGATGGACTATTAAAAGTAGATTGAGCAGCTGAATTTAATTTTAAAATATTTCTTCGTCCTTGGTGCCCCTCCAGTTGGTGGTGCCCAAGGCAACCGCCTGGCTCATCTATGCCTGAAAATGACACATACATGAATACATACAGCATAACAGCACTCTCTTAATACAGACCATGCTGCCTCTACAATGAATAGTAAATGTGACCTTGCAGTTATGATAAAACAATGATAATAAGAACTTTTTTTCTCCCATGTGAGGCCACAACAAATATCAAACTGTATTGTATGTTGTAGTCTCACTTTGGCAAATAAAAATAGATTGGAACACACATTAAAATAGCATTTTCTTTAAGGCGAATTTCAGTGACAGAATAAGCTTTTTGTTTATATGATTCAGGCCAGTTTTTTTGTGCTATTTCCACATGTCATAAAGCAAATAACACCCCAAAAATGTGCGCTGCTATTTGTAGCTGCTGCACTGGCGCATGTTTACATTAGCGGTAATGTTAACAATGGCGAGAGAGCTTGGACCTTTCTCATCAGACTAAAACACCCAAAAGTTGGTCTTAACTTGCATGAGCAACTTGTCTCATATATGAGATTTAATTTATTTAGATACTTATATTCAGGATCATTTGTGTCAGCATAAAGCACTTGACGCATGTCTTATTAATATTGCTAGAGGACAGATAATTTGCATTCATATTGCAATTTCTCATTGATACACTATGTCACATAATGAATGTCTTGTGTATTTCCTTTTAAACAAGAATACAATTGAATTTGAGTGTAATTTTGAAAACATGCATGACAAAGTGTCACTTTTAAAGTGCATATGGCCATAAGCAAGAAAAATGTATGACATTACTGTTACTGCTGCTGCAGGGCCACTAAGCAGTGATGGAGGCAGTTCAAGTTTCTTTAGGTACCAACACCTGGAACTGCTCTGTGGGTTTACTGCTCTATGGGCACATTTATATGAAAATCTCTATACCCTCCAGTACTCTCACGCAGTGATCTAAAGCTATCATTTAGCAGGTGCCGTGGAGCTTTGAGATCCTCCACTCTACGAGCTCTGCTCCTCAGACCATCTTGCCTAACCATCAGCTCAGCGGTGTCCAAAGCTTGACTGTTGTGATGTTGTCTCAACAGTTACTGAAGTGCAATAATTGCAGCTTTCTTCTCTGATGTGAGGTGACAATTAGACTAAGGAGGCGAAAGAACAGGATTAGCAGTGAGAGTGAGAGAATACTTTATTGCCATTTGGCAGAGTGAACATACACATATTAAACTGCAGGGAAAATCAAAAGATTTAGTAAATATTGTTATTTGTGGGCGTCAAGAGATGCAGCGTTGACATTATTTTTGGAGTGGCTCCAGATGAGTGATAAGACATGAATATATTTCCATACTAATATAGAACATTACTGTGTTATCTTTTTTCTTCCGCTTTCACTTTGGAAATTACAGAGTCCATCTTAGCTTTGTGACTGTGATGTGTAACCAACAGCTGTAAGTCAGTCTTGCCTCATATCTTTGACCCAAATGACAAATGGAAAATAGTACCTGAAGACACTGATTTTGTTATCTGTGTCCTGAGCAGACTGAGGCATTACAATAAGACTCAGAGGTCAGGGTGAGTGGGTGAATGCAGAAATTGCTCATCCTCATGTCAGCGTTTATCACAGCAACTCGCTCCAAAATATCCATGTCTGTGTGACCCTATTATAGTAAGTCTTCATCCATGGGGCCTAACTGTCCATAAGGTAAATTTAACCCTCCATTTACCATTTCAGTCTCTACCCTCCAGTCTGTCATGCACTTCTTATAATTAGCACAGTTTACAGATTGTTGATCGGAAGTGTCGTTCTTAGAGCTTTACTGGCTGTGACATATGTTGCCGGCACAGCAGTAGAGAGTGGACGAGAGATGTTAATGAGTTACATATTATTGGTAACTACTGGTTAAAAGAAGGACACTCAAGACAGAAGTGAATCAATACAAAGTTTAAAGGCCCCTGAAAACCTATTTGCTCAATCTGTTCTTTCCTATGAGAGATGGGGTCTTACATAAACATACGATTTTCTGCTAAAGTTGAAACTGTTTTGTTTGTTTGGCATTTGAGATTTCTTTCGGTTACTGTCTTAGTCCTTTTCACTAGTTTGAAGTGTGTTTGCTCCATTGAATAAATGCACAAGTACATGAATAATAAATAAGGATGTGGGCATATTTTTATTTGTACGCTGTCGCTATATACACTGTAAAACAGACGAAGAAAGTGTGCTCAGTGCAGTTCATTATTCATGGTATAGTCACACAGGTGTATACACACATACATCGCCGCACACAAAGGCTAAATATTGACAAACACACAGTTTAAATATTGTGGAGATTAGACCAAGACCTGCAAGATCCAACCAACAGCTAAGATAACACCAAGGACTTACACAAAACTATACAGACAAACAAATGCAATAGTCACATGTTTGTCATTTAGATTTGATGCTTATTGTATATGTATTTGTATATTAGCATGTGTCAAAATCTAAAACACTGCAACAGCTGTTTTTATTGATGAGTGTGATAATTATGTGGTAAAATCAGTTAATTTATTACATTACACAAATGCAATGTGCAAACAGCTGCATATAGCCTAATATACTGTAGCCTCCATGGGCTGAATTTTCCCCACACTTGCCTTTCTATTGCCTGCACTTGTTGAGGTAATACTGTGATTAAATTACATCAGAAATTTTCCTTAGGGTCTCGGAAAGCTCAGTGAACCATTCTCAAATGTATTTGACAATTCAGATATTGAGCCAGGAGTTATTTTGACAAAGCAGGCAAGTAGAAGTGTGGATGGTACTGGGTGGATCATTATCAAAGTGGTGATGCCCTCGAACATGCAAGCCCATGAACGTCATATCAAGAAAGGTAAAGAGATTTCAGGCAGCTGCTTCAGGCGTCTGTGCACCAGGGTTTTAGTTAGACATGTATTACACCACAGTACAGTAGAACAATATTGCATCATGATGGCTGGACTGTGAGTGGAGGAAACAGAGATGCTTCTTACATGACTCAATTAATTTTAACCTTTTAAAGTGACTGATTTCTCGATGCGATTTCTTAGCAAGAAATGCATACTTACAGGTTTGTTGTATATAAAATAACGGGGGTGTTTGTATGGCCTAATGTGGCATTTATTTTTTGCTTTTGAGGGTTGTCAAAATCTCCACAGTTGTTCACAAGGAAAAAAACATAAAACACTTTTTTTGTCCTTGAGGGACATTTGGATATTTGCAGCCGTCTCTAAAAATGACATTCGTATACAACTAAACTGCATTCCCGATTACGTTTTTGTAGAGAACGTAATTGCGACCCGATTACATTTTCTGTTAATGTAGTGATCAGATGTTCACAATTAACGTATTTTTGTCCGCCAAAATATCTGATCAGCATCCGGTTTTCTGTGGGCGAAAATATCTGACGTTACATTTCAACATCCAGACATGTGAGTGTAGAGATATTAAAGTGATATTAAAGTGTTTTTATGGTTGGGATCAGACATCACAGCAGGTCAGAGAAAGACTGTGGACTGGTTAATGGATAAAAATGTCACTTCATACAGCCACTTCACAAACACAACGTCTGCATCAAAAATGAAAGCAAAACACAATCTTTTTTCTAACCCTAACTTGAGTACTTTTATTGCCTAAACCCAACCTTATTGGAAACTTTGGTCTTGAACTCAGGTCTCCAGCATGTCAGTTCTGCACAGTAAACGCCTGCCATCCTCCCCAGTCACCTCCTTGCAAACCTCTTTGTATTAATAAATATAGCACGCCATTCGTTCTTTCATAATAATACATTTCAGTACAACATGACAATTATGTTCTGTAGAAAAACGTAAGCGGGTCGCAAATATGTTCTCTACAAAACGTAATCGGGAATGCAGTTTAGTTGTATACGAACGTAATTTTTGGGAGACAGGGTTGATATTTGTCCAGTATTTTCTTTGTACCTGTCCTACAAATGCCCTCCATCAATTCCTCCTTGCATTCATCTGAAAAAGCATTGATTTATTGGCCTCACAGCATTTTTGGACATTAACAGTGAAAAAACAAATTTGATCTCAGAGGGAGTGTTGGTTTGTGTCCATTCTTGCAGCATGTCAGGTGTGTAACTCCAAGCCTGACTGAATTCCCAGATGGACTGAAGCCATCAGTGCTGGCTAGACAAGCAACAAGCAATGAGATTTCTGCTGGAGTCTACCTTTCAGGAGAGATCGGCATTGGTGAACTTAGTGTGAAAGAGATATTTGGTCTAGACAGTGTCTCCCTGTTTTTAA
Organism: Sandelia bainsii; assembly: GCA_032362345.1. Classification (NCBI taxonomy): domain Eukaryota; kingdom Metazoa; phylum Chordata; class Actinopteri; order Anabantiformes; family Anabantidae; genus Sandelia; species Sandelia bainsii. The sequence goes on along the minus strand of JAUMHL010000007.1, from coordinate 9,330,543 downwards.
TGCACAAAGTCAAGGCTTTGTTTAGAAGGCCCCTCACGTTCTGGGGTAGGGCAAAGCCTGTCAAACAGAGACTGTCAGAATACCTCCTGTGTTTAACAAAAAGAGGAGCATGCCAGTCCCATTTAATTATTCAAGACCTCAGACAGGCAAAAAAAAATAAATGCCACCCATCAGATAATGTCAGTGTGTTGGTTTCCACAGAGTAAACAGCCACACCCCCACACAAATCTATCAATACCTCGGTATGTTTGTAGTGCATTTACTTGGGCGTATCCATTTAAAAAAAGTAAAATGTAAAGTGTTACATATATTTAACTTTTACTCCTATTCATCTAAGGCAGAAGTCCTACTATTTTGAAATATAAAGAGCTATACCAAAATAGAATATATCACATTGTAAAAATGGGGAAATAATAAATTAAATACATAAATAAATAAAAATTAAAAAGGGGTTTGTACTGTCACCTCTCAAGAAGAAAATCCTGGGTTCAAACCTGATGGCTAGCTGGGGACTTCATGTGAACAGGTGCTCTGGTTTCTTCTCACTGTCCAAAAACGCAGGTTAGGTTAATTCGCAACTCTAAATTGCCCTTAGGTGTGAATGAGAATGTGATTAGTTGTTTTCTCTATGTCTGAGTCCTTACAGATGTTTAAGGATGGATTGTACCTAATTCTCAACACCAGCTTTATTTCCAGTAGAAACTGTTTGTATGAAGCACAGTAATCAGAGGAATATAAGCTTAAAGCTACAATATGTAACTTAAGGTGCAGTATTGCTATAATGAGACTCAACATCAACCATGCCACCCAGCCCAGCCGCTATACTCTCTTTTACACGCAGCCATGCTCTGCATAGTCCAGTATTATGTCATTATCACATAATAATAATAAATAAGTAAATACTAATAATAAATATAAATGCTGCAGAGGTTCTTACTAATAGAGCAAGAATATGCTGCCCTATTAGTAAGAAGCTCTGCCAAAAACAAACAACAAATATCTTTGCACTGCTGGCTTTGCTGTTTTCTGAATCTGTCTTCACAGGATGCGTGGACAGAACATTGGCACATTAAAATAAATTCGTAACATATTTCCACTTAAAAAAATATTCAAACAAAGTTAAATACTGTAGCTTTAATTTTAATACTGCAAAGCTAGAACAAAATCAAAAGGAATGCATGTTCATACTGGGACCACCAGGGAAGCCCTTTCAAATTAATTTAAAATATTTTCACTGCAATACAGTACATTATACCCAGAAAGTATAACTACGCTGAAATATTTTGCACTTAAAGGTTGACAAAGGCACCAGCACCGGGTTTCATGAAGCTTTTAAACAGTAAAATGAAAGAGCATAAGCTTATGGGCGTTAGTGTATTACATTATGTCCCCATTTGGTTTTAACATATCCCCACTGGAGCTGGATCGCAGTGTCTGTCATGCCAGTGTTGTACTAGTTCTGATCATCCCTCGGCTCACTTTGTTAGAAATAGCTAGAATCAGCTCTGATAGACATGAGCAGAGTAAAGTTTGCCCTTTAATGTCTGCAGGGCAACACTGTGGGAGTGGGAAAGAAAACAAGATTAAAGACCTAAATTATGAAGCTACATATTTAAACCCTAGTTCCTAAAACCAGATTAATGATGAAAAACAACAAGCACCGATGCTCTTGTTAAAAGTGTACCTAAAAAAGTTACATTTCATTACAGTTCTCTTCTTTAGAGATATATTCTGTTTCTAAAATGTCCAGATTATAAAAATACAGTCATAACCTGACATAACAAAGCTGATGCTTCTTCTCATCTCATTTAGTTTTCTATCCACTTCTGATGCTACTGCTTGGATTATCGTTTGCTGGCTCTTAATGGTGGAGTCATTATCTGAGTTGATTAATTGGGCTAATGTGAATTAATGTAAAAACAAATGTGAAGTCTGCATGCTTTACCACCCTGTACTGTAGACATTTAAATTTTACTGTGCTTTATTGTAGCAATACAAGGCGTCTTCCTTGTGCAAGTTTTGTTTTTGCTAAATTATTTGACATAATGTGAATTAAAAGAAAATGGTCATTGTGATATTAAACATTTATTATTTTAGTCCAGTTTAATATATACTGAATAAAAAAGCACACATTGATAAACTTGTTCAACAAGCATCTCTGTATATGTTATGAACATACAGCTTGTTTGGTTCATAGCAATCATAGATGTGACAAGAAAGAGGCAAGGAGAGAGTTTATGATATAAAAAGAACTAAAATGTTTGTGAGCCAGATTGAAAATCACAGCACACTACATGTCCCCTGCTTTCCGAGCAACCAGGACACCCCATGGCATGTTATATTTTGCTATTTTCATAAACATGTCCTATTATTAGCATGTCCTACAGCACTTGTGACATCAGTCTGACTGCAGCAGTCTCCCTTCATGTCTTGGCTTTGCCCATTACACTTCATCTGACTCACCAGTGAACTGTGCCTTCCTGCTGGCCATAGGCTGACACTCTCTTCCACCTCATTACCAGAAGGCCAGTAAATGAGGTGAACGCGCCTCCTAGTGTAGTTAGAGGTTGGCACTTGAGGATATACAATACCTTATGTAACTTACCTTAGAAGACACCTGAAGAAGCAGATACAATAAACCAGTTAGGCAACTACTGTGCAGCTGTGAGATTTCTTTTCAAATATTGTAGTTCCTTGCACAAGGTGAAAACACGGAGTGCATGCTTTTCTATTTTTTCAATATGCTTCCTGCAGAACACTGATTTTGTCAGATACTGGCTAGAAAAAGAATTTATATCCAAACAACACGGGAAGAATTATTCTGTCACCCAAACGAGTCACAACCACTTCATATTTTCAAATCTGTATTACTCCTAACAGCATATAAAAACAATTCCTCTGTATTTTGCCTAAAATGATATTTAAAATGTATTTAAAGCAGATGTGATTGTCACTAAATATTAATGAACCCTCTCCAAATACTGTATTGGATGTAGATTTGTAACTCTTGCAACATTAAACCAGTAATTTGTTGACAAAGTGATTTGGGCTATGGTAATGCATTCTGCTGTTTGTTTTGGTCTGTGAGCCTGTTCTGTGTACAGTAAGTTTCATAGCTCATTTAACTCTTAATAGAAAACAAAAACACGATATATTATGTTTTTCCTCTTATCAGAACATTACCTGTGTTTTGATATACAGTAATGATGTGTTATAGTGTAATTCTGTTTTAATGAGCTATGCAGATAAAAATGCTTGTTGGCCAAGTAGATTGAAACCATTGATCCAGGTTTGCATTTGTATGTGGCTCACAGCTACTGTAAACTCATCTGCTGCACTCTTCTGTGCTTCACCTGTCAAGTCTTTTTAAAGGGCAATCTCCATTATTAGTAGGTTGTTTAGAGCAAAAGCATAAGGTCACCTTTGTTGCTTTCAGGGGCCACGTCAGATCTGCAATCTGAAATTTTGCCATTTTGCTAAAGAGACTTAATTATAGATGGGCTGAAGTGAACATTTATCACATTTCACATTCAATATTATGACATATTTGTCAGAGCATTAATTTAGATTAATGGCAAGGGTAGGGTTTTGGGTGATCTGCAAAGCCCTTGACAGCTCATCCCTTCAGAGTCAGATGATTTTAATGAAGGTACAGTACAGTAGGCAAATGTATAATAAACCTTGAGATGTAAAATGTATTTTAGGTGCTGTGTGTCCACATTCTGTTAAAAAGACTGTGGCAATGTTAAATATGCAGTCATTTTCAAAGCCTTCATCCACCTACTGTAGGTATGTGTTCAGAATGACGAGGAGGCAGGTGCAGGTGGTGCAGTAAAACTGTTCTTCAGATGAGAATAGATAAAAAGAAAAAATAGGTTAGTTAACAAGGGAGCAGTCACCTCAGATAGCACCAGTGACCTCTGTGTTCATCCTAATTTTGAATAATCACATTTAAAATCAGCACTTTTCATTCGTGAAGAGAGCCCTGTAGACATTTGCAGTGTCTCTAAAATGTAAAAAAGGAGCTCATTAAAAACCAATTTCATAGAGAGTTTAGTCAGACAGGTGTTGAGCACTAGTTGGACTCTGTCTTCCGACTCAGCTTCAGCATTGCAGCGCGCCAAGAATGCCTGCATTATTCAAATGCATTTTGTGTCTCAGTTATCTGTCATGCAGACGGCTGTCAAGTACCATAAAAAGGTGGGTGGTACTGTCGTGTGCTTCCCGCCTGCTGCTGAGCTGAAATGAACTTGACACACAGGCAGGAACACATAAACATCGAATGGATATTTGCCGTGAGTGTGGATAGCTGGTTAGGGGCGGATGCATTCTGGACATTTCCATCCTCTACAGCCCACTCTCATACACATAATGGGACAGCTGTACACTTTAAAACACTAAAATACTGCATGAATCAGGATTTTTAGGACCTGCAGTCCAGTAGTGACGAGCTATATTTTTGTGTGACACAAAATTATTTTTAACTGCGTAGAGATTTAAACAACAATAGAAGCTATATTCTCTAGCTTCCAAAAACTTTAGACAGCTTGTTGTTTATATATTGCGTAAATTTGCAACTTTCAAAGGAATTCAGTGGGATAGCAGTCAATATTATTTAACAGAGAATCTCATCTGTCTTTCTGTATGCACATATTGATTAATAGCTGCCAGCTTTAAGGTCTCAGTGACTCCTTGGTTCATATCCTTGATTTCAGAAAAAAAGACATGACAATTAAATCCTCTCTGCTTTTTCTGGTGTCTTATTGTGGCTTTGTCCTTATTACAGCTAAAAAAAATAACTAACATAACCCAATCCTCTTCCCTGGTTTGCCTCTCACCCCTGTCCTCTTCTCACTTGTTTTAAAACCATGCAAAGGATTTATTGCCGTAACCATCACTACTAGCCAACTGCTTTAGATTCAAGTCACATTGCCTTAGGAGTCTCAATATTGCCTCTAAACAAGCCAAGTTCTCATTAAAGGAATTTCAAACATCCCACTTAGACTTGATCTGTTGTCCACATTCTTGTTGCTTTGTCCTTTAACAGAGTATAGCCAAAAACAGACCGAGAACTCCAATTCTCCTTACCCTGCCATTAATATGGACAGAGTGATATGCACATTGGTTGACTTGGTTGCTTTGTAACAAGAAGCTAGGTATTTTGATTTCCCTTCTCTGATTTTTTAGATTTAATTTTGAAGCCCCTTTATGTATGCAGGTTAGCTCATTTTGTTGCATTTATAACCAACCCAGCTTAATAGCACACAAACAAGCTAGAGCTCTTCCATAGGACTGAAATCACTTTGCCGTATGTTTTAATCCTTGATGCAATTTACTCAGCTAGATTTCAAGTAGAAGCAAAAGTAGAAACAGTACTGCTGGTTCAGTAGCTGACATTAATAAATAGCCTATAGTCATTTTCCAGGACAGAAACTAAATCTAGGAGACGTCAGAGCACTGAACCCCACTAAGTTGGCAAACAAAAGTCTTCTTGTTCTAACTCCAGAAGCCGCACTTTGTGCTGCTTGTGGCACTGTGGTCTCCTTTCCCCTCCCCTTGCTTGCTCTGAGATGCTGCTGAATAGATAGAAGGCATGACTCTAGTGGCATTAGATGCAGGAAACAGGGATATAAAGGCATCATGTAAAAAAGATAGATCTGAGAATACTGAGAAACAAGTCTTTTATACTGTTTTAGGATGATTATAAGATGAGATATGATTGATTGTGCTTATGAATGCAGTATGTAGAAAGGGGATCGGGCCAAGCCATTAGGATGCATAATCTGGGAACCTTGACGTTTGTGCCATTCTCTCTGTGTTTGGTCTTATGTTATAAAATATAAATACTGTATTGTTAAAATATATGAAAGCAGAGAATGGAATAATCTTCCAGCTACTTCTCACCTAGTGGGTTTAATAGTAAAAACTACCTGCAGTATGTACAGATTAAATTGGGGGTTATTTGTGGTATCAGTGTCATATATATTGTGTTCTATGATTGCTTGTCTATTGTAATTGATGATTGTTGTTCTGTAGTGATTTATATGTCACCATATTGGACATGCAAAGTACAAAAAATAAAGTACTTTAGCTGTAATGACAGTGAGGGTAATGTTTTGATTTTTTTCAGTGAATGGTATTTTAATGGTTAAAGAAGCGAGTATTCAATATTAAGCACTGATACAAGCACTCTTAGTTGTATCAGTATAACTGGATGGAAGTTTGACCTTCAATGCACTATTGATATATACTGCTTTTTCACTCAAGCGGTGCCTTGGACTGAGGTCCTTTGTGATCCATAGTACATTTCAATTAAAAGTTGACTGTACTGTTTTAAAAGGAGGTGGGGGTGTCATTAATTGACCAGATCTCCAAACCAGAAAAAGTACAGTCAGAGACTGAATACAAAGGGAACAGGAGAGATGAGGATAAAGCCACAAATAATTGAGTAACTGGCAAAGAAAAGATAATGAGAGAAAATCTCCAACTGATTTGTGCTCTTGTGAGATTCCCCTTGGAAGCCACTTACGCTGCATGTGTCACATGCTTAAGCTGTGAAAGAAAGTAGGTGTCTCTGATGTGTGGTATGAATGTAGTTTTCACAAAGCGAGGGATCTCAGATAATGATAAGTTGATCATGGAGGAGGTCAGTCAATGCAAACTGCCAAGCCATGGTTGAGGCTGAGACATTAAAACAAGGAAAAACAGGAATGGCTCATTTGTAATGAATTATTGAGAGTGTCATATAATGAATTCTGTCCCTCGTCTCTGCAGGGTGCCTAGAGACACCATAATTGCTGATTGCTCTAACTTCAAATGAATGTATTGCATTTTGCATTAACTTATAAATATAGTCATGGAGAATGGGCCTGGGCTCATTAGTTTTAGCTATTTACATGGTGGTGTGTATTAGAAGCTACATATGTATATACTATATATTTACAGGATGATTCTCCCTGCAGGAAATTTGTAATATTAACCACAGAAATTCAATGGTTTGTAATATGTCTATTTATATTGGCAATGTGTATAGCTATCAATCCATAGTTACAACAACATACAGTAAATTGTTTGTTAGCGAGTGCCAGCGCAAAGAAAAAAAAAAGAATTGTATGTCAGGTTTTTCCCATTAGTTTGTGTGCCGTTTTCTCCGTTATATATTGGTGGGTAACAAACCTTCATTTCATTTAGTACTACCCCTGCTGGAAATCCTACCAGTTATAGTGATGTTCATTTCATGCCCAGTTGGTGCTGATGAAGAATATCTGTGTTAAATAAATCATGTTTCTTTCATTTTTAAAGACTGATTTAGGTCCAAATAATTGACTTCTGTCTTCAAAATTTTAGACATCAGCATTATCACAGCACCAATGGTAAAAGAGCTTATCAGCTGATAGATTTCTCGGCCTAAATGTCACTGCTGTCTGCCTCCAGAACACCACAGGAAATTAACAGCAGGGGTTGCTAATTGTTGCCATGAAAAATGGCTAAGTAGACACTAAGTGAAAATATGTTGCTTTTTAATGGGAGTACTCACAACAAGCAATAAAATTTTGCCTTGTGGGAATAAAGGAATCAATGACTTTATGTGATCAGTTCTGTTATGAATTTGAATTGCTCTTGTATGTGTAATCTTCACAGTCTGGTATAGCTGATTTTTGTTTTAGCACTAAAACTTTAAGAAAAGAATTAGTTAATGTTGCTTTCATAAATGTCACCAGTGAGTTATAGTGAAACTGTTCCTGTTGTACTTTACACAAGTCTGTAAAGGTTAGCCAGGCATATACGTACAGTAGCTAAAAGGAGACACAGTACATCTGTCAGTCCTATGAAATGCCAAATGAGGAAATCTTGTATGATTGAGCCTTGTGGTGGGTAGCTGGCTGTTTGGGACTGGGACTTATGATTTCGTCTGGAAATAAAGACTGGTGAACAGGAGCTGCGTAGGAGCAGTTGGATCCCTTCTAGCAATCTTTGGATAAAAAAGCCTGTAAGAATAGGCTAGCATAGCATTTCTTCGTTTGGGCTAGGCTGTAGTCCTCAGTACCTTGTGTATGGTGCATACATATACTTTTAAATTCATACTTAATCAATGTTTTCTATGCAATAAGTCACTGCATAACTGAGTTTTAACCATTATGTTACTATATGTTGTGAAAACCTCACAGAGCTGTTGAAAGCTCACAAAATAATCATGACATCTTAAAAAGGCACTTTGTATATTGCACGTTACACTGTCTATTATCAACATACACTCATTTAGCTGAGAATATAAATACAAATCCTAGCATCAAATCTCAACTTTTTTTAAATAAAGGATCAGTGAAGGAAACACTTTAAAAAGAAGGCAGGACTCTTTCTCGCTCAATTACAGAGGCAAAGGCGGGGCCAGTAAACAACCTTCCCTCCTCTAAAGGCAACTGCATGTCCTTGATGCTGCCCATTTGTATTGGGATCTCAGTCTCTATTTGATTTCAAGACTATCGGTGCATCAGCATCCTAAACACAGGGGAAATATTGTCAGTTTTGCTAGAAACCAATAAATGTGAGGTATGAACACAGTGATCTGTTGGGCAGTCAGTCTGTGTGTAATCTGACACTTACCCGTGAAAATGGCACGAACTCACATTGTGATGTGAGTGCCACTCACTTGCATCATATTGAATGATGCTCTCTTGAAGTCTTGCGAATGCATGTTATTTTAGAGATCAGCTAAAAGGGACACTGTATGTTTTATGTTAGTAAAGGTCAGATAACTATGACTGCGAAAAATAATTTTTAATATAAGTTCATCTGCAGAATTTTCTCTAAAACAATTTTCTAAAATGTCAGAACACAACAAAAATTGCCCTTCATTATTTCCTAAAGCTCATGTCTTTGTTGCTTATTTGTCCAACTAACTGTCCAAATCCTAAGATATAACTTTACCAGAACATCAGACAAGGAAAAGTCATTTGAGGAGCTGGAACAGATGAATATTTGCTGTTTGTAATCACTTAATTTACAAATCAAGTATCAAAATAGGTGCCAATTACTTTTCTCTCAGTGAAGTAATATAACTGTCTCAGCACTATAGATAATAATAGTACACAGGGTAGATCTATACTTCTTGTCAATAGGAGATTTATGTCATTATTATAATTATTTAAAGGTGGTTGTAATTTCAAAAAAAGAGCTGATAGTTTAATAGTATTACGTATTACATAACCACAATTTTCTCCAAACCAAACTGAAATATACTCAGGACTGTGTGAGGTTTAGTCACTAATTAATACGTTTACAAACCTGTGTTTTAACTTGTGTTTTTTTGTGCCCTGTCAAAAAGCACAATTTGTATGTGATGAGCATTCTCCTGATGCTGGACTTGAAGAAGATGGAGAAGAAGTTGTAGAGCACCAGTAGTAGGCAGTAGTATATCCCAAATAAGCTTTAAGAAAATATCATTTTTACGTCATATTTTATATATCTGGGCTATTGTAAATTCATAATGCATGCAATTTCATGTCCTATATTTATTCTGCAGCTGCAAAACACATAAATGATTTTCTTTTTTTAATTGGAAACTGCGGTGGCAAATATGACAAATCACTTTACACAACAGAATATCTGTTATGTTGGGTTTACATACAATAATGATGTAACACCAACGACTGTGAATGTGAGAATGTATCTATGGCATATAATCTAAAATGGTACTTTTCACCACATGCAGCCATCCATACACTAGCACTTACCCTCTGTATGCATTACTTTCACATACTCTACTATATAATTTTGTATGTAGATTGTGTTTATGAAGGAAAATCATCCAGGCCATAATCCTGCTGTTCTGTTTTTGTCTGCACAGTATTCTGTAAATACAAGTATAGTACAACGTGCCCCCTGATTACCCTCTATTTTTATATCATCTTATGTCCACAGAGATTCAATTACTGGCGGAATATAGCTGATTTATGTGACTATTCAGTGTTGCCTGATTTAAAATCTGGAGGAATACAAAAAAAATGTATTCATCAGTGCCTTTTAATACCATAATGAGGTGAAAGGATAGTCGAGACTAAAATGGTTCCTTCGCCCATTTGGTGTACTATCCCTTAGTTGTGTCTAACTCTCTGTGTGTGTAGAAGAAAATGTAGTTATTGATGTCCTTGAACTTTTTGCCTAGTTTAATAAATTCTAATTAGATTAGCACAAGAGAGTGCATGAAAAGACAGCTTTTTTTCTCTGCTGATTAGAGTGGGGTGGGGGATATATGCATGGGGCTAAATTTTTTTGCACTGAAACGCTCATTAAGGCTGCTCTCACAGAAGTGCAAAGGAAGTGGAAGAAAATGGTTTTGTCATTCAGACTCACAGTCACACTTTGTTTGTTGTGTGAGAAACAGAGAATGAACAAGTCATTGCTTTCACATGAGGAAATCTTGGATGCTGAATAATAAATACATATTGATTACTTAATGCATGTACACCTTCCTTTATTCATCATGAGTCCCTCACAAAATTAGAAGTTATTCTAAGCACCATCTTGAAGGTACACACAGTGAGTCATTTTGTCATACTCATCCATATATCAATAAACTGGAGAGACATTATGTAGAATACTTGCCATAGGCATGATAGATTATTCTCAGCTAATTAACCACTTCACTTGGTACCATGAGTGAATTGAAGAAAGGAATATGTTTTAAAATGACCTCCTTTTTTAAGCCTTACAGCACTTTTGCTGAGAGGGAGAAGACCTGAGAGCTTTGACTGTATATCAGACAGGTACACTGACAATAACGTGAACTTGCCTACAATAGGTCAGACAGGCTATTCAGCCAAAGCTATTTGGGGGCCTGGGTGTCATGGGCCTTTAAAACTCCACGTTCCTCTGCAGTGAGTGTGTCGCCAGCTCCCTATTTCAGTGCTGTGCAAAGCACAGCTGAATGGACAGCAGCCATTGTGTGCCCAGATAATGCACTTCAATCATCCTTAATGTCATGATAGCCAAAAAGGCTCAGGAGCTAAGTTGAAGGGGCTTTATTTTCCCCAATATCTGAGAACAAAAATGGGAGTTTTAATAATAAGATTTAGGACTCTGCTTATTTTGCACACTAATTATACTGACCAGCTGTACTAAGAGTTGTGTATAAAATGATGGAAATAAAAGAGAATGTTGTTGTGGTTTTCTGATGCACATTTGGCGGTGGCCTCTGGGTGGAAAACGATTAGGCAGTCATGTTTAGGTTGAAGCTGATTTAATTAAGTTTGAGTTTTTAGTCAGATTTTTATACATATCACTTAATATTCTGGACATGGTAGACTGCAGGGAAAGCTTGTGGTGTGCTAATCAATTCCATACATTGGCCAACGGTAAGATGTTGAATGGCTAATTGACCACATTAATGGTGCATGGCTACGTGGTGGTGGACGATGGAGATGTGCACATTAAAAAACAATTAATTTCCAATACTAATGTCACTCTTGGCTGCTTCTGCTGCTGCATATAACAAGGAGCTGTCACTGATAAGTCATTTCAACTAGGTTTTGATCCAGGCTATGCCTTTTTGTTGGATTCTTCTTTATAAGGCCACCTTTTTTATTTTTTTGTTTTTTGTTTCTCCTGCGGTTGAGTTTATTTATCATTTTTCTTGCCTTCTTTGCAAAGCTCAAGGTAATCATCTGGCCATGCACTGATTACATTCTCTGCTTCTAGCCACTCAGACAAATTTCTTGTACTCTTGTGCAGGCAACTTTACACTTTGGCTGCTCCACATGGCTACAAGATATCATTCCCAAATCAAACTTAATTATTCAGAAATCATAAAATGACTTCAACAGCAAATTTAAGCTCTGATTTGAGAATTTATTCCAGCTAGTCTGCTTTTAGTTATTTACATGCACTGCAACAATATTTAAAATAAGTAAAATACCCAAACTTAATTAGTTTAGATTATTCTCTTTGTCCCCGTTTAAAGGGTTTTTCCTTATCTGATTTGATGGCCTAATTACAAAGGATATCACAAATTTGTGATTTGGGAATTGTGCCATCCATCCATTTTCCTAACCGCTTTTCCTCGCAAGGGTCGCGGGAGTGCTGGAGCCTATCCCAGCCGTCAATGGGCGAAAGGCGGGGTACACCCCGGACAGGTTGCCAGTCTATCGCAGGGCCAACACATAGAGACAAACAACCATGCACGCCCACATTCACACCTACGGACAATTTAGAGTCACCAATTAATCTTTGGACGTTGGGAGGAAGCTGGAGTACCCAGAGAAAACCCACGCAGACACAGGGAGAACATGCAAACTCCGCACAGAAAGGCACCCGGTCAACCCGGGGATTGAACCCGGGTCCTTCTAGCTGTGAGGCGACAGTGCTAACCACTACAATTTGATTTGATTTAAAATCAGTGCAATCTGTGTGTTTGATAATTTATTGTCAGTAAAGTTCTTGTAGACCACAGGAAACATCTTTATTAGTTAGTTAACACTTTATTGATCCCCTTGGGGAAATTGTTGTTTGGACAGCTGCTAGACCTGTGTCAGCACTACTACGGGGTTTCGGTGTCTTGTCCAAGGACACCTTGACATGTAGCTTGCCGGGACTGAGAATTGAACCGCTCACCCTTGGGTTGGAAGACAACTGCTCTACCCACTGAGCTATCATGCCTCCCCAGATGACATTTTGATGGTTTAATGTCTTTTTTTCTATTGATGAATGAATGCTGCTTTCACCCGGAACAGTGATTTTTTTTGTTTAATATCCCACCACCATTGGCAATAGAGCTGTTTGTATACAGACAAACCACTTTGCATTTTGCATGGTTCACAGCGTGGCCTTTAAATAGTATGAAAAGAAAGAACAAAATAACAAATATGCAAATGAATGGAAATGTTTCTCTATTTGTTTACTATCCAGAATTTCATCGGTTTGTATATGGTTGATTTCAAAGGCTTCTAGTGGATAATAACATGATACCCTTTTCGGGGTGCAAAAATAAAAACATAATGAATTAATTATTCCAGTTTTTTAATGTGCCCTTCCTTTTCTTATTTCACCAATTACTTTGCCCTGGTGAAATTACAATTATCCTCCACAAAGACTCAGCATAATTTTTACAGCAATATTCAGCATAATTTAAAATTAAGGTAATGCTTCCTTGCTCTGTTACTTTAACAGTTCTTAACATCTCTTTCATATCTTGTTGCAAGAATTATAAAAATAAGACTATGAATATAAGCATTAAACTTAAGTACCCAGCATCATGCTTTGGCCAGATGGTACAGTACAGTTAATTTTAGATGACATTTTCTTGCACTGCATCTTTGTGAATCTCATAATCAAGTTAAAATCATATGTAGCCACACTGTGTGGTGTGTTTTTCTCTGCAACATTTTCAAAGATCATCAAATGGTTAACTCCCCTGCCTCTTGAACTAAATGCCCACTTTTGTCCTGGGACTGAATCCCTGCTGAGTTTTCTGTCCTGTGTTTCCAGTTTTCTCTCTCGCTCAACAGTCTAAATAAAGAAGAGAAAACACCACAGGTTAGAGTTCTGCCCACAAACTTTTAGTGAGTGGGTGTTCACCTCTGTCATTCCTAACAATAAAGAAAACAGGCTTAATGATAAAAATTATTACACATATAGCTCATTGTATATGGATGTATTTTGTTGTGTATACTGATATACAAAATATTGTGTTAGACAAAAACAGTTGTAAAGTTAAACAGTCAAAAGCAAAAACAACCAATATTGCATTTGGTGTTTAGACTAAAGATGGATGATCCTGGGTAAATCTGATAAAAGAGCACAGTGACACTTTGCAGAAATGATAATGTAGAATATTTGCTTTAAAAATACATCAAATTGAAATATACATTACTTTTGAAAGAGAATAATCCATTTAAATTAATGTCCTTAGTTATACAAGTACTGTAATTGCAACCCAGAGCAGCCATGCACAACTTTGAAACTTGGAATAACTGTGATGGTTGTCATCTTGCCAGACTTGGCATCAGAATTCATTAAATAAAAATCCTATTGCGCTACTGTTGTGCTCTTGTCTGAGAATATTTCAGCATCACCACTGTGTCCTTGTAATTATTTTGGAGAGCATATTTGCTTTAACATGAGCTTAGCCAATGAGCCAAGACAGGGCATGTTGCAGGCATCTTCCTCATGACTAACTTGCATATGACACAATGTTCCCTGTGCTGATAGATGCAGGGTGGCAGTCTGAAGCACTGGGTTTTACCACTGCAAAAGGATCAGACATGATTGGTGCTGTGGAAAGGCTGACAGCATGAATTATGAAAGTCTCATTAGGGGCTGTTGGAAATGATTTATCCTGCTACGAAATATGGTCATCTGACCATATTTGCCTCCATGGTTACATGGGATACACATCCACATGTGTTTTGCTCCTTTAATTTCTTAGGTGGATCATTTTCCATTTATTAGTGAGGAATTTCCATGGATGCCAACCATGACTCTATTGAATCGAAGGTCACAACTTGGTATGCCAAGCAAAATGGCTCAGAAAAGGACAAGGTATGCTCTTTGAAAATTGGCTGCAGTCGCAAAGGTGCTAAAAAATGTGTCATGTTTCTCACTTGACAGATGCATTGCTTGGCATGGTGGCATTGAGCTTGGCAGTGTGTGTTACTGCCAGGTCATCTACTGGGGTTGTGTGTTTCTATACTGATGCCAAGAGTTGTCTCCATAGTTTTCCAATGTCCCGGCAGGAGCATTGTAGTAAAGCATACCAAAGGATAATTATGCAAAATTTACAACCACATATTAAAATGAAGCTGTTGGTCAAAAAAAGCAAAAAAAAAAAAACATCATTTAAGGCAAATGGCCAAAACTTAAAAAGAGAATATTTCATTAAATGCTATAAGCATGAGACTAGTGTCCCAGATTTGAGCCTCAGTATTTCACACATAGTATCTGTAGTTTCTATACTATTCATGTAACATGACTTCTCTTTCTGAAATGGTTTCATTAGTAATCCGCTTCCATCCTTGTTTCTGTCAGTGCACAGTAGTCCTTTCAGTTGTGTCCCTGCAGCAGCCCCACTTTTAGTCACGGGTGGTTCAGCAGTGTCGCTTTTTGAAAAGGCTGGTGATTTTGCAAGTTATAAGCCGCAATCTTGGCATTGCTTTCACTTTAAAATGCTCCATAGGCGGATCCATTTTCTGATAGCATCATGCAGCTGAACTGAAAGCACGACACATTGCCCACATTATCATGCACAGGGTGCATCTTTGTGAAAACCCAGAATAAATGACAAGGAAATGAGTATATTCATATGTTGATATTGTTTTCAATATTCTCCACCCTGTTATTTAAACCAAAATGAAGTGTACTTTTGGAAGATTGATAAGCAAGCATTTGTTTACAATCACAGAAATGTGGATGACGCTCTTGATTCTCATGATGTGTCAGGTTATTAAAGTATAATGTCTAGACTGTAAAATATGCATCTAAGCTGTGCAGCTTTTGACAGAGCAGAGATTCAATTTATACATGTTTGGGTGAGTTGAAATTATATGAAAACAGACTGCTGAGGCTTGCTCCCTGAAGTGTATGGAAAAGAGGAGAAACGATCTGCTCATGGCACCCAGCAACAGGGCTTCTTGATGCAGTGCTTTGATAACGTCAGAGCTCCATCTAGGTTGCTTTGTGAGGTACTGCTCGATAGCCTTATGATTTAGCTTTGTGCTGTAAATTATCAATGCAATTTCCAGCAGCTCCCATTTGCCTACATATTTGCCTAATACAAAATATATCCTCTATACTTGCTGTATACTACACTGTATGTCTGAGTATTCTTGTCTCTCCACACGTGTTCCATTTTTAGGCGACTTCACATGACTTTTCAATGAGGTGCAGTGGCAATAACACAGAATTCTAATTTGGCTTCAATCTAAGTCATTAGGAGAGTCAACAGGAAGCAAACAGATGGCAGAAGGAATATGATGGATAATTGTATGTCTCAGAGGACAATTTGTAATTTGTATCTGATTTCGTGCAACCCCCTCATTTTCTTAATGAAGAACTAATTGAGTTTTTTTAGATTGGCTCAAGCATATGGTCCCACCAATAGTGAAGGGTTTGTATAATAGCTGAAATGAGATACATAGAGGATATGTGAGTATAAAATTGTTCCTGAATGATTGATGATTTGACTGATTTGTAGGTTAGAATATCATATATGACTCTGGATGTGGATGTGTATTTGTTACCAAAAATATGATGCATCTTCATTGAATCATAGCCATCTTAATATCATCTTCATATTATTATTATTTTATACATTGAAAAGTAGTGTTTCACAGTTTTTTCAGCACTTACTTTGAGAAAATAAAATGTACTGTCCTGTTTCTAAATGGTTGGAATAAATAAAACATAACAGTACTTTACTTATAAATAAATGTATGTTTTTGTTATTTATGGATGTATTTTATTATGTATTCCACTGTTATAATTATTTTCATTTCCTTTCTTCTAGAACGTCTTTGTGATATTGTAACATTTCTTTGTGGTTGCTACTTGCTGTTAGCTGTAACTGTTATGTTTATATTTGTACAGAAAAATCCAATAATCAACCAGAACAGGCTTTGATAATTTTTCTGCACTGTTGTTTAGGTTTAATACCTCCAAGGAAGAAAAAAATGAACAAACAAGAGTTTGACACTTACATTATAATACAACTATTTTAGCATGTAGTCAATAATACCTCTTGTAAAGTCTTTATAGTGTTATTTTTAAATATAGATACTCAAATAATAGTAATTCATGACTCATTAAGTCAAAAAATGTAATTTAAGGAATTTGCAATGCAGAAATATCACTACATATGACAACAATTTCCCAGCCTCAGTAGCTCAGCTGTTGAGAAATGGATCAAAGATGGGTAAGGAGTAGGGAGGTGTCCATCTTCCTGGTCTGTGTGCACTGTATGCTTGTTTCTGTTTGCGAAGTTACACCTTTCAAAGCGCAGTGGTAATGAAGTGCCTCTCATTAAGAGCTACATTTGTGACAGTCAGGCAGGAATGCGTGGAGGGCAGTATGCGCAGCGCCCCTGATAGGGGCTTTTGAGTAAAGGCTCATTTCATGCAAGGTTAGACACATCAGTCATTGGACATGGGGCTGGCTTTTACTGTTTTTCAGTAAAATTACACATGGAACATGTCCGTGCAATGAAGATGAACCTGGAAATAAAATGTCTTCCATTGGACTCTCTGCTGGCTGGCTTGATTACTGCCAGTGCTTAAGCTTAAAATTCTCTGCATGCAGTGGATCAAAGCCTTAGTGATGACAAAGGTCATGGACCCAGGGAACTTTTACTCTCTTTGATTGTGTGCTGAGTCTTTGTTTCTAATGTGTACTGTGTGTACTTAGTAGCAGGACATTAATTAAATCAAGTGTGAATACCTTTGTAAATATGTCCATTAATTAAGCTTGAAAGCATCAATATGCTGTGATGGGTCAGAAAAGCTCTGAGCCCAACAAATCAGACTTACAGAAATAGTTTGGCTTGGATAGGAAAATACTGTCCAGCTCTATCCATGTTTGCACATCACTGACACAGTGATGAAAGCCTGTGTGGGCCACAGCACATACATAGTAACACAACTGCCTCAGATTGTGAGCCCTAGTATGCTTTTGTTATAATATTCATTTATTGTCACCTGCTGACGTGACAGCCCAGTGGTGACGGGGTTTTTGCGCCTGCATAGCCAGTAGAAAATTGAGCGGACATTTTGGCCAAAGATTTTCATTGTTTTGGCTCCTCCACAGCTGCCATCTCTATTTCTGTTTCCGCAAGCAGTGCTGGCTTTGCTAACAGATGCACCCCTGGAGACCAGCTTCCAAAACTGATTGAAACAAGAGTTATTTTCCTTTTCTTTTTAGAGCGGTCAGACATATCTCACAAAAAGATCAATTTGCAAAGCACTGCAGCTTTTTAAAGTTGAAGAAGATATTTTTGCTCAAAAGCCTAATCATATTCTGCAGCTCTTTATTACTTACCTGATTTGTTGATAATCCCTGACAAGTAGGCAAAATGGCTGCCATTATAAACTGATGGCACAGCATGGTGGAAGAAAAACACACTTTGCTGGCAACTTTAAAAAGATGGGGTTTTTGCACTTACTGCAAGTAATTGCAGGTTTGATTTTGCAAACTGTTACTGAATGGAGTGCTAATTCTGTTTATTCCTTTAGCAAATTACTAACTTTAAAAATGTAAAACATGACAAACAGGAAAATGGCATATGCATTAATTTGTGCCTGTGTGTGTGCATGTGAGTGTGTGCCTTAGATAACTGAATGGTTTTTCCACATACTAGATTTACTTTTTTGACAGTGGTTAATATATGAGAGGTTCCTAAAATGTCAAAATTCATGTTTCAGAGCATCATTAAATGTTGGTCATCAGCTGAAACTGAACTTTTGTTTTATGCATGTCATGGATTTATAGAGAGAAACAGCTGACAACTAAACTCCTGAGAAACAATGCTATTATAGTCCCAGAAGAACAAGTAATTGATGCAATCGATATGATACAACATAAATGTTACTATATTTCACTCATATGCTTGGATGAGTCTAAGAAAGGTGAGGCTAAGAAAAAATACAAATACAGTTATTTGACTGAGAAATTCCAGCTCTCCATTTACAGCACATCTAAACTATGTAGAAAAAACAACTATTTTATTGAGGTATGTCAGGTTATATTATTAATGGCTTTTAGAGTTCACTAAGCATAGTTCAGTATCTGCACAATCTGCTAGATACAACAGCCTATAAGGACTGCTCTATATACATTTTTAATGTGATGTTCTTCAGTTATTAGAAATTTCATGCATTTGCTATAATATACTGGATATAAACTAATTCATCTATGGAACCTTTGAGACCTACACTACCAGTCAAAAGTTTGGACACATAGGAATGACCATGTTTTTCATGAAAAGATACATGTCTTCAGTTGTGTT
>JAUMHL010000007.1:9279647-9311455 GCA_032362345.1 Sandelia bainsii | reverse complement strand
CAATATGAACAATGTCTACACATTCATTCTGATCAATTTGATGTTATGAAATCTGCTTTTCTTTCACAAACACAGTCTATGACTATGACAGACTATGTGTGTCCAAACTTTTGACTGGTAGTGTATATATGAAGCTGTTCTTTGGAAGCAACTCCTTTCAGATTATTTTGATTTAAATTATAAAAAAGCTGTATCCTTTGACCTGACAGGTTTTGCCTGTAGAAGGAAATTTGGTTATTGCTGATCTGTCTGCCAAGGTCATCTAATTCATCTGTTCTCTATTTGACACTAATGTATTTAAAGCTCCACAAATATGTTGGATTTTGAAGAAAAGCAAAACATAATGGTCACTGTAACACCTGTAGAAATATAATTTTTAATTCTTACCCCAAAAGTGCATTCTTTGTCAGTGTTGTATATCATCAAGGTTATGTGCATGCAAAACACATTGAACGAATCATTCACTGCACATAAGTCATGAAAGCCAAAAGTGATTAATATTTCTGAATGGCATTGTCTCTCCTTTCTTGTTGAAGCATGATGACTAATGGTTATCAATAAGAAGTAATCTCTTTAGTTCTGACTGAAGGACAAAGTCCTCATAAATATTAAATATAATTTTCTTGAAATAAATCTTGGAATAAAATTCTTCTTGACTACTTCGCCAAAACTTCAGATGTATGCTGTTTCAAACTGACAAAATGTTTCTAAGTAATGCTGTGCTAAATGCATCATCTGGGTTTTCTGTCTTATAATCCAGTGAAGACACATTGTTTTGGGCTGTTTTGACAAATGAAACAGCCTGTCCCTCTACTTATTCAAATTCTGGTTTGTCTCTTACGTGTATTGTCATCTAGCCACGAGTGTGAATGCAAGCCTTGTAGTTCAATTAAACTGTTGTGCTTATTTCTCACTACTTTTCTAGTGTCATGTTTTGAAATCATGCTCTTTTTCATTTTACCCCAGGCTCTCTGAAACACAACATTAGGATTCAAATCTTCGCTTTGTGACATCAAAAGACAATAGTCTCATACACTTAAATGTCAGACTGTATATGTGCCTAATGAATTAGTTCTCATTTGTGTACCAACAGGTTGAGCTTTTTTAAAAGCTTCCCTTCCAGACTGATGCTGAACAACCATCAAGAAATAATGAATTTGTGATAAGAGCATGTTTGAGCAAGTTTGATTCATACAGTAAATTCTCTAAAATGACTGTCATCTAAGTATCTTACTGAAATCATGCTTTCCTTCATGTTGCAATGCTTTCTTTGTACTCTTCTTCACAACTTCTGAGAACTGCATTAGATTAAAAGTGACTGGTTGTAGGGTTAATTCACTGTTAAATAAGCTGAGTTGATCAATGTTTTGCAGAAACAAATCATTTTCAAAAGGTATGACCGATTTGTAAATCCAGTTGTGATGTTTAGTGTTTACAAAGGACAATTTGGAACTATAAAGCATGCCCATTTTCATACAGGGATTGTTTTTTTACATTTATTTTTCTTACACTTTAAATAAAAAAAAGTGACTAGGTAGGAACTAGCTAGGAACTGTTCTTTCAGGATACACTGAAAACTGATAACACAGTGTTACTAACACACGGTAACACATTTGCTATGTGTCTATAATGATTTGTACATATCAACATCAAATTATTATTGTTGAATATCATTAAAAGTAAAAACATTAAAGAAAACTGTGTAATTTTGAGGTATTGTCCACATTTATTCAGTCCCACTCAGCCAAGTGGAGTGAATTTGCTATGGTGTGCCATCTTCTAGCTTTTAGTGTTTAGTTTCATCAGGATAAATTCATTAACTGTGTGCCCTGCTTTTTGTATGATTTTCTGCAAAGTAGCAGACGTTCAAGCTGACTAAATCTGACAGCACTTTTATTCTGCCAAATGGAGAATTGGTTCATGATCCAAGACACCACAGTGTAGAGTATAAAACACAGTAAAGACATAACATGTCAAAGCACCTACAGTAGTTGGCCTGACCAAACATCAGATCAACTTCCCACTGTTTGTCCAACCATCAGTGTGGCTACACATTTTTATGTCTGGCACAGAGTTCACACTGTGCATTCTGCTTAATTTGAGCAAAACAGATGTGGACAAGATCAAATTGTACAGAAAAGACCTTTGAACATGCTTCTGAAGCTTGTTACTTTGTGCAGTCATGGTTCTGAAGATCCCAATCAGCATCAAAGGGCTGCGATGTTTGTTTCTACCTAGCGGCTTTCTATCCTTTCATTAAACCTTCTTAATATTCCAGTTTCTTACACAAACACAAGCACAGTTTTCCTGATGCTATACTGGGAAGGGATATTGTTTGAATGTAGCTGAAAACCTAGAGTCACTTTTTGTCTTGATTTATTTATTTATTTTTCTTTATCCAGTCATGGAACATGTTTGTTGATCTGATTTGGTTAATGCCAACAGTCTGATGCAAGGATCAAACAGCTGTCTTTTTTTGTAGCGAAGTGATTTGCCATATAATTAGTCATAAAATTTTAGCGAAGGGAGGTCAGTTTTCTAAGCTTGCAGTCTGTTGCAGGGAACTGAACACAGGAAACTGAGGCTACAAACTATATTACATATGATGAATTAAACTTCCTCCCTATCAATGGCTGATGCATTGTATTGTCTTCTGTACTAACATAAGCTATGTGTGAATTTGTTGTTGATGCATCACCTGCATTGCCTATTTACAAATGATATAATCACCTCATTAGGACCACACTGTAAAAAGTAATGTTAGTTTTTAATTAAAATAAGACTTATACAGTAATTTGCATGAGCTATTTAATTAAGTAAAATATTAAAATTGTTTTACAGTGTGTGGCTTTAACTTATAACAGCTGATGCAAATCATTAACTAAATGTAAGTTCGCTAGCATGACTTTTCTCAGTGTGGCTCAGAACATTGTACTCATTGTATCTTTGTCCCTTTTTTGGGCAACAAAGAAGTCATGCATTGTAATGAATACAGCTCAGAATACAGTTGTCTAATTTTTATAAAAGGCTCATGATATTTTAGACTGGATCAACCAAAAATTAAAGAACACAAAGATGACAAACTGTTTAGGAAACTGTGGATCAATAGCATGTTATGTCCCCCCCCTCCTCTGTGGCTTTCTGATGGCTTACACATTTTTCCTTTCATTTTGTTCTTTTTTGTTTTTGGGGTGTACAGGAGGGTGGGAGGGAGGGATCTGGCCTGTTGAAATGTTAGAGTCTTAAAAACCGATGTGAGTTTATTTGCATGTTTGCTATGTGTCTACACTGTGTTTCAAGCTCAATTAATACTTCCAACTCACCCTTATAAATTTGTTGCATTGTTCTATGCACTAGAGTAAAGGACAAATTAAATACAAACTTGTGTGGTCTTTGTTTCTAGCCATGTACTGCAGTTGTTTCAAACATCCTGAAAAACAGTATGTAATAAGTTTTCTTCTCAGATCATGTTTAAGCCTAGCTTTCATATGAACTCTATTTTGTCCCATAGAATATGGAATGATCGGAGAGCATACAGTAAAAAGTCAGCGGCCAAGATCAGTTCATGACACAAAGGCCCTGCAGGAGCAAGCTGAATCTGCTAAATTTATGGCACAAACTGGTAATACTATAGTTATGTTTCTTTACTTTATTTTGTTAACTAAACTTAATTTCATCATGCATGCTCTCTCTTGTACTGCACATTTTAAGTGGAAATGTTTTGCATTATTATTTTTTCCTATGCATTTTCTATTGCTACATATGAAGTAGAAAGACAAATTTCCCATTTCTCTGAGTATTTACATTGAATATAGTACATAATTGGGTTTTGTGGGTCTGTTTGTTTTATTGTCACATAATGAGTTGGCAAGTGGATTACTCATGCAGTATATTCATAGAACATTAATTAAACAGCAGTTTAAACCTAAGGCCCTGATGTACTTAATCATTTCCTTCAAGGCGTGATAAATTAAATGTCATTCGATAAAAAACCTACCCCTTCAGCCAAATATGAAACACATACTTGGCAAAAAGTTTAACTGATAGATGCTGCCCTTAGAGATAAAATGAAGCTATGTGGCTTAATCAAGTGTAGCATCAATTAAATTAAAAATTTGAAATTATCTCAGTTCGTAATGACATTTACAACCTACCACCTTAGCATTTTTACTAAAATCTGAATGTCCTAGAAAGTGAAAGCAATATTTAAACAAAACCTTATTTTTTGTTCTTTATTTAGTTACGTTTTTATTTATTCTATGTAGCAAACACTTTGTTTCAGTGGGTGGGTTTAGATTTAGCTGCCATTAAGATGTTTTTATTATTTATTTTGATTTTTGGTAAATGTTTTAATTTTTCATGTGTTGTTCCATTTAAATTGCTGTCATTGTTTAAAGACTCCTTTCATTATCATTTTAATTTGCAACCCACCCTGCATACACACCGGTACTAACATATAACCATAAACACCTCTCCCATTTTATACACACACTACTTTAGGTTTGTTGTTTCCCTGTCGAGTTACATCGCTGTGCTTTTCTGTTTCTCATTCTCACACAATTTACTGTCCCTGTACTGCCTCATTTAACAAATTGATCCACCTTTCAGTCTATTTTATGATCTGCAAAATTAAGGGCAGGGTTTAGCTCCCTATTTGGCTCAATGTGTCCTTGATACATGCTGAGAAACTACATTAAAGCCTATTGTGCTGAAAATTTTAATATGATTTGATGACTTTCAGTGACATAAATGTATTCAGAGCTGCAATCGTATTAAATTATTCTTCTAATGCATAAAGCCTCAAAGAAAAAGAATACTTCACCTGCAGGTTTAACATAATCAAACATCAATTATTCGGTGACTACTCTGATGTAGGAATTTGACTGTCCACTCACCTGTCACCAAATAATTTGTTCTTTTTTCATTTAGGCTATCATAGCTTTGGAAATCACCCCACTGCCTCATCATAATATACAGCTTTATTTAGCATTTCATAGCTTTTGATATTTGACCCTTTTGGACCATGAAGATTGAAAGGCTCAGTGCTATTTCTTCTTATAATTTTTTTTTACTTAACTCAAAAGACATCTTAAGATTAATGTAACAACTATGGTCCTTTTTCTTACTATTCTGATTTATATAATTATTTGATCACAATATGTCTGCATGAGTTAAATCTCTTTAAAGTCTGCTCACCAAAACCTCCATGTAGTTTCAAAGACCTGGACCAGAGAAACAGAATAAATTTTTATTCTGTGGCTAAAGCACAACCTGTTACATTTTCTTCTGGGCACAATTGAAATTTGAATAAATTGAAAACAGTCTACTTTGAGCCATACTCACACATAAGAAAATGGCTGTGATCTGCTGAATAAAATCCGCTAACTTTCTCATTTTCCCTACCCCTGGGAGTTAACAGTTAAGATGGATTTGAAAATTATTTGAAACCACCATCTAAAACACAGAACTTGCTCCACTGTTGTCAAGGAAACTAGATAGTTTGCTGCAGTGCAAAGGGAATCAATACCTCAGACCTGTTTCTGAACTAACACCCATTAAATTCCATTTTATTTTCTCAGATGTCGCCTTTCTTGCATGTCACCATGTTGTTACAAAATTTTCTTTGTTCATACCGATTTTGTCACTTTATTTAAACGTATAATTAGGTTTCACTGAAATGCATGAACTATTTCTTAAAGGTAAAGTGACACAGTTGCAACTCTACTCTATGTCTACTGTTGATTTTTATAATCACAGCTATGCCTTCTCTGTGATCTTTGTATAATTGCACAAGGCTATTTAATGAACACACCTGTCTTACACTAAAATGACCACTTTTAATGCAACTATTCTCTGTGATTGTGGACACACAATATTTTACTGTGCTGCCTACTAATGAAAGTACTAATCAGTAGAGCTAAGCTTACCAATTCAGTATTTATCAAAGATCACATAAAGGTAGCACAGACTGAACTATAGTGTTCTTGTAAGTCCTAAAAGCCCCACCTCACCCCAACGTTTTACTCAACCCAGCCCACCTTGTCCCACCCTGCCCCATTAGCCCTGCCTAGGACCATATTGCTGCATTTAACTAGTGTCACCCTTCTCCCATACAGGTGAATCAGGTGCAGAGGAGTGGTCCCAGTGGAGCTCATGCTCTGTAACATGCGGTCAAGGGTCGCAGGTGCGAACAAGAACATGTGTCTCACCATACGGAACACACTGCAGCGGCCCTTTAAGAGAATCAAGGGTTTGCAATAACACTGCCCCTTGTCCAGGTAGTGTTAGTCGCAGATTCTTGAATATTAATGTTTTTCTCATTGTTGTACATGGGAGTAAATGTGTTGTTGTGTTTTAACAAACTTCTCAATGTGTATATTTAAGGATGTATTTTTAATAATTGCAGATTATTAATCTGATGTTTTCTTTCTTTGGTGTTTTTTATGTGAATGTGTTGTTTTTTTTTTATCATGACCACATTGTGTTTCCCATTTCATATAATTGTAAGGCAATTCATCAGCATTGAAATGGTTTAATGACGTGGTTCTGCATGGAGCTCGGGGAGCAGTAGATACTGATATGCCGTCAGCTTCATTTCCTTGAAGGTCAGCCGTGCATTTTAAAATAGCTTGGCATCATTTCTTCAAACACGCTGTAAGGCATTTCTTCCTCAACACATGATGGCATGGCAAATGAGTCACGGATAGTCAGGTATCGGCATCAGATGCTTTTCTGACTGGTGATTGCAGTGCGTTGTTGTTTGTTTGTGTGCATCCGGTAGGACTGTTTGCGGTTCTAAACAAGTCATAGTCATCCATTTTGGTATTGTTTACATAGACAAATATGGTGATTTAGTAATATGTTTATTAGAAGATATTTGATAGTGCTGTGTAGTGCTTCTGAGGCTACATCAGAAACTATTAAGTAATTATGGCTGATCAAAAACACCTCAAGCTGCATCCTCTGACAGTCTGATCTATGATGTACTGCACTTAATTTTTTAGATGTTGCATGTGTAAGTGGGAAGTTGGCAGTTTTCATAAGGGTTATTCTCTTACTGTGCACAAGAGCTTGAAAGAGAATGACTCAAGAACAGTGGCTTAAATACCAGATTTTGTGTGACTCCTCTCTGGCCTTTAATATTGAGCTCAGACAGTGTTACAGTTTCTATTTCTCAGGACAAAAGTGCTACACAGTCCAATTCCAGGTATATTCATTAATTCATGAAGAATTATTATTAATTTAGAACCACAACTTACAGAACTGCCCATGTGAATTCATTATTGTTCCTGATTTATGGTATACATGACATAAGTACACGTGTTGCTCAGGGGAGCTGCCTTGGTCCACTGCTGTTCTCCTTATACATGCTTCCCTTAGGAGCTGTTATGATAGAACAAAAAGTGAATTTTCCTAGTTATGCAGATGATGCTCAACTGTATTTATCTGTTGAACCTACAGATGTCAACCCCTTGAACTCTCTCTAACACAATGTCTGCTCGCTATTAATAAATGGATGAGTAACAACTTCCTAAAGTTAAATGAGGATAAAACTGAGATTTTACTTTTAGGCCCTAAAACCAAGAGAGATTTCTTAAGTAGTAAAATGGGCTCCCTGGCCAGATAAGTAAAATTTAGGCATATACTCTGATTTAAGTTTTGGCGCTCACATAAAGATTACAAAACCTGCGTTCTCTCCTGTCTTAGAAATATTGTTACGGTATGCCCTTTTTTTCTGCAAACTAATGCATAAACAGTCATGCATGCTTTTACAATGAATCGACTTGACTATTGTAACGCTCTTTTAACAGGTCTGCCTAGTGTATTGATCACCAGGTTGCAGCCTGATCAGAATGCTGCCGAATTGATTTGATTGATTTGTATGGCTCTGCTCTTTTATATTTCACAGAACTTTTACAACCTTATATTCCAGTACGTGATCTTAGGTCCACTAACACACAGCTGCACTCCCAAAAGTGCACTTTGGGAAGTGTGGGAGATGCAGCATTTTCCAATTATGGACCAGAAATCTTAAACAGCTTACCAGCTGAGATTCAGCTTGCAACTTCCTTGATGTCTTTTAAAAAGCTTTTATAATTTTATGGTTTTTATAATTTAGCTTTAAATTTATTTATTAATTAATTATCTTTTTATTATCACTTTCTTTGATTGTCTATTATTGTTCTGTTAAATGTTCTTCGAGTTGCAAAGAACTTGGAACTACGTCTAGTATGAATTGTGCTCTACAAATAAATGATTGATGAATTGATTGAAAACAAATTCCACCTGGCATGGTGCCACATGAAAGAGAGTTTATATGAAATATTCTAAGAGGCAGACAGATTGATCTGCTTTCTTCAAACTGCATTATGGAAATGTAGAAGAATGCTTCCAAAAGAGAGCATGCTTAAATTGAAGACATATACCACTGCAGTCTAAAAGGAACCTTACCTTAAAGTTATCATCAATAAAACATCTACATCATCTGCGAACAATGGTTTCAGTGCTGTAAGTCAGGAATGCTGTTAGAAATTCTGCACCTCCATACCAGTAGTGAGGCTGTTCATCCAATTTAATGAACCTGCCAAAATACAAAACATTCTCTTTTGTGAAATATCCCTTTTAAACGACTGGTCCCCATTTATAACAAACCACCAACTGCCATAGTTTTTACTTTTTATTTTTCTTTTGACATGTAGTGCACTTACTCTCCCGAGGAAAAACAGACCAGTCTATGAATTCTATGAATATCGTGTTTTTAATTTGTACACTACAGGATTTACATTTATTCTAAGTTCTGATACTGTAGCACAGAATAAAGTGTGATGAGCTCAGTATCAGCATTTAATGATGTTCTGTTGGAAAAGTGAGTTCATATTATGCCTCCGTGATCTCTTAATTTCTCAATCTAAAACTCCCTTTACTTATCAAAACACATATGAAATGCCAAGCAAAATAGGAATAAAACAGATATGATGAGCAAATTTATGTTGTTTTTTTCATCTTGTTATTGGTGCAAAGGTTTAACTTATTTTTGTTTGCGTTAATGTTGATAATGTCTTACAGCACAACAAATATTTCAAAATACTGCATTTTAGGCTAAGGCATGGGGTTATTTTTTCTTTGCATCAAATTTACTACTACCTTAAATTACTGTCTGTTTAACAGCATGATATACTGTAACTGATTACTTTTATTAATCTCTGTGCTACTGAACTTTAGTACACAAGGAAGTCATAATGTTACATTTTGTACTTGGATGAGATAGTCCTTCAATGCTGTAATTAGTGCAGCTAGCTTAGTTTCCTTTAACCTGAAAAAGTGTGTAAATACCTTGATCATGTGCAGACACATCTTTCTGACACCATACCGCTTTACAGGATATTAATGCAGAATCTGATTGACTGTACTCAAAGTGTTGTCAAAATGATAAGGTATGTTTCTTGAAACGCATTTAATGGAATTGGGACGACAGTGGAGGTTGGTGACATGTAGGAAGCAACTACAGATTGTGGCTAATTGTTAGTATGATACATTTGGTAACTTGTAAGTAAATGATTGAAAATGTATTGCTGGGCAGAAACACAGAGCTTTGCTTATACAATTACAAGTCGAAAAGAAAATCATTAAGATCATGATTCCACCTTTGGCCCCAATAACAGCAGCATTTATTTAATGTGTGGGGTCAGAACTCGCTATTTGGCATTTTACAGCAAATTGATTAGGACACCTGAACCTATACCTGAAGGACTACAAAAGCAGTTTTGATTACTGATGGAATTGCCATTGATCTTTTGCTTGAATTGTACAAATGTAAGAGCCAAGTGCAATATTGCAAAGCCTTAAATTGCAGCTTTATGAGTGGCAATGTGTACAGTGTTGTTAGTATCAACTAACTCAAATCTATTTAAAAGAAAAGATGGGTCTGTTAATCATATTAAAACTTCACTGGAATAATATGAGAAGGCCAACCCCATTCCAGCTTATCCCAAATTAATCAAACCATTCTTGGTCAATGTGTTTACTTTGGCCACCATTTTGTGCTGGTCCAAGAATTTGACCTCTAGCTGCACACTACGATTGCTCCCTGTAAATTGTGGACGCAGTTCAGAAAAAAAAAAAAAAAAAACACAGAGAAGTGAAATCCTATTCCACATTTTCTAGCTGTGGTTACTACCTCCTTTGAACTAAAAATTTCAAAGTAAATGCTTCAGCCACCACGGGACACTTAGCTAAGTGCATCAAAGCAGTGCCTCAAGGCAGGGGCTGGGACAGACGGTAGCTTGCTTCATGGCGGACCATCGGCTTGATCCCAAGATCCAACTACTCTACAACTGAACCTGAGAGCTAACTATTGTACTGCAGGAACTTTAAGCCTCTACACAAGCTGTGGATAGTGACCTCTCTGAAGAACAACTATCAGGCCCATGTGGGCAAAGTAGTCTGACATACATATCCAAGGTCCTAAATCCATTTTCAATCAACAGATGATAAAAGCCCTCTTTACACTTGTCCATTGCCAGTTTTCATAAATTTTGTCCATTATTTTGCACCTTGAAACTGAAAATGTACAGTATAGCCACTGCAACACCCACATTAGCTCCTTCTTCCTGTTGCAGTTCCCTGTATGCCATCACAGTCCTTCTGATACAAAAAAATAGTTCTAGTGTGAGTTTCACTCAGATTGTTTTAAAGGTAATTTTGGAGCCTTATTTCTGTCTGTAAATGCACTTGATCATGGAGATCAAAAAGGGAACAGTTACTTCAAAGATTAATATCAGAGGTAAAACTGTACGTTTTAAAAGAAGTGTGTTTATCATTTCATATCACTGTGTACATTTGCATTTGTAGGAACAGTGCAAAGAGCCAAGACAACACAGGAGGTGTCTTACGTCTGTCTGCCTCTCAGATTTCCATATTTCCCTCTCCAAAGTAAAACTTTGAGCCAATAGCAAATATTCTCTGCAGTTCTATGAAGACTCACCATCTGTCAACCAAAACCCAGTTAAGCTTACACACAAACTAAGATGCAAGAAGAATGATGCCTTTTGCCAGCTATTGTTATTAAATTAACTTGAAAAAATGTCTAAAAGTTGCATTTCATATTTATAAAATTATTATTTTAAAATATGTATTTTGATAAGTAACTGAGATGAGGATGAATGACTTTATCAATAGCTTTAGATTTAAGAGATGAATGTGCTGAAGAAGTATCTGCAGTATTGTTAAATTTAATGCTAAAGTGTAGTGGCAGTATGTCCCAAGTGTCCAAAAATAACATTACGCCACATTTGATTTTAATTAACAGAATAACTAGGCTTTAAAAAATGTTAGCATTCATTTCTCAGGCTTATGAGGAAATGTTGCACAAAACAATGAGCCTCCTTTTTGATAATTTGCTTTTGGATTTGGGCTGTCTAGGCTGATATTTAGGTTCAGTGGTCATTTCATTACCAATTACCTGACAAAATAAAATGTTGCCAGTTATTCAGAGGTCTGGAACCTGGGTATATACGGTCTGCTTTGTGTATAATGATGATTACTGTGTTGGTGTAACAACAGATTTGCAGAACCATTGTCAGCCCACATTAACCTGAAGATCCACTGCTATTAGGTTCCCAGTAATCTGAGAACAGTCAACAAACTGTATCACTGTGCAGACCTGCTGCTCCTCACTCTCAGAAAGTCAGGATTCTTATTGTTGCTGTTTTTATGTGATCGATTGACATTTTTATCATATTCTATAACTTTACCTCTGTATGAAGCATTGTGAATGGGGTAGCATTTATTAGTATTGTGTAGACGATAAAGAACACTAAGTGAGGTGGTTGAAGCGTGTTCTCCACACTGTCTGTGTGCTCAGTGTTTCATTTGCATTAGTTCTGTTAATTATTTTGATTGATTTTATTTCATTTATGGCTCACTGCAGTTTGTTATGGGTTTGTTTATGCCATAGCAGAGACAGAGACATTGATCAGGCCTGACACATTTTCTGTGCCCGCAGTACACGGTGTATGGGAGGAGTGGTCACCATGGAGCCTGTGCTCATTCACATGCGGCCGAGGGCACCGCACTAGGACTAGGATGTGTTCTCCTCCCCAGCATGGAGGCAGGGCCTGTGACGGACCTGAGACCCAGACTAAGCTTTGCAACATAGCTCTATGCCCAGGTATCATCTATTTGCTCTCCAAATATATTAAAAACAACAATATTAATTCCTAAAGGCGTGAAAATCAGAGGAATGTAAAAGGTTAAATCAGAATCAGATTTTAAGAAATCTATTTATAAGAACAGTAGCAGTTTCCCTGTATAATCATTAATAAACATTTTAATGAATGCAGGCCTTGTGGTGCCTTTAAAGTAATAGTGCTTACACAATAATGCGGTTTCGGAAACCCTGTTGAGAGTCAGTACTGTAATACTGACATCAAAATCACTTACCCGGAATTGCTTGTGAATGGTAAGCAGATTAGTGATGATGAGTTTTTCCACATAGTAAATGTTAGCTTTGCTGTGGTAACAGACCCGGTGAAAACCACTCAATCCCAAATGCTTTCTCTGTGACCAGACAGGGAAAATGGAAGGCAGTTTAATAGGAACATACACTTTTATGTTTTATTTTCCTTTGCCTTTGGCTGTTTTTGAAAATTAAAAATAGACTAACAGAATCTTAGTTGTAGTACAATTCTCCAAAATCTACAAACAGTCATGTGATTTTTTGGTTTCCAATTAATGTCTATTTTATTGGCTTTCAATCAGAGAGAGAATAGTGATCTGAATATCTCCTCCCATTTCTGTCTGCCCTCTTTTTCCCTTCATTTGGGACATGCTTGTTGGGTTGTGGTTGGTGCCTCAGTGGACGGACAGTGGCAGGAGTGGAGCTCTTGGAGCGATTGCTCGGTGACCTGTGCCAATGGCACTCAGCAGAGGACCAGGCAGTGCTCAGCGGCCGCCCATGGGGGATCTGAGTGTCGCGGTCACTGGGCAGAAAGCAGAGAGTGCCATAATCCTGACTGCACAGGTAAAATCTGGAGCCTCTTAATTCTGTATCCGCTTTGATGTCTAAATTCAACATCATGATTTGAAACGGGGGAAAAGTGAGACAAAAAACAAGCTGTCCCATATTGTCATCATCCTTACTTTAATCATGAGTACTATAATCATGACTATCAACTTTAGATTAAATATGGAGTCTGATTTTGTTGAGCTGTTTTTCTCTTTCTGTTGTGTATTGTAAAGCTCTGTAGCAAGAATCAAAGCAGTGTTGTAAGAATCAAGAATAATATTTAAGACCATGCTCTATCAATTGGATTTCTAAAATCCAGTTAGATATACTGTATGCTTTTCACATAATTCAGGGTTAGCTGTCCAAACTGTCTGTCAACATCATAGATGTATTAGAGGCTCAAAATGTCAGCTTAGTGGTCTCCATCAGGCTTTGAATTGTCTGATCATATGAAGGGCCTGAGCACTCCCATAATCTCCTGATGCAATGTTCAACGCAGCAGCGTAAAACAGCAGTTTTTTTCTGTATTTTACTGGCATTTGTGTGGCAAAGACATCCCAGATTTTTGAAAGACAGTGGAAGTGTTGTGTAGCCAGTCTTGGACAACTAAAATATGGGGAAAATGCTTGTGAATGCATATTTTTTCATTTGTGTGCACCATAATCAAGCAGGAGATGCCATTGTTTGCCTCACAGTTGTTTGAGTCCTACTTATTTAGCAATTCTTGTTTGTGTCCAAGGTGAGAGTTCAAACATTAGTGAGATAACACAGTCTAACCCACCATGAACAAGTCAGAACAATGCCCATGGCTGCTAGAGGCATTACTTTGCTTTGTGGTACAAATAAAAGAAAAAATAGTTCAAAGTAAACACAGTATGTTTTACAGAAACAGTCAGATGTTTTCACTGAATGATGTAGTGTGCTAAGAGGCAACAGGCATTCTTTAAAATGAATCAAAACACAATAAAGTCAAAAATACTGTCTAATAACTGCAATAAAGACTTGTGCAGGGTTTTGAATCAATGTTATGTGTTAGAAAATTGAAAGATTTTTTTTTCCAGGACTGCTGGCACAATGAGCCTTTTGAAACACATGAGCATGCATCTGTCTGAGGAATCAGCTGCTCCGATGTGGAGCAGAGGCTTCAGTAACTGCTGGGGTTTGATCAATGTCTTGCGAATAGTTTTAGCCAACAGGTCACTGTGGGTTTTTTTTTCTTTCATCTGGAAGCAGTCCTGACAGAGGTTAGTGGTAGGACGTGATATAGCTCCACATGTGTGAAGGAAGAGGGTAAGTAGAGGTTAAAATGAGAGTGGAACATGTTTCCGCCGCACAGGGTGTTGTACTTTTCCATTCAGACAAGGGCATGTGATTTACTACATCGCTGAAGGGGAGCATCTGTTTTTTTGTCTAATGCACAATTTAACAGTGTTCATTACAAGGGCATAAAACATGCTGCTGGTTTTGGAAACTTCAGCATAAATGTATTTCAATATTGGCAAAGTGAGGCGAATAATCACAACTCAGAGCTGCTTTTTAGCCATAAAACATACATTGTGCTGATTATTCAAATTCTTGTTCATTTTAGGAAAAACAGCCTACATCTACAAACTGAATGCATGGATAGCAAAAATAAATAAATGTAATAAAAATAATATTTCAGATGTCACACACTAATTAAAAGCTTGAATGGTGTTAGATGGTATTAGATCTCACATAGTGTTGTATCATCTTAGATGATATTCTGTTGGTTTATCTGCATATTTGAGGCCAGGGAGAGTTTCTGTTTCTAACTGCGAATGATTCTGTTTTAGCTAATGGCCAGTGGAATCCTTGGGGTCCGTGGAGCGGCTGCTCTAAGTCCTGCGACGGCGGATGGCAGAGGCGAGCTCGAGTATGTCAGGGGGCAGCGGTGACTGGGCAGCAGTGTGACGGCAACGGAGAAGAAGTCCGAAAGTGCAGTGACCAACGCTGTCCAGGTGAGCCAAATGATAATAAGGATTAAATCTGAGTGTCCACAGAGAATCTGAATGGAAGTGGGGAGATAATAATATCAAGTAAATGACATGTCTTAATTCAGTTAAAACTGAATCTGAAGAGAGGATGCAGATGAATGGATGCAGATGAGGGAGGAATAAGAATGGCTATATATTAAAACATCAAAAAACTGAAATACTCCTGACAGACATACTGAGTTATTCTAGTTACATTAGTATCTCGTTAAACTCTCACAGTTTTTTACTCTTACAATAATGTAGCATATACAGTAAATATATTTATTATAATCTTGAAATTGAATGTTAATATTCACCAACATTATACAGCTTTGATCTCCTACATTTCCATAACTCTTTTTTTTTACATAATAGGAAGAAATTGTTGCATCACATTGAAAATACTGAAAAGCTCTTTGCGTTGTTGTAATAACACTTTTTTTCTTTAGCGCCATATGAGATTTGTGGCGAGGACTATGCAGTGTCAATGGTGTGGAGACGGACACCATCCGGAGAGCTGGCCTTTAACAGATGCCCACCAAATGCCACAGGTAATGGCATAATGATTATTTGACTCTTTAAAATAGTTTTCACATCTTAATTTCCACTTGTAGTAGTGTGCATTGAGAGTTTCATTTGGGCTTGTGTTCATTTTTTGTGACCCATCTAGTGGTAGTAAAAAATAAATAAATCAGTGCTTCAATAAAAAAAGGAAACAAACGGATGGATATTTGAAAATGTATTATGTAGATTCAGCCTTTTTCTAAACTAAACCATTGTGTCATTTACCTAAATTTGACTTATTTTGAAGGAGTGGCTGTTTAAATTGCACTGATTTGCTAAGATGGGCAATTGTCACCTTACAATGGTAGAATTATGCCAGCAGTATGGTGTTTGTGCTTTACTTATTTTGTTAGTTTATGGGGAATAATGCTAGATTCCTGCCAAAATAGTCAGCTATCCTTTGCAGAAAGTGCAGAAAATATACAGCAAATGCTTTTTTGACTTGCCTGCATAATATTTGAATGTGTCTAAAATCAGGGAAACATCATGATAATAAAACCATATCTGGTGCCAAAATTGTGTTTCCACATCTGAGGAGAAAACACATATCCCTTCATCTCTGTTCCACATGCAGTGATGTAACTCGTGGCTACACCCGTCAGTGCCTTGCTTGTGTACTGAATCGAAAAAATTGTAACTGTGATTGCGAGAGCGTTGTTGAAGAAAAGCACACTGAGGTCTGTTTTTAGCTGTTAAGCAGAAGCTTTAATATGTGCACAGAGAGAAGAGCACTGGAGCAGGGGATGCAAGTTCTCTAACAGGGCAAGACGAACACTCAGATCTTGAACAGAAAAGAAAGGAGGGGGAAAGAGAGGAGCAGATAAAAAAGAAAGGCACCATCTGATAAAGCTGATGATTCAAGTTGCTATTGTTCTTGTTGAAGGTCAAATCGCTAACTAATACACCGTGAGTTGTTGTTGGGTGCTAAAGTTACATGTTCATTTGACACAGTAAGCTGTCTTTAAACTTTAAAGAGTACAGTCTTATGAAATGACATTTCCTCCACAACCATAAAATGTCCAACTAGTGAACTAGTAGCAGTAGCAAACTCACTGTCATTCACAGATGGCTTACCTGCGGCAAAGTTACACAGGGTAAGATTTAGTAGCATGACATTAGCTTTCCGGCTTGTCATTAGTTTTATAGCTAATAACAGTTTGGCATTATGAAGCTATTTCGAGCTCACAGTAAGGGCCTTTTTTGTGCTTTTTCTTCTTCTGTGCATGATGCTGTTGAAATTTTATCACCTTTACTGATTAAGAATTTAATCTACACCAAGATGTGTGCTCAGGTCAGTCCGTCAGTGAGACACCTTGCTCCATAATACAGTTAGACTAACCTGTTTTGTTTAGTAAGCAGTATTAGATCAACTAATTACATTAATTATATTTAAAAGAGAAATTAAAAACAAGGAAAAGCTGGATTTTTATTAACCCTAAAATATTAGTTCATATAACAATTTTCTTCCTATGAAGAACATAATATATAATACAGATAATGCAACTGACTTTAGATGTGGTGATTACTGTTACTGTCTATACACTTTTCTATTCTGTTTTATTCAGTCTATTACTTTTTATGATTGTCCAGTAGGTCAACACATTCTGCCATTGTACAACAATTAAGTAATAATACTAGTAATAATTTGTCAGTGTTGGTGGACATGGCACATCTGTTTGCAAATGTACATTTTGCACAACCGTGTGCCTAAAATGGTTTGTCCAAAATATAATATTGCTACATCATGTTGCTAGAGAACCAGGCTCTTTAATGCCTGCACAACATCATAATAAAGGGATAAAATAACAAATAGCACAGTGCTTCCCCCTGTCAAAGCTGGCACTGACCACTGGAAAAAAAGACCACAATGGACAACAGTTCAGGTTAGTTCAAGTTTATTTGCAAAGCCCTTAATCACAGTTCCAGTGTCAGCAGGTTTCACAAAGTCCACATTATTAAGCTAAAGTATAAATGAAAACAAAACCTCCCAACTTTTGACCTGTAATTAGATCAAGGTCAAACTACCAAAAACCCTCAATGTGAAAAGAAACCAAACTCTTTGCATACAGAACCTCCTTCTTCCAGGACAGACAGAAATATGGCTGCCAAGAGCAGGCAAACAAAGATGAAATATTGATCAGCAAAGACAACATAACAAAATGTGTGACATGAATGCAGCAGGACTGCTTGGATGAAGTGTCCAAATGTGTTAGGGGCATCAGCGCCTACTCAGCCGTAGTCGCTGGCGTCATCAAGGTCATCATAGGAACAGCACCCAGTGCAGGGGCGTCAGCACTGCTTCGGTCATCATGGATGACAACTGCCACCAGAGGCGAGAAGAGAGGAAACGTGTACATAGGATACGAGGATACATACACACAGCAGATGAATTTGTTCGCTTTGTATCACTCAAAGGTTCATACATTGGTAAACACATCAAGTTCACTTAGCAGCCTCCTGTCTAACTATCCAGCTTTTCCTGAGGAGACTGGGTGACTTGTAGATACTGTGGAGAGCTAAAGTGAAGACACAACGCGATTGTGAAGATGAGGTCTCTTAATTTTTTTAGTTTGTACATAATTCTGTCAGTTTTTCATATTTCTGTAGTACTAGGATTAGTGTTATTTCAGTCTTATTTCACTATATTGTACAGTACAGTGAAATAAGACTATATAATACTAATAATAATACTCATACTAATAATAATAATTGCTTTCAAATATTTAAAACATACTGGACTAACCTAATCATGCTTCTAACTAAATATCACAAAAAGTAAGTATAAGTCTAACAGAAGCAAACCTTCTTTCTTTGGTTTTATGAAAGATGTCAAAAATTATACTGATATTATTTTCTCCTTAAAAACATAAAGACTGTTAAAACTGGTATACAATCTTTTTTTGTTTTTTTTGTTTTTTTGCCCTTTTGTCTCTTCCCTCTACTTTAATGCAGTGTTACTACAATCATACTTCTTTTGCAGAAGCTGTTTTGAATATAAGGTTCAATTGCTGCTATTAACGTACCTAATGCAAGCTGCAAATCTCAATTAATAATGACAGTTCAAATCATCTAACTAGGACAGGGAGCGATTAAAACAACAGCTATTAAACAAACTCGTCACAGGTTAATGCAGAGAAAGGTGACGCTGCACTCGCAAATAAATTAGACACCATTCCTTTGGAGTTTATTTATGACATTCAGTGTTTTGGTCCTCTCATTGGTAGCACGTCCACAAAAATCCTTCTCACAGAGTGTTTTAGACATTTTATCTATAGCTCCTCATTCAGTAAACACTGTTTGGTCCCCTGTCTTGGGGAGGATTTTTTGAATAGAAATGTCTTTAATGGCAGCAGAGCTACAGATGCCATAAAAACAGTGACAGGTCAGTGCTTCAGTGGAGTGCAGCCTTGGTTTGATCAGTCACTTCTCCGCTGACCTATATTTCATACTGAACTTGACTCTACATACATCACTGATGATACAGGGTTAGATGGCAGATTGGTGCAGAGTCACAGTCTAAGCCTTGAGTTTCCATCTCTGACTAAAGCCCAGAGGTATCCAAACCTAAATAAACAAAAATCTTTTTTCAATATAAAACTGAATAAAATAATGTATTAAACAGCAAAAAAAAATCTATTAAATCTACATAATTAATTGAAGAAGAGAGAGCAGCGATATGTGGTGGCATCACTCTCTAATGAGTGTAGGTGTGCCTCCTTTTTAATGTTGCTCATTCCCACCTCAGTAATGCATATCTAATGAGCACTCAAGTGTTTATGGACAGTTTTATTATTAAATGGCAGCAAGCGTGGTATTAGGTTTTATTTTATACAACTAATAAACCACAACCATTTTCTAAAACCATGACTTTCTCTACAAAACTGTTGTGTAAACAAAAAATGAGCTCTGATCCAGGCATTTCACATTAAAATGATTTTGGCCTTGGGCAATTTGTATCTTCCAGTACTGCTGAATCCACATTAAAATTGCATCACACAGTATAATACTAAAATGAAAGAGTACAGGTCATCAGAGGTCCACAAATCTAACATCATTTAAAACATTTTTTTCTGTTGCAGTTGATTTAAAGTAATCTTTCAAATGAATACACAAACAAGATTTAAATCTATCATTTGAGTAATTTCCTTGCTTATCAGTTTAAAGCGGTTCTCGACTGTGACTCTTACTGCTTTGTGTGTTTTTGTGAATTCCTACTTAAAGCAGTCTTTCTCAGCTTTCAGTGACCTTTAAGAATGCCACTGCCAAAACACTCAAGTGAATCTTTAATTTCTGGGTATCAAATCGTCATGAAATACATTATTTACCACCTTTTTTGAGTGTGTTGACCTGAAAGGGGATAGAATAAAAATGTGAAAATATTCCTTTTGAGTTCTAGCTTTCTTTATGATAAAGGCCCAGCATATGGAGGTAACTACAACCACCCAGGCGATGCTCAGTGCAGTGTAAAGCAGTGGGCCTCTCCTGCTGCCCTCTGGGTTGTCTCGTGGTGCTGCATGGATGCTCGCGGCATATAGCAATGTTTTGTGTGCACTCAGGAGTTCAGTGCATATCACCAGGTGGTAGCAGTGGAGAAGGTGGGCGTAGGAGGTGTGGTTTTGATCTGTCTCTGTCTGTGTGTGTTAGTGTGTGAAAGACAGGGAGAGAAAGGGAGAACAAGAGATAGCGAAGGCATTGTGTGTGATGTGGGAAATGTTTTGTAATGTGGGAGTTTTCCTCAGGATGTCAAGCACCTGTATTGAAGCGATGGGGTAATGTGTGAAGTGCACTCCAACAGGTCGTCAGCTGGGAAGGTGTGATGTTGGACCCTTGTGTAGGATGTGTGTGGAGATGTGGGTGGATATTGGGTGGTTCTGGTATTTTGAGATCCCTGTTTAAATGCCTGACACCTATCACAGCAGAGCTGCAGCATTACTGTATAAGCCACTATAAGTTGTATTAACACAGCACACTGTATATTAAAAGTCATGCCATTGACTGCTAAAAAATATAAATGCAGCTCTGTTTGAGTACTGTAGCACATTTCTTCCAGAAACTACCCTTCCTCTCTTTTTATAATATGCCATAAATTGAATGCAAAATTTATTGGGGTGACGTCACATTTTGATTGTGAGTGATGGACAGAAAATGAACAAGAAAGTTTCTCATTAGAAGAGTAAATATTTTTGCCTTCCTCTCCTTTTTTCTCCTTCCCCCCTCTCTCTGTATTCAACTCCCTCCACTCCACTGCTTCCATCTGCCTTTCTTTTGCCTCTCCCTCTGTCTTAATCCCACACACTCCCTCTGCATTCTCTATCCCTGCATCCTCAACTCCCTTCTCACCCCTTCCCTGCTCCTTCTCCCCTCCAAATCTGCTATCTCCTTCCCCTCTACAGGCACCACTAGTCGACGCTGCTCTTTGGATCACCGTGGTATGGCCTTCTGGGAGCAGCCGAGCTATGCTCGATGCATAACAAATGAATTCAGATACTTGCAGCAATCAGTAGGTGCAAAGTCAGCTCCCTCTCACAGCCTCTGTTTCCAGTGCATCATAAATTACCTCCCCAGTGTTTCCCCTTCCCCACATTCTCATCACACTGTAGCCAAAGATTAACCACTTTCAATAGAGGAGCAAATTAAAAACTGATCTTGCCATTTTTCTCTTTGTGATGAATGGTCATCTTCAAGCCCTTAAACTGTTAGATTTAGTGTTTCTTGCATGTTATAATCTATGTTTGTCTTTGTTCACAAACTAGAATCCCAAACATGTAGAGAGTTGAAGAAACAAATGTGATATTCTAATGAAGAAGGATGTTGCACTTTTGGCACTTTCATAAGCAGTGAAAAAATTTAATGGCACTTTACTTTCTTTTAAAAACCATCTGCTACAGTAAATTACAACACAATCAGAACAAGCATTGCACAGTGAAGAAACATGGTAACAACTTGAGAAAACTCAAAGAATGTTACCAATCTTCTATTTAACAGAATAACCTCTTTTCAACTAAAGAGCTGTTGTGAACTCTCAGCCTTTATTTCACTTTATGTAAGATGAGATATTTTGATCACCAAAAATCTGTTCTTATTAAAGTCTGAAAAGATTTTATAATGCTATTTTAAACAAATCTTTGCTTAAGGATGCTTGCCTTTAGCCTGGAAACACAACAGCGCTTCCACTAGAATAGGTAATTTTGGTAACCCTTCATCACTGTTAAAAATAAAATAATTCAGAAGAGCTGAGATAGCACATATAGAGCCACACCTGTGAACGTGTATTTATGGACATAATCCCTGTGCAGTGATATGAATTGTCATTTCACTATGCAATTTCTGCTTAAATGTGTGTCTTCTGCTCCAGTTAACTATTTTATTCATATTGGCTCATTTCAAAACATCTGCGAGGCAGAATATATTTTGGCATGGCTCAGATATAAGTGTCACATAAAGGGCCTTAGAGAGTGGAGTCTTTCTTTTTGATTTTATGCACTACATTTACTCCAAATGTGTAGCTTAGCGTGTATACAGAGGACACAGATGCCCCAAGTTCTGTCTTCTCCTGCTTTTGGAGGTTCAGGGGCACCTTGCCAAGGGCCAGAGGACGCTGGCAAAGGATGGGATGTCCCAGGTGACAAAAAACCTGCTGGACCTCACCCAGAGGAGGAACTTCTACGCTGGTGACCTGCTGTCTTCCGTGGAGATACTTCGTAATGTGACAGAGACCTTCAAGAGGGCCAGCTATGAGCCATCTTCAGATGATGTGCAAGTAAGTGGACATTTCTTTTAACACAGAGACATGGATCTTTTTGAAAACTGGTCATATCATACTGCATAATGCCGTACACATTTATCTATCTTTTGGAAATAATCAGTTGGCTAATACTGTATCTAAGAAAGACATTTTCTAGTATGTCTAAAATAGCACAAAGGCTGACAAACACATCCCATGGCTCTATTGTATCAAGAGATCTCTACATCCTAAGCCGTTTCATCTCATCACGTTGAGGTTGACTGCAGTCTTGATCCTCTTTATGTCAATAGGATGATGGCGATTATAGCTAAAGCTCCACCTCCATCACCAAAAGATAATTTATGTCCTCTGAGTCATGTCGTTTTCAAAGACACCTTTTTTGAGCCTCTTTGTGATGTTTGTGTTGTACTGTGTGCCTGCTATGTTTTCTGTATGTTGTTCTGTCTGTATTGGTATATATGCTTAGATGTATGCTTAAGCATGTGATTGGCTCATGTTGTTTTTAGAATGACCTGTTATTTAGAGCAAGTTTGATTATTGTGTGTTAATGAAAAACTTGATTTTTTTATGGGTTTCTAATTTTGATCTGTGACTTGATTAAGCTTGTTTTGTTGTTGTTCTTCTGCATACCTTAGTATTACCATATAGTGCATAAGGAAGGAAAAAAAAGCAGGCTGCCTTTCAGTGATTTCAGGACTAGACACACATCACTATTTGAGTTCACTTTTGAATTATAGGTCTTAACTGGCGCACAGCTTTTACATCAAGTTAGGTAATTAAATCACCAAAACGTTAAACGCACTTAATTATGCACTTTCAAAGCGCTGTGGTATTTGAACTACTAAATGTCAGAGATGCTCTTTTTCTTAGTTTTGTGCAGTTTATCAACAGTTACCACTGGATGTAAGGTGTATGATCTGCTTCTAATATTAATCAGAAACAAAATCCCCAAAATGTTGCCTATGTGCCAATGTTGTAACTTATTCAGCCATTTTCCCAAAATAGGAAATCTGTGAGATGACAAAAGCATCCTGTCTCTGGATACTACAAGTGCTCTATTGTGTGCGTGTGTGTGTGTGTGTGTGTGTGTGTGTGGTATGTGTGGGCAGACAGGAGAGCAGTCAGTCAGCCCACCCCCTCTGTGTGCCTTTGCGCTAATGCAGTGTTAAAGTGGGCACATTACCACCAGAGGGAGCATAAGCATTCAAGTAGAAAACAAGATAGCCTGTGTCAAGAGAGAGAGCCACTCCCTCAGGCACACTGTAGACCAGACGAAATAACAAGGCTAAAGATCAGACAGGGGTCCTATTAC
Organism: Sandelia bainsii; assembly: GCA_032362345.1. Taxonomy (NCBI): domain Eukaryota; kingdom Metazoa; phylum Chordata; class Actinopteri; order Anabantiformes; family Anabantidae; genus Sandelia; species Sandelia bainsii. Next base: position 9,287,834 of record JAUMHL010000007.1, on the reverse strand, counting down.
TACTGCAGGCATGCACCCCAAGCAGCCCCTGTTCTCAGCTGCTGAAGAAGACAATCCACACAGCTGCTCAAACATTCCCTTTTATCTTTCTTATGATTGCAGCTTGTGCTACTCTCCTCTAGCATCTCTAGCATTGAGTGTTTGCTGCAAGCTGCAGGGGTTTAAGGTGTATATTTGTCAGAGTTGATCCACAAATTCTTTTTTTTTCAGATGGCTTACCATCATGGTCTAAGTTGTAAATTTCCTAGTGCAATTCAACCTTGCAGGGACAGTCATTATTCCCTCATAGAAATCCCTGATTTCCTGTGATCAGAAATGTCAGTATGTTTCAATTCTTTTTTAGTGCATAGTGTTCTTGCAGTGTGGGTGGGTGTTATGTATTTTCCCCTTTATCCTCTCCACAGAACTTCTTTCAAATCATCAGCAATCTCCTAGAGGAGGAAAATAAGGAGAAATGGGAAGATGCACAAAAGGTAAGGATATGGCAGCACATTCAGGTTTCTGCATGTTATGTTATGTGCCTCATCACAATTGACTCAGAGCTTGTTTGCAGTTGCACTGTGTAAACTGCAGAAATAAAGAAAAGTTAGGTTGGAGTTTAGATAATGTTATACTTACACATAGCATTGTGAGAGGTCATTGAGCAGGGATGACACCTGGCCTCATTTAGAAAGCTAGTTCCTCAGAGCTCCACTAGGTGGCAGCAGCACTGCCACAGAAACTGTCCAGGCATCTACACTGCAATGTACACACATTGTTTTACCCAGCTGATACTGATCATGGCAACCAGTGTTAGATTAGACCATTACACAAGTTGAATTTTATAATAGAAGCAGTTTAGTTTTGATGATCATATCACATCAGCTAAGACTCTCTGTCTGCCTTTCTCTGGCATTATAGGACACCATATGGAGGAACAATATGATCAAAAAAGCATAGGCTCCCTATTCAGTTCAAGTGTGGGGGCAACAGAGTGCAGTGCTGCAGCAAAATACTGTAGATCAAAATTTGAGGACAGAACACAACACTGTGTTTAACCATGGAGATTGGCTTCTGGCTACATCCTCTGTTGGCCACATCTATCAGCTTGAGAGGTGGCGACATGCATTTTCAAAACTGCCACTGGTGTCTGAGACAACCTAAACCCTGAAATCCACCACATCCAGACTCTGACAGAGACACCATCTGTGATGACTGTGAGTCGGCAGAGGGTGTGTGCGCTGTCGTCACCTTTGCTGGCAAATTGACTTAAATTAGGTATCACCTGCACTGACACATGACTGAGGGGGTGTCTTAAAATCAGTCAGATTTTTTCCTTCTCTCTGTTTCCTCATGCCTGACTTCAGCTCAGATGGCAGGGGAATGCGGGCAGTTTAAACTTTGCTGTAAGTGCCAATCCTGGCTGTCTCTACAGGCAGTAATTAGGTGTTTATTCAGTGCAGGTTTAGTTTGGCAGGCCACAAAGGCAGGTTGTTGGTGAGCAGAGCTCACAAATGAACAGTTTCGTCAGTAAGAATGCGTCAGAGATGGAGAAATCAGAGAAAGTATAGAAATAAATCTCTCTGATTGAACACCCAGAAGACAAATGTGACACAGTTAATTATTTTTGTGGTTATTAATGTGCCTGTCTAAGGAGTGCTGCTTCAGTTTTGGCACTCCACCAAACGGACATTGGCTAAGCCATGTTTTCTGATTTGAACAGACAAGGCTTGGAGTTCACAGCTAACAAATTTTTCTCACTTGCTGGCTTTTCTTGCATTAATGAGTGTTCTGAACTCAGTTTCCACGCACCCACACACTGCATGGTGGAGACACTGAAAATACTTATATGAAACACCTCACTATGAGGTTTTACTGGTTGTGGAGTTGGCTCTGTGCAGAGATCACTATATATTCACCTCCTGTCACTGTTACCATGGCAAGGAAAGGAAGAGCTCTGTCTACAGAACCTCCACTGCAGCCATTTCCCTGCACTGCCTTCACATCTCATGGTTGCCATGGAGACCAGCAGAATGAGCATGACTGCACTGTGCGTCAGAAATGCCGGAAGGAGCGACATGATGTGCTTTTCTCCCCCACTATGGCTTTCACTCTGCTGTGTCAGAGGCTCTCAACTTCAGCATCACTGATCCGCTTGCCTGGCTTCGCAGCAGCACATGTAGAGGCATGTGCAAATACACAGAACACAAGGTGTTACAGAGGAGGAAAATACCTGCCTCTGGTGTTTGCTGAATATCCACCCTGAGTGAGGTGTTAATTGCTAAATGCCACTCTTTCTAATTGCCCCATCATTGACATCATCATTGCTTGCTCACACATTTGTTAAAGTCCTGCAATAATATTTGTATAACATGACACATTTCCCTAGCAGACATTTTGAAATGATACTATGCTGTCATTCATTCACATTCCTACATTTTTCAGTACGTATCCAATATAGGGGCGAAACTGGTGGCCCCCAAATCAAAGCACTTTGTTAGATCTGACCGATCACCACGAGGTTGGTAGGAAGGACAGTAGTCCATTGTTTTGAAGATGAGTTATTGGATTACTGTGTCTTTGATTTATTGGAATGAGGAATGAGATGACCAGACCTGCAGTCACTGGTCCAGCTGTAGAGCTGTCCATGGTTCTGAATCTCTGCCCGCATTCTCTCACTGAGTGCTGATGGCCACACGAACCCAGGCAATCACCCTTGACTTGGCAGAGCCTTACAGAAGAGAAGCCAACCAGCAATTGTGTGTGTAAACCCAGTAGTCATACACTTTGATGCCTGATGTCACATGGATGGATCAATTAAATCTACCCATTTCTTTTCTTCAAATAAATCAATTAATTATTTGTAATATCCAAAACTACAGCTTACTACAAAACAACATAAGTTCAAAATAAAATTCAAATAGCTGATTTTGTCCATCCAAAACAAGCAGTTTTGCTTTAAAAAATATTTAATGATGATTAACCAATTATCAAAGCATTTGTTGATTACATTTATGCTATTCAACTGATTGATAGCCCCTTTGTTTCAGGTTTTTAAGGTTTTATTATATATTATAACATCTATAATTCTGTTATCTTCTTTCTCTTATGCAGTTATTATATCTCTTCCAATTTCTATCAGTTGTTGTTTCTGTGTTTATTAAGCTATTATGAGCTTTAACATTCCTTAATGTACTTTACAACTTTAGTATTCAAACTAATACCTGCTGTTGCTGCATTGAAATCATGGAGACAATGTTGAAATTCAAAGTGTCTTCTTGTCTTTTTTATCATATTCAGATATATCCTGGAGCAGTGGAGCTCATGCAGGTCATAGAGGAATTCATCCACATCGTTGGATTGGGCATGAAGGACTTCCACAATGCCTATTTGATGACTGGGAACTTGGGTAAGAATCAGCCCACTTTTCCTCCTAGCCCACAGCCTCCGTTTTAACGTCATGTCTGCTCGACATAAACACATAATCCCTGTGCTCTGCTAACTCCTTGTGTCAATTTCCACACCATCATTAATTTAGGATAAATGGCGCATGGTAAGGGTGGCAGAGTAAAATTACTGCAAATCAATAATAATATTGATCAATAATAAAACTGAGCTTGTGGTCTTTATGTGCTAAATTCTTATGAAAACACTTAACACTCAATCCAATATCAAGAGCATGCAGTGTAGTCAATGAGGCTAGTCCTACACAAGGAGAGCACCTCTTAGATTGCTATAACTAGAATTTTAGATGTTCAAGTAATACAAGTGAAATAAAATGGACAGGTACATTTATGGACATTGGTCTAACAACTTCTTTTTATTCACCATACACATTTTCTTTCATCCACATAATCAAATTAAATGTTTGTGACATATTCAAAAGTGATGTAATTCTCTCTGATGAAGCATGGTGCTGCAGTCCTTTGAGAAAGACTTATTTAGCAGAACACACCCGGAAGCATGTTGTGCAGCAGCATTGTTTATCAGTTTATTGTGATTAGTAGTCTTGAAAATAATATTGCGGGAGTGTCTGATAAAAGGCTATAAAAATTTAAGCGAAATTACAAGGTATTCTTTAAAGCTGTAATGAGCTTAGAAATTTCAGCACCATAAATTCTGGTCCAGATTATAACTCCCCTTCTTTGAAAAAGAAAAGCATTTGGATATAAGTCTTTGAGCAATATTTCTTTGCCCTAATGTTCTCATGGGTTCTTTTTGCTTCCGTCGCGCAGCTTCTTGGATGATCTCAGGTCTCTGTAGCATTTCATTTCTTACTCAGCCATAAATGGTATCTTACTGAAATGAAATAATAGAACTGCAGTCATGATTTATTCATGCAACTGAATGTGAGCATGTAGAGCTGGGCCAGTAGGCAGTTCCTCTGGAGGAGGGAGGTTTCTTCCCTGTATTCTTTACAATAGCTAACATTTGACCCACTTCTAGCAAACACTTACAATGAGTGGCTTTTTATGGTGTATGATTTCCATAATGATGTATAGGTAGCCCCCAAGAATGGCATACTAAACATGGTAGAATGAATGCACCCATCAAAATGTCATTATGAAACACAGTGAGAGGCAAATGGACACTTGGAATTAAGGCTTGAATGCATTTCATAACGCCAAGCATTAATGACTTCTTTCACGGATGTGAGAATATTTCTGTGGTTCACTCTAGTTTTATTCTTCTTCCAATCTGACTTAATGGTAGTTGTCCAATCTCACTGCCACTGCCTCCTCTTTGTGCTCGAAAAAGCATTAACACATGACCCCCGTTTCATACACAACATGCAGTCTATTCTGTGAAACTGACTCTAAATTGTCAGTTAAGTGTTTTGTCCCGATTTATCCACATTTCCTGAACAGCAGCCTATGTTGCATACTTAAACCTAAATATGCAATACTTGACTTGTTTGACACAAGTCAGCCATATGACTGTATGGCCCCCAGTCAAATCTGTGAGGCTATGGATTAAACTGTGCCCTTCCATCAGACATGATATTAAAGCATAATCTTGTGGTAAACGTGAATTAGTTTCTGTTAATTTCATAGAATATCTTACAGAATTTCAGAGAAACTTAAAAAGTGGCCATAAGCAGTACGCCACAGTGAACATATTGTGAAACATCTTCCCTGCACTCGATCCAACAGTAATATTGCCATTTTTATACAAAATTACCAGCTATTCTAATTAAATTTAAGATCCAGACTTAGATATTGGTGTCATACAGTAGGTACTAAAATATGTGAGATCTAGAACATATGGATGATAATGCACCTTTGCAAACAAACAGTATATTCAGTAAGAACTTTGTGAAAGAAAGTAGATTCCAGTTGTATTTTTGTCTCTTCTCCTTGTTACAGAGCAGGCAGCCTCCTTTCCTTAGAATCATTTCATATAAAGTGATACTGCGCCCTGTATTGGACATTTTTACCAGGCTTAATGTTTATTGAGCAGAAGCTTTATTCAATAACTCAGAGAAAAAGGCTGATGACTGTACATAGATTATCAATGTACTTAATGTACACCTTTAATGTTTGTGTATAAACAACTGATAGTTATGAGATGGTTCATTCAAAACAATCCACTTTATTTTCCATCAAACTGTTAAGAACCATGTGTGAAGCTCTTAGTAAGTGAATGTGGATGATGCAAATACAGTATCATTAGCATTTCAGTGATGCAGAACTGAGGAAGGCAGATTTTGCAAAGTCTTAGTACAGAGGCCAAGGGGCCATTTAGCTTTTGAGAAATTATTTGAAAATGTAGCAGTAATGAGCTCCTCCGGCTAGAATCAACCAGAACCTCACAGTAGCCAGTCAAGGTCTAGTCAGGATACTTTATTTTTCTGCAAGAAATGAATGCATGTTTTACCTGTTTGTTTAAATGTCAGGAAAAAAATACAGCTTTTTGTAGTGTAGTACACAAGTATTTGAGGAGTGAATCAGGAATGACCTGATAATTAATGAAGCATCAATCAGTAGTTCCTGAATAACTCAGAGTCAAGGCCTGTATTGTAGATAATTACTGAGTTGAGTTACTAGAAAAAAAACTGTATTAATTCATTTTTTTGTACCATGAAGTGTTACCAAAGACTCAATGTACCAAAGACTCAGTGTACCAAAGACTCAATGTACCAAACTGTGCTCATATAATACATGCCTGAGACACTGGATACTGAGATTTCAGGATGATTATTTTACACCTGGACACTGTATGATCTTTGATCACTGGTGACACAGTGATTTCAGCTCATTTCACAGTGTTTTGGTGGCTACGTGGCTCATTTGATTAAAGGAATGGAAAGTTTTGTGGCTCCATTAATGGAAGCCAAGCGGAGAGCATCTGGCTGAGTAAGATACTGCGCCATCATTTTGTCACTAATTTATGGCAGCTTCTTGACACCTAGATAAATACTGGCTGTCACCAGTGCATTGTCCTCTGTCCTCCTACTTTTAGTCAAATAACCTTGATTGCAAAAGGCTCTCCACTCTAGCAACTTATTCTGTCTCCTTAGAAGCAAACATTAGAGGACAAAGTGAAGCTTGGAGCATGCTGGACAATTAAACACAGCTTTGAAGGTGGAATACATCACTTTTGACATTTTTGTTCTGGCTGTCTATTGTCAGGCTGTACTTCATGGTTGAGAGAATATTTTGACATTAATATTGATTAATTGAAATTACACATCCATACAATGGTTGTAAATGCTCAATTTATTTTCTGTGCAACTTGTGTTTGTTGTCTGACTCGGACAGTTAAGTTAATGCTGAACCTCTCATGAACACATTCAGACGTAATGAACAATACTACAATTCCCGCTTCTCAAAATGAGCCATACAGAATGCCCTCAGTGCACTGAATCAGAGTTCAGGAGCATCACAGTCCTAAATGATCACTTTATTTGTGTTGTCTAGCCCCATCAGGCAAGTGCAAAGCCTCATTTACCTGCAGAATTACCCAGAACCCTGAAAGACCATTTTCCTTGCACCATGTTGTGCTTCACAGTGTGCCCCGTGACTAAAACCACCAACACAAAAGCACACAAACACACACATGTACTTACCACTGCTGCTCCCAACATCTGGTGCTGGTGAGCAGGCCTCTTTGCAAATGGCGGGTCCTGTGGTGCTCAGTGATTTCATGCCTGCTGCCGGATCATCCCAACCACACAGATACATCTTTACTGTCACAGATTTTACTCAAACATGGAGTGTCGCCAGGATTCAAATTGTATTACTGGCAGAGTACAAGGAACAATAGAGCTTTTGCATCAATGGTAGGATTAGCCTCAGATTCCCCTCACTGAAGCACCACCTGACTGGGACTGGATGTGATACCAGGTAGAGAACAGTACAGCTTTATCCTCTCCTTGTAATGCTGAGGCCTTTTCAGTTGATCCTGGGTATTTTCCCTGTCATTGCCTTAGTGCATGGACTGGCCTTTTATGGCACCTCAGCAGAAAGGTGAGAAAAGTAAAGAGCGATTAAGTAGATTACTTGTCTACCAGTTGTCAGTTGTAGCATTGATTTTGCACTTTGCAGTAAATGTGTTCATGAATGAAATAAAAGCCCAGTTGGGAATTTCTTTGACATATAAATTATCTGTAAATGCACCATGCATCAGTTCCAGTTTGACAAATATACTGTAAATAACAATTTTGTGTTTCTCTGTTCACTTTCTCAATTTAAAATTTAGTTCTGTTTCAATTTCTGTAAACATTACTGTTGCAAACAAACCCTAACATCTTAATACATCGGTATGTACGTATGTTTAGGCAGCAATTTAGTAGTTCAAAAATCTAGATCTGTCAAGACTGATATAATATTTCACTAATAAAAGAACAAAAAAACTTTTTTGGGGTCAATGTAATGAGGATGATAATCCATAAAACATACTTGTAAACTATAAACTCATCAAGTATATTGATTATCCATATTTCTTTGTTGGTTTGTTTGAATTCTGCAGTGGCCAGCATCCAGAGACTTCCAGCAGTGTCTGTGATGACTGACATCAACTTTCCCATGAAGGGTCGTAAAGGCATGGTTGACTGGGCCAGGAACTCAGAAGATAAAGTGGTCATCCCAAAGGGCCTCTTTGTTTCCCAGTCAACAGGTGACATGTGACTGAATATACAGCTCTGGAAAAAATTAAGAGACCACTGCATGAAAGCTGTGATTGCAAATCAGGGTTATTCCACCAAAT
>JAUMHL010000007.1:9236391-9279547 GCA_032362345.1 Sandelia bainsii | reverse complement strand
TAGTTTATAGAATAAAACAAAAATGTTAATTTGACTCAAACATATACCTTTAAATAGCAAAATCAGAGAAACTGATACTTTTGCAGTGGTCTCTTAATTTTTTCCAGAGCTGTACTGTATTTCACATCTGGCGTCTAGTGCAGCATATCTTTCTCCAGGATTCATGGCCGCATGATCAGTGTACAAACTATTTGTCTTATAAACAGTATGTAAAGTTTATTTTCGCATAAAGCCTGCAGAGAATTTAGTAGAAATGTGTGATTAATAAACTGTGAATAATGATCAGTTTAATGGCTGCTACAGCTGAGGAATGGAAAATAAATATGTTAACATGTTAGTAAAAGCTGAATAATTTTAGTTGAATTGCTTTGTACGAAACTTTAAGCCTTTAACAGAGACCCATAACTCTTCTGCAGAAGGTGCTTTATTAATGTTTAACTCATACCAACCTTTGCCTTGGGAAATTGAGATAATGCTACAAGCACTTGCCTGTGCTTGTTGAGTCAGTTTTCTACTGACTCTGCATATTCAGCATTGTTTCAAACACTGCCACTGTACTGTATATTACAATCCAGAGCCAGGCAGTTTGGTTAATTGGTGTAATCAGTCTTATCTGGAATGTATCAAAGATAACAAAACAAGGGATTGATTAGGAATCTCTGCCACGTGCCTAATCCAGCCACTGTAAGTGTAAGAGACTGATTCTTCAGGTGAGCAGCACAGTCTGTTACAGAATGTTACAAAAAGGGCATATTTCTTAAAGTGTTATTGGCAGAAATTGCACTTGCATTACAAATTAACAGGATTTCTTAAACCACGTGTTACTCACAATTAAATTAAATTAAAACAATGCCATGTAACAGAACCAAAACTATTACAGTATCTAATGTAAACAGTATGAATGTTTGGTATTTACATTTAAATTTTAAATCTGACAATAAAATCAACTTGTATAATGAGGTTATGTGATACTATCAGGATATAAGTTATTACAATACCGTTAATTAATGCTTTGTTTCCCCTCCCCCTTTAGATATGGATGGATCACCTGTGTTCATTTTGGGAACAGTTCTCTACAAGACTCTTGGACTCATGTTACCTTCACCAAAGTAAGGGCAGCACATCTCCCTGTCTGTGTTTTCTGCTCTGCTGGCAAAGGGAAATGTGCTACAGATTTAATCCTTTGGAGGCAGCAGTGATGTCCCTTTTTATTCAGAGTAGTAGGTCAAATCTCAAAAAGTGACTGACTCCAGAGTACCTGAAATAGTCTGGTCCCAGAGACTCAGAATTAAAATTTTCTAACAGGAACTGTGCTACTGTTGTTGTATGTTGTATTGTAGGTCCATTTGTTTTACAGTACCTTCAGTTTCTAATTTTTCTTATTGTGTCCTAGCTGCTAACAAAGGTTTATGTTAAACTCAAATGGAGGTTTATGTTCACTCTAATTTAGGTAAACAAACATGTTTACTGTAGCATGGAATATGTAGTTAATTAAGGGTGACAGTAGTGACTGGAAAAAAACAGCAGGATGTCCCAAACAAACACCTGGTGTCAGACTCCAATCAACAAGTCTCTGGTGCCAGTGTCCAAAGGACAGAGCGGTCATTCCAGGACCAGCTAGGCCAGCTGTCACAGGTGGAGCAGCAGCCCTCTGTGTACATGAGTTCATAATAGGGCGCTGAGGCTTGCTCTCTCCAAAATAACAGGGATTATAAGTTGGTCTTCCATTTGCCAATTTTTAAGTTTGTGAAGTTTAAAAAAGAAAAGCAACTGTCTTGCCACTAAATGTCAGAAATCTCTGAGTGGAGTGGAGTGGAGAACTGTAATTTATCCATTTACTCTATTGATTTTAAAATGGGTCCAAAGAACTGACTCGTATAATATGAAAAAGTCAGACTGAAATATTCTCAGCTCAAGTGGTGCTGGTCAGAGAGGGGGCTGAAACAGTCTTAACTCTACTGTCTTTGTGTAGCTGACAGTTTTCCACCTAGTAGGAAGAGCGCATGCATTTCAGCCTCTAATATACAGAATCTTCTGCCCTCCATTTAATAGTTAGAGAAGGTTTTTCAAACAGTACTATAATGCCAGATTTTAAAAGCGTGGGATACAAAGAAACATCTCGTTTGGTTCAGGCGAGCCTTTTCACTTTCACATTTCCACTTTCTTTGTCTGGTTTGCTTGGATGTTTTGAACACCGTTGCTGGCAAACAGCCTATATAGCTGCTTTGACATGTAATGGACATCTTATCCTCCTGTTGTTGACACACAACAGGAGCTGCACTAGAGATATTAGATTAGCCAGTAGAAAGGGACTTTAAATTCACAATACAATATGTGCTCAAAATCTTCTCAAAAGCAATAAATACGTTTTTAATATCAGCATTGCTTATAGATCCCACATAAAGTATCGCTGATAACACTGGAAATGTTAAATGACCCATACAACTGAATCCAACAATTACAGTCGACAGAACATTATGGTTACGCAGCTTCTGTCTCTAACAGGAGCCTCTGTTTTACGTAGTTGTTTTAGAGAGTCAAGTCAATCATTCAGCATGTGACCCTCACTAAGGACAATTAGTGTCTGAGAAAAAAAATTGATTTTCTCTTTTTTGTGCATCTTTGTTTGACTCAGGAACCACACAGTTGTGAACTCCAAGGTTATTGCTGTGACTGTGAGGCCTGAGCCCAAGACAACCGAGTCCCACCTGGAGATTGAACTGGCTCACCTGGCAAATGTAAGCACCACAGTCAATCTGTCATTCTGAATCACAGCAAATGACATCTTCATTTAGATTAGCAAATAAATACAGTATATTATTACATGTGAATTGTGCTTTTTGTGTTAGCTTTGGTATAACAGATAAAAGATTCCTCTCTCAACCCTGCAGAAGGAATTTTTGTCTGTTGACTGAATGCTGTACAATGACCACAGCACATATCACTTCCCATTAGCCAACACACAATGGTGGTTAATTGGCTCGATAATTCATTTGCAAGCACCCGTTGTCAAGAGAGTGCACAGCAGTGAGATAATTACAAGGACAATCCCTTTTATGATTCAAGCCTTTTTATTCATCTTGCAGATAAAGTGCATGTAAATCAGAGTGTGTCAGCAAGTGTGTGTGTGTAATAGTGTATTCCAAACTCCAGTTTATGATTTCTGTGTGATCTATGTGACAAATTTTCAAAAAAAAATTTATATGGAAGGATAAATATGTAGTTGATTTATAAAGACATTGATGGTAATGATAATGATGATCATAATTTACCTGGTAAACATTTGATCTTTTTTTGCCTTGCAGGGAACAATGAACCCTTACTGTGCAATGTGGGACAGCACCATAATGTAAGTGGACATGCGTTTTCACTTTTGTTACACGTTTTTGTTACTGACAGAGATTCCTGTCGGTGTGCTTTGTTACTGTATTCAATATCATGATAATGGTGTGGTATTACCCGCATGTTATAGTACTTCTCTGTTATACCTCTGAAATCTGACTAGGCTGCATCGCTCTTTCATCTTCAAAATTCAGAACTTATTTCTCTTGTGCACAGCAAACATGGGAGACAGCAAGAAAGAAAATGTTACATTAAACCCTTGGACCCTTGGGTGGACAAAATAATATGAATATGATATAATAGAGCCATATACAAACAATACATTAAATGTTTATGCTTTGCTGTGACTGTCAAACATGTTGATTTAAGTTTGTAATTCGTGTTATTGAGTTTTTCAGTGTCTTTATCATCTTTTAGTCAGTTTTGGTAAGATTCTAAGAGGTTATGCAGGGTTCTTGTGTTCAGTATATACATAGCCAGCTTTCGTGATTTCATCAAGACTCTTATGAGAACCTAACACTGTATGAGTCACTCATGAGTCATAAGTTCACTACATCATAGTCACAGAGACATGCATGGGAGATGCACTACACAAATTATTAAATTAAATACCAGTTAGCAGTATGTATCGGCTACAGCAGACATCTGAAAAATTGTAGTGAATGTCGATAAGACAACTTGTACAAATCAAAACAGGCCTGAGGTGCAACAGCATCAACCACAAATACTGCAGAGTTACGTAATGCTGCCAGAGAAAAAACTCAAACATAATGCATAAGATGAATATTGACAAAATATGAAAATTGCAAAGAAATGCATTAGCAAAAAGAAACCTACACAACAAAAGCAAAAGAAAGGAAGAAAAACTAAATCTTACAAACTAAAATGGAGACAAACCTGTCAAAGACCTGTATTGCAATGTTCATGTTTATTGTGTTCACAGACTGTGCACACTGCTTTGCCTGAGTTGTGGTGATGTGTAAGGTGACTTGATGTTACCGTTTTGCAGCGGTCTGAATTTTGTTCTCTCACAGTTAACATTTCATGGCAATGTAGTTGCCAAATTGTCACTTGGTAAAAACCAAAGCTGTTGGATCTTTTCCATACAAAAAAAGAAACTTTTCTTGCTACTTTGCAGTGAGTCCCGTTCACCAATTACACTAAAGAACAAGAGTAATTGATAACTTTTGACTTATTTACAGTTGTAAACCTTAAAAGATTTTACTATAGAATCCCTACCTTTAATACTATCTGGTCAGGACTTTTGAGCAATATTCATTAAGTGTATTCAAGGCATGTTTGCTTTCCCCAATGCCTTGAACTATCTTCTATATAGATGGACAGACTGAAAGATGGAAAGATCAATCTAATATTTTTTTCAAGAATATTAACATGTATTACATTACTGTGTAGCATGTTACAACACATCTCTGCCTTTAGAAACTAATTATATCCAGGGTATATTTGGTGATACTCATTTATGAATTTCAAGCGAAGTTGGGTGAGCAATTACTGGAATGTTTTTTTAATTTCAGTTTTTCTCAGCAGCTGTATCTGAACCCCTCTTAGACAACAACTCATTTTAGGTTGTTATTTTTACTTTTAAGTAGCATGTGAATTGTGCATGGTCGACCTTCTAACGTGGTATTTGAGGGCAACCGTTCTATTTTTGAACTGCAAAGATACAACTGGGACAACTCTGCTCCATTCATTTTCGCTGACTTTCACAAACCAAGTGTTTAATATGTGTATTTTTCCTCATCTACTAGTTATTTCAATCATAGCACCATCAAATGACACCATGGTATGATTATCATGTTCATTTCAAACAGTTGGCTTCTCCAACTATACAATAGTTAGCAGCCACTCTCAGGACTCATTGAGGGGGCAATACACCATCTGACAGCCATGTTGGCTCAGACCAAATAAAAGTCCTCACCGTAACAATTAGCAGAATGAAAAACTTGTTCACAAATAGAGAATTGTGTCCTCTCTGCTGCCCACTGCACTGACTAGTTGTGGTACGGATTCAGAACATGTGAAACCTGAGCTGCACACTGGAGGCAGCTACAGTAAAGCTGTAAAGGCTGGGACAGCTGCTACACCTCTCTGCTGCTTTACTCTCACCACAGGGATGGAAACCCGAGGCATAAATATTCTTGTGTGACAACACAAGGAAAAAGTGTTGTGGTTTGTCTGTTTATGTGAGCCACTGGGAGAACCGTTTTAGGCAGGGAGCGTGTTCATCACTACAAAGCTGTAACTTCATATCCATACATTCCTTATTTTCTTTGTGGCTTTCTGGGTTTATCCTTAGCCTATGTATTTGCAACACAGAGTGAACCGAATGAGAGCATTTTAATAAGGTGCTGTTAAATCTTAATAGCTGCAAAAGTAGAAAAAATTATTGTTCAACTGAGCCTTGAAGCAATGTAGACAACACAAGTATCACTTAAATTTTTGGTGTTTTCTACTGAATCAAGGCGCTGGTTTAATGAGAATTATTTGATATATTAAAATGCATCCAGAAGGCAAAAGAAATCCAGCAAAACATCTGAAAAAAAGAATGCATGGGCATAAAATTGGCTAATACTTTCTTACTAGTACTAAGTAATTTGTGTGAGTTATTAGTTAAAAGTTACTTGAACTTTTTATATTATATTCTACTTTATACTAAATACTCTGATTTTTAATTCATTACATGCCTCTACCACCTGTAACTGAAGGTTATTTTACAGATTCCTATTTTAAATACAAAACAAATGAACAACTTATATATAGTGTCAATAGTGAGTATTGACACTTATTATACTAAGAAACAACACCATATACACTGATTATTATGGCATTACACTGTCACTTCATCACTATAATCAGTGATAATAATATAATGATATAAATCCCTGAAAGCGGTCTATTTGAACAGTGCTGTCAATTCGATAAGTTCAACAATAATAGTAAATAATAAATAATAAAATACTGTAGTAGTAGTAAATAAGTAAGTATATTTTGCTGATACAAGTTATGTATTTAAGTAACATTTTGAATGTATGAATATTATTAAACTGTGGTATTAGAACTTTTACATAAATTCAAGGATCTGACTAAATTGTCCACTAAAATATTTTTTTTTTTTTTTTTTTATCATCATTTTAAATACTGAAACAGAAATCAGTCTTGACAAGGTAATGAGCTCTCAAGCAATCTTCATTAATTTCTTTGTAAGTAAAATTAGTGAAATTACTCACCTGTCTCAATTTGTTTAATGACAGGTGCTTCCTGGAATTGTCATGCTTTGATAGTGTATAACCCAGAGAACTATAGGATAATGTGTTGCACTTGGCTGGCTCAGCTTTTACTTTAAAGGACAAAAGAACATAAATGCATTAGAGAGTAAAAGAAAAAAAAACAGCAGCTCTCCATGTGTTGTGTATAATAAAATAGTGGAGCATCAGTATTTTCAGCCATCAAACAAGCCTGAAATGACTGAAATCCCACCACTGTGCTAAGGGAAAAATTGAAATCGAATTAACTCCTCAGTTGTGTTCAAATATAAATATTTGCTGGAGAATGAATCTACCAGTCACTTCAAGAATACAAGTATAATTTTCATTCTATAAATAATACTGATATTAAAAAAAAAAAAGTTTTTTAATGTCAGTGTTTAAAAAACTATCATGAAAATTTAGTATGATTGCAGTCCCAACCTGAGATTAACTCAAATCAGTTTTCACCCTGTCTTTCTGTAAATCATTTGGAAAGATCAATTATTCCAATTTTGAGTATTGTAATGTAGCTCTTTAGTTGTTAAGACTGCTACTAAACCTACATAAAAAGAAAATTGCAGATTATATTACAAGCTAGTTTCATTTGTGCCTTTCTCCAGCAATTAGATGCTTTTAAAATAATCTATAAAATACAAATTTTTGTAAAGCAGTGTCTGAATGATTGACTTTTTGACTTTTTAGGGATAGATGTTTTAGCATCCAATTTTAGATTATCCAACAGTCTCACAGAGGCCACACTGAAGAGGACAAGATTAATTAGTAAGACTGCTGACTCCAGCACTACTATTACTTTTACTTTTACTTTTTAAGCTATATTTTCCCTTGTTTGATCATTTTTTGAACTAAACCACTCTGAATGTAATAAATTATATTTTTACTGCAATCCTCATGTTAGTGTTACATGTAGTTTTATTTTACAGTCCAGCATAATGTTGCAGTTTTTTATGGACAAAAATGCATGATGCATTTGTCATAACTGCATGAAAAATTATGGGCTGAGATATTTCTTTCTATTTTAAAGCTACGCAGTTTCTAATACAGTCAGTTGACATAATTTACTCTGCACAACATATCAGAGCGTATATTATAAAATGTGATACAAAGAAGTCTACTAGTAGATGTAATCACATTTTAATGGTGCATGTACTATATTTTGAACAACAACAGGCCGTTCAAAGCTAATTTTAGAACATTATGCTGGTAGAGGGTACAATTCATAACATGAAACTACCGCAAACACTTCCTGTGGACTCAAAGCTTATTAATAATTTACAGGTCAAGATGTGAAAAGCAGCTGCCACAGCTTCAGGTTCTAAAAACATCTGGAGATCCTGGATTTGTGCCAAACAGGTCACACCAAACACTGCAAACTGAGGCAAAGCTTAAGCACCAGGAGAAACCTCTGTTGAAGATTTGGTTCTTTGTGACCCATGTCCTGGTTTAAGTAGATACAAGAATTTTCCATCAAGTTTGGTTCTTAAATGTAGAAACGTAATACTCACTTCTTTATGTGGTCAACTGAAGCTAAAATGCAGAACTTGAACTTAGAACTATGTCTGACCTGGTTTTAAATATAACATTAGACAAGTCAGGGGAATCCTGGAGTTAACAGTATTAACATTACAGTGTTTAATTATATACAGTTTAAAGTGAGAATAAAGGTATATTTTATTCATGAATATAAATATAGCTGATTACTTCCATCTTTCTAATTCTGCTGGAAGTGCTCTCAAAGTGTTTCCTTCTTTGACGTCAAGCTCCTTTGACATTTCCATATCTGAGATCAGCAGTTGTCGAACGTTTTCACATCATAGACCCTCAGATGGATCCGTTAGCTCCACAAACTCACACTTAATCAGATTTAATCCCAAGGTCCAATGTGGGGAGATTTTTTTGTTTATTGGTTGGTTTTGAATGGAAACTGTCAACGCTGTAGATGTGGAAAAGATAACTGTGACAGCGTTGCAATCTTTATTTCTGATGTATTCATTTAAAATGAAATTAAACCACTTCTGGTTGTGCTCGGGACCTCTGGTTGTCAACTCCGTGGACAAACCCTGTATACTGAAAAAGGACATTGGCAGGCAGCAGAAGTAACAATGTGGGTGGTGTTTACATTAATTCTAAGGTTCGCTCTAGCAGAGGCTTGTGATGGACTGATGAGGACACTAACCATGCATTAGCTGACAACAGGAGGTATGGCTGTGTTTGTGTGTGACTGTTGGGGTGAGTTGGGGTAAATCACATGTACACCCTGAGGTAGTACACGATGAGTGCAGCAGCGTGAGGGTCCTTTGATGACTCACTGGTGCAACATGAAAAGAACAGTTCTGACTGACTTGATTCTGTTTGTATGAGTTGATATATTTACACATTGCTTTCTTTGTAAACCTTGTGCAAAACATAGATTTAAATACCTTACTCTCTCACATCAGGATTAAAATTAATACTGAAAGTCAGCTAACTGCGTTGATAAAAGGCATAATCGACTCATTAGTAGGTGCATGATACCTTCACTTTGTATGCACCTGTGGAGTTATTCTTGTCCTAACAAATCCAAACGGCAGGTGCTTTTGCTTGTACACCTCCGTTAGAGGTTTTGTACCACTCACGACTATTAAGATTTTTTTCTCAACTTAGAAAAATGATTTTTTCTTTTCTCTTCATTCAGTTAGCACACAGCATTTAAACCACAGGCTGACATAAATTGGCCTTTATTGAGAGATCCAAGATGGATGGAATAATTCAGCAGCATTGCCCCCACTTTTTTTCTGCCTTTCATTTTGTGTCAGTCTTTCAAGACTCTATAAAATCGCCTAAAGTGCATCGCCTAAGGCACTCTTTAAACTCCAGCCCAGTGTCTGTGCTGATCTAATGTGGACATGCACAGAATTTAAAGAGATTTTTTTATGGTTATCCCCCATCTCTAAAAGAATATATGGTGAGCAAAGCTGTCTCATATGATAAAACGGCTTAATGTATGAGAACAACACAGATCAAAAACTGCATTCTACATGGTTAATTTAGTCCAAAGAGTTTCACCTTCTTGTTTAATTGACAATCACGATAATATAGAGCTTCACTTTTTCATCCTAAAAAACACTGCTTGGATGTTCAGATAAGTTAGGGGTTTAGTAATAAGATTTACATGACTAGGAAATCTGACAAAGTTCAGCAAAGGACACAAATATACTGTAACTGGAGTTTTGAGAAACTGTCTATCTCTTTGTTTCAGTGCAGGCACAGAAGAAGGTTTGAATACTAAATGTGTCTAAAACTTTGTCGACGTTTTATGTCACTCTACTGTCATCTGATATCTTGACACCTAAATATGTTAAGATTGGAGTGCACTCAAATTCTGTCAATACATCACAGTGAAGGAGGAAAATGGTCAACAAAGGGTATGTGATGACTGTCGTGTCATCAGTCTCACTGTGGTTAACATCAACACTGACACTTTCTCTCAGGGACATTTTATATTCTAGGGCCACCAGGCCCAATAAGGTCAAAGAACACATCAAATGTATCGTACAGAAATCCCAAGTCAGAGATGTTCTCTTGTCAGCTTCTCCCACTGGCACAGAAGAGAAGCAAACATCTAGCAAGTCAAAAGTTAGAAACAGATCATGTCGAGGATTGAGTTCTCACCAGGGGATCAGTGGATTCATCATAAAGTTATGAAGAAGTAGTGCCATCACACATGCTATCAATCTATCACATTACAAGAAAGTGCGCATTGGAGAATGGTTTTGCTTCTGAATATGACAGCTGTGTTTTGATGGGTGCAACAGCACCATACTGAAGTGTGCAGCTGTGTGAAGGGTGTATGGTTGGTGGTCACCCAGCGACTTCATCATGGCTCGTCTTTGTGTCCTATAGGAATAGCTCAAACCATCAAAAGTTGGCACTACGGTGTGGATGTAAGGATATTTTTGTTGCTTTCTAGCACCAGCCTTGTTAAAATGTTGTCTGACTATGCAAAGAACAACTTCCCCAGTAGCTACAGGTTAGAGTAACTTACCGCTCTACGACTTCTCACTTCTACATAGTCCAATACAAATGTTAGTGCTGGAAGAAACCAGCATCAGTTTCTACAAGATAATCAGGCACCTCAACTGATGAAAACCTGGATTATGAACAGTTTTATGTTTCTAGCGTAGGTGTAGTCATAAAAAATCGACTACCCTGTCAGCACCTTGTTTTTGTCAATGATTAGAAGTCATACAACTGTAAATATTTGTGTTAACAATCTTTCCCCAGATCTTTAGGTGTGGATCCTAATCTGGTACTGAACTGGGATCTTTATTGCACCTGTGCTTCATTTATGGCCACAATGGTAATGTTGTCTGTCAATACATCAAAATGAGTAATCAGGGTCTTATAGTGTCTGTCTTATTCGATGCAGCACAGTGTTACATTTAGAAGGAACTATTTGAGATGCCTCCCTTCAGATTTTAACTTTTATTTATTATCATCAAATGTCACTGTTTGAACCTTCCTTTATGAAGCCAGAAGAAAAAATCCTTGAAAACTGAAATCAGCAGAATGCTGCATCTGTTATGTTCCGATAGACCTTTAAGAGGTGATTCAGGGCTCCAACTGTTTCTGTTGGGAGCCTACAGCATTTCCTCCACTGCTTTTAGAGAGTGTGGGCTTCTTATGTCTTTGTGAATACTAGATGTTAGGTATAGATATTTTACTAGATTCATTTGATTTTGTATTTTGTTAAGTCTATAAAGTACTCATGCTGATAGTAATTTTCCTAAAACTACAGAATGGATTGTATGCAGTCATGGGGTAGCAAAGCAAAAACATACACACAACAAGAAGGGCAGAGATGAGGGAATATGGTGGGGGTTTTTATGTTTGTTTTATTGCTGCACAGAGAAATCCCAGAGCAGTGGTCGGAACTGGTTGGAAATTTGCAACAGTCTCCACAGTCCTTTCCAGGAATAATAAATATTCCTGCCATATTGATGAACTGACAAAGCAGGATTGCCTGGCACAGCAGAGACCACTTGGCGCACAAATCAAACAGCTGGCATGTTCTATATTGTCTTAAAGTGGTATGAGTCTTGCTCTACCTTTGTCATGACATGAGTAGAGAAATGGCAGAGAGGTGTCTTGCAGGACAACAGGTGTTCGCCGGAGCGCCTGTGACACGAATGTTAATGTGCTGCGGTAAAGACTGTGCTTTGGACACAGCTATGTTCTGTTTTGTGTCAATAAAGTTTTCACATGGGATATATAATCAATGAGGATGCTTTTTTTCTGAAGATTGGAAATGAGTGGGGGCGAATGACAAATGGAAGAGAGACGCTCCTTTCATTTCACCTACTAGTGGTTTGAAGTGGGGACTGGCTGCAACCATTCGCGCTGCTTCCGCGGGGTGTTATTAGTTCTGCGGTGGGTTTTTTTGTAAAATGCTTCACACCGAGGGGCGACAACTTTCGTTTAAAATGATTTTCAGGAATAATCCAAAAACATCATTTATTCCGGTCACATCATTAGACTTGCAGGCGGAAAAACAGATCCTGCGACAGCGTGCGTTTATTTTTTCACTGTATCAGCCTCCCCCTCTCACGCCAGCAGAGAGGAACAGAGTATCAATCTGATGCTGTCCACCGTTTCCAGGGTGAAAATCCCCCTAAGGAAGCATTCAAAAGCTGCTAATTAAAACAGCTGAGGGGGGAAAAAATCAACCGAAAAGGAAAAAAAGACAGGAGAACAAGAAAACACTGAGAGGAAAAAGGGGGAATACAGTCGTTTTCTAGAGGAATAGAAAATCACGCAGAAAGATATGCAGGTAAATATGAAACGCTCTTGTCTCTAAGCATTATGAGGGAGTAATGGTGTTTTGATATCAGTTGTTATGTTTGCCTATGGCGAATCAATCAGCACCGGTCTGCTTGGACAGCTCCGTGCGTCCTCCCCCTCCTCCGTGTCTCTGCCTCTCTATCTGCTCCAGCTGAAATGCTGCTTGTAGCCACACAAGAGCCGTGTCGATGTGTCTATTCGCTTTTCTTTCTTTTTTTTTAATGTAACCTGCTTCACGACTCTGTAGCTCTCGATCCAAATAAATAATTAAATAAAAAGAAAACCCTGAAGAGATGTTGATAGGTCCCGTGAAGTCGTGCCACCGCTGGAATTAAACCTCTAATTGCCTCTGCCTTCTTATTGCAGGAACAATTCTTGGGGAGCCTGGTCCACAAAAGGATGTAAAACGGTGCTTACAGATGCATCCCATACAAAATGCTTATGTGATCGTGTATCTACCTTCGCCATTTTGGCTCAGCAACCAAGAGAAATAGTAAGTAGGCTATTGATTTGTTATTCAATGTGGGTTTTGTAGCCTAATGTAAAGGAGAAACGCTGCCTGTGTTTGTATGTGTGCGCGCGCGCGCTGGTGCGAATGGAAATTGAATCTTTGGTGTGCTAATCCTGTTAAATAGTAATTCAGCGGTAAAAGGAGATTGTGGGGGATATTTTCTAATTTGCACATAGATTTAGACACGCGGGAGGGTGTGTGCGTGCTGATGCTTGTGTGTGTCAGTGACTCTTCTTCTCATCAATCAAATGAACGTTATGGTCAGGGAGAAATTAAAAGCTGTCGTATTAAAGTTGTTGTATTTTTATGTCCTTTTACTGTGCAGGCACCAGAAAAACTTACAAATGATGTTATTTGAGATTTTTTAAAGCATGTTTTAAGCTGATCTGCTGAAGGTAGACTACTGTAAATGAACCACAAGCCTGTAATTTATTGAGAATATAAAGTCATTAACACTGACAACATAAGAGTACCTAGACTGTGGCCTCTGCACTAGTGTACAGTTGGAATTTAAGGGATTTTTCTTACCTTCACAGCAGAATGACAAACATTAATTTAGTCTTAAAAGTGCATTTTTGCACACTGTATGCAGTGTGTGTGTTTGTTTTTGTGTGTGTGTGTGTGTGTGTGTGTGTGTGTGTGTGTTAGTGTACAGTACAATGGTGTAAATGTAGCTTCAAATTGCAGGCCTCTGAATGATCAGCTTGTCTGATTTCAAATGTGACCGGAAGCAAACAACAAATGATGAGCAAATCAAACAAAAACACCACTTTGATGCTCTTGAGTCTAAATTTCAGCACCAATTCTTCAGCTGTGGTTGTTTTGTAATATAGCCTACAGCTGTAATAGATGGAAAGTTTTGGGCGTGTATCTAAACAACCTCCAAACCCACGCATGCACCTCAAACCACACAGTACATTAAGGAACTCAGTGTTGACTATTCAGATTGGTGGTGGTTGTTTTGATTGGTTCCCTCTGCTGTGCTCTGGGCAGCAATAAAGATTTACTGTCCTGCATGAACCACATCCAACTTCCCACTGACTGGTTTGTCTTGCTCTGTCTCCTTCACAGACCATGGAGTACTCAGGGGTCCCATCTGTGACATTGATAGTTGGCTGTGGTCTGTCTTGCCTCGCCTTGATCACATTGGCAGTGATCTATGCTGTGCTATGGAGGTAATTGGAACACTTCAACCACATGATGATAAATAATAATCAGTTAAAGTTGTTCGTGTATAACATCTTATTTGTTTAATAATCTGATAACAGTCAGGACTTTCTAATTGACACGACTACAAACTGAAGAAATACACTGATTTTGTTGCTTTTATTATCTTTTTTTTTCCTTTAGATATATCCGCTCTGAACGATCTATCATCCTGCTCAACTTCTGCTTATCTATAATCTGCTCCAACATATTGATCCTTGTCGGACAAACACAGACCCACAATGCGGTAAGTGTCATTTAAAGATTTATCCATTATAGTTTACATAGTGTGGAGGTCCAGTGATTGTTCACAATATCAAAGAATTTAACAGGTGATACCGGTGCAGTGGAAAAATCACTGCAAGTATCACAATGGTTGTGGCCTTATTCAGGTTAAATTGAGGTCAGACGCATTCTTTATTCACTAGAAGTTTAATCTACAAACTAGTGCCTTTTGTATGCCAGGTGTTGGCTCAGTCGTTGCAAGTGTTAGATTATAGCTTCTCTCAAGCAAATTACTCATTTTCTTTTTGGTTTCACACTGAGAACACTTTCATATTTCATCCAAATGGAAAATAAAGCGTTTCTAATGTCTTTTAGAAGATGTAGACCAACTCTGCATTGGCTCGGGACCATCAGTCTTTACTCAGATGTTTCATTGTCCTCTGGTAAAGTTGAGTCAACCCCAATCTGCTGGCACTGAGAGTGATGATATTTAATAGCAATTAAAAGTGCCAAGCCATAAAGAGAACTAAAAAAATGAACAAAAAAGGGCAGTCAGAACAGTCTGAGATGAAATATAGTACTGATGCTAGTTTTATTGCTGTGGTTCAAACGTGAAGCTCTGCAGTCGTTAACAAATCAGAGTAGTTTGGCAGTTGAAGAGATTTGACAGTGTAGGAGTAGAAAGGCAGACATGATGCACACCAGGAGACATGGTGCACCCGTCAATCA
This sequence comes from Sandelia bainsii, assembly GCA_032362345.1. Taxonomy (NCBI): domain Eukaryota; kingdom Metazoa; phylum Chordata; class Actinopteri; order Anabantiformes; family Anabantidae; genus Sandelia; species Sandelia bainsii. Next base: position 9,264,430 of record JAUMHL010000007.1, on the reverse strand, counting down.
AAGACTAATGAAATTATTGTGATGCCGGTCCTCAAAGGATCCTCTAATGGTGACAATAAAGCGTGGCTTAAAAGTTGGGTTGGAGGATAAAAGCAGCTCTCGTACTTAGATTTCCTGTGCAGTGTGCATTACTGAAATTACTCAAAGCCATTACAGAGTAATATGAAATGGTTTTTGTTCGGATGTCAGTGAGAGCTGGAGTTCAGATTGAGTCAGCAGGATTCGAAAGGAAAACTGTGATACTTAAAGAACGGCTGCTTCCAATAAATTTGTATCACTTCCTTTCTCAGGCTTCGTAACTGGCCAGTAAACAAGTGGCTAATGTAAAAGATTGTTTGGCAAACAGTAGTTGGGATTTACAAGCTGCCCACACAGATGCCCTTCTCAGTCATTTGGCAGCTCTACAGAATGACACATTGTCCGATTACACAGACATTTTATTATGTAACAATATTCTCACTATACCTTTACCTTTTGCAAGGAACGCACAGTTTTTTTTTTTATATCTCATCTCATTATGCCCAACTGTTACTCTTCATTTATCCATTCTCTTTAGTTTTTTGGCTCATTAACAAGCTAGTGTTTTAATGTTTCGACATTCTTACGCAGCAGTCGTAGTTTTTAGTGCAGTCCATCAACACTTGTAAAACATAGACAAAAAGCTTTTCATATGTACGCCTGTGGGGTTTTTCTGTGATTAGAGATGAGGTAGGACTTATTCTGGGAGCATTTGGGCCTGCCAACAGTTGGGACCAGTCCCTACTATACCAAGTCAAAATGCTTCATCCTATCAATTTTCATATGTTTATTGAAAATTGAACCATGACTAATGAATGAATTAATGAACAACAAAGAAAAATGTTTATTTTTAAATCTGCACTATTCAGTTCCTATAACTTGCAGTAACTGTGAACAAAATGTACTAACTGTGATTCTTGAGAAACTGGTTCACATTATCCAGTCCATTTCATAACAAAAAGCAGCACCACACATAAGTTTATTTGTTTCCTTGCTGGCCCTTACATAGGCTATCTGGCACACAACAGTAGCCAAGACTATGGAATGCACAAAGCTTGAGGGAATTTTTAACGCTGAGCTGATTTGAAGCCTTGTCAGATTTAATCAAGGCTCCAGTCATTTCCTGTCTTGATAATGAGACCCAACACTTAGGATGGAATACTCACTCGACATGCTTCTGATGGGGTATGTGTCTCTGAAATTAGCAAAGAGATTAGGTGGTTTTTAGAAAATCTACTGACAGACTGAAGATGTCATCTCAGCCTTTTTGAGAATGACTTCACAAACTACCTTGGTTGACTCACAGGGTGCCAAATTAAAGCAACACTGTCTAATCTATTCAACATTTATTACATATTACATTATTTTCAGCATCTTTCAGCTCATTGTTTTGGTTTTATAGGTCACAACTTTGCTTAAAACAGAGCTAACTGTAGAATGAATATAGGACTTAAATTCATCAGGTGCCCAGGAACTTGACTTCCAAATAAATGCTAATATAGCACTGCATCTGTTGTACGCATAATCGAGCAACTGCTTGCTAACATTTTAGTTTTTTATATACCAGTATTGTTGTTGTTAAGAGCCTGTTGCTGTGCCCCCAAGTAACCAAAAATTAATTCATGTCAGCTTAATTGTTAATTTTTGCTTAATTATTCAATTTTCTGAATCCTGAAAATATAGTAGCATCAAATTTTGCCTCTGTATACACACAACCAATTATGTTCTTTTAAATAACATTTAGCAAAACCATCATTAGAATGTTTCTAACATAAAAATTAAAAATGAAATGCTTTTAAATGAGATCAGATTAAGAATTGTCTGTTCATTTCTCACAGCCTAAGAACCCAATTCTTTGAGCTTTAATTAAATACCTTCAAACCAGGCCAGCTCTTAGTCAATACTTTATTGAACTTTTTCTTAATTGAAGATTACACATATTAAATGCACATTTTACACATACCCAAAATCCATATGTGCACACAATGTACAGCGGCCTCCCCTACATACAGTAGATAAACACTTACACACTTATAAGTACATTTGCATATAAATAAACTACAGGTGAAAGGAGGGCAGTCAGATGTCCAGTAAGTGCCATGGATGATATTATTTTTGGCCAGAGGTCTTCTGCTTCAGAGCTCACGTTAAGTCCCATCATCTCCAATAGTAAAATACATTGTTGTTGATCCAGGCAAGTTTCAGGCTCCATTTGTCTTGTCAGTCTTCATGGGGCTATGAATAAAACTTCCAGGGCAATAACTTCATTACTACATTCTTTTGTTCTATCCCAATGTGTCTTTCCTGTAGTCACAATATTTGAGAAATATTTTATCTGTTTGATCAGACATACTGTAGAACTCGGTGTGATTGGTAGGCCAGCAAGAGGAGAAAACATAGCCCCTGTGTGGGTTTAATTGCCATGCTGCCTGACACTGCCTCACTTGTTTTTCCTCCATCTCTTGTAAGAAGTGCATATAATTGGCTCCAGTGTTTGTGGATTCAGAGTTGCACATCGTCTAACAGAAATCATCTCTTTGCTGTAGAGGTGTCTTCTGGGAACAGGAAGTCAGTGAGTCACCTTTGCCTGCATTTGCCTTTGTCCTCTGTCGTTGTTCATCTTGGTTTATAGAAAGGAGACAAACAAAGAGAAGCACACACTGTTGGTTTTGTCAGGGAAGGTAGAATTAGGGTGTCAGAGGATGTTCCTGTAAAATGTTCATTCAATAATGAGCAAAAACACATTAAGTGAGTTGGGGTCAAGGTATTCATGGTCTGCTGTATTATAAGTACAGTCACAACTGATATAGAGAGAACACTGTGACACACTTCTTCCTAAGAAAAACAGTGAAGTAAAAATAGTTTTGTACATTTTATCTGCTTTTTATTTTTTAACATCCTGATGCATCAGGAGGAGATTATCACCTTTTCATTTAAAATGCTGCATGTCATGTATTAGTACACATGGTTTATCAAAGGCTATCTTAACAAAAAATAATAACTTTAACATTAAAAACAGCTTGAAAGAGAATATAAATGTATGTCCCATGACATCAGTAAATTCAGTTCGTCCAGCTGCAGCATTATTTGATGATAGTAGTAGAAATGGCAACCCAGTGACTGTTAAGACACATATACATGTTCATACAAGACATCACCTATAATACAGGCATGCTCAAGGTCATATGCGTACTGTATATGACGCATGCAGTATACTCATATGAGCAGTATTTGAGTATATTCTTAGCACATGAAGCTTGACCTCCCTTATAAATATTTGATTTATCCTTGGCTTCAAGTCAAAGGTCAAACTTTTTAACTAAATGATTGGTGAATAGGAACAGACAAAGCCAACATACCGCTCATTCCCACATGCTAGTTGCTATATAAGAGCAGGAGGATAGTGTGAGGTACAGGAAGGAGAAGTAGAAATTGTCAGTATTTTGTTCAATATTTCTCTGTGGTTCAACAACACTTTGCCACCACCACTTTATTGTTTGGAGTTTTTAACGTCCTCCACCCAAACACCTCCTGTTAAAGCACTGGGGCACTTGTTGCTTGAATCAAAAGGAGGGTGCTTCAAATCAAAATAAAAACCAGCCTCCTCCTCCTCCTACAATGATTCAGTTTGGACGATAAAAGTAACGTCAGAAGATCTAGTTTAGATTCTTCACAGGGCTACATCTACATTTCAATTAATGTACTTCTCCCTATCATGGTAATTCTTAGTTCTCTTAGTTCTCTAAGTTCTAATTAGAAAAATAGTAAAAACGTGAATCAAAAGTTACACTTTTAACTTAATACAAACAAATAACAAATGGTGACTGCCAAATACAAATGTCTGGTGTTATAAGAGTATAAAGAGGTTGTTCTCAGCTCTGCTGTAAACATAACTATCTGAGAGAGCATTTAGTCAGGGATTTAGTCAAAGTTTACCCAGGCTGTGGTCGGAAATTCCTCAGATTTCTTGTCCTGACCTTAAACTACCATTATTGAGCCGACTTGAAGTACACCCCATTACCCTCTACCCTTACCTTCATGTCTATCAGCTCTGCAATGTTTTAATGTGGTCCCTTCCTCAGTTCCTCTGTTTCCATGGATACTGACACAGTGAGCTCAACATCTCCCGGCATTTGCCTTTCTAAAGGGCAGCGTGAACTCAGGGTTTCAACCTCATTTTTATATGACTGCCTACGTCCAGTGACTGCTATCATAATGTCCTCATAATGTACCTTTCTCTCTTTTCAAATGTGCAGTTTTTATTTTTGAGGACTAATGAGTCTGGATGTGATAGCCACCCAAGTGAACTGTAAAACATAATGGCTGCATATGACCTGTTTCCAGGAAACAAGGCAGGCTCTATTTTCAGCACCTTGGACAGCACATGAGCAACGGCAACACTAGAATTAGCTTTGTATGTAAGTCTACTGATAGTATAGCTACCGCACTGTATATGACAGACCTGCATCCTTTCACATTCCACTACACAGCAATATGCCCACATACAGGTCACTGAATCCTGCAGAGGCAGAAACGTTTCAGAAGTAGGAGATTCATAACTGGATAAAGCCCAGAAAATGCTATTTCTTATTCAAAGCTTATTAGACAAAGATTTATAGAACAGAATGTGTGTGTGTATGTGATTTCTACAAAAGCAGCTGTACGCACCTGTAATTACCACACGGGCAGGTGGCACTGTGGAATGGGAGCTTCACATGCTTTGATTTGCTGTGTTGCTTTGATACTTTCATCTTTGCAGCATTAGCAGCTCTAAAGTGCTGTAAATCTTAATAAAGTAAATCTTTCACTAAAACAGAATCATTTTCCTGTCACATATGCAATTTACCATTACCATATAAATAAAAAGATTTGCCAATGGTTCAGCCCAAATTTATGAACCACACTGGTGTTCTCCATTGATAAAATACAAAATGTAAATCTGTCACTATTATGTTGCACCATAAAGATTTTAGTAGATTTAGTAGAATAATTTCTTTCACTTAAAAATCTGAAAATGTGTTTGTTCCCAGCTTATCTTTTAACTTTATAGCAGTTTGAATCTGCCAAAATTGAATTGTGTTGCCACTATGTTGCTGTAGTTACATAAAATATTTTTTGCAACTAGGTTTGGCCAGTGAAATTAGAGCATGTTGAACTGACCGAGCAAACTCCACAATGTGAAGCTTTTTAGCTTAAATGCAACGTAAAAACCTGTAGTAAAAATTTACTGCCACTTTGCAGGACAAAATTACAGTATAATTATGATATATCCTATAACAGATACCTGCACATGTCAAAGATGCTGGAAATATGGCATTATGTAATGTACAGTACACACTGCACCTGAATGAACCCTACATACATTTTCATAGACCTGAATCCACATTTGTGCAATTAATATCCCTTGTGGGTGGAAGTAAAAGGAATTTCCCACTTCTCATGCGTGACATAATGCAGGATTATTGTCTTGTGTGAACCCCATGAACACTACAGGGGATGGATGGATTTAGTGTGGTATTCTCAGTGGGGATTTTAAGTGTATGGGGGATCTCACAGTATGGTGTGGATGTCCTGGGATGAGATGATACACTTCAATCTTTCCGTCTTTGTGCAGTATTGCTCAGATTACCAGAGCTTCACACTGCAAATAATCAGAACTAAAAAAAGATTAATCTCTTCTCACTCACAAAAGTCAGCATGCAATGACAAGATTCTTATGGATACTTCTTTTTAATCCTCTTCTAAACAATCCCATTCGGAGATGCTTCTCCGTGGAACAAAGATGGACAAGGCTAATGAAGCTGAAAAGTGCCATTACATTGTCAAGCCTGAATGCAATCTGCTGTCTCCAACGTGTGTATTCTGTATCATCTAAGCAGTGTTGTGGTTTGTTTCCCTCCTCTCTGTGTAAAACAGTTGACCTTGGCTCACATGCCTCCAGGTGGGAACCCCAGCATACTAATGAGAGTTAGTGCAGACGAATGCTACGCCATGGCTTTCTGTGTCTAGCCTGGCTCTGATCTTCCCTACTACTGCCACCTCTGTTGCTGCAGTTCAGACTGATGCTTTCTTTCATTCACTGCACAGGATGGTACTTCAGTGGAGGGTCTAGATGGGCAAATGCTGTTTGTGCTCCAAGAATAGTTGAAAGAACTAAAGAAATATTAATGTCATATATGTGTATCTGCAGGGAGCCTCTTGTTTTACAGGTATCAGATGGAGTTTGCATTTGTTATGCAGCTATTGTGGTACTCTGTACCTACATTTTTTATATTTGTTTACTGTTTCTTGTAAGCTGCATTTGTGTAAATATGGCACTCATGGTTGAACCCACCATCAGTGAATGTACTGTATCTCTTTCTGACTTTATCTCTTGTATCACTAGGGTGTCTGCATCATGACAACAGCCTTTCTGCACTTCTTCTTCCTGGCATCATTCTGCTGGGTTCTCACAGAGGCTTGGCAGTCCTACATGGCAGTGACGGGAAAGGTTCGGACCAGGCTCATCCGCAAGCGTTTTCTGTGTCTGGGCTGGGGTAAGTGAACAGTGCGTTCTGTTTTCTTTAAACCTATCCATTATCTCCCATCATACCTCACAGCTGCCATTTTCTCTCAAGGAATCTAGTCAAGGTGTCTTTCCAAGTAACTACATGTTTTCTGTCCGCTGTTCTCATCCTCTCTGTGGGGCAGCCAGATCTTCAACCTATCAGGTTCTTTGTTGCGGTGCTTTTGTGCTCAAGTCAGGCTCTCTGAGGGCTGAGTAAATGGACCAGGCTTCAGCAGTGGGGGGACGCAGGCTGGTATGGCTCTCCCAGAGCAGGTTGCAGTGACCTTATGTGTGATAAAGAGTGTGTGAGCCAAGCATTTACACTGCAGCAGGTTTCATTTTATGTGAAATCTTCAGAAGTAGAGTTCAGGGGAATGAAATTGGTGCAAAGCTCAAATGTATTGAATTTATATCTCAAGCTTGGTTTGAGTATGAACTCTTGATTATACATATTCTGAAATGCTTTGCAGAGTCTAATGGTCAGTTTTGTAACATCATGTAAAAATGTCATGTATCACAAACGACATGGAGGTAGAATTGTTATGTATAATATAATGTGTTTATTGCTATGTATTTAAATGAATATGGGTCTTAGGTAACTAAGTTTTTACTGCCTCCTACGCAGTGATCCCTGCACTTCCGTATCATGTCACAAAAAGATAAAATAATGACGATTCACACAAAACTGTCAATAAGCACAGGCAGGCAAAATATCTGTATCAAAATTTGAAAAATTTTAATTTTTTTACTTGGTAAATGTCGGTATGAATTCTCATCCAAAGGTTTCTTTCTTAGAGACTACTAGAAATCTCTCCTTTAAAAAAATCAATTTGATTATGAAAGAGCCCACACTCATTCTTCTTGTTACCTAGCAACAAACAAGGCTCTCTTAGTCATTGCAGTGCCACAGCTTGCTGCAAAAAATGGACAAAGCCTGTTCTACAATCACATAGATTTAAAAGAACGCTACAACAGACAACTGGATGATAAATAAGATGGTCAAGACTTGAAAATAAAATGACACTACAGATTACCACCTGTATTCAAAGACGGACAAAAACATTTTCAAAATGAATTTCGTCAGCAATGTGCAACACACGGTACCTGTTGTGTCTTAATTCAGCCTATTTGAAGTGCAGTGTCTCCACCAGGCTGTTGCCTGCACAGTGATTTATGACATGCTTGTGTACACTCGGCACTCTTTACCTCTTCAGCACAGCAGAGAGGCACTGGATGGCCGCAGGGTCTTCGTCTCGTGCCTCCAGGAAACTGATTACATCAATAGCACCTGCCTGTGCTTCTCCGAGAGGAAAAGCGTTAATATTCTGAGCACACAGTAGTAAGAACCAAATCCATTACACCAAATCTATAATGAGGAGCAATACAGCACAAAATCCCTTCATATTAAAGATGTGAAGGGAGGTGAAATTTCTTACAGTACAGTGATGAAATTACACTACGTGATGTTTTGGGACTTTCATTTAGTCAAAGCACAGTGCAGGCTGCTCTCTTCTTAATGAAATGCAGTACAGTATGATGACTGAAATATTGAAATGCATATAGTTGCTCATACACTCTCAGATAATTGTACAGTCTGTAGCATCTATTGGAGTGAGTCTAGTTGCTCTTTGATTAATGACTGAAAGGCTTGCTGACTTTCTCAGCACTGAAGTAGGTTATGCTCTCAGTTCTGACAAGCAACCAGAACTGTTTGAATAACTATTGATTTTTTTCTTCTTCTTTTCAAGGATTACCAGCTTTAGTGGTTGCTGTTTCAATGGGATTCACCAAAACAAAGGGTTATGGGACCCCCTTATAGTAAGTTATTCTCTTTTGTCTGTATTTATTATTTAGCACACATGCTGTAAGCTTGTGGTAACATTTAAGAATAATGATTAAGTGCTTCTGCAGTGGCTTACTTATCCTAAATAGTGCCATAAACAAAGTCCCATGAACCCAATCACATTTCAAAATAGCGCAGCAAGACCCCAATTCCATCTGAGTTGTATCCCTGCTGGATAGCAAACGCATAAACACTGCTTAAAATCTCTTTAGCATTTTATTACCCTGTGAAACTTTGGATATGGAGTTACAGCATATGGTACTTCTCCCCTGATAATCGAGGAAAGCACAATTGTATGCTGGTGTGCGCCATTAACTTGGATGTTAATGCCTTGGTGGGAGTTGAATGTTTTTTCTTCTGCTTTCCCTGCAGCTGTTGGCTGTCTTTGGAGGGTGGGCTTCTGTATGCCTTTGTTGGACCTGCAGCTGCTGTTGTTCTGGTACGTTTCAGTCACCAGATGTCCAGTTTTTAATTTTATATGTGGAGAATACTGAAAAATTTTTGATTTACTACAGAGTAAAAAAAAAACAACTGCTAAAGCTTGAGGCATCAGAAGAATGTGCAGGTGTTAATTTTGTAATGTGTGGATGTGAAATTCAGCTTTCCTGTTATTATCTTAATAATACTAAATTCCTGCTTGTTTTTAAAGAACAATGTGCACATAAACCCTCATGTGGTTTCAACTACTATACAATAGCATTGGAATACAATTGCACTGTGTTAAAATTCAACAAAATCTTGCTATGAAAATGCCTAACAGAAGGAACACACTTGTTTCAAAGTCAAAGTTATGAACATCCCATCAGGCAATACACCCAAGTAATTCAATATTATTTACCATAATGGTGCTCCATGTAGCTATGAGGTTATAAAGTAATAATGCACTACATTTGTTCAAAATCTAATATACTGGGGTATTTTAATTACCCTGTATTCACATTGTAGCACAAAGAAAATCACACAAAGACTATGAATATGCAAATCACTGTTTGTCTGTCTGTCTGAAGTCATTGAATGCTGAGTAATATTATTCATTTATTATTCACAAACTTTAGCGCTGTGGTGGGATTTGAAATAAAATCATTTCAGACATATCTATCTTTAAAGAGACTCAGTTTGTCTCTGTCTTAGTTTCAGCAACAGTTACACAAAGACTTTAAGACTTGCTGTACTATAGTTTTCAGTTGTGAAAAAAATTCAGAGGAACAAAACCTTATCTATGCAAAAATGGCAGAGAACCCTCTGCAGTGAGAATGAACACCATAATGCTGTTATTGATACAGTAACATCATAATCAAATATCTCACAGCAACAAAGCTTGTTGAATAAAAAATTACACAAAAGTATTTGTATAAATACTTAATGAGCTCTTTATCTCATCTAAAGGGCTTTGAAATAGACTTTAGCCTAATGCTTTAAAGAATGTTCTACCCAGCTACTGTAAATTTCCTTCAGTGTGCTGTTACTGTAGGCGCTACTAATAATAGGAGAAGGTGCCTTTGAGAAGACAAGTGTTTCTTGTCAGGCAGATCTTTTCTTAAGGCTGTTGTGCTGGGATGGGTGTGCAGGGCATGCCTCATCCATTGGCTGAAATGTCACAGAGATGAGCACACAATAGAAGCTAGAGGTCAAAGCTCAACGAAGACAGAAAATCAAGAAAAAAAATGGCTGCAGAATAATAACATCAATCATTGGCTATACCTATGGAGACTGTCAAGCTGGGAAATTAAACAATATGTTTAACAGTGGTTTTGAAATAAACTTTTAAAATTGATTGACTCAAAAGCTAATATTCCTCTCCCCTTCCTATTGACAGGTCAACATGGTGATTGGTATCTTGGTTTTTAATAAACTAGTGTCCAGGGATGGCATACTGGACAAGAAGCTGAAGCATCGAGCAGGGTATGACAGCACATCCTTGTTAGTACCTCTGTTTTTCTTCTAAACATTTTTATTCTTAACTGCATCCAAAAATGTACATATGCTTTGATTTTGTTTTATACATATGGAGATTTAGACCTCCTTTTCTTGCTGTTGAAAGGAAATTAGAGGCATAAACATAAAGAGGTCAGATCTCTCTTGGGAGGGACATGCTTTCGTATTTCTTTGGCAGAATCAGTCCAAGATGAAAATCATTAAAACACCCACATGTTGGCTGCTTCTGCTGTTACTAATATGACAGGGAGAATTTAAAGTCGGAGTAGTGGCTGTTAGCGTTGTTTGTCATGCTGTTGTCTCTATGTCCCACAGACAGATGAGTGAGCCACATACAGGATTAACTCTCAAGTGTGCCAAATGCGGTGTTGTATCAACAACTGCTTTATCAGCAACTACAGCTAGCAATGCAATGTAAGTGCCTGTCAGTGTCTCTGAATCAATAAGACGATGCTACAGGGGAGTCTCTGCATGTACGGCGTGTCCACCACTACAATTTATATCAACTCATAGTCTCCTGCAGTGTAAACTGATGCTCCAGTTACATCAGATAGCAATATCTGTTACTGTAAAACATGTGCTGCTTATTTTAAAGTTAATGTTGTACATTGCTTTTACATTAAAGTCCTGTTGTTACTCTGGCGTAAAAAGGCCCCGATGGAGATGTTACTCACCAGTCCACACTTGTCGTGTTATCTACACCAATGTGCTTGCTTTTATTTCCCCTACACAATCCTTCCCTTCTCTCAGGGCATCCCTGTGGAGTTCCTGTGTCGTCTTACCTCTGCTGGCTTTGACCTGGATGTCTGCTGTGCTTGCCATGACAGACAAGCGCTCCATCCTCTTTCAAATCCTCTTTGCTGTCTTCGACTCACTGCAGGGTTTTGTCATTGTGATGGTGCACTGTATCCTACGGAGAGAGGTAGAGGATGATTTTACATAAACTTTCATTCACCTATGACCTTCATTCATTTGGGAATATAAAGAGTATACTTTTTATTAAAAATGTTGCAGGGAGTAGACAATAGAAACGGATTAGGAATAGAATGTTTGTTAAACTTCTTTAAAAAAACAAATGATAAATACTGTGCATGTGATAAAAACTGATTCCCTCTGTCTGTAGGTCCAGGATGCTTTCAGATGTCGGCTCAGAAACTGCCAAGACCCCATCAGTGGTGATGCAACAGGAACCTTTCCTAATGGGCATGCTCAGATAATGGTAGGCATAGTTACCCTCTGTTATCTGTAACCATTAGAGCCTTATAATTTAAACAGACCCATTGTTCCCTGGTTATTTATAATACTCATGCACACCCCCTTGTTCTCTACTGACCTTAATTTAACTCCATTGATTTTTTTTCATCTTTATTATAGAGTTTAATCTGGCCTCTAAAACACAAGGCATTGTCTCCTATAGATTTATAATTTTCCACACTACATATTTGCAAAACTGCAATTACATGCAGTGTAGATACTTGGCCGTCTGATAAATGGCATTAGTTTCCTTTGGTTTTTCTCAAGCCCTAAGCCTAATCCTTTATTTCAGTTTGATTGAACTTACTGTCCATGTCTGGCATGCATCCCTTTCATTTCCTCTCACAGGGTAATAGAGGACTGTTGCCTGCCTGACCTTTGAAATGGGACACCAGTCTCTTCATCTAGCAATCCGGCACCACTGGCACATCATAGCAATGATCTGCCATTAGTATTCTAATACCCCTCAGAGTGAAACAGTTTTCATGATAGCAGAACTTTGTCTGTGCCTCCTGGTTCATTCCAGTCATTAGCAGCAAGCACAAGCTGCTGCAGAAGCATTTTAAACATAGATGTTTTATTGGTATATTGTTAGGAAAAAAAGCAGAGGAAAAAATCACTACTTGGCAATTTTCTGAAGCATTGGGAAATCATAATATAATGTTTTACTGATCCTAATCTTGACTTGTACAGTTAGGACGCCCCAGGTTTTGTATATATGCACTATACAGTATGAAAAGCTTTTATTTTGCGCACTACTGACCATTTGCTTATCTTTTACCTACAGACAGACTTTGAGAAAGATGTAGACATTGCCTGCCGATCAGGTAAGGAACAGATGGTCTCTTACTAACAAGATTCTCCTTTCTTTGCATGTAAAAAAGAAAACCAAAAGAGGTTAGACAGTAAAAAATAGCTCAGGTTACATAACCACAATCCCCACAGGAGTTTTTTCACAGTTACCAAAACACTGACTTTAATCTGAGAAGTATAAAGAGAGCTTTTGGATATTAACTTTGTTTGCTTTACTGCATTAAATCACTGCAATAAATGTGAATGTAAATGCAAATATGACAGCAGCTCTTCTCATATTCTGACAGTTGCCTCATAATTGTTTTTCATTAACATGTTGGTGGTGTCAAAGAAAGAGTGCATAGGTGCTATGTGTGTGATTTTGGGAGTATTTTCTCTGTCTAGTCCTATTGGTAGACTACTTTATGAATTAATAAAAGTATCTTGAATAAATATTCTTAAGAGATTGTGCAAGCCTGCATGTAACTTGTATATACCTGGAGCTTCTTCTTTCTCCAGTCCCTTCCACACCAATGAAGAACACGCCTTAAATGGATCTGCAGGGAATAACCAAGCTGACCATTATTCAGACCGCTCAGAAACACAGCTTGTTAAGAGACAAAAAGGGTTGTCTGCCTCTTCTGACCCATGTTACCTCATGCTGTGCACTCTTGTAAAGCTAAAGTGGACATGCTACAATACAAAAAGGCAGAGCAGACAGGTGTCATTTATAAATCATGACCAGATTCAGACTCAAGTTGTAGGTGCTGTCAGAGAGAAATGCACTTTACAGATTACTCACTGGACTCAGAGTTTAAGTTGGATGTTTACAAAAAGGGATTATTGTCAGGAGCAGAAGTAATATTCTGCAGTGTCATTCTACAGAATAAAAGTATAATCAGAAGAATTATTCAGTATGAGTGCTAGACTCAGACTGTTGTCACTATGTCTACACTGAGCATTAGGTTAGACTCAAACAAAAAGGCAAGTATTAGATCATGTTTGTTGTCCTTGTAATCTCCTTGTAGGCCTTCCTTACAGACAAAATAATTTGTACTGATTCATAAGGCAAACATTAAATACTCTAATACTAATAATGTTGTGGAGGACAGGGTGTTCTTATTACCAGAAGGTATTTATTAATAGATAGCTGCTGGTTTTATTTTTTTCAGAATATTTGGTGCATTACAAGGTTATCACCAATCACTAAATCAGCACTGTGGTGTGCGCTGTTGTGTCCCTGTGCATTCAGGTGTTGTGTCACAATCAGTGCATATTCAGAGTTATTTGTCCTGTCATTATAGTTTTCCTTGTGCACGAAATCCTCTGAGAATTAATTCATATTTGAATTCTCTTGTTTTTCTGGTCATATGCTGGATAATCTCAGACAAACTGTGACGCTACTTTCATTACAGTGAAATTCCAACTAATCTGTGTATCACTCTGCCCTGCAGCACTCCACAAAGACATGGGCTCTTGTCGTGCTGCCACCATAACAGGCACCCTCTCCCGTATTTCCCTCAATGACGAAGAGGATGAGAAGGCCCCAGAGGGTCTCAACTACTCTACGTTGCCTGGCAACATCATCTCCAAAGTGATTATCCAGCAGCCTTCAGCTCTGCACATGCCGATGGGAGTGGGTGAGCTGAAAGAGCAGTGCATGGCTGACAGCAATGCTGACATGCGCCGCACTGTTTACCTGTGCACTGATGATGCCATGCGTCAGAGTGACCAAGACATGGGTGTCCATGACATGGAGAGCCACTTGGCGCAGGGCCAGATGATGGAGACAGACTACATTGTCATGCCTCGTGCCTCTGCAGCAGCAGTGTCAGGGTCGGGTACTTTGCCCACCCTCCTAAAAGAGGACACCAAGATGAACATCACTATGGATATGCTGCCACATGAGAGGCTGATGCATTACAAGATGAGTCCTGACTTCAGTATCAGCCCGTCAGGCATGGACCACATGAATGTGAACCTGGAGCAGCAGTATCCTAGCGCTCCAGAGCAGATGCAAAACCTGCCCTTTGAACCTCGCACAGCTGTAAAGAACTTCCTTGCTGAGATGGAGGAAACTGCTGGGCTTTCTAGAAGTGAGACAGGGTCTACAATATCTATGAGCTCCTTAGAGGTACATATGCTAATGTTTATGAAGCACAGAGGACACAGAACTGCAATAGATACTTTACCACACCACACACCTCAATACATATCATAAACATTTATTAATGTACTGATGACCTAATAATATAATGCCTTCCTATTTTATTTTTATAGAGACGAAAATCACGATATTCTGATCTGGACTTTGAGGTACGTAAAAATGTTTTTATTCCATAGTACATGCATCTAGCTTTTTTATGCTGAGAAAAGCCATTTTTTCAGTTGTGTTTGTCATTTGATTTACTAGTACTTGTTGTGCCACTTAAGCTTATTGGAGTTACACAGCCTTGACTCAACAAGATTTATTGACATGCTGTGTAGGTATGGTAAAAGCAAGGCTGTCAATTGACAAACAGGGCAACAGTTGTCATCTACATTTTGTCCTCCTCCATCTCCTACATCCATTAGCTATACGTTGATTTTCAAAATGTATGCTTTTAAAGTCATTTGCACATTTCACATCTGATTTTACCACTGGTTTTAACAATGATTATATTGGCTTGCAAACACATATTCAAACCCCCTTTGGCAGGTTTTAGCATTTCCTTTGCTATGTTAAATCAGGTTTTACTGTATATATATTGGACACACTTTCAAAGTAAAGGAAACATGAGGCGTCTGGCACCTATTTTGGTGTGGGGTGCATTTTGTTTTAGCGTAGATGCACACCAACCAAGATTTGTGCCAAGGTTTGATTTTAAGGATTTGCTTTACACCAACAAAATTCTAAATGAGGCAATTTGTCACTGAAGAATTATGTTTAATCCAGCTACACCACTCATTGCAAATTAAAATACTTCAGGCTTTCAGTGTCCTATAACCCTATCTTTAATTATCTTGGTGTTTCCTCTATTTTGGCAGTCATTTGTATGTATGCAGAGACAAGTAGATTTGTTTCAAACCTGGCCAATAAGAAAACTACCATGACACTAACAAATTGATCAGAGTTGGAGGGGGTGGAGAGGAAGATGCATTTCCATTATTGGCTGTCAATACCAAAGAAAAAACCCTTGCCATTGCAGAAAGTCATGCACACCAGGAAAAGACACATGGAGCTGTTCCAGGAACTGAATCAGAAATTTCAAACCCTGGACCGATTTCGAGACATACCAAATATGGGCAGCATGGTGAGTAACAGGAATCCAGGGGGGTGGCTGTCAGCCAATTAAAGAGAGCAACATCCAAACACCCTATTTAGATATATCCGGTGCAGGACACATAATGTGTGATTGTGCAAATGAGCAGTTATGTAGCTGAAGTATTCATGTGGAAGTGAACCTTCCTATACGTAGTAAGCCTGCCAGCAGCTGGCAGGGGGCGAGTGAGGGGGCTGCCCCTTAAAACCACTCAAGCATTTTCTCTGCAAGGCCAACCTCAGGAAGAAAGACCTTTGGTAATCTTGTTGCAATAGAGTGCATCCATTCCAATGCAAGGCCATGAATGCACTTTTATTTACATGCACATTTATCTAACTAGCAACCCCATCATTTTTCCATTAATGCATGGCAGATTATTTAATCTATCAACATCTATACAAATACTACTTTACGTTTGCTATTCTCTTACTGCAACTGTGTGTGGGGGGAAAATGGATCTAGAAGTCAGGCGTATTATGAGAACTCTTCCTGACCTTGCTGCACAGCAAAAGTCCTACCATGTGTCTCCACACCTTGCTGGAGCTGTAGACAATGGGGATGGCAAGCTTTATCCAGCTCTCTCAGACAAGCAGCATTGTTTTCTGTAGTGAGTGCAACAAATAGAAATTGGGCTGGAGACCAAACACAGCCTGACAACTCGACAATTTCAGCTACGCAGCAGCTTTTTAGCTGCATTTAATTCTTTTTCACTCAAATTTCTATCATCCCTACAGCACAATTCAATTTAAGGTCCGTTGCTTAGTTACCAGTGCAAGTTCTTTTGAATAAAAAATGATAACTACAGTACATTCTCACTCCCCCTTTGTCTTTTTTCCCAAATTAATCTACTGCAGAGCTGGTTGCAGACATAAGTATCCATTTTATATTCCCAAACTGGGAGCAGCCTCTCTGCCTTATTTGCAGTAGTGTCTTTGGGACTGTCAATGAGAGCATATACAGATGAATGGCTCACACATGAATCCCAAATAGTCCACCAGTTTCTCAGCCTGGGGAAAAGACAATTCTGCTATGACTCCATGATAATAGCGGAAGCATGTTCACATTTAATACACTACCATTATCTTTTGTTATTTGATGCTTTCCACAGCATTAATCCATTATTTTTAATTAGCAATGGATAGGAATTCATATAAACCCTTTTGAATGAAATGTGTTTTTTGTAAAAATAACAGTTTAGCTGCAGAGGATGTCATGCCACTAATATCACACCCCGCTGGCCATGTTCACAGGACAAGGCAATGCCAAACAAGAACCCATGGGAGAGCTACAACCCAGCCTGTGAGTACCAGAATTACGCCACTATGAATGTACTAGAATCTGACACCAAGGACTCACTGGAGATGACGCCTGCAGAGTGGGAAAAGTGTGTCAACTTACCCTTAGACGTCCAGGAGGGAGACTTCCAGACAGAGGTCTAGAGGGCGAACAAGGAGAAAATACAAACTAGGAAAGGTGGAGAAAGCGATGTATTTTGCACTGAATAAAGCAACAGACTTTTCTAACAGCCTTGGCATACATATCTGGATAATACGAGTGTGGCAGGGACATTATGTGCCAATACAATATAAGGACTGAGGAGAGAGAAAAAAGAAAAAAGGGAAAAAAACATCAGTGTTATTTTTTGTATTCTCACTAGTGTACTTAGTGTGGGGCAGCCTGGTGTACAATATTTACCATCATGTGTTTCAAATTATCTGTTGAGGAACTGGCTAAAAAAGGAAATCTCTCTAGATACAACCTCACAAAGCAAATGACATGCCATGTCGTCCCAGCTTCATTGGGTCTAGTTTTGATTTCATAAAACTGGACCTGGGAGCACAATGTATATATTTATGCAGGTTTTTAAAAAGTTTATAACAGTCTGTTTGGCCATTACTACACTTTTTACTTTATAATATAAAACATGGGAGGCAAAGAGGATTTTTTCTGTCATATTAAAATGAATGTTTGTCGAGCTACATTCTTCATTGCTTTAAATGCAATAAAGATAATACTCACTTTTATATAAATAATATATTTCACAACTTTAATACTGCAGAATCTGCTTGAAGGATCCCAGCAAGCTCTCTCATCTGCAGCTCTGTATAAAATATTTAAAAACAAAATGTTGTATGTTGTAAATAAACTTTTGTCTACATATGTTTTACTTGTGCCAATTTATTTTAATGAGAAAAAATGCCAACCTGATCAAAAGTTATAGCGAAAAATGTTAACATTTGAAAAGGAATGTAAATAAAAGAGGAAATATGTTCGTACTGCTTCAGAGGTTGTCAAGTTTATGTGGTTTGTTGGTTGTGAAATGCATTACTGATCTTGCTTGATTAAGTGCAGTATTGAATGTATGAACTCAGATGATGGGTATGTTACCACACATGAATGGAGAACGTGGAACTAGGCTTCTAAGATAATTCAACAGTGTTCAATAAGCTATTAATAAACTATTATTTCTTTAACTTACATTAAACATTTAGCCATCTCTCAAGGTTAGTTTAGGACAGACTAGGTAATCCATAAACTGTCAGAAGTTCTCGCCAGTACCCAACACACTGTCCTCTCTGATGATTTCTATCTCAAGTTAGTAATTTCGGCTATGATTTAAACCTTCCCTTTCACTGTTTTTGAAGGTTAGTACTGTAAAGTTTCCTGACTGACCTCATAAATCCATCCCTGTATCTGATTTCTGAATTTGGATAGGAAACATTCAAACTCCTAATGGATTTCTGGTGCCTCCAGAAGGTTCGCCTGATAAGATCAGTTCAGATTCTCCTGAGCAGACAGAGCCAGATAGAGTGCAAATGGAAGGAGGGTGTGAGGGCTTAGGGAAAATCTTGTTTGTTCTGTCTGGTGGTCTGTGGTATGGCTGGCACTTCGGCAATGAGAGCATCAGTATCTGTCCCCTCTCTGGGGACCAGTGGTCCACACTGCAGGAGAAGAGGAAGAGATGGAGGAGGAGTAGGTGTTATTTGGGCCTGCACCATCAGTGAAGAAATGACAAAAAAAAAAGGAGAAGCAGACAATAAACAGGCTAACATGAATGATGAAAGCTCAGTTGTTTTAACGTTGTACAAACATAAATTAAGTTGATTACATAGAGAGCTCAGTCTAGACATTAATGCCTGACTTTACAGTGCATTTCAATTTAGACTATTAGACATAATCAGCCTAATTACATACGGTACTGCTGCCTGTTAGAGGCTCTGTGAAAGATTTTTTAATTAATGTCCCAACATCCAATAGAGTGAAGTGCCTTTAAACGTATCACCACTGGCTCTGATTAAATGTTTCTCACTTAAAACTGTTTTCTTCATTTATGATTGATCAATAATCTTTACATAAAACAAGATACAATTTAAAAGAGTGCTAATAGGCCTTTATTTTGATGAAGATTTATAAGTACCATAAAAACATTCTGAATATTTACAGTCAATCACAATTATTGTGTCTGAAAGATACGGTCATATTGCAGTGTACAAATGCAAACTATGCAAAGTATGTATGGGAAACAGTCATGCTTGAAATGAAACCAAGGTCATCTAAGGGAAGCACATGAATGTATTTCTTTTATTTACCAGTTATTCAGATGTATGAACTTTTTTCCACCTAAAATGCCTAACACTATAAGCAACTTCTTAACAAATACATAGCTGACAGCCTTTTTCTTCCACGGAATGAATTTAATTTAGAGAAAGATGAAAACAGACAAGTTTCAGTGCCTCCAGAGATAATTTATGTGCTTATATGACCTAATGGTATTCAAATGAGAAGCACTAAATGTGTGTGCGATTAAAGTTCTTCATCAACTCTGCCGGGTGAATTATGTCACTGTCAGATGAGCTTGCCATGTAGTGACTTACCAGCAACTGAGCATGGCAAACTTTACCATAGAAGTCAACAATATGAATTTTAAGTTGGGGTTTGCTAAAATGCTATTATGACATTTGTATTATCTTCCCTGGTCAAAAATCCCCAAATGATTTAAAAGGTTTAAAAGTACTTGAGTGAACAAATTATTTTAATTCACCCCCCATGAACATTGTATTGGTGTCCTACAACAATCTTTTTCCATTGTATTGGAGGAAATACACTGCAACCTCTATATTTTAATTTGCACCATATGCAAATAAATTACACCATTATGCAAAATTATTAGTGCACTTCCTGCAAGCCATTAATTAAAACAGCCAAGTTAAATAGCAAAAATAAAAACTTTCTAAAACCATTCAATTTACAGAAACACTTCTGAAGTCTTGCCTGAGCTTAGATAAGTCTGTAGCTCAGTTAATGAATAACATGAAAAAAATGATGATGATGACTTAATAATTTAAAATTTCACATTTGGGTGCAATTTAATCCTGCATAAGAACATATATTTAATAATGTTGACAAAATGCCATGTGTCTAAAAAATGGACTCTGTACTATTTAGTTTTTCATAAAGCTGGGGCATGTTGACGAATGTGCTGAACCAACCTGTTCTCATTCTGCGGCATCAGATTCTGCCGCTTTGTCAAACCCTTTGGCATCGGTATAAGATACATGGTGCCCCTTTACCTCTAATGTTAACCTCCTCGCCACGTCACCAATATTCCCCCACAAAAAAAGTGAGAGTCTCTTTAATAAATGATCTATTCTGTGGGTTTCTCTTTGTTTCTGAGAAACTGTTCAATAGTTTTGGGGAACATATGCTGTGAAACGTTTGATATTAACCTAAGTTACCATGGCAATGAACGTCAAGACGACGTTTTCACATTTAAAGTTAATATTCATCTCCTGCCTTTATCTTTAACATGTAATTTAATTATATACACATAAATAACTCTCACAGATGTAGACACACTTTAAACTGTTCACCATAGCTACATTTGACATTTATGAACCTCACAAACTAACAGATTGTTTCCAGCCCTTCAGTGTCTTACACAGAAAAAGACATTTATCTTCAACATTCTTCCTTATAAACACCCCCAGAGTCTCCTTGATATTTCATGTTTATATTATAGTCATTGGTTTAATAATTTCACCTTTAAGGTTTAAGGCTATTGGTTTCTGTCTGTTTTGATAATGAAGGAAGGACGCGCTTGGTGGGGGCATGTGGAGCAGAACTATTTCAAATATCTGTTCACACCCGTCAAGCACAACTACGGAAGCCTTATGTTAACCAAACCTTAACCTAACCTATAGCCTGTGATTGTAAAAACATTCATCACAATGAGAATGAAAATGAAAATCTATAATTTTATCTAATAGTAATTATTTTGTATTTGACTTGAAAAAATAATGAAAATGTTTATAAAATCTTATATAAATATTATATGTATATAAATCTTAATCTCATCTTCTATATGATAGCATATACTGAAAGCAAAACTGAAGTTAGTTTTCTACACTGAACCAAATTTAACGTGCTTGCCTTGTTCAGTTTTTTTTTTTTTTTTTTACAAAAACTAGTTGTAACATTCAGTTATAGTAACAGGTAAAAACAAGAAGATCAATATTTTAAACAGCCACAGTTAAACATTAAACTTGCTAGACATCAGCAGCTTAGCAAGCTTACAGTAACGTTAGCACTTAGCTCATAACACCACTGGCATGATAGTTCAATGTAGCTGGAGCTAACTGGCATCAGGTACACATTAAGCATAAAATAGTTTGGGCAAAAGCATGTATAACTTTGGCAAATGTAGAATTGCAATAAACTGTAAACTGTAACTGTACTTTGTAGTTGCCCTGACAATGAAGAAAAAAACCTGATATCCTGAACAAAAATGAAACTTCGGGTGACTCCACAGCAGGTGCTTCTGTGCAGTGTATAATGTATTTTGGTCTTTCATCCCGTAGAGCAATAAGATAGATGATGGGTACAGAGGCCCCTGACAATGGCTGCACTGTTCTGTAATTCCTCTCTGTATCTACAGTGGTACACACAATCATCTCAGCCTTATTTGAGCTCTACTCTACTCCAGGAAAAACACAGTACTTTCATCTACAGTCAGAAGCCAGGCCACTTATAGTTAATCACATAAAATAAGTCATAATTAGAAGGATCAGACATGATGCATGCACTGCTGTCTTGCTGACATACAGATTTAATGTTTCTGGATAGAAATGTGAAGATCTGAAACTTCAGTGAGCAAGTTTAAATCTCTCCTCTATGCTTACATCATAGGGTGTCCTTGCAAATTTGATAAACAGTTAGCCAATACAGTCAAATGAAAATTATAAGAATGCATATGCAAAAACATTTTAGCCTACTGTATGCTTGAGAAAACTCAATTTGCATGAAAACTTTAGTTCTAATGTATGCTTTCAATTTGGGCATGTTCACCAAAACAAATGGCATAGCTTTCAACAAAGTATGATGAAATCAAATGCATCTGTTATGCATGGTCCTCAGGCAGATAATAATACTGTAGCTCACTGCAAAAAATATTTTAAATTTCATGAACTAATTCATTCATGTATTCATTGAAATGTATTCATTGTCCCCAACAAACAAACTTAGAAAGAGGAGCCTAAAAAACCAATGCAGGAAGCAAGAAGGAGATGAGACAAGAGTGGTTTTTGAATAAGGGGGATGATAAGAAAAGTTACACTCTGAACAGCACAAATCCTCTGATCTGACATGCTGATCACACAATCCTCTTTGCTCGAGTTCTAGGACTCCATGTTTTTGGCTCTAGGCTCATTCGGTTTATTAGTGCATGTGGGGGTGGCATAATGGCTTAACTCAAAGCAGGCTTGCACAATAGTTATGACAAGGTATGCATACCACAAACTCACAAAATTTTGTGCAAATCCATGTGAAGCAAGTACTGAGTAGTTATATGCTAATCCAAGAATGGGTGTATTTACTGTCAGTTTCATTTGATATATGTCCTTATTCCACTGAAACTTGTTTAAGTGTCAAAAGCATTGGAAAGCAGAGTCAGACTCAGAATTACTGGTTGTAGTTAAGTACTTCACAGCTTCTAAAAAGATTTAGTAAAATGTCCCAATTGTGGTCATGATTTTGTCAAACGACTCATTATAGTCAGTGAATAATGAATACAAATATTAAGTCTAAGACAGAATTAAAGGTCATTTTAAATTCATGTCTTCATCACAAGCTTCTACTAAAGATATATTTCACATATATCATAAAACCACAATGTTTTATAAACTGCAATACGATAAAGGTTCACACGTTTTATTTCATTAAATATAGGTATCATTGACACACCTTTTCAGACCACATTGTTCTTTACACCATCACAAGTGAAAACTGAATATGATGCAGCTTCCTTCATAATCTTTTCATCACATCTCCCTGCTGTTGCCTCTACTGATTCTCAAGGAAGGAAACCAGACTAATATCTCAAAGCAAAAACACAACTCATTAGATTCAGGTTGATTTCTGTGACGCTAAATTACAGTGGCATAAACAGCAGTGTGTGCCCATCATAGTGCAATACATTCATGAGGCACAGAGATTTGGTTTCCAAACGAAGTCATTCATATTCTGATTTTCTGTTACTTTGTTAGTTGTTAATTAAACCAACATTAATTTGCATTCATTCTGACATTGGTAAATACACAGAAAAAATGTAATGTGTCTGAATAAACTCATTAATAGATGTACAGTATGTCACAAGCCTGCTGTTGATAAACTCCGAGCACTGGAAAAGGTGAGAAGTGCTCCTTAAATGAAATAAAATGATGCCCATATATATGCTTTATTCTATTTTAAAAATATTTTTCATGTTTTTTTCTGACACAGGTGGGAAAAGGCCCATTCAAATAAAAACTAAGAATAACTGAAAAGACAACAGCTGAAGTTGGTCCTTTACATTTCGCACACTGTAGGTGTGCAGGTACAGTCTGCAAATAACTAAATGCAGGAAAAAAAGCAAATCCACTAGCACTATATTTAACCTCAAACAAAAAAACTTTGAAAATGTTACTGCTGTCAACACTTTGGAATCATTATTTCTATACCAATTAGTATTTCAGAAAACAGGCAAGCAGAACAATCTGCGTAGGCTGAGTTGTTTTTCTAGTATTTTATCTTAAAAGGTAAAGTCAACCATAGATATTGTCATTGAGTAGCCATTTAAAGGGTCTAGAAAGTACTTAGAGAGTGTAAAACGTAAGTTAATGTCTAGGCTCTGTTTACAAATAAAACTTAGAGCTAAAGTTTTGGAGCAGCATATGACAGTCTGTGCTGCTGCAATAAATGTTTCTTATCCGGCAGAAAAATGACCAATTTGTGTCAGTTTCAAACTATTGGGAGGTGAATTCTCAAGTTAGGATTAAATTGAAGGGCACTCCCAGAATCGCAAAGTAATCAATAATATAGTTGACTGAGAAAGACACAACAATCAGTCTGCACAGTCTCATTAAGAGGTGGGACGTCAACTCAAAACAAAGGTGGAATCCATAAGACACCACCGCAATAATGTCTTAAAACATGATACATTAAATTATGACAAACTGCTGACAGGCATTTATCTGCTTATGATATGATACTTTCTAGTCCCTTTAGGTTACAGTTAGAAAATCTACAGTTCAGCTAAATGAATACTGATTTTCAGTGCACATATTCATCATCACTTATGTCAGAGTCATCAGGTTCCACCTCTCCTTCAATCACAGACTTCTTCCCTCTGCAGCAGGACACCACCAGGCCAATGAGGAAAGCCTAAAAATAATAAGCAAAGCACACATCATGAAATATTTCATAAGGATAATTACATCATTGATAGAATACATCAAGATCATCCAGGAAAAAGGCTATTAAATATTCTGCTGAAGAGATTAGTTGTGTGCAGTGTTGGAAAATCATTTTCCAACAACCTTTATCTGAGTAGAAGTAAAATTGTGTGTTTCTGCTTTCACACTCTTCCCTGAAGAAAATACTCTACAATGCTTTTGAACTACATTTTATGGATGGCATTGCTGTAAATCTTTTATTGTTCAGAAGATACAAAATAACTAAATGCAATATTAGAGTCTTTCTCCCCAAACTATTACTAAGAACATTTTAATTTTCACTATACATAAAATCATAATAATGACATTTCATTTATATCATTGGACTTACCGCAATAAAGGCCCAGTTACCAAAGTAGTAGATGGTGCTGAAGAACCAGAACTTGTGGAGGAAAAGATAGGATCTTGTCACAGTGCACTGGTCTGAAAGAAAACAGAGAAAACGCAAGAACATTTTCTAAAATCTTGCCAATATTTGTGTATACAACACTTCCATAAATAAAGAAAATATTTTACTAATCTGGGACGAAGAGGACAACTCAATTATTTTAACTGCTTTAGTGTTTTTTAAGGTGCCAGGTTTCTGCATGACACAGATACATGTGTTTTAACACTTTATTAGAAGAAATTACTGAACAAAATGGGAACAAACTGTAATTTGGTCTTAAAAACAAATAACTTTGTTTGAGAAAACAAGAAACTTCAGTTTAGCTTTTTTTTCTGCCACAATATATTTTTTTTGATTAACTGAAACTGAAACCCTTGAAAGGGGGGAAAAAAGGAATCAAGAGAAGATTAAAAGGTTGTTTCTATAAAGTGACTGATGGAGGTAGAGGTTAAGAGGAGAGTAATTGGAAACAGGTAAAAGAAGAGTAAACAAAGAGAAGATGACATATAGCCAGAGTTAACAGGATTTCTGTCTTTAGAGAAATATGAGACAACTTCTACATGGTGTGCACCACCACCCAGAAAACAGCAAGAGTGCAATAAAATGTGACACTTGGTATCTACTGCTACATGATGTTTATAATGTGTTATAAAGCGGTCTATACTCACTCAAGAGCCACAAACAGGCTGCGATTAAACATGAAACAGTGCCTTAGGCAATTTTGTCAATATAACTAAAAAAGACAACCAGTCTTCTGAAAAGAGGAAAGTCATGTCACTGTCAATCTGAATATGGCTTAACCAATGGATAAAACTGGAATGATGTAACATTTAATGGAGCCTTTGCATCAAATATCTTCAGCATTACACATTCAAAAGGCAAAAGGTAAAAAGCCTGGACACGTAAGACAACACCAACAAATTGTGAAGACAGTGAACGATAGGTTATGGGTTATGCATGTAACCCCGATTCTCTGTCGAGGTAAAGCGAATGCAACTTCATCTGGGATTGTCTCAAACTCTCCAGGTTATTTTGTGAAGCCTTTCATATCCTACAACTAAGTACAGCCAGAGTCATGAATTAATCAGTTAAGAGAATACTTCTGTTTTACCTGTGATGTCTGTGCCCTGCAGTAGATGGAAAAGTCCACTAGCAAAAGGAATGAAAATCTTTACCTGCCAGCTAACAGCAGCATCTTATTTACTTATTCACCATAGGGGATATTTTCTTATTTTTTTTCTTTTTTGAACTAGATACATAAGAAAGTCTGAGTATACATAAATTATACCAAAATCGAAAGTTACAAGACAATAAATGTGAAGAAACTCAATATGAAGTTGAGTAAATAAGTAGTTTGCCATTTAATTAACTAATCTGAACCTGACACTGACCTTTAATGGTGCCATTTTCAGGGCGCACATTTCAAAGCTCTATTCTGTAGTTTCCCTAAAAGGACACTTTGTTGCTAGGACCAGGGACAGCTCCATCAGTATTGACTGAGCACCATGGGCATGAATGTAAACACATCAAAACCAGAAAACCTGAAGAGTCTCACTTATTGCTTATAAAAATCCAATTGCTTTCTTTATTTGTGAAGCAGCTCTGTGCTTTGTGCTGGTGACATCAACCTTTGAGTCTTAGCTTCCCAGTATTTTACAGGATTGATACTGCTATTGATCTGACTGGAATAGAAGGCAGGCATATTATAAGAATTCTTAAGCTGAATAGTTTCCTTTTATGTGCATGAATGGGTATTGGCAGCCATGGGAAATGCTGATGACGTCAAATGTGGAATGTGCCCACAATGTGCACGCAGTGTCTGGGTCTCTCCTCAGTGCTCCAACTGTTTTTGGTGCGGAAATGCATAAAGAACAGGAAGAAAAAATGCTTCCCTTAAGATCACATGTGTTAATTAGCTTAGCCACACACACTGAAGCAATAAAAACACAAATATTCTAATCCCGCACTCCTAATCAGACATATAATTTCAGCAGAACAGGGCAAGAAATAAAGTCTACAAAGCTGAAGCTGAAGTGAAGACGAAATGCACTGTCTGGCTATGTTAGAGAGCCATCTGGAGCATTAACGCTAACCCTGCTGAGCTGCTCACATCACACTGTTTCTTACACAGCTCTTCACACTGACTTGAACCCCATGAACAGTGCAATCAGACTTACACCAAACTACATGACATCAAGACGCACAGCAATAACTCAGTGTAGTTTAGAATTTATTCATTATAGCCAGTATTTTCAAAAGCTTTCCCCTCCAGAGTGTTAAATTCTTAAAGAAATGAAAGTCTAGTTCAGGTCTGTACCATTTCATTTATAATAAAGATTCGATGGAACAGACAAGTGGGAGCTCTGACGATGAACCAGCAATCAGCGTTTATTTCACCAGGATCAACAGATAATAGAAGAAGCAAGTCTATCTTCATCCCCATGACCCTACTCTTTTCCTCCAGTCCCTCAGCCATCTGTAGCTCTCCAGCTGCTCACATGAATTTGCAAGGCTCGGACTGGGACGTACAGATGGTTCACAACAGTGGTCCGCCTAAATATATTATGTACACCACTGACCCGCTTCACCTTGGAATCATTACCGTTGTCTGATACGAGTGTGGGGCAGTGTGTGAGTGCAGGTAATTTCACCTTGACTCATGTTACCCGAATGAGTGCTGCCCTGTGTAGCATGATGCATAATGTATAACTTTCATCTCTGCATTCTAACACAAGCATGCAGAAAAATCCTGAGTACACACACATGTACACAGTGCTCTCTGTGAAAGCCTCTCTATCAAGAAAGCACTTGTGTACTTGCACTGTATGCTTTTACCTTTTCTCCAACTCAAACTTAACAGAGCACTTTCATTCTAGTGTCCTTTGAGGATGCTGATGTGCCTTCGACAGAACAATTTTTAAATCTCTGGCTTCTCATATTAGTGTTGCAGTGTTTCCCCTAGGTTTACAGCGTTGTGGGGGGAAGAATTGTGAAGCACGCGTGTGTGTGTGTGTGTGGGGAGGGGGGGGGCATGACGCGGGTCCAACCATTCGCGGGATTAGCCCGAGTTCTATTTCTCCAGCGTTGACGCGCGTCAAACCTCCATTCACTTTTCGGATTGAAACGTCTCGGCCACCGTACTTTCACTATTTATCTCGGTTATGATTCTGTTTTTGTAGTTTTGCAGCGGTT
>JAUMHL010000007.1:9194795-9214552 GCA_032362345.1 Sandelia bainsii | reverse complement strand
TTATAGTGCATTTTAGGTTCATCCTGAAATTTCACCCGAAAGACGAATATCCCTAACTTTTTGTGAGTAGTGTATGTTGTATATAATTAGGAAGCCCTGGGAATCATTGGGGGAAAAATGCATTATTTAAAACAGTGTAACTGGAGTTAATTGTATGAAAAATTTCAAAATTGACAGTTGTGCATTTTAACCAACTACACACACCTGATGCCAAGAACACAGCCTCAACACATCTCAAACAGCAAAGAAGCAGTCTATGTGCTAATGTTACAAAAGGATCAAATCAGGGAATTCTTCCCCTTGAAGGAAAGTTAGGACAATTAAAGAACAATAACACATGTTGGTATTCCTGAAAATAATATCGGCAATTAGTGAGTAAACTGTAACAAAGTCTTCTTTTGGAGACACGTGTCCACCATTTTTTTGTCATCAACATCTCATACATTGATCACAACTGGTGTTTAAACAGCTGGATCCTTCAATGTATGGAGGTTGGGTTGATGTCTGTCACCTCTGATTGAGGCAGAAAAGGGACCACCCATCAGGTAAGGGCAACAGTAGGTGTCACACCAGCTGTCAGAGCTGGAGTTAGAAGACAAAGATTGATGAAGAGACTGATTGCCTCTCTCCCCTGTCAAGAGCCCACATGTCATAGGGTTCTATGTAAAAAGCTGCACAGTTGTTTCTTCATAGATATCCCACATCCTCTCAGCTGCAGCTTCATAGTGCCTAGCCCACTTGTCAGCACAGGCATAGGTGGTTGCCTTTCTCCTTGACAGTGGCATTTGATTTGGAATATTAAGTCAGTATTCAGGGCATGTATAATTTGTGCTGTTTATAACATTTATCACTTTCTTTTAGAAGCATTTCACAAGCAGCAGGACAAAGAGGTGGAAAATGGAGATAAATTATATACCTGCTCCCTATTGTACTGCATGCAAAAAGAAAACTTTGAAGTCTGACAGCTGGGCTGAACATTAACATTTGAATACATGTTTCCTATTCCCGGGTGTTGTATTGCGATTTTGCTGCCTTTGTTTAGTGGTGAGCTTGGCAAAATAGACAATAGCACCATGTTCTGCATGGAGAACACTCAGTTCATGAATTCTACACAAAGTGAAGGATAGATGTTTGCTGCCACTCTTGGTTTCTTGAGCAGATTTTCCAGGGATTAAACAGAAGGAATGTTGTCTTTTATCACTGGTTTTTCCACATCTGTACAGCTTCAATTCCAACAGCAATGGAATAAGGTAGCTCTTATCTCACCCTGCATATAGCTCTTCAGGCTTGTGTGTACTGTATGCAAGAGACTTCTACACAGAGGTATTTATTAGGGAATTTCTTTAGCCTTAGCACCCTGCTTGGCAGGATCATTAAAAGTGAGTAGGTAGCAACTCTATATTCAAGAGATGGGATAAAGTGTACTATAAAACTATGTAATACAATACAACAGTTTGTGGAGGCTTATAGGAAAACTATGAAAGTTATCAGAAACTTAGTTTCATTTTTTTCTTTGCATTGGCAAAACTGATAAACTCATAATTAAGGAACTTAGGTTAGACAATAATTTAAGAAGCATTTAAGAAGTTATTTTGGATATATTGCAGCTTTAATCCCAAATTTAAGGGACGTTATGCTAACAGAGATAAAGCACTATCACAATCACTTGAGGGATGGCAAAAACTGTCAAAATATCAATCAAGATGAGATCAACAGCAACACTTTAACTCCCTCACCATGAACCTCTCAGCTGAGGCCTCAAATACATTTAAAAATATAATGGCCTCTTTTTTTACTCATGGCATGTCATAACTAAAAACTTTCAATGAAATACAATGTCTGTACATAAATTATTAAGTTTCCTAAAGAAACATTATGGTCCTTCTTCCGTTTGATATAAGGAGCTAATGTAAACATCATAGCATTTGACCTTTTTACTCAGTGACTTTTATTTCAGAAATGATTTAAGTGTTCTAAAAGAAAACATGCAGTAAACATAATATTCAAATGCAGTTCTGCAAATGGATTCATTTACTGCAAATGCTCACTTATAACTGGAATTACAATGTCTTATTGTTTACTCTGTGAAACTACGAAATTAGACATAGACAAAAGCAGGTCTGCATGATTAGCATTCTATATAGTCACAATGCCCATACACAAAATGTAAATAGAACACAACAAAATGTGGACTGATTTAATGCAATTTTTCATTTGTTTGTTACCCAAAAGATCTACAGAGTCCTTAACTGACGCCCTCCCCACAATCTAACCCAGAAACCCAGGCCAATCTAACTGTTTAAAGTTACCAGTTAAGTGAATATGTTCTCAACTTTTAGTGTTGCACAATATACTCATACTAGAAAGGTATTGCAGTACCTTGCTGTTAAAAACTGCACTATACCCCCATTTTATTAGTATCTGTACTTGAATGACAGTGTTTTAATAAAAACCGTAGTTCCTGAGTTGCATCGTAGATGTGCGACAACCGAGCAGTGTGTGTGTGCAGTGCTCTGCTTCCACTGCCTGTAGGCATAGTGGGTGTGTAAGAGCTCTTCACGACTGAACACAGCTTGTAGACAAAGCAGATGCATGAAGAAATATGACATTATTTTCTAGCCAACAGTCAGGGCAAGCCAATGGACTCCACAAAGTACATCTGTAAAAGATGTTTCAAACCTACACAACCCATGGGAGCCAACACACCCAACTTTGCAAAGCACCTCACCAACAGAAAGAATTCAAAGTTCTACAGGTTAGCAAATGTGATAGATAACACAATTACATCATGTCAATGCCCTCAAATATAAGTCAAACTACTGTGAATAATTTTGTAACTAGACAACTTTTTTCATTGTCACAGTTTGATGAGGCAATTACGAGCAATGGTAACTGTCTTAACTATTTATTAACCAATGTGGCGTCTATATGCAAATGCAATGTTCACACCGATAACGTTAACATTACCATAACTTTATCAAACCGATTACAAATGACCATTTGTGCCACATTTTTATCAATAATTATTTTTACTACTAGAAAATGTGCCCAGTGGAGCATAGACATCCACCAAGGAGGTGTACTGTATTTTAAATGCTGTCTAGTAAGTGATATCTGGTTGCAAATGTAAAGTTAACTATCAACTCCAGCTATTATATCCAACATGTTCTAATCCCACAGCATCACATACATAATGACTCTTCCGACTTGGTGTCTCATATGTACGCTAAATGACGTTAGGTTAGGACTGACACTGACATGTAGAGTACCAACATGTACCATGTAGAGACAAAAATGACATGCCATCATGTAAACAAGATAAATAACATAAGGCTGTTTAGTGTATTTCATAAAAAGACAAGGTACAGACCTGTTCTATAGGAAAGGTAACCTTTAATGACTCCTGTTATTATCTGGCGCTATATACAAAATAAAATTAAATAAAATCAACTTGACCTTTAAGGGCGGCGGGGGGTGCCATTGGGGGAGCGGGTGCCCCCCTAATATAATGGTAGAAGAAACACTGAATGTACACCAAGTAGTGCACTCAACAGTGAGCTTACAGCTTCATATTGTGTCATCACTATTAATTTTCTTTCTTTAAAACGGGGAGCAGTGCATTGTTGGATTGATAGTAGAAAGTAGTGTACATGCCTTGTGGGATACTTGCAGTGCACTATGTAGGGTATGAGAATTCTCACTTACATTCAGACAGAAAAATGGTGGACACACTATATAGTGCAACATATATTGAACAGGTAGTGATTTTGGACAGAGCCACAATGTCTCACAAAGTCAACTGACATTCCAATGCACCTTACCCTTAACTTTTGTCTGGCACTTCATGGAGAAGAAGCTCAAACCTAGTATTAGTGTGCACCCTACACGAGTGCGCTAAAGTAAAGACTGAACACAAATGACTGAATACAACTCCTTGGCAGAAGTCTGCTCTTTTGAGTGCATGTTCTAGTTTTCTATCACAGTTTGTTCAAAATGCATTCTTTGTTATCATGGTACATGTACTGCAGCTGCTTTAGGTTTATGCCATGATATTGTTTCAGTTTTGGTATTAAGATATTAAGGCAGGTATTGGTATCAAAATTATAATTTTGGTATACTACTTTTAGTTTCTTAGTGTACTCAACGATTATGACATAATGCATTTAAAAGAACAGACTGATTTTCATTACCATACAAAAATCACTTAATTTATCCATGATTACATAATTATACCATCAAAGAAAGTTGATTTTATAGTTGATCAAGTTATTTTTTGAAATTATAGTAAAAATGACTAGACAACAATTGCTGTTTCAGAAAACAGGAAGAAACATGTTATGCTCTGGTCAACAGTAATAAGTTATACTGCACATGGTCTGTTATCATGTATATGCATGACAACAAGTAAAACAATTTCATCCTAAAAGCTTAATCTTTTAACATGTATTGCTTTTTCTTGTTTTTTATACTTAGTAACTGTTTATTTAGGGTTTCATATTTTAAAATCATGTAGGGTATGGTAACATCTTTCCACTTCTATGAAGGCTAGAATTTGTAGACATAGAATAGTAATAATTCATAGCTAATATTGTATTAGTCTTTATCTCTTAGAAGTGAGAGCTGAAGACAGTTAAACATACTAGTAAAAATACCTAATTTGATTCTGTTTATTTCATATGTAAGCACATTTGTGTGTATGTCAAGGTCAGTCTGACTT
The DNA here is from genome assembly GCA_032362345.1 of Sandelia bainsii. Taxonomy (NCBI): domain Eukaryota; kingdom Metazoa; phylum Chordata; class Actinopteri; order Anabantiformes; family Anabantidae; genus Sandelia; species Sandelia bainsii. Next base: position 9,209,835 of record JAUMHL010000007.1, on the reverse strand, counting down.
TATTTGTTCTTTACTCACTGACAAAAAAGATGATAAACAAGAGGAGGCAAGTACTCCTCCTATTTAAAGTTGGACCTTTTGACTCCCCCTTGAGACATGGCTAAAAATGTAGGATTTTACTGTATGGTCCTGAATGCCAACATTTATAGATACTGATCTGGACTACATTCAGGCATCACTGGCACATTGCAACAAATGAAATGTTGTAGCCATTAAAGATGCAGTGGCCTTAATGAACATTCGTTGCAAGACAGTCTTGCAGGGTTATGTGGCAAAAGTGCCTTTCCTTTACACAATTAACCTCCCATCTGGAGAGATAAGAGATGGGGAATTAGAAAGGGATGATCTTCACATTTACTCCTTAACAGCTCAGCAATTCCCTCCTGTGCCAAAGGATGAAGGTTATGGAGAGCATGTAAAGGCACACTTTTGTGAAGAGAGGCAGATGGTTCAACTTCCACCTTGATCCCCAGATGGCAAAAGGCCAGAGGACTGTTAGGAGTCCACATTTGGCAATGTTTCTGCATTAGCATGAGCATAAGCACAAGTTCCATTCAACAAGTAACAAGTGTGCACATTTGCACACACATTGTTGGGATTATGCTCCTTTAATATGAGATTAATTTAACTGTAACTTAAAACTGTATTTCTTATTGCATGCTAAATGTATCCTACAAAGTCTCTGAAACTGAAATATTGGCTCATATAACTGAGTCATTTAGTGATGACTTAAGCAAGTCCATATTAATGTAAAGGGGACAGTAACATCTGAGAATATCATATCAATTAAATGTCACCACATCATAGCTGAAGGAGAAACAAATCAACAAGCTTACTCTGATAAGTCACTGTAACACCAACAATGAAAAAAATAACCAAGTTGAAAAGTTTAATTATTTTCCTAAAAAAAACTATACTTACGACTACTTCCAAGCTCCTCTAACAGGTACTGTACTTTCTCCCACTGAGTGGAATTCTGTCCAGGCGGGGCCTCGAGAGGAACAAACGCTCTAAAAGCATGAAAAAAATTTTTTCGTTAAAATTGTATGAAAATGTATGTACATAGCTGTCAATGACGATAATGGTTTCAGAAACTGGTGTATTTATTGTGCGTTGCACACACATTCCACAAATAAAGAGGTAATAAATAAAAAATAAAAAACATTTGTAATCATTTCACAACAGATGAACATGTAAAAACCAGTAATTTGAATTAAGTATGTTACTGAAAACTGGTATGTGCCAAATTGAAATTGACTTTTGGTCTAACATCTATATCCCACAACAAAGGCTTTTTCTGTGGCACTGTAATGCTCAGACAGAAATAGCTAAAAAAGCTTTTACAGTATTACTCCACTCCAGGAACAAGTTCCTTTGTAAATGTATGTTTTCTTTCATATAAAATTATCAGCATTCTGTAAAAATGAACCTGTGCTTTTATCCTTCACCAAACTAAATGACCTTTTTCTCATTTCAGAATTCTCCTTTTCCCAGTTAATATGTTTTCACTCTAAAAGCATATTTGGAAAGCAACAAACATTTTATAATCTTCCACATTTACTACTATTAACCAAGACTGGTGTGACTTGATGCATAACTTTACACAATCTTTTTTATTTGTGTCACATAAAAGGTCCAGAGTATTTTCCAAATCAACCAGATGCTTCAACCGTTAAACACTGAAGAAAACCTTGGGGATTCTGTAAGTCTGTCTATAGGTCAAAGAGTATGGATGCTCAATTTCAGTGTAGACTTTTATGCCAGTCTTCATGTATCCTTTTCCATTAATCATTATTCCGGAAAAAAAACAAAACTTAAATTCTCAATAGGCCTCATCTGCCCCAATACCTGTTGATATCCCCAAGAAATCACACTTGCATTTATTTTTGCATGTACTTCCTTTGGGTCACATTATCTAAACATTTTCTTTAACAAAAACAAACAAACGAAAAAAATAAAAAAAATAAACATTTTTAGGGACATTATATCTAACCCAGCTCTATACCACCGAGTTTGCAGTGTAGATGTAACATTCTGAGACCTATCTCTTAAAATGACAATTAACATGATAAATTCTTTTGTCTATTCATCTTTAATAGTGTTCAAGCAATGTTTTCTCATTTTAGTCCAGTGTCAATGGCTTGGCTCCAATTGATATGAGACACTGCACCTCAGCTAGTGATGAAAAAAACTCAAAATGAAAGTCTCCAGTCTCTATTGTCCCACTGAATGTGTTGTGTATTCTGTTGCCAAAGAAGTCAAACAGGGACATACAACGGCATGTTCAGATCAGTTTAAGGCAGAGTTACAGTAGAATTAGAAATGCTACCTACTCTGGTCCTCTCATAGAGCTTGTTTTGCATTGCCAAAAACAAAAATATGTCTGAAATTCTGGATATAAGACTGAATGACTTTCTAAGATTAGTTTTGCAGCATCATCTGTACCAGTGACAGATCATGAGTCATTTAAGGAGATAAACACCTTGCCAAGTATAAAGACATCGAGCAAGCCTTGGAACATCAAGCAAGGAGGTTGTGAGTAGGCAGGTACTGAACAAAGCCATTTTATCTCCTGCTATCAGAAAAGCAGTCTGGAGTAAAAGCTATCATGTTGTTGAAAATCAACAATTGCCAGCACAAAGCAGCAACAGTTCCAGATCATGAGGTAAAAGAGGAGCTAAATTGCTATGGTCTATCAAAAAGTCCTAACTTCGAAACTTTAAGCTGCAAGAAAGTATAGTCATGTGCCCTTTATTTTCACAAAACAGGGAAGCCTTCCTCCAATCTACCATTTAATGGTTGAGAGAGCATCTTAAATCGTATAGGCTGAACTCCAGGCATGTTGTTGTCATGCCTACAAAGGAAATCTATTATGTTGTGCAAGTACTGATGAACACAACAAGTGTAAAACTTAGGGATAAATGGGACATTGCTGAGAATGTGCATCAGTATAGATCTGCACATACATATGCTTTCTACATAAAGAAAATGCAAGGAATGTAGATTGTCAGCTGTTTAAATTAGAAAAAATGAAAAGAATTGAATTAAATGGACAGCACGCTATACTGTACTTCGTTTTCCTTGTATAGGCTATTCTGACCAGACATATGGTATTCTGCTATTGTTGTAGCTATTTGAAGGGAATTTTAAAGTAACACAAAATATACCCACACCCTGTTCTACCTATTGTGTACTAAAGTAGATGAAGCCATTAATGTCTCCAACTTACCCAATTAAAAGGAGCACCACGCAGACAATGACAAATCCAATTGTGTACTTCAAAGCATTTTTCACTTGCTGTAATTAAAGAAAAAAAACTAGTCAATGAGGGCCAGGAAGTTAAATTTTATTATTCATTGTGAGTGAAGGAAGGGGGTCATACTCTATTCAGCTAAGGACTGTAATGAGTGAGAGCCTTACAGCGTCAGTGTGGATCAGTTTGACCTGGCAGAGATAACATGCGACTTCCAGTGCCATTCAAGGTGCTTTTAAAGTAATAATACAAAAGATGTCCCTGTCTCTAAAAAAGTGCCTCAGTCAGCTCAACCCTGACACATGGAAGGGAGAAAGGCACTGTGCAATAGCTGGTGTTTGGTACATCATTCATTAAAAAGACTTATAATTTAGGTTTTTACTGTAAACACAAACGCATATTAAGTGTATCTGTATCTTCAAGATTTGCATAAAATCCTACCTAATAAAACATTTGCCACAACATTTCTAACATATGGAAAACTTTCTTTACAGAAATGGTCTTATATTTAATGGCGTATTATCTCGACTAACTATCAACACACCCTCTGCAGTCAGCAGAAATGTGTATTATATCACCTCTGTGAGTATGTGTCCTATGTGGAGTGCATATGCGTTCTGCTAGAGCATGATGGTGCATGATAAGATAGGAATGCAAAAGATTAAAAGAAACAAAAGATATAGATTGAATTCTTTAGCACCACATCTAGGGAGGCTATACTGCTATGCGTAAAAAACAAAGGTTCATTCTTACTAAGCATTTGTTCATGTTGTCGTCATCCCTTTCTTCATAGTAGAAGTAAACAAAGGGGATCCATAGGAAGACACAGAATAGTATGATGGAGTACAGTGCTATATGAAATAAAATACAATAATTAGTTACATATTTTTGTACAGAATATTGCCAAAACTGAAATATCAATTAGCCCTACCCTTGCATACAGATAAACTGTTCATACATAATTATAATATGTATTACAAATATTACATTTCTTTATCTGGTCATTTTTCTAACTATTACCCTCTTTCATAAACAAAATAAATGCACACTGAGGCACCCAAATCCTCAAACTATGTAAGGACAGCATAAGACATGGCACTAATATAGTATTAAACTGGTTGTTGTTGAAATTCCTGTTAACAGAAAAAAACTTTTATGAGTTGTGACATATGGTATTTGGACATTTCAGGCCACAGGGTCATGTATTTAAGAAGCATGTGTCTAATCATTTTAAATCAGTACATCTTGTAAAAAGTATGATTACTGGTTTGTGAAAGAAACCACTTAGATCATTTAAGTGCATGTTAGAGATTTTAAACTTTAAAACAAATACTGAAAACTATACTAAAAGATGTAATTGGTTCCTTTCTTTAAAGTTTAAAGAAATTATTCCTAAGCTTAGGGGAAGCTTCCATTAGATAGAGAATGTATTGTAGGCATTTGGGCCATGGAGGTGCTCACAAATAACATGTTTTGAACAATGACATTATTAGGTATTTCATGAGAAATCCATTAAACAATCAAGGACCATTTTCCAGAGCTTTACAAGTATGAATTTCAGAGTTACTGAATTGGTTTGTTAAGCTAAATATTGTATTCCTCTTCCACAAGGCTCTAATATCACATATGAAATAAAAGGGAAACTTGTATTACTGCCTCAAAAATCTTACCACTTATATCTGCCTGACAAACAAAAACTCCAAAAAAAAACAACAACATTATTCTACAATTTAATTCTGTAAACCAAGATGTTTCAGATTTTTTCCATTATAAAAATAGAAATCATTACACATAATTGCCTATTCCAAATCTCTGTCAAATTATGTTTGACGGTGGATGTTTTATTCAGTATAGCAGTTAGCTGAGATTTAAAAAGGTTGATTAATTATTGTTAACCAATTAATTTAACCAGCTGAGAAAGGTTTTAAATAATCCAAATAATTTATCATACTTATTTATCATACATTAAATAATTCAAATAACTTGGTTGTAGACATCCTTTTGTCACAGTACATAAATGCAAAAACTGTTAACAACTAACAGTAGTCTTTATACAGGTGCTTTATTTATTGTGATGGCCATCAAAACTCAGTTAACAATACCCCAGGATGTGTTCTGAGTAGGCTAAGAATTCAGACTCTGATCCAGACCACTGAGCAACTGATTCAATTAGAGGGCATTTCTGTTTGAAAACATTATCCTTCTTCCATTAGCATATTTCACATTGCTTTGGGCAAACCAGGTAATCATTTGTTCCATTTATTGTTGACCACTGCAATAAGAAAACATCATCTGTATCTGAAAATGTTTTCATTCAAAAAAGCCAATGACCTTCTGCATGAATCAGATGCAATATGCATGTCCTTGGAGAAAGAACTTGCTGTTCTCTCATCCAAGCCTTTTGTTGTTTGTTTGGTTCTTCCTGTACAAGCAGTTGTTTTAGTGAAGAAACCAACAGTCAAATGCATTAGGAATTCATAGACAGGAGGTGAGGCAAAAACAGTTAAATAGAGAGATGCTATTTCAAGCTGTGGGCTTTTCGTTCTGCAGTAAATGGATGTTGGTGAAAACAGCCCAGACAACCCCAAAATAACAAAGTAAAGTATGTCACAAAGATGTGTTCAGTAGCATGGTTGGTATAGTTCAATGGCTCCTTGAGGTGATAATGTGAATCATTAGCACAAGCTGTATTGTGATGACAACAAAAATAAATGTGGAGGAAGGCAAACAGCTTACTACAACCACAACCTTATTTCTCTCTACATCTTTGATGAGTTAAGCCTCGATTTAAAGTCACCAAACAAAATGGAAACAGATGTTTAACTATTAATGGATAAGAGGTTCAGGCTACCACATAGGATATAACTGAATACATAACTGGAGCAGCGTCTTCATGATAAAACTATACCACTGTCAATGCGAAATCTGTATGGATAAGAGATAAAACTGAAAAGAAAATTCTGATAACTATTTAAGCCATAAGTCAATTGGTCAAGAATGCGTGGCCTCAACCAAATACAAACATGCCCCCTGTGGAATGAACTATATTACACAAAATGCTCTCTGCTGCAGACAAATGAATGTCACTTTTAAAGTGGCTTGCTTTTTGCCAGCTGTGCTCGTGACAGGGCATTACTTTTAATAATCACATGCTCATTGCTTTGCTAAGGTATCCATTTACACTCATTTACAGCCAGACAAACTGAGTTTAGGATGATGCCAGGAGCCAATAAGTGCAAACCATGCACAGTATGCAGCCTCTGGCATATGCTTGTGGGTTAAAGCAATGGGTAAAATTAATCATAACACCATGAATATTAACGTACTGTGAGAATAGGTCATACTGCATTACCATGTATAATCAATTATTCTCTAAGCAGATCTTCTACTGGGAAGAATGCCTGACCAGGAATAAAAGTTTAGCACATTTATCCCCATGACAGAGAGTAGAGAACTAAATAATTAAATTTCCTTCCTTAACCCTTTTTTACGGCTTTTGTATCACATACATGTTTCAATTTATTCAAGAAGAGAATTTGTTAAAAAAAACAACACACATTTTGAAAGACTGGTGGATTTACCACTTCATATCTCAATAATTTTTGTGACAATTTACAATGATTAAAACTATTGTGAACCTGTAGTTTTACTTACAGCACCATGTAAGGCCTAATCAGAAACATTAGGCCCCTCTCTTTACCTTATTGTGGCCCTCCACAGGGTCATTACCACCTGAACTCTCTTGAAGAAAGGCGACATGTATTACATTTTACATGAAAATTAAATGCCAGGGGAGATATTTTGGAGAAACACTATGACAGAGGACTCCAGAGACAGATGAAAATATCTGTCTGTACAGACACTTGCTGAAAGGAATGACACTACAAGCTTGCACTCTCATTTCCTGTAAACATCAAGGGAGACACCATTTTGGGGGGGCAAAAGACGCTAGAGAATATTAGACTTAAATTTGACAGCATGAAGACACCAATTTAATGCCCATGTGGTTCTGCTTCTGTTGGAAGTGTGAGTAAATAAAACCTGATAAGCGATCAAGGCTCACTGCTTACTGCTATGTTCTGGAGTCCATTCTTCAGATGTGGTTTTAAAGTCAGAAATATGGGACACTTTGGGAGAAAATTTGCACTGAAGTTGATAACATAATTTCATATTGTGATCATTTAAGAATTTCTATGTTGACTCTTGAATGTTTTAGTCTGAATATGTACGGTATGCAATTACTACATTATCACAGTATACCAACTAAAGAATAATAATTTTATGATCAAGACAATAACAAATCAGCTGGGGTGGCAAGTAGCCCAGTGGGTAGAGTATTCGTCTACAAGGGTGAGCGGTTCAATTCCCAGTCTCGCCAGGCTACATGTCGAGGTGTCCCTGGACACAGACACATCGTAGTAGCGCTAACATGTACTGTCTGGCAGCTGTCCAATAAACAATTTCATTATTATTGTCATTATCAAGAGGTCCATATTGCTTTCCATTTCTTATATATGTATAAAGAGCATATTTGCTTTTACGGTATATGTATTTTTTAGGTTAACTACCTGTTTTGGTTACCACTCAATTGGCCCACTTCTCCCCCACCCACATTCCACACCGTCACCAAATCCCAAAAGTACCGACTCCAATTTGACAAGATGGCAGCAAGCAGCAAATTCATCCATGTTTTGCTGCCATCTGCTTGACAATGGACTGTTATAAAGTGAGGCTGTTTTGTCATATTTTTACCCTTTTGTTTAACTTCATAGGTCATTGGCAAGGTTTTTTGCTTGATAAGAAGTCACCATATCCCCAGTAGGACTAAGGGTAGACATGAAGGACATGTATAGTAATCTCATATGGAGTAACTTGTTTAGAGGAACATCTTTATGCACACATTATTAAATAGGCAAGCCAAAGGACTGGTGCACACTAAACGTCCTGTTTATAGCTCCACTGAGCTATTGCTGGTAAATTAACAGAATCTTTGTTATTACTTTGTTTGACATGCTGCATCATGCAATCTGAAAACAGACTCATCGAAAACAATTGTCTCCTACCAGAGCAAAATAAGTATCTGGAGTTTCAGTTTATGTAAGTAAAGGACAAGTATGTCTATAATTTGTATGGACATCTCAGCTGTCACCACTTTCATCCATGTTTTATTCATTTAAAATCCTACTTCAAATACTATTACGACTGACAGGTGATCAGAGAAGAGACCTAATTGACGGTAAGTAACAGATAATAAGTAATAAACGTGCTTATTATGTATTAAAGCTGAAATATGAAACTTAAACAGCACTTCACCCTAGGATTCCACTTAGCTGTTATATCCAAAGTGAAATGTGACATGAAGAGTAGAGCAAAGGTTGTGAGCACACCACAGCAAGAGCTCTGGGTGGGGGGTGTTGGGTTATGTGCCAACCCAGACACATCAACAGGATGGGACCTGTCAAGTAACAGCAGAAAGCTACTGTTCGTTATTTAACAGGGTGATCTAGATTAATTAGTCGTTAATGGCTATTAGAGAAGAAACTTAACACCAAAATATGCTATATTAGCTTCCTTGACGACCATTGTTATAGTTGTCACCACATGCATGATAGTCCCCAAAAACAGCTCTATTATGCCACAATTTGGGAGGGAGTAAGAGGATTCAACTAATATAACGACTAAATTTGAACAGAGGTATAGTGGTAGTGCTAGCATGAGATGCAAAATCAATCCACCAAACCCTCCCTCTCCCTGCTCCACTATGCTCTTCTACCATCAGCTAGGCTCTACACAAATTACAATAAATAAGAAGCTGCAAAACTTACTAAACAAGCAGAAATGATTGAAATTTGGTTAGATTGGTTAGAAAGGGAAAGTCTTGCTCCAAAACTTTTATCAGAAAATATCTCCACATAGTTGATTTTTAATATTTTAAGGAAGACATGAAAAGCTAAAGGTTTTGCTTTTTCCACAAAAAGGCAAGAAAAGTCCCTTTTGTTTTTTATAGACATTTTATTATGCTGTTATTGTTGAAGGCCTCTCTGTACCACACACAGCCACCCTCAAAAATAAAACATCAATTTCACATGCACTTTCTGAATGCTATTAAAAGAAGCACTAGGCTACCAGCTTCTAATAAAATTTAGTCAGCACATGGAGGTAGACAAGAATCACAGACAAAAAGAAAGTACTTGTAGTGTATTTACAAGAGGTTTGCATCCCCTCTACATCTCCTCTTCAAATGGCAATAAAAAGGCAGGGAGAAAGAGATGATTTATTAAAGGGCCTAAGGGTATTTTACCCTGTTGCTTAAGGGTCTCATGCACCACTGCTTTGAAGTACTGAGCAGTCCAAGGAAATGTATAAATGGACAGAAGCTGGAGATTGAAAGGCCAGGATTTCAAACTTGGGGTTCATCAAAGATTACAAAAAGCTATTAGAGCTCTGAAAGGAAATGGATATTTCAGTAAACACACAGTACATCGTCTTTGTCAAATTGAAGATACATTTAATCTCATATCACACCATATAGAATTTGATAACAACTGCAAGGTTTATTAATAACAGACGAGTACATTTTCCACACACTTCGACACTAAACTTTTTCATTCTTTTCATCACTGGTGCCCTACGTCTACGTGCCAATGCAAATAGCTCATATAATCATAAACACATGGTTTTATCTGAGATGTAGCATAACTATAACACATTTAGTTCGCCTACTTAAGATTTTACTGTTAACGTATACTGTAAGAAAAAGTATTTTAGCAACAGTGAGATCTCACACTACAGACAGAGTTCTATTACATAAGAGACCCCAGATTAGAGAAACCTGATTTCCCCAGGTTGGTTTCTCCCTGAGAACTTCGATTACTCTGCCATGTACATATATGCGTAACCGGCTTTCTAATTGGCTTTTCACAAGCGCACATGTGGAGGACAAATGCTGCAGACACTCGCCACTCTACTGCTTTCAGCAGAGAGGAGTGGCTGGATGAAAGGAAAATTCATTACAGGGCGATGCTGCCTCATTTTAAAATCAAGTGTGCCCTAAATCCGAATAAAACTGAAACTAACAGAACGTGTCCCATAGACTCCCAAATAAGTCACTTTTCACCATGTATTTATTTCAGACAGTTTGCTCTGTTGTCAGTCACCATATACACATATCCAAAAAAAAAGGAAGTAGTCTTCAATTTCTCTACAGTTAAAATCAATGTGAACCATGCTTTCAAAATAAGCCAAAGGTATAGAGGAAATCAGATTACTCATCTGCTGCATATATATGGGGATTTCCAGTAATCTGGTTACATAAGTGCATGTAAACACAGTCAATGTTGATGTTAAACTGGCCCCTGTTTAATACACATTTGCCTATTTACATTGATCTATAAATAAAACTGCTAAAAGTGCTACAGTGTTCATTTTACACAGGTACCAGCACAGGTTAGGACTGGAGTAAGAATGGGGTCAGGATAAGCTTAATAATCACACCACCGTTTGGGTTATGTCACAAAAAAATCGGACTATCTTCTTCGGCTGCCTTCATCCAACCGCTTGCATGTTGTAGTAGTCCTTTGCAATTCTCCCTGTTTCTCCTCCAGTGTAATATTAGCATTATGTCTCATAGCTCAAACATGTTGTTCAAACAAAGCTGGATGTGAGCATAATCATTAACACGTTGCAAACAGTGCATGACAACTTTACTTAAGTCAACGCTATCCACTCAATAGAAGTGGATGGCATGTGATATAATTGTGTGAATTCATAATAAAAAAAAAAGAATACAACCCTAGTGAAAAAGTAAAGAATTGTAGTAGCATAATGTCACCATGCTTGTAAACCTCAACTGGATTATACAGCAGAAAGACCAACAATACAACAACAAGTAAATAATGAAGAGAGTTCTTAAAATCATGGGGCATACGAATGCCTATTAACTGTGATCAACAACAAACGTGCTTCACTGGGGGAAATGGGAAAATCTGTAACATCCTTAATTATTAAATTTGTAAAGAGACAAATGGACTTTACTACCACATACAGGTATAAAGAAGGTTCAACTTTCAAGGTTAGATTCTGTAAGGAAGCTGTACATACAACACACATGGAACTTGGTCTCCACCTACTGGCAAATAATGAAGCTATGCCCCTTAATAAAGAGAGGAAATGGTCTCCCTAACTGCACATAAACATCAACAATACAGTGGTGAAATTAACTTTGAACCAACATTACATCACATTTTCATATTTAGTCTATTAGTACAGACTTTAATAAATTTTTGACTTGAGAAATATTTTTTCACTTTTCAAGTTTTCATTTATATCTAACTTTAACTGGCTAGTGATGGAACCAAAGTCAATCTCTAAAGAAATCTCAATTTCTCAAAATCAGACTGGAGCACAGTCCAATTTATCAAACTACATTACAGTCTGATAAATTCTGACATAGCAGAAGCAGCTTCATATCTTTTTATAACAAAATGCACTGAACTAAGGAACATGCCGATATTAATATTGGATCAATATTCAGCATCTTTCATCTTGGGATGCAGTTGTCATTTTAAAAGGCACTACAAGATTTCAAAAATTTGTTCTGAAGAACTGAACTCAGTATTAATCAAAACTGCAAGGCTCTGATTTTTGTATTTTAGTCAGTTTTACAAGCACTGAACCTTTCTTATCAACAGAAAAGCAAAAGAATTTACGCTCGACAAATCTACAAGCAGATAATTCTGCATCACACACTCCCAGAGCTATGATCACATGTATACATGCTTGAGGCAAGTAGCAAATGCTTTCAAGCTTGCCTCTTACCCCTCCCTAGCCCTTAGAATGCACAGTCTTGGTATGTCTAAGATTTTTCATCTAAGATACAAAAAAGTATTTCCTTTTTTCTGTGAATGGCAAGAGGAAACTGTATTCGGATACTCTGCCTACTTAGTATGCAATATAAGCCACTAACACAAATATAGAGACTGTTTTAAGATTTACTTTCAAAGTTTCTACACAGACAACTATATATTTACTAAACCAACAGCACAAGCACTTCCTGATGTGTGACAAATGTCTTGATTGTAGCTGTTGCACAGTGAACATGGTATCCAGGTAGTTTGGCCATTAAATTAATTAAATTACCGATGGGACATGGACCAGCACTGAAGGCTAAGCCTACTGAATTATTCATTTTTAAACTCTCTATAAAGCAAAGTTCCTATTTAGGGTGATGTCTGATCTAAACTATACACAGTAACAAAGAAAGTCAATCTTGTGTATGACACCAGACTTGTGTGTCCAACAGAAAATATACTAGGACCCTTTGAATGCTGGATTCATGTGCAGTGTTTGTGGTCTGTGAAAGCCAGTTTTCTGATGTCATACCAGTGGAAATGGTTTCTTTGATTGGGTTGTCTGTACAAGGAGACAGCTTGTCTTCCTTGCATTTGGCATTTCCGAACAGACGGTACATAACAGTGATGCTGACAGGCACTTTAAGCCAGCATCTGTTAGAAAATGTGTGATCTTGTGTCTTTGGTAGGAATTAATTTGCTATTGTCAAAGACAACAAACTTGCATTATCCTTTAATATGACAATCATGAAGACATTTCACTGACACTAATAGCTTTGAGTTAGGAATTTATCAGCCTAATAGCATGAATACTGCCTTATGAATTATAACCACACACAAAAAAAATGGAATTATGGAGCAATCCATGCAGCCTGGACCTACCTGCCCACAGGCAGGATAAGTCCAGGATGCATGACTGACAAACCTACTAATGAAACAATACAATACACCAGAAGCCAAAAAAAACTAATAGATTTTTGTGGGACTAGAGTGCTTAAGGGCAGTAGAGTGCTTAGCTATGTACACAGTATCTTGTGGGGTTTTTTCCAAACATTGGGCATCAAAGTCAAGCCCTAACATTATCACAAGGGCTGTAAAAAACCCTTATACCTTACACTAGTCATTAAGAAGAGGACGGAAAGAGAATCACAAAATCATCAAAGCTCAGTTTTTTGTACTGCTGGATTGCTTGTACACGCCAGTTTTATTTATTATATCCCTCAACAGGTGACGACAGAGTCAACTGTAAAAAGTCTCAAACATCAGCAGCAGCACTCAGTGAAATGTCAAAACTGCAATTAAATTTACCTGCCTGTAGATGTCGAATCAACAAGATCACATCTGTACATCCAAACAGACATTTTGACTTGTAGAATGAAAAAGAACAGCTGAGGCAAATTTCATTAACAATTATTCATTTCTGTCAAGTGTTCCAGTAAGGAGAACTTAACCTTCATGTAATTAACATTAACATGTTTGTCATGCCTTAAAGGCCCTGCACACTCACACAGGTGTGTGCAGAACCCATGTACACTTACTCTGGTTAATTAGTCTGCTCAAGTTGAAGTTAGATGAACTATGAATGAATTACATGAGGTCACCAAAACTTGAACCAATAAAAACGATAAAGATGGAAAGCACAGCTAATAGAGACAGTTTGTACACACCCACAGTGCTTAGATAATATCTAATGAGTCTAATTAAATGAAAACACCTGTGCTGGTTGTCCATCCGTCTTTAATGTGTTTGGTGAGCAACACTGGATGCAGAAAATGCATACATTTGTCAGCGACAGTGGTGTTTTCAGGGGGAACAAACATGTTTTCATTTGCTTTATGCAGAATTGGGGTGGAGGAATTAGCCTCAAAATTATTTTACAATATAAGGAAATTTTTGATAATGATATTTATGATTTTTTTATGGCTGACTGCAGCTTGCAGGCAGCAGCATTTATTAGTGCAAACAAGATGAAGAGCTTTTTCCATACTTTTTTTCAGGTGGCCTACTGTCCTTGACTACGTTTACTTGCACTCAAGTAACCAGGTTACTCAGATATAGCTGCTTTCTCAAATAGGCAGGGAACGAAGTTCTTAAGAAATCTGGCTACTGGAAATCCACATATATACATTCAATAAGATTTCTCCTCCATCCTCGAATTATTTTGCTGCTTTCCAGCGTTGGAAAGCTTATTTGATTTTCTACACTGCACTTTTGTGTTGTGTTTCATTTTCAGTCGGACTTTAGGTGGACTGCATCTCTCCGTAATGATTTCTCCCTCGTTCAGCCGTCTTTTGTTATGTGCATAAGCTCTCCAGGAGTAATCTACCTGGGGAAAGCTTCCAAACTGTACAAGTAGCTCCCTTTTTAAGTACTAAATCATCATCGGAGGCTGACGCAAAGGTCTCACTCTCAGACATTGGGCTTATGTCATTGTTGTTGTCATTGCTTATGTCAGTGTATAAAATTTATACACTGTGAAAGGTATGATATGGCACACCTCTAATGCAGAACACAGTACTGTAAATATTTTTACCTGAGTCTACCACAGCATAAAAAAACAATACCACCTGAGGATTGACACACACTTGCCTATTTTTTTAATTCTAAGGTATTCCTGACTAACCAGTTTTCTAAATATGATTATCAGCTTGCTCTGTAAGTGCAGGATGTTCCAAACCTATTTTGACTGTCTTTACATGAAAGAGGAAGTGCTTGTAACAAAGAGTCAGTCACATGCAACAGCAATATATGCAAAGCACCATGTACATACAGTGGTGTGAAAAAGTGTTTGCCCCCTTCCTGATTTTTTACTTCTTTGCATATTTGTCACACTTAAAAAGTTCAAATTATCAAACAAATTCAAATATTAGACAAAGATAACCCAAGTAAACATAAAATTGAGTTTTTAAGTGATGATTTTATTTATTAAGGAAAAAAA
>JAUMHL010000007.1:9065827-9186492 GCA_032362345.1 Sandelia bainsii | reverse complement strand
CTACTTGAGTAATATTATTTTGAAGTAATGCTACTCTTACTTGAGTACAATTTTTGGCTACTCTACCCACCTCTGATAACAAGAATGTGCAATTGTGGTCTAGACGTGTTACACATTTCTCAAAATTTCTGAAAACTAAAATGTTTAGACCTTTCAAATATGAAAATGCAGTATAGAGATAATATTTGTATATTTTTATGTCAGGCTAATAGTTAATTGCTGCTCATTCATAAAAATAAAAGTAAATGAAAAAGATCTCTGTTACTTAGAGACTTTGTGTGGACAAAAACAACAGCTGGTAAAGGTGGAGCTGATTTCAAGGACTTCATGTGCTGACAGGTGGTTAAGCCATAACAATACATAATGATTTATTAGCTTATATTTTGTACTGATAATATGCATCTGCAAAGTAAATAATATAATGCCAAATAAATATAGTGTAGCAATTTTTTCTTCTAAATTATAGTGGAGTAAAAGTAACATAAAATGCAAATACTCTAGTAAAGTACAAATAGGCTATCTCTGAACATAGGTCTACTGTAAATATGTCCTATAGGCCTTTACACCTTTTCCGTCTAAAGAGTATAGTGTAATGCAAAGGTATTAGTATACAATCATAATTATACTTATAATTAAACATATTTTGTTTATCTTTCTCAATGTGTTTTCTTTAGCAAATACTGAAAAACAGACTCATTACCATGTCATAACAAACAAGCACTTTGTGCTACTAACAATTAAAGATGGCTGCATTCTCACTGTCCATCCTGGATCACTGCCATCAGTGACGAGATTTGCTTAACCTGTGCTTTTCCTGCTATGACGTACCAAAATGTCTGCAGTGGAAAAGGTCTTAGCCATAAGCTAATATTTTGTGACAAATCATAAAAACTTTTATCAGGCATGTGAATCTATTTGTATTGTATTTCACAGTTTTATTGAACTTTGTGAGCAAGCAGATATCATTTTCCAGCTTCCATTTTCCTATGTTTTAAGGGACAGCAGTTATGTAGATAGTAGTAATATAAGTAATATAGTCCAGCTGGATGGATAGATAGATAGATAGATAGATAGATAGATAGATAGATAGATAGATAGATAGATAGATAGATAGATAGATAGATAGAAGTGCACAGGGGTATAAAAAAATCACTAATAAGGGCAAATATCTTTGAGTCATGCTAGGAGGGCTCCAGACATGTAAATATAGTGTCTTGGGGTCAGAATAAACATGACCATCTGTTGCTTTCCACCTCTCTGTGTCTCCCTTGTTATCTGACTTTTCACTGTGAAGTTGGTCTGTTAAACTGGAATGCAAAGAGCAGTTCCCCAGAAATGCTGGAGGGATCTGGAGACATGAAAAGTCTGCTTAAAAACACACTTTTTGACTTACAGTTGCTTACATCTAAAGCCCAAAACTGTTTGATTTAATGATACGAAATGGAAACAAAGACATCCTGGCTAGCTGCTGAGATTTCTATCACCGCTTCAGTCATGTGTGGAGGTTTTCAATGGATCTGCCAAACAATTACTCCTGAAAACTTTTGACAGTGTGATTTAGTGAAGGTCTAAATGAGTGCATGTGGAGCACCAACCATGAATTCAAGATGACAAATTATTGCATTAAATCCTTTTTCATACAGGTTTAAAATACAAAACCTGCACAGCTTTTCACGGCTTTTCACAAAACTGTGAGTAGAGGACAAAGTTCCGAAAGATATAAACAGAATATGTTGGACTTTTAGCAAAAATATTGATCAAATTCTCAGTAACATTTCTTGAATAACTACAAATAACATTCAGTATTACAGAGTACAGTGTATGCACATAATTGTTTGGCTGAAAATGTATTCCTTATCTTCCAGTCTCTACTGGAAACCAAATTTTTGAGATTAAAATGTATTCATAAATTCAGGTTTTGGTGATGTACAAGCAAGTCTGAAAGGCAAAACATTTCCTTTATTATACAAATTCAATTTCTTCTTTTCCCAGTGATGTTATTTCTTATATAAATATACAGAATGTTCCTCAAAAAACAGTAATCTCAAATATATTTCAAAGCCTCCTGTCAGCTTTATGGAGCTTGGTGTTTATGAGGTGTCACTCCGGTTAGGTGTGTTAAGAAGATTTACCTTGAAGCAGCAATTGGTGGGTTGCATTTGTCACCTGTTTTACGCTGACACACTCAATCCATTTAGTGATAGCAAAGGCACACACGATTAAGTGATGGACTAACAGCAATCTCCGGTTTAAGATGATGCAGTCTACAAATATCATTCTACTGTATATGTTTGTGAAAGATAACTATTTGCTATCTGTATTAGTATCTCTACATTCTATTAATTTAGTTGCACCATTTAAATAAAAATCATTATACTTCTATGTCAGTCATTTTCATTATACTATTTTCTTTAATCTTAAAGGGTCAGTTCACCCAAATAACAACAAACCACTATATTTTCTAGTGACGCCGAGCCATTTGTGAAGTTTCTTTACTATTTGCAAATGTTTGAAATCGTCCACTGCTGAGACTTGTGTTGCCACTATAAAGGTGAAGGAAGTTAAAATTCCACAGAAAACCAGCTCAGCGTTTCTTTTCAGAATTAATAATCCCCAGATCCCAAGTATTTTGTATAGAAGAAATAGCTCCACTGTTATACGTATTGTGGTTGCCTTCTACATCACTTTCTTGAAAATAGGCTGGAATTCACTTGCTGCATGTGAATTTAAACAATTGCTTTATTTGATGTAAATTAATTTGATTGCAGAGGGGGTCTTGTTTTTGTTGTGTTAACTACACAACCTTGTTATCAATCTATTGTTCGTAAAAGGCACTCCTTAATTGCTAGTAAAATGATAGCAAATACTGAGGGCATGCAGCTGTAACATACACAGTCCAGAGACCAAATACAGACTCTGGCACTAAGTAAAAACATCAACGACTTTAGATATTACGTCACAATGTTGGCATTGAAAAGACAGCCTTTTGTTTAAAATGGATGTTTATAATATTTGAATTAAAATACTCCCACCACCACACACAAAGTATCTTTTATGTTTAGTGTTAGCTTTTTATATAAAAGTTTGTAATTCCACTAATAGGAAAAATTCACATAAAAACACTCATTATCTTGTAGAAACTGTGAGAAAAAGCCGCAGTTTTTCAGTCTTCACGCAGAATTACAGAAGTCAATGCAAAATAAGCAAAAATGCTTGTTTGTTTAATGTTCAACAAAGGAAGCCATCTGCTTCTTTCCAATTTTTCTTTTTTTTTTCTTTTAACCATTTTCTCTTTGTTGCTTTGTTTCCTTCATAACACTTTTAAGACAGCGTGTCTCTGTGTGTGTCCCTGTGGTGAAGGGGTGGGTGCATTAAAATCATCTGTCTAAACAGTTATGTGTGTGGAGCCTGAACACCTGTTTTCTGTGGACCGGGTGTCTTGAGCTGTTAGTGTACTGTTTCAACAATAACTTAAGAGGACAAAGTACCTGTGCTCTAACCCTCACCAAGTTTCCATAACGTTTTCAGCTATAAATAATAAGAGAACAGTATTGATGTGGCATATTGGAACACATTTTAACATGATCAGACCCTCAGTGGGTTTTGAATAATGGAGGAATTAATACCTTATAGGACAGGGCATTGATATTACAGCTGAAGACCAAAGACTTTTTTGTATTGTGTGACTATTTGCTTTTCAGCTTGACCTGACAGTCTTTACTGCTAATACCAAACATGAAGCCAACTTAAAAGAAAGCAAATCCAAATGAATTAGACTTTCTATTCAGAGGACTTGATAAGATGATAATACATCAAAAGCTCCTTAATTGCCGCACCTGGCTCTGGTTGTTTGAACATTTATTTCCCCTAATATGAAAGCTTTCAGTGTATGTTACTCTTGTTTGCAGAAGTCTCTGTCAGAACATTTCAGTAATAATGACAGAGTGGGAGGGCCACTTGGTGCAACTAATAAGGACCGCGATCTAGCAGGCGATCCCACTGTGACTTTTATTTCCAAGTCCTGGAATCCGGAATCGGACTGAGTGCTATCACACATGGATTATGCTTTCTTCGCTGTTTTTTGTTTGTTTTTGCTTTAGAGGAAACTTTCTCAGCAACTGTAAGTATTTACAGACCAGATTAATTTATATAATAAGTCAATTAAAAAATGGACGTAATGTAAATATTAGCGTCTTATTCTCATAGAAATCCTTGTATAGGGTGAATAGTTCCTTTTTCATCTTTTATCGCTGGGCTTTAGTGTGTTGATTTTTTTTTTACGCGTCACTTGATCTTTCTAACTTGTCTACCTACCGGGACACATGCCTTCTGAACAGGTTATTTCTGATATATGAGCGCTCTGCAGCAGTAAACATACACCGTATTGCATCACTTAGTAAAAGCAAAATGCGAAATGTGTCAGACGCTGAAAAAATATAAACCGCGACATCCCGCAATTAGACCTATTAAAAAAAATAAAACCAGCCAATCAGCAGTCACGCAGAGAAACACGCTTCTTTGGACATTCGAACTGTTACATGGAAGTTACATTGACCAGAGGTGACTGAATGAATGATAGATACACAGCATAAAGTAACTTCAGTGTCCAAGGTTTAGTGTTGTTAGTGTAGCCTTTTCTTTCTCAGATTTTGCGATGTGTGTTATAAGAGACTACAAAAACAATTGCACTGTGTTTTAAACGATGCAGGTTGCGCAGCAGCGTTGCTGTCAACGAAACCACACGCGGTAGGTTACCAATATAACTCGTGCAGACTCCTTAATAATCAGTATTCCTTCTTTCAAGACGAGGAATAACTGACTTCAGGTCTGGCTTCAGAGCTGTACTGCATGCATTAGCAGAAAGGACAGGAATAACATTACGCCTTCACACAGACAAGGAATGTAATACCCCTGTAGTGCTACTTGTCCGTGGCCCATGCACTGTTGTAGTTGTAAGTGGCATCGTCACTTCATCTCCTAGCGCCATGATACTGTAGGCCTGCATGCAAAACTTTATGGTCCGGTGGGAAAAGGCACAAGTGCTGGCGGCATGGATGGGAATAAATCACTGGGGCAAAATTAATTTGGATAAGACAGTGTCCGATAAAGAAGGAGAACATCATGAAAAATACTATTGGTCACACTTTGTGAGACTGTGCATATAAATGAACTTAATGTGCTGTTGCAGTGTTATGGTCCTTGGAGGTCAAGTTTAGTGCTCGACTGTCTTCAGCTTCTTCTTCTTTTCTAGTGCAAGGAGATAAATGTACAGTAGGAAGTAAAGATTATAGTTTGCAAAACTGTTTTACAGGTACAGAAAAGACAGGGTATTCATTATGAGTTATGATTTGACACTATATTTCTGTTGCAAAAGTGTTCTGGAAATCACTAAGCTGAATATACTTTTTATCATTTTGGTCATTATTATTCTGTTAATGCACCAGGCAAAGTAATCTAAAATGTAACAAAAGCATCTAGACTGACATAACGTTACTGTACTTAAACATTAATGTACTTTAGGAAGACTCTCAAAATCCAGGATGACACTACTCAAAAAGGATCCTTGCCTTCTTTGCAATGGTATGAGTGTAATGCGTTTGATTTGCCAACATAGTGAAATAGTTTAAGAGTTGTAATTGTAACTGGATGTTTCCAGGTTTGAGCCTTGCATGTGACGACCTTGATCAAGCTACTGCTGACAGCTTACAGATCAAAACAGAACGGAGTGTTAATAGGGTACTACAGAAAAAAGGATCAAGGATTTGGCATTATGACTAAGACTGGGCGAAAATAGAAGAGGAGCCAGCAATCATGTAGTAAATAATGTAGCATAAATGTAGTGGATTTCTCATACAATTAGTTTGTGATACACAGTGTGTACTTAATTAGGAATAGTGATGGTGATCAACATGACATATAGCAAAATCTCCCCATTGTGTTGTCATTATCTTGTTGTTGTAGGCAGATTCCTGAACAGATTAAGTGCATCTGCACAGTTCCACAGCTAATTTGTGGTGATGACATACAGACCTAATGAGTTGCAAACTGTCTATGGAGAACAAAAGGCAGCCTGGCCGGCTAGTTATCAATTGAAACTTTAACATAAACAGAGCTTAGAATGTAATGATTTAGCTGCAGTATAGACATCTCTATTCATCACTGTATGGCAGGCATGCATAACAGTTAATAAATGGACTCAGAAGTGCATTGCAAAATATGAAAATCAGGTGTGATCTACAGGATAGAATTTCATAATAATATAAGTAGCATTTTAAACTTATAACATTTACCTTTCTAACGATTGATATTAATAAAAATAAAAACACCTCATCTGAAGACAGCTGAGCACCATGAAATACAATTGAGGTCAGAAATGCAAAGACATTCAACTGTCAAAGTTTAATCCATCTTAGTTTGCTTAGCAGTCACACAGACACTGGATTTCTTCAGCGCAGGTTAACTGAATGAATTAAACTAAAGACAAACATCCTCTTTCATTCATCAGAACAGCAAGTTAATAATAATAATAATAATAATAATAATAATAATAACCTTTTGCTTATTACTAGAACCATATTGTTTGATTGTGTTTGCTGTTAAGTGGTCTCAGTTCAGCAACTTTGACACTTGCAAGCAGAAAAAAAATATTTATTCAAGCTTAGTGTACAGTATGTGTTTTTGTTTCAGTTTTACAGATGCTAAAATTGAACTTAACTGTTTTGCAATATACAAAATACTGTTTGCAACCAGGTTTTCAAGTGGACTAGTCAGAGCCATGATTTGCTTGCTAAGATGGACTTCTCTCCTTTGGACTATAAATTCTATTCCTTGCACTTTTGGAATGGCAGTAATTGAACAAACAGGTATGTCTATAAATGTGTTTGTTTTTAATGTGAGTGGGTTTGTTTTTCAAATATGGAGTATGTAAAAATGTGATGATTAAAGGCTTTTTATTTTTCTTAACTGTGTCACTATTCGATGTGTAGTGGATAAATGTTCATGCTCTTGTTAAGCTAAGCATAACTTGTAGGTTTCTGTTTCATAAAACATATTACAGTTTATTTGTAATGGTAAACCACCCTTCATAAAGCCATTTGATTTGAAGAAAAAGAGTGAGTGTAATGCATTTAAACCATAACTTTAGACTTATAAAAATATTTATGGGATTCATAAAGTCACTTTCTATATAATTTTCATTCAAATAGATGTGCACTAGATCTTTACTACACTATCTAAATTACATCTCAGAGTGCTATGTCTGTCTGAATTTAGTTTTTAAAATTAATTGGAAAACTAAAATTGATTTTCTGTTCTGATCTGAGTTTCTCCCAAAGAGATTTTGTTTTTAAAATTAAAAGAAATGCACTGGGCAAATTAATAAATGATTCAGCTCATAATTTTCTTTGCTATAACATTAGTCTAAACCGATACAAAATATAAATGAACATCTCTAATGAGCATAAACAACTTCTTGGTGACTTTTCTCTAGATGGCTCATGTCCCCATCTGAGTGTAGAGGAACACAGGTTTTCTGATATTTTAGATCGTCCCCTGGAACTCACAGGTACGTACTGAGTGAACAGAGTTGATTAGTAAATAAGTCAACACGCGTCTGTTTAAATCCGGTAACAAGCTGTAACTGTGTTCACAGGATTTGATCTCACAGAAATGTTCCTTCTTCGAAAGGGAACAGTCATGGAAGACCTGCCGTCATATCGTTTAGGAAGCAGTCCACTCATTAAGCCAACAAAGTGAGTAGCATGCACATGGATGTTAACATGCATGTATGTTTATTATTTGCATAATTTGGATTCAAATGACCATGACCCAGTCAATAATCTTCAAATGTACTGCTTCATTTCTACCATTCTATTGTTTTTGTTATGAACCTGCAATACAATACAAGCTTGCCATATGATGTACTCACTTATGTGGTCATGGCTATGAACAGTATCAAACTGCAGTGTTCATTTAGATTAACACCTAGGCTATTACTAAATTGGTTCATCATGCAAAGGTTCTGAACATAGAACCTCTACATGATATATCCTGATTATTAACCCGCAATGTTTGTCAGGGGTTGGGGTGAATAGGTGTTACAACACAGGACTTCCTAACCAGAGATTGGCGTTGGAGTCCAGTATAAAACAACCCGTCTGTTGCTGTTATTGTAAACAGTAATGTGACAAATGTGACAAATGTCATGTGAAGTTAAGGAAGCAGTCATTTTTAAGGCAAAAATTCAACATTTTCACTGCCTTTCAGTCCCAACAAAATTGCTTTGTTTGCATGGTTATAGTCCAGTCACGTGATGGAGGGCATTTAATGAATGTCATGTGAAGTTAAGGAAGCAGTCATTTTTAAGGCAAACATTCATTTCTATTAACCCTAACCATGTTTATTTAGTGCCTAAACCTAACTGAGGTGTGTTTGTTCCTAATTCCAACCAAATGGAAATGTTTGTGGGGTTGTTGTCCAGCATTTGTGACTGTTTAGAGTGAAAGTAAGGGGTGAAATTGTGCCTGCCTCCGTATGCGGGAGTGTGTTTACAGCAAACAGTCATAAGGGTTGCATAAGAGGGTTTGGGGAAATGACCTGTGTGAGCTTTAAAGCTGGAGGACTTGTTGGTAAGACCGTATGAAACTAAAAAATAAATAACTAAGATATTGATCTTGTAGATCTTGATATTATAGATCTCTATTATGCAGACCATGAGGAGGGTTTAAGTCTGTTTCCATTCAGAACTAAAGATATGGCACAAATTAAAAAGAAAATACAGTGTAGAGCTAGTGGAAAAGGATTGACGACTGAAGCAACACATATATATCCTGCTCACAGTAATAGGTGTGAGGTGTGCTGTAAGACAGGGAATAATTTGTTCACAATTAATATATATTACATTTATTATAGAAATTACCTAAGGGCAAAAGATGAGAAATACTTTAAAGCAATTGAAAAAAAAGTATGAGTATGCATAATAAGACAGGAATATTAAAATAACTACATAAATGATACACTCAGGTCCCATTTACTGAGGATTTTTATTTCCCTGGTCAGCTAGTGGGACTGCTCTGTGACTTCACCTTGATGCTGATATAATGATGTAGCAGGACTTTGAATTTGATATAATATTTATTGAGGCCAATTAATTTACATTGAGTCGTGTCAGTTGTATTAAGAATAACCAGTAGAACATATGCAACTTTAGTAGTTACCAGATTTGGCTTTACAGTGATGTTTGGGATTTTAAAAAATGTATTTGGAGATGTTCATTGTTTTATGTCCTTAAGTTGTAACTGTGAAAGAGAACACTTTGTCATTCTTCCGGGAGAGGAGAGTATTTTTAGTATTTTTACATGACACGCAGCTGTAAACATTTACTGCCACTCTCTCTCTGGCTAGGTGAGAGAATCTTTGTGCCAGGTGATTTGTGATCTGCCTCCCTGTTCAGTCAGCCAGCCGAAAATACATTTACTTCAGCCCTTCCCTTAGTCTGGGCCCATAGATGCTGGTTCTCAATGACACTGCTGACAGTGTCATTGGTTATAGTGGTGAGACTGCAATCCCTCTCATATCCAATTATCTAAGTACTTTGACAGGCGATACTGCATGTCAGCTGAGAAAGGAAGGTGAGGGCAATTGCAAGAAGCAGGAGGCCTCTCTGCCCCTGCCACAGCCACTAAAACATTGCTCACTTAACTTGCAGGATATGCAGCGATAGATGCTCAACTATCTAGATCTGGCTAATGTTCTGCCAGTTCCTTGGCACAGTCTGTGTTATGGTGCTTAGATCAGAGCTGACACACTCAAGAAACATTTGTGTAAAGTAACAAATTGAGCTATAAAATGTAACATGTATTCATAATGTCCTTCAAAACAGTATTAAACACAGTGTTGCATTTGTTGTCTGTCGTTAGAAACATATATTTGGCCCCTGTACACATTACAATTGATATTAGCAAAGCAAGCAAGACGACAGTGTCAAATAACATGGTCTGTGTGACTATCATCAAAGCAACTAGTAACAAGTAATGCTAAATGGGAATTGTATTTACATTCATGTGTAAATGCTGAAGATTCAATATACTTGAAATGTAGATACAAAGCAGCCATTGAGGCTGCAATATAGGGTATCAAATCACCAGGGTTTGTGTTTGTTTACTAGTCTGTGGTTTCAATGGTTTGTGACTGTCTCGTCAGCTAATTAATAATATGGGCTTTTCTGTCAATACTGTACAGCTGACTTACTCTTTTTTGAAGTCACAAGCATCTAAATTGTAACTCTAAATGCTTTTCTGGTTAGAAATACAGTTTTTCACCCTATATGACAAAGTCAGTGACTTATCAGCCTGTGGCCTCAGTATGTAGTGCTTTAATTTACCTGGATTTACTGTCAAAGTTATATTCAGGGATTCAAAATTGTTTAAAAGTCATAGCAGCATTTTAATACGATTCTACATATAAACAAATTCATACCCTATGTGACAAATTACCACTGGATTTATTTTATGGCATGTACTATAGTCATTGTGGCACATCACACATTTTTGAAAATGTTTGTCTGTGCAATAACGCTATTGCAGTGCTATCTCTCCATTAAGCAAAGGAATATTTACACTGGAATGATGATATTATTGCAGTCTTACACATCTCAGCCACACACATTGCTACTCATTTGCATAAAGTGATTTCTCTGGTAAAATATATAAGCATTTGATTTGGCTCAATCACTTCTATCATGTTGGCAAGCACAGCACTTCCATATATAAACAGGAAGGAGGACTCATGCTGAGAGGACGTTATAGTCCTTGCTAGCATGAATGATGCATTTAGCGTATAAACTGACATGTTTGAGCCCACTTTGATCTGTTGGAGGATTAAGTGTCAGTGATAGGGGTGAGAGCCAACTAGGCTAACATTTGAGGTTTGATTGTTTCAGCTACAGCAATCTGATTCCACTGACTCATTTAAAAGTATCCTTCTGGATAGGATTTCTTCCAAGTTAAGGCACTAATGCCACTACCGGGAGATTCTCTACCAGACCGGTAGTGTTGTTGTGACATTCTGTCAAACCATTGTCTCTGATTATACAAGGGGTAGTTTCAGCCAAGCAAATATGTACAGTCAAAGACATGTTCCAAGACTAGTGATAGTTTCCAGAGAGCACATGGCCTTTCCTTATAAAAAATGGAATTAGTTCTGATTATAAGTCGTGTGCATCCCTAGTGTTGTTCTGTGATCTTTAGTGATTCCACTGATTTATGCTATGCATGTGAAATATTTTGCAATATACAATATATATGCACACTTTCTTCTTTTTAACATGTCTTGCTGCTGTGTTTTTGTTTTTTTTTGGCTCTAAGTTGGCTTGGAACGATGCCCCATTACTTCACATTGTAGGATCCAACCTTATATTACACAAACAGCACATGATTTGCACTTGAAGAAAATATTCCTACTGAATGTAATCCAGGAGGCATTTACATAACATTTGTCAGTGCAAATTAGCTATACATCAATGGAACATCAAGTGACAGTGTTGGCAAAATCACTTTCTGTATATTGTAAAAGCATAACATGGGAGCACGGAAAATGAATACAAATCCAGTTTGTTCACTCATTGTCACTTATTAAGACAAAAATGATAATGACACATGCAGAGTACTGTTTTTGCAAAGAATCTGAAAAGATGTTTAAACCAGCCTGCATCAAGATCCGGATTTATTCATTTAGCCACACAAACCATGAACACAAGGTCAAGAACTTAAACATTGTGGAACCTCAGAAATCAAGTGTGACACATTGTAGACAGACCATGTTTTGGAGTAAAAACAGACTTATTTGCGGACTTTATAAAGAAAGGTTAGATCTACAGGAACCTAACAAAAAACAGCCGTGCAGTGCAGAGTATCTAAGCTCCATTCAACCTGCTTAAGTTTATTATGTTCCATAAATTGCTGTATATAGTTCTCTCTCGTATTTGTTATTTCCTACCTCTTATAACAATATGCAATACATGCGGTGCAAACAGTTACTGTATGGGCAGCATAGAAATATTCAGTGTTGAATTTACTTTATAAATTCTCATTTTAATAAATTGCCGTGCCACTTTTCATGCTGAATTGTAGATCATATAGTCCTTTAGCCCACAGGCAACAAATAACCTTTCCTGTCCTCGGGCCTCTTAGAGAAGCATTTGATTTTTTTCAGTAGCTTTAACTTGGTGTATTTATCATTTTAGTCATGTACCATTTACACTGAAATCTCTACGAATTTGCGGGACACAATGGAAGAGGGTGTGACGCTCTGAGAGAATACGAGATGATATATTGGAGTGAAAACTAATTTCCAACCTGTCTGAAGAAACTCTTTCTCCCTCCCTCAGGCTGTGCTCCCCCTTCTCAATGACCTTATCATTGCATTATTATTATTTTTGCTGATCATGATTTATTATGTTTATTCTCTTTCACTTTTGACTGTTAATCTGAGTGTGGAGTTACAGGTAGGGTTAGAATATTTTGAAGGTGTAATTTTTTTTTACGCACTGTATAAAATTAGGAAGGGAGTGCAGGTGTGGGCTGAGAGATGAGTTACTGAACATGCTGTAATTCATTTGAGAGTTGGTGTGATTTGAAATATGATGTTGTTTTTCCTATATATTCCCTATTTTCTCTGCATATTTTTCCTCTGCTGGAACACATTTTCAGCTATGAACACAAAATTGTTATTTGGCTTTACAGAGCTGCTGAGGTCATACACATAAACTTATTACCGCATTGCACTAGGCTTCTGTAACCCTATAACGTAGCACATGGTATCTTGGTGAGGTAAAAAATTGACTTCTGTGACTTTGGATCAATTTCTATACATTTTCATTATGTGAATGACAGTATAAAATTCATCAAGCTAAATGGAATCAATTTTGTCAGGTTTACTTATGTGAATGTCTGCTGCAGGAGAATACTGAAATGTTTTATTGATCATTGAAGTTTATTGGCTGGTTCATTGTTGAGACAGTGAAGGCTTCAGAAGAGATTATATTCAGTATTGAGAAATGACACCTGATTTCACGATATTGTTATCTTACATTTTTTATTATATTTTATTGCTAGATTTAATCTTTATATTTTGTGATTGTGTTACGTGGTGTTTTTAGGTTCATATTTCCAAATGGGATTTCAAGTGAATACTCCTTTGTCACCATCTTCCGGGTAAGACGGACTACAAAAAAAGATCGCTGGTATCTTTGGCAGATTTTCGACCAGTTAGGAGGTACTCAGGTGGGTTTTACTGTATGCGTTAATGTCAGTATCAGCATCTATGCTAGTATATATGATGGGATATACACTCACTGGCCACTTTATTGGGTACAATAGTAGATTAATCATCATCTTTCTGACAGTTTCAACAAAAACTGAGAAATTATGACCTTGTAAATGTAGAACTCATGGCAGTGATGCTGTATTGGATTGCATTCAATTGTGCAGGTGTATCTAATAAATATATGTATGTAAACAAATGTATATATCCTATTTTTCTCTTCTTTGCTCCTCAGGTATCTGTAGTGATTGATGGTGGTAAGAAGGTGGTAGAATTTTCCTCCCAGGGCCTGAAGAAAAACACTCTCCGCTACACATTTAAGAGCCGTGACCTACATGCCCTCTATGATCGCCAGTGGCACAAGCTTAGCATTTCTGTGCAGAGAAACAATGTCTCCATTTACTTGGACTGCAAGCTAATAGAAAGGAGACAGACTGACGAGAAGGACAGCATTGACCCCAGTGGGCGCACTCTCATCACCACACGAGTGGAGGATGGAAGGCCTGTAGACGTATGTTGTTAATTTTGTCCAAACATATTTTGTTTGCCTTTAACTAAATCTACACAGTGTTACTTAGGGATTTATTAGTTTTACATCTCTTAGTCAAGTAGTTTTGTTTCTGTTGCCCAATCTAGTGTCTATCTTAACCAAAATCTTGGAGTGCACTCACGGATCTTTTAAAAGGCATTTAAAACATGCTTGAGGGCATGTTTTCGTAATCTGTGTAAATCCTTTATTGTGACATGTGGGTTATGCTCTTTCTTAGAGATTAAAAAAACATTAGGACAGCTGTGCCATTTGGTCACCCAGTGCATCTGAGCAGAACTTGGCTTGTAGCATTAACAGCTGACTTTTAACTCATGGTATGACTTTTACAAAAAGAAAATGTAGAGTTTGAGTTGTGCTCTGAAGCAGCTGCAATTCATGCAGATGTTGAAAATTTTATGATGATGAACTGTTGCAGACAAAGGGGAATGGACAACTTCAAGATAGAGGAGCTAGCTGTTTAACAGGCTGTACTGTCTGTTGCCTGTGAAGAGCAGACCTTTGTCAGTTAAAAGGGTTATGATGTGTTGATGAAACTATTGTATGATGCTGTAGTGGTTAATGTGAGCTCTTTTTCACAGATTGAACTGAAACAAATTCTCATCTATTGTGACCCTTATATGGCTGAGATGGAAAATTGCTGTGAACTACTGGACCCAAAGGTAAAATGATTTTATATCTCACTGCAACACCAACACTCATCAATTTATCAACATATCATATAAAATTTGATATAAAATGCATTGAATAACTAAAGAAATAAATGAGTGGCTATGATATACATTGCCTTAAAAATCTAACTAGGTTGCTGAATTAAGCAGATTTGCCACGTCTTGGTGTTGTCCATGGGGTATGTGCCCCCTGATAGAAACGTAATAACAGAGATCTTCCATCATCATATAATCAATAAGAGCTAATGTTACAGTTATTTTAAATGGAGGAATGACCCTTGACCCCTTACCATTACATGTCTCCTTAAGCATGCTGTCATGTCAGTGTAAAGTTACACCCAGAGAACTGTCATAACCTCAAGAAAGACTTCTCATGGACTTATAGCTGTTAGTCTGCTTAATACTCTGATTACACAGAACAGATTTTATATTCGTAATTTGGAGTGTGACTTATAGTGTGCCACCTAAAACCCAGGTTACTTTGGTTCATGTGCTGAATTGCAGTGTAGTTTGGAGGTGTTTTGTTGTTGCCTTGTAGCAAACATCACAAAGAAATGGGATCTAAATGGTGAAATTTCTGTATTGATCCAGTGTGAAGCCAAGAGGACGTTTAATAGGACTTCCTCTCCCCCAGTCACAGAGCAGCTCCCCCAGATGCTGTCTCAGCCGGTCTCAGAGTCAATTGACAGATGTCACTGTCCAGCTGAAAAGGTACAATCAATTCCACCCAACAAAGGCCTCTAATTGAGTAAGTGTAATGTCTGTCGTAACTGAAAAAACACTGATTTACACAGAATGTACTCAGGCTTTTACAGGCACTAAACAGTCAGTTAAAAGACATTTATTCCAACAGTATTTTCCTTCGGAGCCAAACACATCCATTCTTTTAGCAAACACAAGTATACTTCTCCCAGGTATTGTATATTTGCTCATTGCTATAAAGTTGTGAAAAGGTGAAGGATTCTTTTAACTATAAATATTAATGTTGGATTAAAATGCAAATTCAGACTTGAAAGGTTCAAGCTCTCTTTGATGGTCCAGCTCCAAGGTGATGCCCAGTTCCTCACTCTTTTACGATTTTTAAATTTGGGGGTAAGTTACAAACAGAAAAAAATGCCAACAGAGACCAACAGTTAAAGTATATGTATCCATGTATGTCCAGGACTGTATTTATTTATGACATAAATGTGTCTCAAATGTTTTTAATCCTAATAATTTCTGCACAGGGAGATGTTGGTCTTCCAGGGACGGTTGGTCTGCCAGGACAAGCAGGGTATAAAGGAGACAAGGTACAGACATTTTTAACAAAGCTAACATACGGTACATATTTTTGTTGTTTGTATTACTTATGGACTCACCAATGATGTTCCACTGCGGCAGTGGGTTTTCTCTGTGGTCAGTACCACTGGTTATCCAGGACGTTTGTGAGGTCTAAATATCAAAGAAGAGAACAAGTCCCTGTGAGACAAATTTATACTTTGTTCTTTGTTCTTTTTGACGAAGTTTTATGTTCCTCAGGCAAAGTCCTTCAGAGACTCTACAGTGCTGTACAGTTACTCTCACAAGTTCAGTTGTCTCCTAAATCTCCAATATCTGCGTGAATTCAGAAATCATTAATTTGCCTGATCACTAGAAAAACAGATATAGCTCACATTAAGTTCAAATAAGTGGGTGTTATGTTGGTTGAAGCACAGCAAAAACAAAGGAGCCACCAAATATCCAGACAAAAAGTCTTATTTTTCACTAGACAGATTACATCATTTGGAGTATGAAATCCACTTTCAGCTGCCCATACAGGGCGAAAAACAGAACCATGTGAGAATGCATTCGACGGAATTTGTAGGGATGATAGTACAGGTGGTGGTACTGTATGTCTAATAGGAGCAGATGGCTTTTGGGTTCAGTGTCCTAATTACTGTCATGTGACTTTGGGATTAAGATATGCAGGAATCATTTATTCTTCAAAGACATAAATGCATATATGACTGTTTAAATTATCCGTAACTGTTGAGTAGAGCACAGGATTATTTTAACTTTGGACATTGTGAGTTGTTCTTAGTTATTACTTCTCTGACTACTACTGATATACTCTTTATTGTTATGTGACAACCATGCACTAAATAATCATTGATCTCACTATAATTTTGAATATTATATTCAAAACTGTGTGTTGTGGTATATAGCAACAGACTGTATTAATCACATTTGTAATGGTTTTATAAATGGCCACTAATGATTCTTAATTGACCTAACAGGGATCAGCTGTCAAGCTGTAATGTGACTGTGAATTTGCACCTTGAGTGTGTTGGTGCTGCTGATTATTATAATTATTTGCTGCTAATCAATATGTCATATTCATTGACTAATAATGTATCTGGCAGTTTAACATTTCACAAAAGGATATCTGGTATAGCAGACACTGTGAAATGTTTTCAGTATGTTAAGCTTTTGCAGATAGACATACTTTGCTAGCTAAGTTTTTAAGCTCAAGCTGAGAAGAAGAAGCCAAAGAGATCTTTAGAACACATCTCTTGTGTGTGTTGTGTACAAAGAGCATGTTTAAAATGTCCTTAGTAGCAGATTACTGAGCTGTTGCAGTAATCAACAATAATGTAAACAAATGTTTCAGGAGCACAGGCCATTGCATTTTTTTTGTCATTATTTCTACAGGCCATGTCTTGTGCTATGAGTCAGTGGCTCATACTGTTAACACCTGAAATCTAATTTCAGGTCTTCAGCAAATCAATAGTTGGCGCCATTTATTTACTTATTGAACAACAAAATTCATAACAAATCCTATTATACTCTTGAACAATAAATCAATGAAGGTAAGCAAAAACATGTTCTGGGACTACACATTTAAGACTGAGACCTCTTGACAGTCGTAAACTGGCACAACGAGCAATCAGGTGATGACAATCTTCTTACACTATATACAGTATATCCACAGAGCAGGGGTGAAGGTATCGCAATTCACTTTCCAAAGAAGACTTCATGAACAAAAACACAGGCCATACCCCAATATACAAACTCCTCACCAGGAGTGAGAATCAGAAAGTCAGGTTGGCATTGGCAGACAAGTAGAGATGAGTCATAAAAGATCAGGAACAAAGTATAATAGACTTATGGAGATCATGATTAACCTCCAGCAGAGTGATGGAAAATGTGGAAGAAGAAAGAATCTGCTCATGATCTAAACCATTAAACTGATCTGTGAAGCACAGTGGAGGTAGTATTGTAGCATGGGTTTCAGTGGCTGCTTCTGGAAGGGATTCTGTAACTCTTGATAGTAGCTGCAGAATGAATTCACAGGTGTATAGAAACATTTTGTCTGACTGTTTACAGAGAAATGCATCAAAACTAATTGGGAGGAGCTTCATCATACAGCAAGACAATGATCCAAAAAACTAAATTCAACCTAAGACATCTTAAACTGGAAGGTTTTAGACTGGCCAGGTCAATCACCAGGCCTTAATCCAACTGAACATACATTTTACGTGCTGAAACAGTGAGGTGAGAAAGTCCTCAAAACAAACAACAATTGAAGGAGGCTGCATGAAGAGTATGTCAAAAGAAGAAATCAACAATTTGGTGATGTCAGTGAGTCACAGGCTTGATGCAGTTATTGTAAGGAAGGAATTTGCAATCAAATATTAAGTTTTATTTAGTTTACTTTAAGCTATCCAACTGTTCTAATGCCTTTGGTCACTTAAAATTGGGTGATCTGATGAAATGAATTATCTTAATTATCTTATCTATTATAATGAATATCCAAATACTGGAGGTGATTATATATTCAATTATATTTCAATTGCAGTTTAATATGCAATTTTTTGTTCACTGTGGCCTCTGCATGCTTCATACTGTTCTACTGTTGCAGTCTGTTTGAAGTATGACCCTCGGTCATTGTGTTTAGGGACATCACATCTTTCTCTAAATTCCTGGTGGTGTTTTGGTTGATTGATACTCAGAAACACTTCCACCAGTGATGCCTGTCAGCTGGAATGCAGCTTCGCTGACCCACTAAAGGTTGCTGTTGCACTAGCAGATGCTATTTTTAATCACTATACCATGACAGCAGTTGTTTAGATCTCTCTCATTGTTTAGGTTTAGAACCTGTAGCATTAGAATAAATGAATAAAAAATGGATTTTAAATAGCAGCTTTGTATTAGGATTTAGGAGTTAATAAATCATTTATTTAAATGATGAATGAAATCCATATTTTTACAGGCATCAGATCGAGTGCTACTCCATCAATTAGACAGTGGTGTTTTGTGATAATTTAATTTGCCAGATTTGGGGCTTTAATGACTTTGCACACAAACTACACTTGCTGTGTTTGATTGTCAGATAGCCATAAGTGCAATAGTTTTGGCAATGCATCATGTTACACATAAATAATATGGTAAGAGTTAAAGTTACAGGATGTTTGTTTTAATAAACATTCTGTGCAGTATGAGATTCATACACATTAGCTAATATTTAAATTCTAGTAAACAACTCGATCACAATCATGATTTAGAGCAGAAACAGGCCTGAAAACAAAATGTGTCCCTTATCGAGTGAATGTTTTCATGTCTTGAGAGATTTGCAGATGTTGCCACAACCACTGAGAGGAAAACAGCAGAAAAAAAATATTTTGAGCCATCTGTTCTATTTATCTTAAACATCATATTTTGACACAGTCATGTGTAGTAAATTGTTTATATTTATTCACTTCAATTCTGTTCCACAGTATTGTGTCTGGTAAATTATGGTAGCAGTGCACTTCTGTTACAGCACATTTAATTTGTATTGATCCCTAAATTCCCAGTGACAATTAAACAGATTTTGTTTTAAGATTTACATTACAATACATTAAAAAGCAGGTAACAAAGTCCTAGCAAATAGGAGACTTTCAATTACCAACATGAGTATCTCATTCTGACTTTTTTTTTTTTGTGAGAGTATACTTATTAACAATTTAGCTTGACTTTGTAGAGATTAATCAAAGACATCTGGGCAATTTAGAGCATTTAAAACACACATAATGAGAACTCCAGGCCAATCATTGTGACCTACACAGAGGGTTTCTTGGGAAAGCATGTGGGGATTACAGTAGCTGTGTTACTCCAATAGAAAGTACTATCCTGCATTACAGTGTGAGTTTGATGAAGGATTCTAATGCACTGCAAAGGGATTAAACAGCTATGATTAATCCAGAATCCCTCAGGAAATTGAACAGATAAGTAGTGGGTTATAAGAATGCAGCTTACTTGAAAGGAAATCCATTTTCTATGGCCTTGCACATAAACCTTGGTATTACTAGATTTACACTTCCTGCATGTACATGCAAAAGAAAAAAAACACAGGCATGATGAAATTAAAACTTTTTCCACTTGTACAATACCCTTAATTTGTTTTGCAGCATTTACACCTATCCAGCACTTACGGCTTGTGTTTTCAATTAGTATATTATATTTTATAAATTGAATAATACCAGGGATGTTATATTTTATTATTGCACTGACAAAGAATTGTGATTAGCTGTCAAACCCTTCTATGGTTTTTATTGTATTCATCAGTGTTAAAATGTTGATGGAAGAATTAACAGAATCATAAATATAGTTTCCTTTATGAATTTTACAGGAAATTTAGGTCTTTTTGTTGTTGATGAATAGCATCGGCAGCTGTTGTTGTCTTCACTGATGTACTGTATTTTTACAGATTAAATACTAGGCTCTGTATTTAAAGTAAGATTAGGATGTTTTCTAGAATAACTGGTAAAATATCAGTTGGTTCATAATCCATAGCAGAGAAATAGTTCTCAGTTGTCAGGTTTGACCACATTTTCTTAGTCTTTCCCAGCGATCTATTGAGTTCTAACAACGGTGCTTGTAATGAAGATGTGACCATGAATGGGCATCATGTTTAATTAGATTCTAATGCAGCAAATTTTGTGTTAGTTTAATTTGTTGAATAACTATCTACTTCTATCTTCTTTCTCTTAGCAAATTGTGGATAATCTCTCTTTCTCCGCCATTGTGTCTTGTCCTCTACTGCCCTGCACAATTTTGCCCCTAAGACAATCAAACTTTTGTTTCTTTTTTTACCCTGTTCTGTCCTCTTTTTTTTAGTTTTACAGTTATTAAAATAATACAGTGCGCCCTTAACAAGGCTCAAATGTGTGCTTTCCCGTTGTTGGGAAATAGTATCCTGGTCTGCAGCTGCTGAGCTACTGTGTAACCAAGAACTGAAAGAACAGCTGTAGAAGCAAGATCACTGATGAAATGACAAACCTTCATAAAGCTATTCACTAATGTGCGAACGAGAGACCTTTCACTAACTGTTGTGTGTGTTGTTTCTGTCACAGGGAGACAAAGGGGAGAGCGGGCCTTCAGGAAACCCGGGACATAAGGTAGGTTATTCACTGAAGAAACTGCTTAAAAACCTATGTGAAATTACCTTTTATAGCATTCCTCCTAAATCTGTGACATGGACTCATTTTTTTGTTTCTTTGTCTATAAGACATTTTGTTTAAGTTTGATTTGGTTTACTACATGGCTTTCAAATCCAGTGAATTGCAGGTGGCACTTTTTGTTTAGTGATTTATGGAAACTGTCACTGGCTCTCGCTGAGATGATTTTCTAGCGTCATTGGATTAAATGATTGGCTTGCTTTGTGAAGACCACAGCAACACAGAAAACAACGTAATCTCAAAATCAAATTAAACCAACAAGTGGCTGCCTGGTTGACGCATGGAAGAGTGGTACTGCTGCAGAGCCCCAAGTTTATTTTCCAGTGGCAGTGCTTCTGGCTTGGCCAGTGGCCACATTGGACACAGTTGGCAGTATTACAGGGTAGGAGGCCAGTAAGGGATCATGTCCTTGTCACTGCTCTAGCAACTTCTACTAGATGGTCTGGCTGCCTGTGCAGAGGGGGCTGGGATCTCACTGTGGACGTAAGCGTCTCAGTTATGTCCTCTCAGTCAAGCTCTTCACTGTTGACGTGCATAACTTTCATAACAGTCTACACCCTCGCCAGGCCAACAGTGGAGGTTTGGAGTGACAGACATTAGCATGGAGTTGGACAGTTAAATTGGGAGAAAAATGTGTCTACCTTTAACAGAATCTTTCAGACTGGCTCAATTCTTAACTAATAATTCACTGATGCGCAAAATTAGATACATTATACTGCGGTGACTATTTTGGTATTTATTTGGTATTGATATTCTGATCAGTAACACTGATAACTATCAAATTAGGCATCTCCAGGCAGTGCAGGTCCGGGCATCAGGAAACACCATTTACTATAATGACAGTATAGGGTTTGCTGTTACCTTGTGTTGATGTATGTCTTCTAATGTGAAAATAATAGAAGAAAGGGTTAGGACTGTGATTCCATAAAAAAATACAAAAAAAAAAAAAAAATATATATATATATATATATATATATATATATATATATATATTTTATTACATTCATTGCATCCAATACTGTAGATTGCTGTGGAAGTACTTTCTGCATCAGCAGTAAACAGGATCATTCCTGAATGAGGAAGATGGCTTAATCCTGGACCTATATCCATTGAAGCTGTTAAGCTCACTGTGGGCTGACACATTTGCTTGATACGTATAATATGGGATAACCCTTAATGCACAACTCTCTCCACTTGTACTGTCTGAGATGAGGTTCAGGGGCCAGCTAAAGCTCTTTTGTTACACAACAGT
This sequence comes from Sandelia bainsii, assembly GCA_032362345.1. Taxonomy (NCBI): domain Eukaryota; kingdom Metazoa; phylum Chordata; class Actinopteri; order Anabantiformes; family Anabantidae; genus Sandelia; species Sandelia bainsii. The sequence continues at coordinate 9,164,244 of JAUMHL010000007.1, read as the reverse complement.
GCACAAGAAGAGTCAAGAGCAGTAGCAGTAGTATTGATATTGATGCCATTGCACAGCTCCACATCTTGTTGTCATCAATAAAGCATTTTGTGTTCCAGAGATGTCTCATAAAACCATGTTTTGTTATATTATGTACACGTTAGTGTGTATCTGTAGTAATATTACACTACTTTTTTTTAATCTATAAGAAAAAGTTCTGTACAGACAGCATAAGGCACGTCTGGCTTGGAGAAAACCTAAAACACCCACTTTTTACAGGATCTTCTTGTAGCAAATTAAAGCAGCTGTCAGTTTGTTATATTATAATAATAATGATATGATTAGCCTTCAACACAACACTAAAATGTGGCAGTTTTTCTGAGCTTTACTCAGCAGTTAAGGTCATGAAACTGTATGTGTAATAACAGGGCCAACCAGGTCAAAGAACATTTCTGGCAGAGTGTGTGGAAAGTACAGTAGATGCCTGGTAGCTTGAGAAGAATCAGATGTTATAGTTGTGGAAATAAGCCCCCAACAGCTTGTTACTAAACTGCATGTGCATGTTGTGGACTTTGCTGAAACTGAAATGATGCATTGAGATCATAAAGGAAACAGTTGTGCTGTGAGTTTGGCATTTGATTACAAAGTGTGCTTTTGTATCTGTATGACCGTGTGTGGTTTTTCACTTAGCTCAGTAACTCAGAAGGAGTTATAGGTTATTTCTTGAGTTTGTGAGTTACTGGTTACTGTTTGTGTCTTCTATGAATTGTTGCATTTAGAAGTTGTCCTTTCGCTGTGGCATACAGTATTGTATACTGGATATAATGTAGATTCATTTTTGTAATAACTTGAAACTTCTATAAATTCTTAATGCTTTTAATGAGTTAATATAAATAAAATAGGTAAGTGGAAATTTAGTAGAAATATGAATGTGACATTTATCTTATGTGATTAATATAACAAGATATAAAACAATTTTCAGAAAAATTGTATTATACCTTAATCTTGCTTTGAAATTACAGTATGCCTTCTTGAATCCAATATTACTTTAGAGGAAAATGGTATTAAAAAATAGTGTGAAATCATTCAGACGTACTGAGCATAAAAATGAAAAAAGTATGAACTTTTCAAGGGTCTTTTCTTTGCCTTTTAACTTTCAATCTTGTCATTGCAGGGGGAACTTGGATCAGAAGGGCAAAAGGGAATCGATGGGGAGAAGGTAAGTACTACTATCTCCAGCAGACATATATTCCATACATAGCACATCAGCCAGATCTAGTTTCGTCAGGGAATCAATTCTTATAGGCTTTTCATTTTGTGTGATGCCCTGGGGGTAGGAGTTTTTGTGTTGCTGTTTTCAGGTGCCTGTCATATCTGAAGTAGATCTTACTGTGCTCTAGTCCGCAATGTCCTTCTGCAGTGAAATTAATTGATACATATACTATAGGCTTGGCATACTAATGGACTAAACTAATTTTTTAAATTACTGTAAGCTCCTTCTGTGTCATTTCAGGTTAAATTTTATTGCATGCTTTTTAATCTGACTGCAGTGATGAAACTAATGTATGTAATGACAGTAAACCAAAAAAGCAAAAAAGTACTCATAAGGAATGAATATGCATCAGAAATTCTTCTTCGATCTTTGTGAAATTGTTTTAGCCACAAGCACATTAGTGCAGAAAGCTTTAAAGTATTAGATAGATCAAAGGATTTTTTTTTTATTGTACAGCATTTGTTTGGCCACAATCTCAGTAAATGGGAGCTGTGCAGATGGCCAGTTTAAAGTGGCTTAGTAAAAGGACTCATCTCAGTCTCCCCCTTGAGTAGACAAACAGCTGCCACAGAAATCAGCCTTCCTATGTGCAGGCTGTGGATGTAGACCTGCCCTAACAGTAACTCCGGAAATGAAAAAACGTACGTTCAGCTGAAAGCCTACTGACCAAATTACTACCAACAAGAGTGTTATTTTGTACAATCTGCTGAATAAAATATTATTAAAATGTTACTAGGATTCTTTGGATCATTGTCAGGATGTAGTAAAACAAATAATTTAGAAGAAGTTGAGTCAATCTTTTGTTAATGTCTGTGCAGTCTTCTTAAAAGTTTAAATAATTTGCTCGATTCCCTCAAAAACTGTCCAAATATTTAGCTTTTTGTGTCCCTCAGTTTTCAGACTGCTGTTACATAGTGATGTCTGAAAAGACTGATAGATGACACATAGCCTGTATGACTTAAATAATAAAAGCACATCAGTGGACTTATAAGTGGTGTTTCCATATGGGGAAATGCTTTTGTTATTGGTACAGTTGCTGATGATACTGCTTTTACTGTAGGTTTCAAACAAGATCATCAAGTGGGTGAAATAGATTTTGTAATTGGGTAAACTGTCCTTTTACAGTTCCCTAATTACAATATTAAACATTTACTTGGTAAATATATGGAAAACTAGTAATGTAATGGGTAATTACCACATGTAATACGTTGGTAAATACAGAGGAACTACAGTTTAAACACTAAGAAAACCTTCCACTAATAACTATCAGCTCAACTAAGTACCTTGTAGTTGTGACCAGTTTAGGTTGGTAAGAAATCATTAATTCATCATGTACTTCCTAGGAAAGTAGGCAACCCCTAGAAACACCTCCTCTATTACTCATCAGTTGAAGTTACCCAAGGTTGTTATGTTATGTTAGTAAAAGCCCAAGTTTAATTATGTGCTAACTAGAATTTAAGATAGTAGTTTCCAATAAACACCTTTCCTTGCGTGGTTATTGTTCATAGCTGCACCCATTTATAAAGGGCTTATTTAATCATTTACCTCATACATACCTGGTAACAACCCCCACAGAAACAGTTTTCCTCATGTTATAGTAAATACTGGATATCTCCTTTTAGATGTTTTTATAGTTTACCTAGATCAGTAAGCTGAAACTGTACTTAAAAAGGACTTCTTCTCGTATAACTAAAGAACAAATTAAATCACAGATGATAGTGCATATAGTAATTCAGATTGAATGAAAAAAAAGATTAAAAAGAACAGAGGCTGGCATAGTTTGAACTTCAGTATTAGTTTGTCTCCTCCCCACCAGGATGGCTAACTTTGTTCTGTGGTAAGCAGCTACTGGCAACTTGAAAAGCCAGTTGACGTCATGTATATTTGCATATGAATGACATGATCAAGTTAATTTATAAAGAAGTTTGAATAAGAGGCAGACCACCTAACTGGAAATTAACTACATTCACACAAAGAATGACTGAATTGTAGAACTATAGCAGAAGAATATGAATGTACACAGGTTGGCCTATCGTTTTTTAAAAATTTTTATTCGCTGCTTCTAGTGCCACAGCAATCAGAAGGAAAGAGTTAAAGAGCTTCTGAGCAGCTCTTCACTCACTGGTCACCCTGGGCTCCACTTGACTGGACATCAGTGGTACATAAACCGGAAACAGCTGTAAGCTTGTTAAGTATGGAGGGACTAAGACTGTGTTGCTGACCCTTTTCCAAGAAGGTTAAAGTTAAAACAGCCACAGACTGATGTATTTTATCTATCATATATTGTACATTTGTACATTGAGCCCTCTTTGGTGACATACACAAAATTAGCCATGTATTTGTATAAATTCTATAAACACATATGTCACCATATATATATATACATATGTTTATGAGAAGATTCTGAATTTGTCGCTTTTGTGATATAATGTCACAAGAGGAAGCCAGTCATGTGTTACTAAGTTGGCAGCATTGGACCCAGGGTCTGCTGATAGACTACCCTACTCTCCACGAGAAAGATTATTGTTATTCTTACATTAGTAGTCAGGGATTAGAAATATCATGCCATCAATCAGTATTGATTTAGCAATTCATTCATTTATAGATTTAATGGAATACATTTGTGATGTATGCTTTTATGCTATGCAACCTGCAGGCAGATAATAAGATCAATATCAGTTTTATCTTTGGGTTTGGGACACAAACCAGTACTGGGTCTTCCTTGAAGGGTACCAAGACGTGTGTGTGTGACAGGTTTGCTTTTTGACCTTTGTCCATCCAGTATGCGTGATTTGGCAAATATGAGTCACTATTATTAAGATATTGATTGTAGCTGCTTTTTACACATAATTTATCATTTGTACTCCTAGTGTCTGGAGGTGAGGTTGTCCCACCTGAATGACTGAAAATCTTCACTGACATTTTACCCCTAGTGTTTTTTTTTTTTTTATCAAATAATAACATACTAATAATGCAGGTTTCAGCAATCTATCACAACTGATACATTATATCATCCTAGTATGTGCCCTTCTGGAAATTCAGTGAAACAAAGAAAATCCAATCCAAACCCAGATCTAAAAACATTCTCCCTGCCCATGAAATTACAGCATAAATCAAACTGTGATAGGAAGTTCATTATTAGTCTATTCCACAACTGGGCTGTTTTCTGTGATTTATTTTATGCCTTGACCTAACTCTTGTAATTGATTCAGATTAGTATGAAGGCAGGACACTGGAATAAAAGATATGACGTAACCTAGCCCGATGTCTCATCTGTAAGCGTGGCACACTGCATGATGAATGGTTAAAAACCAGTACCTCCCCAGCGCCCCCATAAGTGATAAGTGATAAGAGTCATTGACTGAATATGATTGCAATAAGGCTACAATAAGACTGCCCCTTCTTAACCAGTTGATCAATTGCAGTAATAATTTCTAAGAGACTTAAAAATCCCAAAGACATTATTTGCAAGACCTAGACTGCAGATGTTCTACGTCTGTAACATCGATATCACAGACACAGGACAAGAGGATAATATAATGATACTGCTAGATGTAATTATGTAATCATCAGTATGGCAAGTTGTCAAATTGATTTAGTCTCAGATGCTTCAATGTGAAGAAAAACATCAGCTAATTATATGATCTAGTGGCTATAATGCTCCTTGGTTATCTTGCTAAATGTACTTGTTTAAAGGTTGAAGAGGAAGCATGTGGGTAGCCAGGTCAAAATATTGAGAGCAGCATGTTGACTGTAAACAAATTAAAGTTCTAAATGTTGCAGAAATAAACTCGCTTGATGATTTTAGTTAACCTATTTACTGTGAATACCAGACTACCTGATCTGTGCCTTTACAGCAATTAGCTCATATTCCATTTTTAAAGCTAGTATGTTATTTAAGGCTTGAGTAGACACCTGAGAAGCCAGAATTCTATGTATGAGCATGTGATCTAGTGTCGTTTTGCAGATACATGTCCTGTGGGACAGAAGGAGCGCAAACTGTGTCATCTTGTGGGTAATCAAAGTTACACTTGTTTATACATGGTGTTCAACTGAAGAGTGAAACGTGTCATAGAAAAAGGAGTAAAGCAACATCAATAGACTAGGATATCGTCTGCACGAGAGGATCTCTGACATAGAACTGTGATATCCTAACACAATGGCATTGTTGAGGTTACCTTAGTAAACTATGTGTATTCATAACATGGAACAGACATGATAGTAAGCCATCTTTGCTAGCACTCAATAGGAACTTGATTAGTATTATATCACACTGTATGTGGTGGTGTATTGCTGAGCAAATGGAAAGTCACAAAAGGCATTTCCTGCTTTAACCTCCCTGGCATTTGTGGGCAGGCACTCAAGATATCTATGTTACTTAGAGATCCTGTTCCAGAGAGCTTTAAAGGCCTGCCATTCAGTATAACAACATTCCTCAACAGAATGTCCTGAATACATAGTGTCGCTACAATTTTAGTTTAGCATCTCCCCAATACGCCAATCCCAGTTTGTGTTGATTAAATTGTGTACAGTATCTAAAACTTGCAATCATTTACCTCTTGTCAGGCAAGGGCACTGAACCGCAGCTGCTCTGGTTGGTGAAAGGTATAAGCAAACATAATTAGACTGCATTTGTACATCCCCTCTTCTCTGGCTCTCTTTAGTTGCTTACTTTAGTTTTCTTGTGCTGGGGAGTTGCCAGATTGTCTTGTGGCCCCACCGCTACAGGAGGGACGAGACACAGTGGTGTGTGTAATTAGCAGGCAAATGTACACAGCTCCCCACAGTGTTCTGACCTCGTGCTGCAGGAATGACAGCCACACAGCCAACCCCAGCATATTCCCAGCCCTTCCTGCTTCCCTGTAAACACAACAAAGCCCACAGCTTGTAACAAAAACTAACAATATATCCAGCCCCTGCAGTCAACATCTCCATCCATTTCATTGTGCACCTGATGTGGGCTTATGGGCTTAAGACTCCATTAAACAGAGGGTCAGTGTCTTAGCCAGCGGATGGTACAGTAGGTAGGATTATAAAAAAGACTTCTAACCTATGTTTTCCATTTAGTTTTGCTTATATTTAACTGATAACAAAAGGTCTGTATTGTTCCTTCAAACATTTTATTTAACTTGATCAAGTATCTATAGGTGGATGCTTAGAGACAGGGGAGAAGCAGGATTCAAAGAGATGGTTCTGGCGCAACTTAACACAGTGAAAAGTGTAGAAAATAAGGAGGAACACTTAACTGCACAGCTTTGTGGAACATTTGCTGCAGAAACAACAACAAGCATGCAAAAAAAGGACTTTGGGACAAACCTTGTTACGTTAGTTTTATTATAATTGAATCGCATTGCTTAATTAATTGAAACACTTTCCGGGACCATATAATTGCAGGTTGATTAACACAGTGTATCATTAAAATAGCAAAGATTTTTCCAGATTGTGAATAATTTCTCAAAATTGATTACATAAAATAAAATTATGATTTGTGGTCTTTATTTTGAGATACAGTTTTTGACACAATACTAAATAGCAAAAAGAAGGTAACATTTTCAAATCACCAACAATAATTAATCCATGAAGCATGGTAATGGCTAATTAAAGTGTAAATAAAGTAAATATTGGTCACGCCTGCGTGTTATTATTTGTGTCCCTGAGACTGCCAAAAATCCCAGCAAAAAAGTGATAGTGATAAGTGAAAGTGTGTTTCTCATTTTTAATTGTGTCGGTTGTTATGCGCATTTCTAGAGACAAGTCCAGATGCTGTGCAGTTTCACAACGCCTGTCTTCTGAACAGCTCCTGTCATTGACAATACTGCAGTCAGTGGGTTATCTGAAAAATCCCACAGTCATTTTGCTACTTCTCAGTGAAAGTATCATATTAAATAAGCAATCATAGGCACACACAGGAAAGTGAGCACTAGTCTGCCTCAGGTGAGGGTGTATTGTTATTCTGAATCTTTTAGTAAAACTGCTTTGTTAATTCAATTATTTACCAGCAGAAAACATTTTTGCAGGACACAGATTTTCCACAATAGTTGTAAGTCGGAAAAAAAGGGTGAACAACTATCATTCATGGGGAATGCTGGGGAAGGGAAGTTCAATTTGCAACACTAGTGTGAAACATTAAGTTATTTATGACTAATAACATCTACATAATAATAGTATAATTTAGTAATTCTAACTTAAGTATTGTGGTCCTGGCAGAACATGTTGTTTTATGATTTACATGCTGTTTATATTGGCGCTTCTGGGCTTTATTTTAAGCAGGTATTTGCTCCATTAAAACATAGAGCCCCGTAATTTACGCTAAATTGTACAGAATGTCTTGTTCTGATTTTTACAAATTTTTGCAGCTCACTTCAGTTCTTTCTGGGCTCAACTGGTACATATGGTAGCTGTAGGTGATAATCTGTCCTTCTTTGGCCTTTGTTCTCAAGGTCAGGCCACTGATGAAATAATAGATCCATAACTCCAATCGCCTTTGCCCTTACTTGCAGGTTTGTATTATATTGAGGAGTAATTAATTTTTTACCACCAATTTGGCAGATGCCCTATAAAGAGAGACTCAAGCCCTGCTTGACTCTACTAACAGATGTTTTTTCTCAAGTTTAATGTTTCAGTGCCATGTAAAACCATAGCTGTTACATTGTCTGAAAACAGTCTTCAAAAGCTATATCTACAGTATTCTAGCAGAAAACTATGAATATCATAATGCAAAATTCATGCTGTTCTGGACAGCTAAATGCCTCATTTCTGATTCTCTCAGTAATGCTTCACTCTTTACAAAACATGGCTTCTTTTTAAACATGTTGAAGGTTGCAAATTTATGATCAAATTCAGAGTTAAACCATGTGTATTGTGGTCTTAGAAATGTGTGCTTTACTCTTAACTTTCAAGCACAAAGCCTTTCTCAAAATAACATGGGAAAGCAACATAATGACTGTGAAGGATCACAATACCATGAAAACGTGTCATATTGTAGGGTCCTTTTTCGCCATTTGTTACACAAATGGTGGCAAAATTATTACAAGAATAATCCAGTACTTTTCTGTATCTGACAGAATCTGAAGTTGTTTATGTCCTTGTTATCAGATGATCCTTGTACTTTGATTCTCCTTCATTTCTGACACATCTCTGGTAATAACTCAGAGGAACATTTGACTCTGGATCCACTTGCCTCTAGTCCAGGTTTGACTGTTGATTTAAATAAAGAGTTGTGCTCTTATGTGCAGCTATGAGAAAGTTTCCCATTGTTGACCGTGTGTGTGAGCTGAGAGCCCACATAAAGTGATATAATCTGATAAAATCGTGTCACAATCATGTCACTATAATTGCAACTTATCATCAAGCTTTATTAGCTAGTGTTTCCATGGGGGGAATCATTTTACACCAGCATTGCTGTTACTGATTTCTGAATGGTAGTGTTTAATATGAGACTTGCAGAGAACAGGCAGTGAATTAGTCACATCTCTGGTGGAGCCAGACTTAATGTGATAAGGGTAGGTAATCATCTTCTGCAGATATATAATTCACTATTAATAGCCTTTCTTACTCTAAATTTAACCATGACAAATTATTGTATTTCTGAGTCATTTTACAGACCGCTCACACTCCCCATCTTTCCTCTTCCCCCCTAACCTATTTCGAAGAGTTGCTGCTACTGGCCCAAATGTGTCACACCTAACAAGGCTTGCTGCAAATTTAGTCTGTCAATATGTGTCAAGCCTCATTCATCAGCTATCACTCTTTAACTCAGATGTCCTTCTTCTTTCACATTTCATCACCAAGAGGCTTGACTTTGCCCCGAGCTTGCATAGTTCAATCCCACCCGCAGGTCCTGTGCTTCAAGGTGTAAAAGCAATGACAATCACTGTCCTTGCTAGACCTAAGCATAGTGACGGACAACAGAGGAGGAGGGTGAGTGTAGGCAATGTTTAAAGAGCCTGTGAATCTCAGCAAAATTTTGGTACATGTAGTTGACTGCTGACTGACATTATCTGCTCTTTTCTCATTGACTAGTCATGACAGGCATGAGAATCTCACACCTGCATGAGATACTTGTCTGCTGAGTGTCAGCATACTGACATACTGCACAGTAAAACTTTTTAAACCATTTTTCCAAACCATAATTCATAATGAAAATAAATACATTTCAATATATTTTTTGTTCCAGGGTTTGAAAGGTGACCTAGGGCCAGTTGGCTCAGATGGTCCCAAGGGAGACAAAGTGAGTGAGTCTGCCATCTATAATGGTCTGGACAAAATTACATAATTGTTTTTTTTTTGTTTTTTTTATGAAAATAGATATTTCAGGGAATCATTAGCAAATTCTCAGTAACATGTTTCTCCATCTGTTTGACGTGCTGCTATGATTGCCACTTCAAACATGGCCAACTAAAGAATATTGTTATTCCTATCATAACTTAGGAAGACTGAATACAGTATATGGTTGTATACAGCAGTCTTTATGCCAGCTGAGAAAAAAAAATCCGCTCACTATATTTGAAGAGTATTTGTATATTCATAGGGATAGCTGTTTGTAATGGACACACCAAACTAAATCCCTTCATCTTGCCCTGTGTAAACATTTTATCTGACTAAAGCCTATAGCAAAAATGTGGATTGGGTACTGTTCACTGGGACTCTTGATTCAGAATATACTGTATTTGGTCTCCAGTATTAGGAACTTGCTGTTATATAGTTATGTCCTGTATATAAGACTTTGACTAGTTTCTTAAGCCTGAGATTTAAGACATGCTAGAAATGCAGCAGAGGAGTTTGATGCAAAATCTTGTTCTTAACTGCCCTGTTATGTTCACTGTTATATCTGACATGAATTTGATTAGCTCTTGTTGCAATGCAGAAACTATTCTTTTTAAAGTTTTGCTTTCATTTCATCCCACGGTAGGGTTATTCTCCATGTATGAGAAGAAATGTTTTCCTGTAATTAGCTGCTATATCTCCTACTCTTTCATTTTTCTTCCATTATAGGGGCCTTCTTTGTTGTTGTTGTCTTTTGATAGAACTCACCGAATAATTGTAGGTGCTGTGCTCTGTCTGCCAGCCTTGAAGTTATAATGAGGTCTGTGTGTTTTTGTGAAGACAACAGAGAGTCACAGAGTATTTTATCCTGTTTTCCAGATGGGAGGGTGGGGGTGGAGAGAACGTTTGTTTGTATTGAAACTGACAGAGGGAGGCAGGTTTGGAAGCATAAAGTAATGAGTCTCCTGAATATCCCATAGCAGGCATATTTTAGCTGTGACATTCATTTAGACAACAAAATGGATATGAACTAGCACAATTTTTCTTTTATCCACATTTCATATAAGGGTATTATTGCCAGCTGTAAAGTCCACTGATTTTCAACTCTGTACTTTATAAAGTACTGTTGGGATTGTGGTAAACTGTGGCGAGTTCTCCTATACTGGACAGTGATACATGAGTTTTATCTGAAAAGACGAAAAAACAAAAGGGGCTGTGAGATCATTGCTTACATTGGGCTGTGCTGGTGTCAAAAGACATCATATTCTTTCCTTATATGACTTTTCTTGGCTGCCTGTATGTCACAGTCACCAAACAATGTTATCATACCTGTCCATTGTTAATACTGCAAAGCTTTTACACAATATAGTGCGGCTGTGTTTATTTTAGGGCCTGACACATTTAATAGCACCAGCCCACCTGCCAGTTGTCTGACAAAAGGCTTAATTTCTTGACATACTGTAAATACCAGTTAATGGTCTGCTATAGCACATAGATAGATACTGTATTTTGAAATCTGTCTGCACACAGTATGTTAAAGATGTGACTGAAGTTTTCATTTTTTAGAGTTTCTGCTAATTATTGTCTTTCTTCACAGGGTGATGTGGGTCTTCCTGGAGATCCTGGGCTGCCTGTAAGTTCACACTATTTCATTCACATGTATTTATGCTGTCTGTAGATGTAAAGACATTCTAAGGAACTAGAAATGTTAAAACATACTCACACAGCAGTGACCTGAAATGGCTAGACTGAGATTTGTAAATATCACAGCCTTTTGACTGACCAGGCACAACACACAGCGTTAAAACATCTGGCCCACAGAGATGGAAAGTGAGGCACTCAGGTGAGCAGTCTCTGTGTCACATTACCATCCTCTGGGAATGGGTCAAACAAGGAGCAGATAGGCAGTGCTCAGTGGGCATCCTCACACAGGCCAAAAAGGATAAGGATGAGCAACCAGGCAGAGAAGAATGAAGCTCCAAGCTTCGGGGTGGGGGCAGAGGTTGACAGGTAGTCGCTAGCTGTATCCTACATGGTTGAGACATGTACTTATTGGGTTGGTGGCTGTCCCTGCTGACTTAATGGGAAGACACCCGGGAAGAACCACGCCATGCTTCTTGTATTTCGATCTTATAATTGGAATGGCTGCACTAGTGCTTTTCCTGTGGTCCTGTAAAATTGAGAACATAACCCTGAAATGTACTCATTCCAGTGCACACCCAAGCTGAAGGTACATATGTCAGCAGACGGCAGATATATGTTCTCAGAGATGCTGGCATAGTCACCTATCAACACATATAGTGAATGTGTGAGCACAGATGCAGACACACATGCTCTCATTGCATTGTAGCCAGGGAGTTGACGGCTACTGGAGATTAAAGGTATACTGCGGGTGGTTAGCTAATTATTACACATCATGAGGGATTCAGCCTGCCAGTTTTAATCAGCACTGGAGTGATACAAAAACTGTGTCCCACTGCTTCTGGCTTGCCCCTTTTATGTCACCAATGTGCTTACAATACCCACAGAACACTGACAGTCTTTTCCTAGAAAACTTTCTAAAATCATGCCAGTAAATTGGCTGGCAAGTGTGAACAGAAAATGGTGGGAGGAAGTTAATAATGCTTTATTAACTTTCCCCCACCGTTTTCCACTCACCTTGTGGATTTGCATTGTATTGCTTGTTATCCAAGGTCAAAACTCTGTGCTCACAAGCCAACAAAAAATACAGTTGTACATGAATAATTGATTTATTAGCAAAGGAACTACAGGGAGAATGAGTCATGTTTTATTTAGAGTGTCATGGGTCAGAACTGTCATTCTTTTTTATAGATACAGCTGCAAATATTTAAGAGCCGTCAGTCTCCTTGTTAAATTTTCTTTCTTTTGTTACTTTGCATCAGACCTCTGACTAATGTGAAAGACGTATGTTGTGAATCCCGGTTTCTGCAGCTGTTTCCAAGAAAAGAGTAAAGTATTTGCCTTTTGGATGCCAATTGAAAGAGGACACCAATTTGGCTTGTATTTGAAAGCTGAGATGTTGAATGTGGCCTTGTTTCCATTCTGTGGCCTGGTGGATAGACGACTGTCTGCCCTTTTCTGACAGTGGCCAGCAGGGTGTCTGGGGAGTTGTCTTTTCAGGTCATTGCAGCCAAGGATAATTACTGTAACTCATGACCAATTGTGGTGCTTGCCTATAATGGGTCAACATATATTCTTATACTGTATATGAATCGTGTGAGTTGTGTTTTCTGACTGACAGTTGTTAATTGTTTGATTTCTAGGCTGACAAAGAATGTCTCAAAGGAGATCAGGTACATTAATTAAGTTAATATTGTTTTCACAGCAAAAAATCTCAACACTGTTTTTTTTTGGAAACATTAATGTTTATTTTCCACATTCAGGGCCCTCATGGTGACAAAGGAGACATGGTAATTAATTAGTTTTTCTCGTTTAACAAAGTGGATATAACATGTTCTCAAGCAATTAAACACAACTATTAGGTTTAGCTTCAATTTAAAGTTGAAGCACCATAAGAATATTCTTGCACAAGAACTTTGAAATAAAAACACACCTCATCATATACCTTGATTAACATGCTAATCGTTCTTTATCAAGATACTGCGTAGAGTAATAGAATAAAGCTCTGATCAACTAAGGATGCAAATTGCCTATTAAGGAGATGGTGGAGAAGTCATCTAGAAACTCTTCAGGAGTCAGAATAGAAATTACAGCTGTACATAGTCCTTTATATCTATACACTTTAACCAAGATACTGTGTTTCCTGTCACTACAAATAAGTGCCAAAGGCACATGAATGTAGTAGCCAATTCACCATGTATATGTCCTTTCCCTAGGGAATGGCTGGGGTGCCAGGTCAGCCAGGGGAACCAGGCAAAGAGGGCAAAAGGGTGAGTAAACAAAAACAGTCCACCAGTTTTATGGCCTGGTTGGTGGTTGTACTGACTGAGAGGACCTGGCCTGGGGAAAGGCCAAATAGCAGCTGAGTGGCTGTTGTTGTTTTGGAGGAGGCGAAGATGATCTGTGGCAAGGGGATAGTAATAGGCCAGGAAAGAAGGAAAGGGTGGTGTGGGCTTGTTGCATGACAATTAATGAATGGGCTCCATGGTCAAGGGGTCACACAGTCACAGTATGACTGGCAGCACACCTGGTCAAACCCTGCTGGGTGACTGTGGTGTTCAGCTCTCTAAAAGGCCAGCTTGATTTGGAATGGAGGCAATGTCCATGACTCAAATCCACTGAAACATTTATTTACATCTTCTTTCACAGTAATAACTGTGGTTAGGAATACAAGTGTCAGGCCTTATCATATATAATATGTAAGTTAAAATACAGTATGCATTTACTGCAATAAAATGCTTCATTTTGACATTTTGTAAGATAAAAACTCAGTCATTGTGTCTGTCTTGATGATAGCAACGGGTAACACTGTGATGGGCTGAAGATTGCATCACAACAGGATTGTTGTTTTTCCTTGACGTCACAGCTGAAAGGCAGTGTTCATGGGCAAGTGGATAGGGTTTTTGCTTTGCTTTTGTCTCTGTGATCAAAAATAGGCCCTTCAGACAACTGAGTATTTCTGTTTTACTTACAGAAAATGGCCATAAGACAGCAAGAAAACATTTGACTCCATTGCAGCAAAATATAAAATATATATAGCAGGTTGAGCTGTAGAGCACCCATAAGTAGGTCAGGCAAATGTTCTTTTCAGATTAAGCAAGAGCCAAGATGATGCACAATACTCAAGACATCTGGACCCAAGTATCTCAAGAATTCCACCCTTCTGTGTATGAATGCAATCAAACTGAAAACTTGTTCCAATAGCATTAACTATTTATGACCTATCATCAGTTGTGTTACTTCTCAGTGGATAATTTCCCACAGTGCATGAAGTAACATAATCTGTTCTCAGTTAAAGTAGTCAACAAAAGTCAGCTCAGAGGAAGGCACAGATGTTTTTCCTGCTTTTGTCTCTTTACATAATCAGCTAGGTGTCATTTTATACGTAACCTGATTTAAGTAGAGATTGGGCGTCAAACAGGCTGAGCGTCAAAAGCATCAATTATGATGTGCGCTTTTTTCTCTGGAATACAGCTTTATAATCAGTTGTGAGGAAATGGAAAGTCGCTCTGTATTTGATGTTGTAGTGTGTTGGTTTCCTATATAGTCATAATATACACAAGTTATTTCTTTAAAGATATTATAGGTAGAACCGTCATGGGGCTTTAAACTGGCCATTTCAGACTTTTGTTGTTGCTGAAGATACAGTTCTGATCTATTAATATACTATCTTTGATGACTGGCTGACTTCATGGTGACTGGTAGTGTACTAAGGTTTCTGCTTATTCTTAGCTCTAGGAGTCACATGTGGCCCCAAAGTTGTTGACCAACCTGTATTTCTACGGTTTGGCAGCCTATATTAGGGGCAAACTAGTGGCCAGCTGATACAGCAGGGGGTCTCACCCAATTAGCAAGTCTCGCCCTTGCTTGCAACATATTGGTTTCACTAGTAGCCAGAGCTGCTGTACAAAGGATGCAGAGTATCTTGACGTAGCCTGACCACTCCACAAACTTCACAGAATAGCTGGAAGTGGAAAGCTTTCATAAGGCCTTAGATTCAAGCAAGACCATCTCTCACACTGTCTACTTAAATTTATTTTTGAGGAAAATATGACCACTCATAGCCATTTAGAGTTACTTCAAGGAGTTGTGGAGGTCATTGTAGTGGGAAGAGGAATGATGCCATCTGCACTGATCATCCTCAGAAGTTTAAAGCAACATATGCAAGAGAGGATATCAAGGGTAGTCACCCAACCCCTTCTGTGACACCATGTCTAATATTCACAGAATCTTGATTCTCTCTTATTACCTTGATGGGTGAATGGTTCAGTTAGTCAGCGTGGAGCTAAGGACAAGTCCAACCATGTCTAGAAATTTATGGGAATGTATTGCCCCCACTTTACACATTGCCATTAATAGTAATGTGAATGACTTGGTTTTATCTATAATGGATGACATTGACATAAAATGGCAGGCAAAGAGTAGGACTCTGGGATTCAGTGACACATTCCAACAGATCAAAAAAGAAGATGGGGAGGACAAGTAAAAAGAATATGTCTCCCTTGCTGACTGTGGTGTGTTAAAATATTCATTGGCCACTATGATAATGTGCTAAGCTCTGTGTTGTCATTGTAGGCTGGCCCTGTCCTACCTTCACGGGGCAAAAGACTGCATGAAAATGCATGCTGAATGGAACAACCTTAGAACTTTAGAGTTTTCAGTGTAGTCATTTGTAGTATTTGTAGTAAGTGTGCTCATACAACATGCACTGCAGAGAAGTGACTGACTGACACTCATCAACACATTTGAAGGACTGTAGTGCAGACTTGTATGCAATGTGTGTACTAGTTTATGGGGTTTGGTGATAGAAAGCAATGCACAATTACCAAATAACATAATTCTGTATACTAAAAATAGGATTGAAAACATATTCTTGGTCAATGCATACTCCTTCCGTATAGCCAAAATACACAGCAAGGCCACAGCAAGCTTGGTTTATTCATGTCATGCCAAGTCTTCCTAGCATACTCTGCTTGCGTTGTTGGCACAGGGTTGTGAGTGGGTTCAGTACAGACATGGGTTCATCCCTCGGCAAGGCAGTAGGTTCCAGTGGATTAATAAATAATCACCTTAAGAAATCCCCCATTACAAGGTGGGTCTTGGAGTTTTAATCCAGACCTAACACTACATTAAGCCTTATTAGCTGCATAAATGTACCTGTAAAGAAAAATAAGTCCTCCTTGCTAAATATAAGTCACTGACAAATGCCATCTTGATTCCTTTGGTTTTCTATAGAAGCTATGTGATGTTGTCATGCATAATGTGCAGGCATTTGCTCTAATTAAATGTTTTGGGACCATGGCTTAACCACTATAACTATTTTTTTCTATATGTAGATTTATTCTACAAACAATGCAGTGTTTTTGATGCATTTTGCAGAATTTCAATATTGTGAATGCAAAACATTTTAAATCTTCTTTAATCAGCTGAGCGCTTCCACTGTGTCAAGGATTCCATGTCTCCTGTTTTGGAAAATGCATGCCTGACAGATGTGCAGCACAGTGTTTGTTCTTTTTAGACATAGCAATGCTAATGCAGAGATGATGAAACTCCAGCAAACCCTAGAGGAAGCAGAACACTGCAACTCCTCTGTCTACGGATGTGTTCTCTTCAAATGAATTATACAGTGTAGATCCTCTTACTGATTTATTCATTTATTTATTTATATTGAGTTAGTTGGTTATTTATTTAGTTATTTTGCTAAAAGAGTGAACTAGTTGGCACAGTTGGATTGGTAGATGGTGAGCTGATGCACAGAAATAAACATATACTGCATGAAGTAAGGACATTTATGTAGTACTTGATACTAAAAAGAATTCAATTGTCATATTTAACTCTTAACTGCCTTCTGATATTTTTTCCTGTTTCTCATACAAATATTCATCTGTGTACCTCAGCTGGGTATGTGGGTGAATGACACTGTGCCACATGAGATGTCTACCATGTATGTCAAGGTGATAAGACAGAAAGAAATTACAATAAAGGTCAAAAGGCTTGGAGACCGCTGCTAGCTAGGCAGGGCAAGATGACCTATTGGGAGGAAAAGACATCAAAACAGAGACTTTTAGTCTGGGAGATGTAATTTTCTCACCAAAAAATATGATGTGCTGCATCAATACTACCGATCGAATCCTCCCACCAGTGATGGCTATTAAAGAAACATTACAGAGTAGAGATCTAAAATATGGCAGGATTTAGATTTTGCTAACAGGTTACTCATCCTATGATAAATCAATTCCCCTTTTCAGCCCCTAAGCAGTAGTCTCAACATGGTCACTAATTATAGTATCCAACAGTTCATTGATTCTTGATTTCAAGTCATTTATCTATACATTCACTTGTCAGCTATAGGTGTATGCAAATATTTTATGTTATTGTTTTTCATTGAAAGAGTAAGATCGTTTTGTGTAACAGATGGCACATGTCACAGGATGCAACTTTAAGTCCTCTTAAAGTGACACTAGACATACAACAGCATGGAATTCACTACTCTAGTTTCCTTCTTATTTTCCCACAAGTGCATCTCAGTGAAGGCTTGAACTAGTAAGAAATGCAATCCTTAAGCCGGAAGTCAGATGAAACCAGAGAACAACTTTGGTTAAAAAGGTGCTGTTCACTCACTGGTTGTTGGATTGGAAGACAGTTTCAAAGTAAAGAGATTCTCCTCCAGTTATATGGCAGAAATCGCTATTTGTAAAGTATCTCAAAATGTCAACTGCTGTCACATCACATTTGCCAGCTGTCATCTGTTCACGTCATGTGATAGCGCAGCCTAAGATCAATGAACGCCAATAATTGTAGCACAGACACACATTCAGTTCTTCACTTGTGTCAAAAGTTTGAAACAATGTGTAGTAATATCAACAACAGCTGCCTGGACATTTTAAAGTGGCATGGATATAGTCTGTCAAAACATTAGAAAAGATCATCTGTCTTGTCTCTGCTTGGCAACTGGACTGGTCCACATTTCCAAAGAAGAGGGTAGTAATTGCTGTCGTTTGGAAATGATAGTGATGTTTACATTTCCATTCATGCCCTGCGGTGAATGACGGAGACAGCTGTCTATAAATCCTGACCAAAAGCACAGGCATTGTTTTTCCATATTTTCCCCACTTATACATGTCTCAAAGGTTGTCTGTCCACTGGATGCCCAACTACTGGTCAAATGTTTTCTCCCAGACCACCGGAATATAATTATGTTATTTCATACTTATATTATACTCTCATCCACCTAACTGTAGACCATTGTCTCTGAGCACAAGGCATATTTGTGTGTGCTTGAATTGACCATGTCTAAATGTGTACACATTTGTGTGCAATATCGCCTTGAGTGGTGGTATCTGTCAAACTGGGCACCAAAGTCCTATTGGTACACTGTGGCATTATGCAGTCGCACTGGGTCAAAACATTAGTGTCGGATTAGATACCATAGGATTCATCTACTTTAAAACTAAATCTTTGTATGCTCATTGCACAGTTAATGGCTTTTGTCATTTAACCTAATTTAGTTTGAAATAGTATACTGTTCTTGGAAAACGAAATGCATGTTGTAATTTAAATTTAGATGCCTGTCCTCTACAGAACCAAGTAAATGTTATTTTGAGGTAATTGAACCACTGCAGTATATATCTGATATTCATATTATATCTGATGGACCTGGCTGAAGTTTATTTGGATCTGTGTGTCTGCAGAGACCAAAGCAGGCAGTGACAGTGACAGAATTATGGTTTGGTTTATGGGGACAGAAACTTTTGGCAGCAGTTTCCTGCTCCATAGGTGGAGGCAGACATGAACAGCAATGCAACTGTAACAGACTGTTGACCTCTACCAGAATACCTGCAGGGCAAGATTATTAAGTAACGAGTCCCTGGTGAGAATACCGGCCTTCCTGCCAGAAGTTCTCCATGGGAGGCTGCTGCTGATTTGGGTGATACAGTAAATGCATGGAATTACAGGAGCTATTTGATTGGAGCCATGCATTTTGTTGTATAGCTCAGTACACTGCTAAAAATGTATCTCTCCCACAAGGCTTTCTTAACAGTAACCTGATTATACATTACATTTCTGTAGTGAATTCACATTTATAATTAAGATTACCACACTTGTTGATGTTGTTTTGTTGTGTTGTGATCTCAGTATTCATATTAGAATAATTTGTCACTAAGATAAGCAGTTCAGGAAATGTATTTGTGGCTACTTTTTCTCAGAAATGCGTCACAATGACAAAAGGTAACAGTCTTGTGGTACATTTTAGATGTATATTTAACAGTGTATCCTGCAGTATATGTGCACATTGTGTTTAATCTAGTGTAGCTCAATATAATATAATACTATATATGCACACATAGCACCTATAAAACAACCACAGTGCTATATTAACCAGTGATGCACAGTTGGTCATCATACTAATGGTCCATATTATGAAAGTGGTGTTTAAATACAGTAGCATGATGTAGATATGTAGTTACAGTTTTGGCTTGAATCATTGAAGCTCAATGGCAGAGTAACATGGAGAAAATAATTTACAGGTCAGCAGGGCTCACAGCTGAGACTTTATGGTAGGATTTACACCCTGTGTGATTTTACAAGCAGGGGAAGGATTTGTTAACCCTTTGTTGAACAAAGTGGAGTTTTTTTTTTTCTCTGTCCAAACTCACATTGAGAAAATCCAGAGAGTCATTCTTCTGACACCTGTATTACACCAGGAGGTAAGTCGTTTGCCCGGTGCACAAGGCAATTAATCTTGTCAATGTCAAGTGCATTGGGAGGCAGGATGAAACAAAGATTTGACCTGATTGGCTATGAAAAGGTCTCACATTTGGGCCCAGTTGGGAAAGAGAAGGGTTACAGGGGGAAACATTTGGCACATGCAAGGACAGATGCACAGAGCTTTGATTTATCTGTCTGACTCTCATCTTTCCCAGAGAGCCCCAGTATGGTTACATCCATGGGTGTCCAGAATAAACACACATTAATTGGCCAATTAATTACAGGGATGAATACAAGGGGCAGGACTGTGAGAGGACCACTTGATTGCACATTGTTCACTGGCTTTTATAATCATTGCATGTGTATGTTTGTGTGTAAGTGGATGTGTGTATGTACAGTATATGAATGAAAGCTGATGCTGGACAAGGGGTAATGTAGGTCAACACATCCTCTGAGCATTAGATAGGTTTGCTATAGTTGGCCAGAGCAGGTCCCTCATATACACATTTACAGCCTCTCAACTTTCTCAGGAAGCAGAGCTGTACCACACAGCAGGGATGCTGTAGGTAATACTGTATACTGTATGTGTCCCTGCTGCTTCGGTGTCCAAATTCAGCAGTGCCTATGACCTGTGTCTAATACCTCTCCAACATTTACCAATGTTGTTTTAATGTCTGCCAGGTCAAAGCAACACTAATGGAGTGTCATGTGTCAGACAAGAGTCAGCTGAATGGAATTCACTCGACTTGTTTGCACTACGTTAGTTGACATAAGGTGACCAGCCCCTGTAACTGTTCCTCATATCATAGTCTACAACATGATTTTAGTCAACAGTATGATTCCTCTGGCATCAAAAAGAAGAAATTTTGACAAGTAATTATCTTTAAAATTCTTTGGATCTATCTTTTGATCCAGGATGCTGGAACTGAAGCATACCTGGAGTTAGCTCTGTCTGTGTCTGCTTTTCCTTAGCCGGGGGGTGGGAGGACACAGAGAACTAACAGTGTAGGGGGAAGGAAGCTGACCGAGGAGGAGATGTAGCCCTGAACACTGCAGAACACAGAGGCGTGGTAGTGGGAGGCTGCATCACTTACAGCACACTGTTACAGACTGCAATCCATATTCTGATTCTCCACACTCTCATCCTGCCCGCAACCAATTTAGTTACATTCATCTGTGTCCACTTTAATGGCATGCCAGGGAGCAGCGCATTGACAGTGGCCTGATATTATACAGACAGTGTGTGGGACCTTAGTGTAATCTGTTATGCGTGGTGAGTGATATAAAGCATAAGAATTGCCGAGGGCTACAGTACCCAGAGTGAGGGCCCTGTGGATCTTTGCACGGTGTATTCGCTCTGACCTCAAATATTTGGTTAGTAAAATGAACCAGGGTTTATTCAAAGCAGATTTTCAGCCTCTTGTATTCATTCGCTGGATAATGCATTAATGAAACACTCAGTATCTGTAAACATAGGACAGGAGCAATCTGCTCCGGATGAATAACATGGCCAAAAGTCCAGATGAGACTGTGAAATTTCTAAGAGCCAAGACTAATAACAGCATCCATTAGGAGATGAGAACATTCAAGAGGCAATGCTGGCCTAGTGAGGAGCCAACGCAATAGGCACCCAGCTTGCATGGAAAAACTGCACAGACATTCAGCTGATTGGTGGGAATTGAGTTCATAGTTTAATATAGATTTATCGTCTTAACCACATAAAAATGCAAATTCAGATAATATCATCAGCCCTCTTTCCTCTCCTTAGGAGTTGTTAAAGTCAATGAGCTCTTAAAACTCATAGCTGAAGACGTGGTAGAGACGTGGCTGTTGTAAAGAGCTGTTCTGAGGCTCCTTTGGGACTGCTCTGACTTAGTTTTCATAGACATCTACTGTCTGCATTTCCTGTGTTTGCCTTTGGCTCTAGTGTTTGCATACTGTGTGCTAGTGAGGAGTTGGATGTTTGCTGAAATAGCTCTATAATGGTTATTTTACCTGATGATATGCCACGTTCTATGACTGGGTACCTTTGTTATGCCACCTGTGTCCCTTTGTATTGTCTGGCAATTGAAAAGAGGCATAATGTGGTATGAAAATTATTGTCACTCTCTCTCACTCTCATACCACTTCTTGCTCTTGTCTGTTTCCTTCTTCGCTCATAGTTGTAAGCCCTCTACAGAAAGATCTCCTTTATGGTTTTCAGTGTCTAATTGCCAGACTGCCTAATTAGGGATGTTACTCACATCATACATTCTTGCATTGAGGACATCCATCCTCTCAGAGAGAGCTTGCAGTCTCCTCACTGGCTCAGTCCCCACTATGTTCAAAATTTGTGATGAAGCAAGTTTGCCATCTAGTGGTGCATCTGCAAATCACCATTTAGTCCCATGGTGTCTATGATTGAGTCTCTGAGGAAAGCCTTCATGGAAAGGTTTAGCCAAGAGACTTGAGGTGCAAGAGGTGCAATCTTGGCCAGCTGAGCTGACTCTTAAGTCGGCTGCGATGTCAGCCATCTCTTTATACGTCCCTGAATATTTAGATGGTCGGGAGTTAAAGAGAGCATTGTGTGCCAGTCAGAATGGTGAAAAATGCTAAGCTGCATTTGAGCCCCTGCCAGGCAGCTGTCGGCTTTGCCGTTCTCTTCCTGCCCCGGCCGCTCCTCTTAACCCTCAGTAAACAACTGGAACAAATCCTATTTTATTGAGGCTTTTACCAAGTGCAAGGGATCTCTGCAAGCTCCAGTGGCCAGGCATTTTCTGAGCTTGTCTAGTGTCCTAAGATGGCACCCAACAAGAGCAATCAGAAGTAGGGTCTCTAATTGGATCCTTAATCAGAAGTAGGTGAGGCAGTGGTCCCTGCACTGCGTCATGTGACGCTTCATGTAAACAGTATGAATGATATTTAACTCAAAATGTCGATAGCTGATTTGCCACAGTGTATGACACAACGTATTTGGTGAGCATTCTGTCAGCTGCAATATGTGAAGATGCATAGTTGGTGTGAATTTGCTGAATATTCGTCCCTCTCACCAGCTGATTTTGAAACGCTCAGATGTAGCTGGGCTCAGTGTGAGTGAAGCTGAGATTGTGCCTATTTGCTCACACCGAACAAGCATACCTTAGATTTGTTGTCACTTTGTTGCTTTGTATCAGGAAAAACACAGCTTTTCCTTTCATCAGAAGCTGATGTAAGCTAAGTTTATGTAATGTTATATTCATTCCAAACATTTTACTTAATAATTTGGCACATCGCTGAGCTACTCATGGTGAAAGGTTTAAGAGGTTGCTTTTGAAATCTTGGTATTTTCCTATTTTAGTGGGCATTTTTTTTTGTCGTAGTCGTGGTGCAAAGTTTTAAATGAGATATGAAATATTTGCATGGGGAAAGGATGACATTTCAGAATTAATTACAGAATAAATTAGCTTTTGCTGGCACTGTGTGTAATTTTCTGTATCTTGTCTGAATCTGGATACAAGCGTTGTAGGTTTGACTGAAAGAACTTAACAGGTCAAATGCATCTGGTTGTATGTGTCAGTCCTTTTTTTCCCCATCTTCTGCAGGTTATGAGCAGATTCATTTTCACTGAGGAATTAATACTATGACAGGCTGTGTCCTAGCAAACTGTCTGTTGCTTCTTTGTGTGCATGGTGTGTGAGCACATTTGTCTATCTGTGTTTGTCCTTTATTTTGGGTTTGATTACATAAGTTTACAATCCTGGGTGTGTGTGTGTGTGTATTTTGAAGTTTATGTCCATTGTAATATTGTTTTGGAAGGATGATTGTTTTGCACGCAGATAATAACCTCGTGGTCTCCATGGGGTCATAACAGAAAGCTCTATACCACCTACTCTTCGTTCTATATATTGTTAAAGCTGAACATGAGAATATTACGAGTCTTTATAATTTTCACAGTTTTGTTCACATTTGTTTACCGAGCAAATACAGCTGCTGCTTACATGCTACATGTCAGTTCCAGTTAAACCCTGTACATCAGTACAGACAAAAGGCTCAGGTGGCCTGAGTACATGTCCCCAGAGGGAGATGGGACTCAACTCAGGCAGAAAGAGTGGGAGTGGCATGTGAGTTTTTTAGTCAAGAAAAGGTCATCTCTCCCACGAGCTACATAACATTGTCACAGCCCAACTTGGCTCAGTAATGTCAGATAGTTTCCCCTTCAGGACATCAAACCTCTGTGTCACACGTGAGGCAGGCAGATAAAAGATGTAGACATCTGGTGGTTAGACGGTCATAAGCCATGATTAGTAGGTGTCTGGGCGATAAGGCTACACTTGAATAATTGTTCAATTGTAAATGATTATGTGGTTATATCGAAAAAAGTTAGATTGTGGCAACTCAAATGCAGAACTTTATTATGCATAGTTATAATCTGGATGTTAAAGCCAAAACAGAATGGAGTTTGACATTTGCCAGGTGAATCATGTGGCTTTTTTGATGGTATGTCTGCTTTATTGCTAAAAATGCAACATGTTCTGCCGTCTCCATTTTATACCACTTTGTTGTCCCTGTATGGGTAGTTGGACATGGAATGTCTCAGAGAGCATGTTGACATTTGGGATAAGGATTATGGAGTCATCATAAACGAGTGCCTCTGCTGTGTGTCACTGTCGCTGTTGACTTTCTCTCAGATTTTGGCTTATGTTGCAGGACTGAGCCAGACCCCATGTCTGCGCTTTCCTTTTACACTTTACAACTCATAGCAGTGTTGAAGCCAGTCGAGGCTCGGATCCATGTGGATTAAGTCCGAAGTTCTAAATATGCTGTCAGTCTTCTGAGACCTCTTCCTTACCCCTACTGGAAGGTCTCTCTAGCTTTTCAAGCTAGAGTAGCAAATGGTAATTTATAGAATTAGAGGTTAATGTGGAGCATGTGGAGGTTTGCATCTGCTATGTGGTGTGCAGGTAATTACAGTGGAACAGATAAATAGTACATGTGAATACGTGTTTGGTCGCCCATCTCTCATTTACTAAAGAAGGTTGTTCATCTTTCACTCCAACTCTCTCTCCTCTCCTCTCCTCTTCTCCACAATCCCATCATCTTTCTCTACCTCCTTCCCTCTCTCTTATCCTTCCCTGCCTTCCTCTGTCTTTCCCTGCCTTTAATCTACTGCAATGACCTGAAGGAGGGCTTCACACTGCAGAGCTCAAATAATAATCAAGCACTAGGATGTTGTCAAATTTATAGGACACTGAGCGTTGCATAGCAACAGAGATTGCCAGGGTGATCCAACAGGCACTGGAAGTTGGGTGAGGGAGAAACGGGGCAAGTGACAGGAGACAGAAGGAGGAAGGAGAGATGAAGAAGAGAAACAGGAGATGGGAGAGAGGGATGAGATGAGAGTAGTAGAATTATACACAAAGGGAGAGATAAATGAGAAATGGAGAAACAGAACAGGAAATGAAAGTTACGGTTGGCTCAGCTAAAAGAAAAGATTTACAGACACAGCTGGCTGGCCTTGTGTGCTTTCAGTTCTGTTATAATTCAAGTTATCATCATAGTGACATATTTTACTATGGCACTTTGGCATACAGGCGGTGTTAACTTTAAAAGTGGCTTGAATATAGCAGTGCAAAATAGCCATTTAACTAATGGTCCAAATCCAACTGCAGGCTGCTCTTTCGCTTTGGCTAAAATTCTTGTACATCAAGGAAAATATTATTTTGTTTTGTTGTCACACATTTCTCATGTTTTTCACATTGTCTCATATTTTTTTGAAGTTGAAATCCTCAGTTTCAGTTTTCTCTTCATCCTTGTTGCCTAGAGACTGCTTTGGACTACAGTTCACCTCTGACACTTAGCTTTCTGCTGGTGTTATGTCTACATTCTTCACCAGAAAAACAGGGGGAAAACAAAACAAAACAAAAAATGAAACAAAACTGCAATAAAGCTTTGTAAACAGTGCAGTGACCACCATCATTATTGAAATGCATGTGTTGTTGACAATGACATACTGAATGTAAGTCACCACACATTTTAACCATCAAATGTATGGTGACACTTAATCATGCCTTGCCGAATATATGTATATATATATATATTGTTCTGAATTGAAGGAAGAAAAAGCAGATGCTGATGCTGTAAACACTGTAGGTTTTTACCTTGTTCCCATGAGCATGTGTTGTTCTCTGCGGTGACAACAAATCAACAGAGTGCTTTTCAACTAAGTGGGACAAACAAATCATGATTATAAAATGAGCACAATTTAGAGTGTCAGTAGATCCCTTTAATTACACTTTTATGAAAGCCTAGGCAGTCCAAACATGACATTTAGAATTGTTCAAGTCCTTGAAATGGCATCACTCCAGACGTCAACTTAAACCCCTAAGATACTGTAAAACTCATAAAACACTTACATACTTTAAATTCAGCAGTAAAGCATCTTTTGCTGTAGTCTTTGGGTGTTTATGGTCACTGCTTGATTATTTCAGTATTCCAAAGGCAGTATGTCCCTTCAGAGGTAGTTATCTCACTGTGTCACTGGCAGGTGTTTCAGTTTGGAGAGTCAACTGAGTGCAAACGGTGATGACAGCTGTGCTCTGGACTAATTATTTCTTGTCACTGTGCACAGAATTGTTGAGGACGGCGTGCTAACCAGAGGTCCTCTGGCCAGAAAAACATCAGTCTAACCTGGTGTGGACTTTAAAAGTTTATTTTAAAACTGGTTGTATGAGCTATAAATATTAAATGAATATGTTATCAAAGGAGAAAAAAACGTATTATTAGCTATTTTAGATGCACATAGCACATACTGACAGGTGTGTCCACCATGTTAGTATCTGATAAACTAAGGCTAATCCATTGTGACTACATAATAAAGGCAGTAATTCAAGATTAAAATATCTTAGTATTTCTTTTTGTGAGCATAACATATGACACCATTGCTGTCCATATTTTTAAATAATGGTGAATCATTCCACAAGGCTGTTTTCAGATGAAAAAAAAAAAAAGAGAAGTCATATTATCTTATTAAGAACGATTTTATATCTTGCTGGTAACTGCAAGTAAGAGACAGGCTGAAGTTTACCTTTACCCATTACTGAGTCCCACTATTTATTTTGATGACACTATGCAAATACATGGTCATGAAATTAGTTAGCAAGGGATTTGAGGGCAAAATGTGGAGAAATAATTTTGAAAACTGCATAATTCATGTCCTACTTAGAATAATAGCATATAAAATATTCATTAGCTAAATGACTTGTCAGTGTAATCTGCTTTTGTTGTCAAATTCAGGGGTAGCAGGGGCTAAGGCTAGAACAAACACTGTGATCCTTTTTGCAAATGTAGCAACAATTCAGTGTCAACTTGAAGGGTGAAAGCAGAAAAAAACATCCACCTTCAGTGAAATGCTTTGCTTATATCTTTGTTTTTGAGAAACAGACGTTTTACACACACGTGATGGGTTTTGAATCTACAAATAGCACACTGGAGCACAAGCACTTATTGAATACCTTGCCACTTTGACTGCTCTTTCCGTGCAACAAGGGTAGCCAACCTCAATTATATTTCAAAGAGGTTGTTCCAGTAGAATATAATGTCATTTGAAGTAGAGGATTTTAAGGCTTAAAGGTGCTGTTCTTAACATCAGTGCAATTCGAAATCTTTTAGCTCTTCTCGACATAGCTCTCCTTAATGCTCACATTAAAGCACATGTGGCTTCAGAGCTACATAAACACCGATGATCAAAACGTGCTAGCCACGCCTGTGTCAGCACATCAAACAGCATGAACAGAGGAAAGCACTCAGTTCCTGAGAGGAGGCACAAGCTGGTTCCATTGTGTCATTATTAAGTCTAATGTTTCCTGTACTATACCCTGGCTTCTCTTGTTTTCATGATCCTGTGATTTGTTGTCCACAAATAGAGAAATAAACACAAACTATAAGCGTAAGAACATGTGCGAACTTATTATTAAAAGTAATAGCTCTCCTTCCTTTGTCTTTGTTGCTCGCAAACGTACGTGTCAAATTTGACCCACTTAATCAAAGTGTCACAGAGTGTCAGAGGGAAGAGTCGGGGGCGTTATTTTGTGATTTTCTTTTTTTTCCTTCAGCCAGTGATCCTTCCCCCTCCACAGATATACACACTTACACTATATGCCACTTACTCTGTGTAGAAAAGAAGCTGGTTTTGTGTCACCCATAGCGGCACATACAGTAGGAGAAAATGTTTCACTATAGGAATTAAAACATTCACATGATGAAACTCCTATTAGAAACAGGTAATCATATTTAGCTGTAATGCAGATATTTGCATTGTCTTATTATTCTACCACTGATTATGCTGCTGCACAGTATCACCAACTCCTAAATGAGTTGCTTTTACATCCGTCTTGTGAGTGTGAAAACCAGCTAATTCCAGGCACTTCTCATAACACAGAGCCAGTGATGCTCTGCCAGTTTGTAGGGTAGCTGAAAGGATATCCACAGACCTTTATCCTCTTTTCTCATGAGGACATAAACCCTCTTGATGCAAATTATACCACCATTTGTTTGGTTCAGATAGCATTACATCTCATTAGGATGTCTGCTTTTCAAGATTTGCAGACTTTCAAAAGCTAAGGCATTAATTCACAAAATGTCAAAAAAAAAACAACAACCTCAAAGCAGAATGAGTCGAAATGGTCAATTCGTTCTGACCTCATTGTGCAGTGTTGGACAACATTGCCTGGCTTGCTCTGTTTGTTGCTTTATGTGCTCCTTGGATTGATTGATGCACAGAGGGACTTTAACAGCTGGAAAGGAGGCAGTAAACCAGAGGAGGGAACAAAGAGTAGTGGGCCACACAGGGTGCAGCAATTAAGCTGTTTTCTTCTTGTTAATTAAAAGCAAATTAGAGACTGCAACAGGAGTTGCTGTCTAGGCTTAATTGCTGGCAGCATGTATGCTCAACCACACCTGTTGTTGCATCTTCACTCACTCCTCTCAATCTACTTTTTGTTTTGTTTTTTGCGTTCATCAGGGACGAAGAGGAAAGACTGGGGAGCCTGGACCCAGAGGCCTGCCTGTAAGTGATATGCAGTAGCACACACATACAGCATATGCTTACATTTGACTTTACTATTATTCATTTAGAATAAAGGGGTGAGCTTATTCATAACCTGCAGTTCTACTGTTTAAAAACAGCCAAACAAACAGTGTTTTTCAGTTTTTTTATCCATTCATCTCGACATAATAAATAATTACTGTTTTACATGTCCAGACTGAATACTAATGAAAACCCAGTGATGAGCACTGAAAGGTTAGCTCAGACAGTACAATAAAGCAGCTCTTTTATGGCATGTTATTTTCTTCTAGTTTTTCTTCTATTTAAAATCTATTTCAGTTCTATTTCATTTCAGAATTCCCCTGAGATTATACATGTAGACACATTACAATTGACACAAAGTTTTCTTAAATATAAAAGAATATTAAAGCAAATAGTCAGTCCTAACAGCAGACATGCAATAAAAAATCCAGTTTAACAAGTGCATTTATGCTGTTCTTAGTGAAACATCTATGTAAAGTTTGTGCATTAATTCCATTCTTGGTCTGTATTGATCTTTTTGAAATCTTTTCCCTTTCTCCCATACGGGCGCGAGCAGGCTATTACTAGCACAAAACCACAAGGGGTACTTTAAGGTAGCACTTGAGAATGCTTGTATTGATGAGTAGGACAAGTCTGCCTATAAGGCCTGTTAACTCCTTGAATTATGGTCTGTTCTTCAGGCATCTAAACCAGTCCCAGACAGTGTTTATGTAGTGACCCATACACTGAAGGGCACAAACAACATGATGCGTTAAAGGAGACAGCTTGTTAGACTCTTAACTGCTTTGATGTCAGGACGAACAGGAGTGTTTAGGCATCATGGAGTTCAGATGCTTTGGTTGTTCAATTATTTTTATGCACTATTGCCCTGATTACACTCTTGATCTGGATGTAGTTGTCTTATTTTACTTTGTCCAGACATCCAGAAAGATTCTGTTTTGCTTCTGTCACACTGATGCTCAAAGGGTTCAATTATAATTATACCTTTGGTATAAGAGTCACAGTCATTGTTAAAGCTCTCCCACATGACTCAGTGTATCCCATGTTCTTAATAACTCATAAAGTTGTAGGACATAAAGTTGTGGGTGAAAAGAAAAACAGAATGGAGAAGGTGTGACATTTCTAAATGGCAAGGTCCTGATGATACCCTTAGCATGTGCCAGCCACTCCTGCGTCCCCTGGTATTGGCATTTATGAGTCACCTGTTTGCTGAGGTGGATCTCAGAGGCAAAATCATCTATTCAAAACACACACCAGGGCATCACTCTCTCTTGTCCATTGGCAGCAGGACAGAGTTTGCAGTTAAAGGGGCAGTGGTTATTTTCAAAGTCAAATTAGCTTTGCACGACAACAGGGGAGTCTGTGAAAGGTGCATAACAAAGACGCACTCAAAGATAATCTATACACTGCTGCGGACCAGCCACATCTTTAGAGGAGCTAACATTAGTGCAAAGGTTACAAATTATAATATGACAGGCTTTTGCTGTAAATAGAAATA
Organism: Sandelia bainsii; assembly: GCA_032362345.1. Lineage (NCBI taxonomy): Eukaryota > Metazoa > Chordata > Actinopteri > Anabantiformes > Anabantidae > Sandelia > Sandelia bainsii. The sequence continues at coordinate 9,133,836 of JAUMHL010000007.1, read as the reverse complement.
TTTTTAATAAGCATTCCAGTTGAAACAAGGATTAGAAAAGGGTTAAGATGGTTAAAGATGATAAATAAAGAACATATGTACTGTTTACATATAAACTCAGTTGGCAATTTTATAGCTAAAACTAATGCAGTCTAATACATAACAGATGTGTTTCATTATTTTGTCAGTCGAATTTATATAAATGAGGCTTGGCTTAATAAAAGAAACACCTTTTCATAATGAAATAACTGCAACACAAACTACAGCCTCCAAAATGATCTTACAGTTTTAATCAAAACCTCAATAAAAACTTAGGTATAATTTATCACATGAATTTTAAATTAGACTGCGTTATTTTTAGCTAGGTTTATCTGATAAGCTGCCAAGTGGATACTGTATATTATTCTCATAGTCATGTATGTAATTGATTTTTTTGTGATGAGAAATACTTTTATGCTTCCCCTGTGTAAAAATAATGTTTCATTGCTTCTAATTTCAGGGTCCCGCAGGAACTTGTGAAGGGGCAAGTGTCAAGGTATCACTCAACAAATTTTTCCTCATAAAACAAAGTACTGACATGTGGCATTTAAAGTAGATTTGAGTTGTCACCCTGTTTGATAAACTAGTTTTTACCTGCACCTCCAGCTAGGGTGAATTGTCAAGATGACTGAGCAGTGTTCATTGTAGCCGTTCTGCAGATCAGAGTTTAATCATCTGCAATGTTGTTTTATGTGGCATGTGTAACTACTTGTCCCAAGAAGCCAGCCCAGACAAGTCAGAGATATGTGTGACGCAGAATATGCTCTGTCCTTGACTGACATTTTTGTGTTTGCAGTCAAGAACGGATTTCCCTCATTGGAAATGGCAACTTTCAGTCAATTGTCGCCTATCTGTACAAGTTAAATAGCTGTTCCCACCCTGCGCCTCCTGCAGCGCAGCACAGCGTGACTCAGTACTCACACTCCAAACAGACAGATGGCCATTATGTACAGTGCTTTTGCAAAAAGGGTCTGCATTCATTTTCATGAAACCCAGGGGTGCTGTAGCTCACCAGAGGCACATGAGATATGTGGTGTAAAAAACTCTCAGACATGGACCTCTACCAGGTCTCCCGTTGTCTTCGTTGCTACCTGCTGTCTTGACAAACCCACCACCACCCACAAACCTCCAGTGGCCCCCTTATGATCATGCTCAGAGTGAAAGCTATTGTGTAGTGGACAACCTCTTGACCACAGCTGTTCATTTGATGTATAGGTGCATTGTTTGCCACGGTGTCAACCCAGGATGCAGAATTCCTCCTGTTTCCTCTGCCCAGAGGAAGGGAGGGAAGAAGAAGTGTCACCTGGACAACCTTGAAAATGAAAGTTGTCTGTGTGAGGACACACTTATTATACCCCAAAACAAATGGTGCAATGGATAGTGATTTTGTTTAGATGAAAAATCTAAGCTAATTTTAAAAGTGTAAGAGTAACAAATGATCATTGTATAACACTGTGTTACAGTTTGCAAGTTTGCAAGGTAGAGTAACACAAAAAAGAAAAGCTAGACATTTAAAATTAGATAAAAAGTTAAAATATGATAAAAGCATTTTAGGCATCGTGTAGTTCAGACTGTTTGACTTATACTGGTATTAGCTGAAAGATAATGTGCTAAGAAACACATTAAATGTTCTAATACTTGCCCTTGTCATTAATCAGTCATGTCCCTACATTACAGATATATATTTTTATCATCATAAATGTATGCCTACCATGGATGATACTGTAAGAAAACTTGTACTGTTTCGGAGAATCACATTTTAATCTGCTATAATGCTATAAAGTACTGTACTGTCTATGCATTTAAAGGTATTTATGTAATCCAACATGATAAGTAAGAAAAGTTAAATCGTTACATCTCCTAGAGGAATGAAAAGAAACAGCTTGCTTAAATAGTAATAATTGAACAGAGATATTTCCACTTCTCAGCAACATTTCTTGTGCATTTTTTAACTTGGACAAAACAGATGCAAATTAAACTGTGAGCTGAGCTGCCTCTCACTCACTCAGCAGAGTGTGAATGTTTTAAAGTTTAAAAAAAAAGGTCTGTGCGGTGCATGATTTGCTAGGAAGACAGTGTTCTCATGAATCACATCTCCATAACTGTATCTCCCTCTGACAGTTTCAAACGGGCTCTGACAGAGCACTGCAGATATTGATGGATAGACAGAGAGGGATGCAGACAGGCCTAATTGCAGTTTGATGACTCGCAGTGTCTCAAAGTCAACATATCATCCACAGACATCCACAGGTGTGCCAATTCCCTGTCCTTTACACACTGGCTCTCTCAATGTGTAAATAAAGTGATAATCAGGATAAATACAGGCGTGCTGCAGTTAATCTCATTTGAAAGGTTTATTAATTTGTTAGATATCGCTCTGCCAATAAACTTGCTTTGAATGATCTGTCATGGAGATCTAACAGCGATAACCACTGAAAAATTTTTCCATGAGGCTGTGCCACAATGCAGTGCAAAAAATTTGAGCTAGTGACATCCTGGGCTATTGCTAACTTTCCATCAGACGCCATCAGATGGAAACTGCCTCAACGATGGAGAACCATTTATTTTTTTGTTAGGAAAAAGGCCTCCGATTGATAGCAATTACGTATCTGGCATAGCTTTTCTGGTAAGGTTATGGTGGTAAAATCATCATGTTGATAAAGCTGCTCAGAATCCAATTAGTCCTCAAAGTCAATTTTAAACTATTGTTGGACAATTCAGCTGTTCATACATAGCAGCAGTCCATTGACCTAATAGAAGCCCATCATTTGAATGAGGAAACAGTGACTATATCTCATTGAATGGTGTCACTGTGACTGCCATTATAGAGTCGAATGTATGGGGGAGGGGCTGAAACTGAACGGCAATTAATGTCTTTTTGAGTCCAGGAGCCTAAAGTGAGTGTGCAAATATGCTGCAACCTTTCTCAGATGTCTCTCTATCTAGTCAGATTGCTAAACAGATGCTCCATAATGTCTCAGCACAGTATTTGAAGTCTTTTCTGCAAATCTTCACACATGTCATACAAAACAACAATAATCTTTGATCAGAGCATTTTTCTAATTCTTTGTTCTGTGTTCGGTTGTTGTTTTGGAAATAAAAAATAGCACAACAGGTGAGCTTGAGCTTGTTTCTCCCACTGTGAATGCATATGGCATGTGGCTTAAATAATGGCTGGTAACGTTATATATTTGGCGCCCAAGAGCAGTGTGTAGCAGTAAAAATATGAGCGTAAAAGGTCATAAGGAAGTACGCAGAAGATGATGGGTCTTTTGCTGAGCTTCAGGAAAATGAAATGTGATGTTCGCCTGCACATACAGTGTGTATGTGAGAAACTGAGTTGCACAAGATGCATTTGTTTTACAGTTATGTTTACTTAGAGTATCCTCTGCATATCCCATTAAAATGCTCAAAGGACAGCTCACCAGCAGTCATAAAGTGCCATCTATTGGCAGACAAAATGCAAACCTGGTATACTACTGCAAGGAAACATGGACTTGAGTTTTTCATTATCCTGCTAGACTCTCATAATACAATAGTATCAAAAAGCCATGAGCCTTTCATTCCATAATTAGAAACTATTTTCATTTTGAGCTATTGTGTTTGAATGTTTCTTTCTGATTTCTTATTCATAACAGCTGCCTAGACTTCCTGAACGTTATGTCTTCTTTTCCTGTCTTTGCTGTCAGTCATTGTCAGCGATCTGCTCTCTTCACATACAGGGGGAGAAGAGTGAGTCTGGAGTCCCAGGAGAAAAGGGGGAGAAAGGAGAGAGAGGAGACGCTGTACGTATTTTCCTGCTGTAACATTTTTCAGTGCAGTTGCTTCACAGAGTCATTAACCAAGGCCTCCTCCCACAGGGTCAGCCAGGTGCCGAGGGGGCTGGTGGGATGAAAGGACAAAAAGTAAGTCACATCAATGTCAAGTGTCACATAATATGATTCTCTCTGTTTATGCTCCCTGAGACTCCACATGTATGTGTGTGAGAAGCAGAGCAGAGAAAAGCAGAGAAAGATGTGGTGAAGATTTAGGAGCTAAACCTTTTGAGTTTGAGTATTTATCTCCTTCAAATCTGTTTATACTCCAAGGGCTGAAAATAACGCATGGTGGTTATTTATTTGTCTTTGCAGTTGCTATTGTTTATATCCTTCTCTTGTGGAAGCATGATTTATATCATTTTCTTGAGGTTGACAGTCAATATTTTTGCGAGTCTGTGTCATTTTGTGTGTATGTACTCTATGTTTACATAATTTCGACCAAGCGTGTGCCAGCGTGTGGCCATTTACAATACACTTTACATTTTTTTACTTGTTGCTTCTGAACTGTGAGAAGCCTAAATCAACATTTTCAAAGATTCATCTATCATACACCAGCCTTCACCAAAATCACTACAAGGCAAATAGACAACTTGTCTCTGACGTCTTGTAGGTATGCCGCTTTAATGCATGCTTCAATTTGAATCAAATTCATATGAAACATATACATGTCAGCTTTGAGCAGTCCTGTTACAATTTGATGACATTTCTTAGCAGCACAATAAAAAAAATAAATGTGTGTATATTTTACAATTCAGTGGTAAAAAAAAAAAAAAAGGCCCTGCAAGAGGGAGGATATTTTGAATTTCTAAAGTAGGCACTTAAAAACACGAAGAGGAAAACACATTAAAATGTCTGTGAAGTTCAGTGGATTGCAGTTCTCAAAACAGGACTGTGGACTCTGCAGCCATGCTAGCGTGTCAGTGTATTTGAGCACAGTGTTGCTTTGAGCCTGATGTGAACATGTTTGTGCGAACATTCTGATGCTAAGCAGGTATAGAGTTTCCATGTTCAGCCTCTATGTTTAGGCTGTTGGACGTGTTGATGTGACCATGTTGATAGATGAGAAGGCATTGCATCACCAAAGTGATTGCAGTTCATCGTGAAACGCGTTGGTCTCGTCATCATGAGAAAAATTTTCATGCCAGTCCATACAATATGAAATCCTTGTGTTCCCAGGATTTAAGTATATTGTCTATAACTCTGCATGATCTCTTTTCATGTGCAATTTGATCCAGATCCAATAAGGATTAAAAAACTTCCAAATAGTTTTTGTTATTACAATTACAAATTTAGAGGATTGTGTCAGCTTGGTAAGGTGCAGAGGGTGCAGCATTCATTCTCTGGGTGCTATTTTGTATATTTACAGATGTTGTGCCAGGTTTTCTTGTAAATCTTGAATTGAAGAATGGAGGCTTCCAAAGGCAATACATCAGACTTAGAAACCTTGTAAGGAGCACCCAGTACATACATTACAAAGGATTGCACATGGTTTACTGGTGCAGTAATTACAGCAGCATTCTACATGATGAACACGAAACGCATCGCAATAGGTATTTTAAACAAGAATTCTTAATGTTTTCTTGCCACTCATCTTGTGGCTCTTTTCACAACACATAACTTGAGGTAGACAGAATTTTCTCTGAAGTCTGCTCATGTTATTGCCTCCTTTAGTGTTGCTCCAAAACCTACTGATGTAGCTGTTCAAGGTCACTTGTGGCAACGTGCTTTCAGAAGTAGTTTTTCTAGTGAATTTTTAAGATGTGTATTTTTTTTCCACATTATGCTTTTCTTGTCAGTCTCTGTTTGTCTCTCTGTCTGTCAGACTCTCGTATAGTGACTGATATTATGTTTCTATTGTATTTCAGGGTGATGTTGGCCCCCCTGGTCCTCCTGGTCCTGTAAGTACAATATAGTGTACAATGCTCATCTTACAGAATACAGTTAATTGTCAATTAGAATGATATTAACAATGTTTTATCATAAGGAACACAAGCTGATCTTGTCTAATAACCAAGACATTGTCATCACACCCATTTTTTATTTATTGCAGCAAACCGACACTGTTCACATTCTATCATATAACAATTTAGGGACTGGTAGGGCAGTGTTTGCTTTTACTGTCACACCTCCAACATGGTGGTTTCTTGTAACCAATTTCAATTTTTTGAAAAACCTCTAGATTTCTTTATTTTTCAATATATCGTTTTTTAAAAATCCCCATTTTTTCCTGTACAGACAGTAGATCAGTGTTGACAAATGGTGTGAAACATGCAGCCTTTTCAAGGCTGTTGAGATTAGTTGGTTTGAATTTCTCAGGGGGTAGAGTGTTGTTTTTTTTCAGGTAATGAACTCACTGATATTTGGCAGCCAGCTCCCAGGGTGTGATTTTCAGTAATGTACACAGCAGAGAAATATGCACAAAATAGTCTGTGCAGGCGCAGAAGTTTGTGAACTATAATTTCCTGTATATCCAGTATCAAATTAACACATTTGCACTAGCCATCACCCATTAATGCTGTAATCTTTCGTTTGGAACAAAAGCTTCTTTATAGTGTGAATTAGGAGGCCATGCAGCGCATGACCGGTTTATAATGTTAATAATTGTAAATTACAGAAGAAGGCTTTTTGTTGGACGACACTAGTGCCACTTTTAGTGGAGAAACTGATAATAACAGAGAAGGCCTGACGTCATGGTGGATGTCTGATGTACGCTGAAGATGACACAGAGTGGGTGGCGCTGAGACGATAGAACTCATTGCTTAGGCATTTTAAATTCAAAAACACACTGTGACAAATCAGTTAAAGATCTGCAAGGGGGTGGTAATGACTCTAAAGACATGCTGTAACTATGAGCACCCTTTTTTTTAAAAAATATAGAAATTAAAGTATAAAAATTGTCAAGTAAAAACATGGTGTTGGAGCCTGTGTGTCACAAAGTGAGGGGTTTGACATTTAGATGACTCTGTCCTAATAGCTTTTGTTCTGAAGATCTGCCTATTGAGCCCCTGAAGGCTTCAGACATGAGCTTGGAAACAAAGTTTGAAGGCTTTCATTCTCATTGCTTGTTGACAAGTGATTCATATGGAAATTAGACAACTTAATTATACAGTGAGGAAATATCACTCACTCTCCACTGGTTTCACTGGTTTGTGTCTAACCAACAAAAAGTCTACTTGCTTAATAAGAACAGATGTCAGTGTAGGCGGTTTCATGGGCTGTTCAAAACACTGAGGTTGCGCTTTGCAATTCGTTTTGAATGGTTGTCTCTTTTCCCTAAATTCCTTTTCAGCTGGGGGAGGAAGATGGAAAAAATGTTCAAAACTCAAATACTCTGTGGTGTTCGTTGTTGTGTAGTGAGGTGTGGACCACCCAGCGTATAGAAGACGTAAACTAAAGCAATCGGTAGAAGGAGAAGCATTAGTCATTTGATAAATGAGGCTATTTGAATATTTACTACCAGTCTCTGTCTGTCCTCTCTGCCTCCTCGTGGAAGATAATTTTGGCAGTTAAGCATTGATTTCCCTTACACAGCAGAAGCAAGGGTTCAGATCATTACCCTCCCTTCATAAACCTTCTTGTGCCTCTGTTTATTAGTGACAGAGAGGAGCAGCAGGCTTACAGGCGTACATGGCCATCACTTCTCCCAGTGCCCTTAAAATTGCAAAACAGTGTTTTCAGCTCTGAGACTGTCCTGTGTTTTTATTGCTGCCAGTATTGCTTTACAATAGAGTTTTATAATGTATTAAACTGAATCGGTTATTCCAAGTTTTGTTGAGCAAATGGCTCTGTGTTAGTATTTGATTACTCTTGAGAAATATTTCTGATCTGCTCACATACCGATGGCAATGAGGCATTGTTCTGCATCCGAGGAAGGACAACTGAGCATCTGGTGAGTGACTGGAGGGTGAAGTCTGGCTGATTATGCAGGCACTCCACTGGGACAGTAGGGGATTCAGAAACTTACTTAAAATTATTTTGACCATTTCTGCTGAAGAAGGGGAGATCACTTCCTTTCAAATTTATTTGTATAGCCTTTAATCACGGTAATACTCTCAAGGGGCTCACAGGCACATGTTAGTCAGGAAACATGGGCATTTGCTCAGGTGGACAAAGAAACACTATAATAACCCCTAAATGGGAAAAAATATCCCAATAGAAAATGCATCCTCCAAAATGTAAGTGAATGAATTTTTCCCACCTGGATATGAATTTCAGTTCCAAAATTATTTACATTGTCTTTGTCTTCTTTTATCATTATGTTTAAAAAAAACCCAGTGAACAGTGAACAGGTTAGAACTGCATACAGGATTCTGTATACTAGTTAACACACAGGGCCTGAGGACATTTATGTAAAATGTTCTGATGACTATAGTAGATAATTAGATTTGTGAGCTAGATTGCTTTGCTCAGTTTTTAATTCACTGGGACTTAAACGTTGCATTGTTTTTTTTAATCTTCTGTCCAGTTTACACCAACATTTCATTGTGCACCTCATATCGAGATTGTATCTAGATGTGCATGTTCCGCGTGGTATTAATATGTAGCTTCAGGGTCAACACACAGCAGTGCAACTGAAATAATCGCTCGTATTATCAGCGACTGCACCGTTCCGTCTCTACCTGCTGTGAGAGTCCTTTGAAAGATAATTGTGATTGTTCTTAAAACTGCATTTTAGGGACTTTTATTGAAAAAGGGGTGTTCAAATACAAAACCAGAATGCTCAACACAGGTTTATGTCTATAGCTTTATGAATTAAAATGTGTTTGCGTTCATTCAGTTTGGTCATTTATGCGTGAAGTTTGGCAAGAAGTCACATCACTTACTTGTTTATTTAGTGTGAAATGCTGTTCTACCATGATGTATGTTAATGCCATAAGAATGATCTGAGGCTCAAGTTGAAAAGCTTTGAATCTTTGTTATGTCTGCTTTAATTTGGGGTTTAATGTGGACATATCTTGTCTTCACCCACAGTAGTGGTCATCACAGTCATCAACCAATTTCTGAGCCTTACCGGGGCTTTACAGACACTATGATATATTAAAATAGTGTGTAAATAATCTAAAGAGTGATTTTTTTTTTAAGTCAAACCTATGATTGGATTTGGTACCAAATAAATCATGTTGGGCATCTTCAGTAGATTTGTGAATCAAGAAGACTTCGTATTGCCTTTTAAACAATTAACAGTTCAAAAGTGTTTATTTACATGTTTTTCTTTCTCTTTAATTTTGCTTATTTGCAGTAATTGTTATATCAGTGGAGAGTATTAAAAGTGCACTGTGTATTTTTCATTATTTCTAGGTGATGACAGCTCATGGATTAAGACAGCTCTCTGGAACTGTAAGCATCTGTTTATATCATAAAACTTGAAATGTTCATTTATGACGTCATTTTTTCTATGGTTCTACACAAGGTGCCCTTTTTGTACACTTTTTGTTTTCTCTTGTGCTTGAGGATGAAGTGAAGGAGAGGGCCCAAAAAGGAGAAAAAGGAGATCAGGTAATTACAGTATTTCTCTCATTATTATTTCTCACTAAAGACAATTTAACCATAACAAACTCAGCATTAGTTTTCAAACACTGCATCCAAGATTGGACACCACAGTATGAACAATATTTCCCATTTATTATGTAATAGTAATAAAAGCAGTGTTGATATTTGATTTGGAAAGAACAAATGAACGTCACCTGCTGTTCAAATGTCAAGTAGGTGTCATCTTTGTGCTTTTCAGAGGTGAAACACAGATTAACTGACATACAATACATCTAAATCAAAACAAAAAAAAACACATTATATACACTAACAATGGTACCTCACAGGTCTTTTTTTAAGTTGCTGCTATAGTTATATTCACATTCAGAGAAAGCAAATGAGCAAAATTGGCAAATGAAATATTCCTATTATTAACCTTCACACAGTATTGAAGCTAACTTCGTGAAGGTCCTTGAGCAGATAGTGTTAAACCTACACCAGTCAGCAAAAGCAATGACTAACTTGAGTATTTTCATAATGCACATCTTGAGAAATGATGCTTGTCTATCTCCACTACTTTCTGCAGGGTGAGAAAGGAGCTCAAGGACCCCAAGGCTTTAAGGTAACTTGTTGAAGATATACAGTAGCGTTTCCACAAAAACTTGAGTATCGATATCCACTGCCAACAAAAAAAAAACCTTCAAAGTCTGGGCAGAAGAACTCACAGAGTACTGTAGCATACAGGAGTATACAGATTTTTTAAGACTTTTTAGAGACTTTTTTATTGTAGAAAATATTCTCACTTTGAGTTGCAGTGATTTCTGAGTTACACAGTGGCTCCATAATACATCAGAAATTATAGATATCCATCTTGTGAGACGTGTTTTGACTTATTACACACCAGATGCAGTTGAAGCGAACCTTCACTCCTTCCTGCCAACATTTATTCCTTTCCTACAAAACTTTGGAAATTTTCTTAAATTTTATAAGTTTATTAAATTCAGAAGGAAATCAAATGTGTATTTAATTGCCTATGTTGTTATTATTGACAAAAATACTAATCAATGTTTTTGTCTGCCTATCCCAAAACCTTGTTCTCACTCTTTTTTGGTAATGTAACAGGGTAACATAGGGCCACCAGGACAAAAAGGAGATCAAGGTCCAGAGGTGAGTTTTTGTATTTACTGTTTCTCATGTCTGCCATGCCACTTACACCAGGTCAGATTGAGATATCTAAAAACTTCCTGAATATAAACAACAATGAGATTATACCCAGACACACATGTGAGTCCCATTGCTCCTCAAGTCTAGGTCTGAAAATGTCTGAAAAGTTTAAATAATTAGATCTCATGAGCAATATCTCAATAATTTCATGCTGTTAGTTGTAAAACTTGATCACACCCACTGGTTCGGGCTAACAATACGTAGCATCTAACTCGTAGCATCAAACTCACTGTATTACAGTTTCTTTAAAAGGGTTTGGTGAAAGGTCTGTTTCCATGGTGATAATTATAATACTATCAGGATATTTGTTGTGAAAATATGAATGGGAAGAGAATAATTGCATACTGCACTTTAACGGGGGTATGCTTTGTTTACATACTGTGAGTGTAAGTGTGTTCACTAGTATACTCATTGAAAGGAATTAACCAGAACAATATTATCATTGACGACACAAAAGTATTAATTTGTAATGCTTGTGCAGTTTTTTTGTAGTTGTTGTTATTATTCGACATAAGCTCAGTTTCCGTGGTAATATGTGAATTGTTGGGTTCATTAGTGTATACAAAGACAATAGTGAGTTGACACGGGGAATGCAAAAACAGCTGTATAAAGATCATAACAGAGATATACGTTTTTATTTAAGATCATACATGCATGCAGACCTACTGCTGCACAGTTATGACGACATCCTCAATATACAGTAACTAGCATGAAACCAACTATGGTAGCAGGGGTAGCACTTAAATAACACTGCTATTTGAGACTCTGTGGAAAGTCGATGCCTACAATGTAGCTGGCAGGGCTATAACATTCAAAGCCCAGACTATTTTGTCACCAGACAAAAGGAGAAAATAGCCCAAAGTATTAGTTTTTCTTTGCGTTTTGCCAGGGGAAACAAGGTCTGCCTGGACCCACTGGACTCCCAGGACTCCCAGGCGAGCCAGTAAGTATATTGGCACTAGACACTAGCACTTCATGTCAAGCCTTCCTTTCTCTCATTGCCTTATTTGTCACTTTGCCATATTCCCTACTCTCTTACTTAGCCTGCCAGAATGAAAGAGGAGAGATAAACTGATAAAGCTCAACAGGAAGAGACAGAGAAAAAGTATAGAGAAAAGTCCAGAATTTTTACACAGACGATCAGTAATCAAATTTAAGAATTAATTAGTGGAAAGAGGCAAATCTAAGCGCTTTATGCCAGAAATGGAGGCAGAGGCCCAATCTGTTCACCACACCTGCTTCGGTAATGAGCATCTGTCTTTATTCGAAAGCAGGGAGGGAAAAGAGGCATTTCATAAATCCTGGCTAAGGGAAATTATGTTGGAACACAGCAGCCTGCTGAAGCAGTGAGGAGTAGGAGATAAATGTGTGTGAGGAGATGAAGGCCTTGTGATAGATGTGTCTCTTTTCACCACTATTTACAGGGCTCTTCAGGGGTGCCTGGAAGAGATGGCCTGAAAGGAGAAAAGGTAGGTAAACTTCAAATCAAGTTCTCACCTCAAAGAAAAATATGGAGCTGTGATGTTTTATCACAGTTTGAACATGCTAGACAACTTGTGAAGATACATTTCAAATTACTCAGCCTGTATGCTATCTTTAGTCATGTAACTTTGTGGATTCTCACCTTTGATGTCTATGACTACTCTGTTATTTGCCCACAGTTTTTTTTTTTCTATAGGACTTGTTCCAAATACTGTGCTGAAAGTGGCAAAGTGGCAAAGTGCGCAATTGACATGCATATTTGATGGGGTTTGTCACTTGTCAAAATGAATGAAGCCATACCCAAGTCTCCCCACCCACTGGCATCACTCTGTTATACTAGAGGACAGCAAAATAAACTTAAAGTGCTTAAGCCTCCTACATCCATTCACATTTATAATCGTCCTTTGTCATCTTTGCCATACTGATACTGACTCTGATCCAAGAGCCAGTTGTGCTTGTGTATATTCATATGGTAGTCTATGAATAACTGTGGAAAAATGCTAAGTGTCTATATGCTAAACATGAAGCTTGAGCCAAGAGACAATTAGATTAGATTAGCATTAAAACAGGGAGCAGGGGGGAAACAGCTAACCAAGCTCTACCTACCAGCACTATATAACACATTGCAATACATCTCTGATTGTGGCTGTTCAGTCTTGACTTTCAGAATTGATATTTTTAGTGAGGTCTTCATTCAGTAGACGACAGTCTGCATCCAGACCCCTCTTTGTAGGGGTCCATGCAGTGCCAAAAACTTTCAACTTTAACAATGTAGGCAACATCCCCAGTTCTAGTCTGGCCCTGGACCTTTGATCCGTCAGGATATATACTTTACATAAACTATCTATCTATCTATCTATCTATCTATCTATCTATCTATCTATCTATCTATCTATCTATCTATCTATCTATCTATCTATTGTTGTATATCCCTCTCCCCTTTTTTCCTGTATGTCTCTTCACTAATAACTATCAAATAAATATTATAATTGCCAAATAATAAACAATAAATAAATAAACAATGCTGATATGTATACACATCAATGTGCAAAAAATACATGGTAAATCATGTCTTCCCTGACTTTACCCTTCAGCATTTATGACATTTTGTCTATATACTGTCTTTCTGTCTTTAGGGGGATTCTGGTGGTGTGATCGGGCCACAGGGACCTCCAGGTCCAAAGGGTGAGCCTGGAGAACCTGGAGGTGGATACATGGTGGGTACCATATTGAGTATAGACTGTCATTTTCATCTGACCTTATTGGCTTCAGGACTTAAATTACAGGGTGCAAAAATAGAAACGGTGTAGAACGGTAAAAGATCACAAAGTGTAAATCATCAGCAAACAGCTGGAACAGCAGCAAACAAATTATTCTAGCTTCCTAGTGGAGCTGGTTTCCTTTAGGGAACCAGATGCAGTGTCATTAACTAATCCACCATTGGATAACCCCAGACTGGGTAATGACCTATCCTTTGGCGTTTATAGCTCTCTTTTATAGACATGGCTTTGCATATAGAAGTGTTCATTATAGCTTCACCAAAAATGGAAGCGCGTGTGCAACCAAGGCCTCGGCCGTGGCTGACAGTGCTTGCACTCTTCAGTCACTGGCAAATGTTCTATGTCTTTAAACAATCATGTTTGTTTGTGTGTGGAAACGCTGAACTGAACATTAGGCCTGACAGCAGACCTGCTTATCAAGCAAGCAACTCTGTTCAGTTGAGCAGAGCGAAAAGGGAAAGATTGCGTTCAGGCAGAAGTATTGGAGCGGGATTTGAAAAGAGGACTATATGTGTGTGCAAGGAACTGTCAAGGGGAGATGTTTACAGCAGGTCTTCGACCTCTTTTGTTGTTAGATAGTTCAGCAGCTAAACAAAGAGAGATATATGTGGTTTAAAGCAGCCTTCCTTCTGCATAAATCTTGATAGTCTTTTACCAATGCCATTTCTGTCTGGAGGCATTGTCGGAAAATGGATTCTCAACATTTTATGGTCTTTGTTATGTAAGACAAAGAACAGGGAAAAGAGCAATAAACAGAACTCAACACAGATGGTCTGAGTGTCTTTAATGAGTTAGCCTGCTCAAGTACTTAATGTCACTTTATTGATTTTGCTCTTAAATAAATAATGAATAATTAACTTTTTCTTTAAACTTATTATTTGTATGGATAGGCAGTCCCACACTACTATCAAGTACTGATAAAAAGATTTGTTTCAGTGTACCAGTGCATAATGTCTAATGGAACTTTTCTTTTCTTTTTTTTTTTCTTTCAAGACAATGCAGTTATAGGACCATAATATTTGTTTTTAAAAGTTTTGTATTTCTTAAACTTTCCTCTGTTTGAGTGTATTGGTACCTGTCTCCCTAAAACTTGCATTGCTGAATTGCTGTGCTAGTTCAAACCCAACTTCTGCACAGCTAATTTACATTGTGCAGTGTAGGACTTGTAACCCTAATATATGCTGAACACAGAAATCAATGTCTCATCTGTACAGTAAATAATGCTTACAGTAGCCTCGATTGCAATCAACGTTTTTCTCTGTGGTATGGCATTATCAGCCTGCCTGTGTATATAGAAACTATTTCAAATGTTGTAAACAGTATTGAACATGAGCTCATAATGCAATGCTGTATTCAGGCTGTTTCCACTGTGCAGTGGAGCTTTTATAGATTCAATATTACAGTTTATTAAATCTAGCACTAGAACAGTTTTTGGGCTTCACCTCAGGTTTCAAAGTGAATTACTAATGAATGTGCACTGAGTCCCTATTCTAATGTCTTCTTCCTGTTGTTTTGTAGGGCGATGGGATGTCTCTAACTAGAGGGTCTCGTGGGCCTAAGGTAGGAAGCATTGTAGCAGTGGAGCACCCACACAACTATCTGTACTTCCCCCTATGTTAACTTCTACAGACACAGTAAATCAGTTATTTACTCCGTCCATTTATGGTGCTGTATATGTTTTCAGTAATCTTACAGATTCATGTTCACAGTAAATGGATCAAGGTTCATCTAACCTAGCCCTGTTATATAAACCTCTTGATCTGCACCAGCTGTCTTGTTCCAAATGTGCTCTGAGACCACTATAGCAGAAGTAACGTGTTTGAATTAATCTGGAAGTGGATGTTATTTAACACTATTCATTATAAAAGTGGATATTATATCCTACAGTATATGCAGAAATTGATCTGTCAGGGTTTCGGTGGTTTTAGATATTTATTTATATGTATTAGCATTTTCAACTATTAACTCATAACTCAGTTCAACTTCTTGAACTGTTTATCCATTGCTTATAACATTAGCTCAGTCATTTATCAGGTACTTTTAGCTGTTAGATATCTCTACAACACTTACTATAATGTTCAGTGCAACATCTGACAGAATATGTTGATTTTTTTTTACTTCTTTGTACTTTGTACACCCCCTGTGGTACAAGTACCCCTTGTTAAGAATCGCTGGTATAGGTGCTATTTAAATACTGCTGCTCCACTTTAGTTGATTTTAAATAGTTTAATATTTTTACTGTATATATCACAACACATAAAAATGACTTCAAATGAAATAGATGACAAACACTGGCCTTGAACATAGTTGTGTTATATACACCTTGAACCTATTAAGGTACCATAACGAGAAAATTAGTTCTGGTGGAGGCTGAATAATCAGTGACTACTAGTTCTGGATTCACCATCACTGAAACCTGACTGACATCTCCCTTGTATTTTTATCAGGGCGAGAGAGGTGTCCCAGGACTGCCAGGGGACCATGGTGAAAAAGGAGAACCTGGACAGAGTGTCATAGGCCCACCTGTGAGTATGATGTATTAATTAATCTGTGTTTTCCACATACATAATTTTGTTGATTTTGTTAACTATGATACCTTCAGATTCTTGTCTTTATGCACTGAAAGGTTGAGATCCTCACTGAATATATAGATCAGTGTTAAACTCTCAGATGATTCTGATTTTTACTGTGAGGTTCTGGCATATTGCTCTCTGCCTTCACCCTACTTCATATACTCCGCGCTGCTAGTTTTAACTTTAAAGATTTGATTGTAAGTGAGTCTGCTTTCATTTTTGAAATACAGTATTGTTGGAGACAGAAGATCAATAGAGCAAAAGGTGTCTAACACAATTCCTTTATTGGATCCTGGGTGCTAGAGGGCAGGTGGTGTTAACAAGATGTGTGATGTGTTCTTAGGGCCCTGTGGGAGCCCCAGGAAAGCCAGGGATTGAGGTCTGTAGATCTGTGTCTGTATCTGTGGTCTGTGTATCCACAATACACAAACAGCACATTCAAGTTTGTTTTCACTTATTTTAAGCTCATTGATGCTGTGGTATATGGTCTTGCAACTTGTCAGTTCTTAACAATTTGTATCAAGCAAAGCAATCATCATATATGGTATTTTTCAGGGCCCTCGAGGACCCCCAGGTCTATCTGGCCCCTCAGGAGCTCCAGGAAGAGAGGTGAGAGATCAGCCTGTCCTTCCACTTTTATTCACTCCCTCAAACATCTGTGGATAAAAGATGATTGAAAGCATAAAAGAATGTCAGCTACCCACTGTGGATAAAGAAGTACGATGTATCACAGCTCCTGGACACACATCCTCACCAACTGAGATTTTCTGTAAAGGCAGACTGATAGGCTTTCATATCTGCTTGATGTCATAGGTAGTAGGGTTGTTAACTCTTTTCTTGTTTCAATTAAAGGGACCCCCTGGGAGACCAGGTCCCCCAGGCCCTGCTGGACCCCCGGGTGAACCAGTAAGTAAGAAAATTTCATTTTTGCTATCTTGTAGTTGAGCATTACTGATCTGCAGTGAGAACTACTGAGCTGACCTTAAGGTCAAAGCCTCTATTAAGCCTGCACCTCCAGTTTTGGGATAATTAGCAGCTAGTCCTACTGTTCACTAAGCAACATCACTTTCAGGAAAATATTGCAGTTTACAACAAAGTGGCAGCACCCTGTTGTTAACATGTGTTTTCAAGTCTTTCTTGTCTTTTCATGTGTTTCAACTGAGCACCATTTACTATGTACTGATAACTGAAGTCTAGTGGCTGCTGTTGCTGCTGCCTTGTAAAAAAAAATTGCATTTTATCCTATTTATGTTCATATGTTGTAAAGATCCATGAAGCCCATTTATAGTCTGCTTTATGTTTTAAAAATACATGGGCAGCAGTTCAAAATGTTTTTCTCAACTCAAGAGAACAACAACATTTTGAAGATGTGAAGATTCTGTCTTCCAGCAGTTTCCTCAAGCATTGCAGATAAATACAGAGAAATGAAAAACTGAAACATAAATTTGTTAAAAACATTTAGGGTAAAATCACTTTCCTTAAAGGCATATATGATGGTCTTACAAATGGATGTTTTGAGCAGTTTACAAGTTGCAGATGAACCAAACAACAGCACAATATTTTGAAAAACATGAAAGATTTCTAAGCTATGAAATTAAGACTGTGACAGTATTTCATGGATTCTTTTTTTTTTTTTTTGACAGACTGCTTTGCCAATTGTTGGAGATATGGGTGCTCTACTTAAGGTATTTTATCTATATAATTAATGATAGTTTCAGCTTTTTACAGACAATATGACACAAGAGGTTAAGTGATCAGTGCTTATTCATTTAAAAGGACATTAATCTACTAATAAATGGATCCTATCCTATCAAGGATAGTTAAAGACCCTGAGTGCCTCCATCAGCATGACTGGGAGAAGTATGTATCTCTAGAAAACAAACTCACTTACTCATTCACTACAGGTGTGTAATAAAATCATATTGTATGACAATATGTTTAATAACATCTACATAGAAATATCACACAGGTGACTCCATGCAAAACATCTAGACTAATATACAATGTTACAGTACAGATATTACTAAACTCATATGCCTAGTGGTTTGGAAGACATGGTTGTGGCATTTGCTATGTGCTCTGCTTCCTCCTGCCATATGAGAAATCATACAGTATTTCCCATTAAATTATATTTAAAAAAAAAACCTTCAGCATGTGTGGTACGTAATATTTTGTTTATCTTAGAGGAGATATTTCTGTTTTCAGTCTTAACGGACAGAACCAACTCTCAAAGTGTTTTAAAATGTGTTCATATCACTCATTGCAATTATAATTAAATTAATCTTTGATTAATCAGTACAGATAGAAGAATAAAAAAAATAATAAAATAAAAAAACTAGAAGAATAAAATACAAAATAATCTGTCTGTGTGTATCTCGAAGAAAACACTGCACCATGAAGACAAAAGAACAATGAGTAACTGTATGAAAAGGTTATTGAAAAGCATAAGTCAGGGGATGGATGCAAGACAGTGACTATCCCCTGGAGTAGTTATTTTATGTCAACAAACCAAAATTAAGTCCACCATGATTCA
Source organism: Sandelia bainsii (assembly GCA_032362345.1). Classification (NCBI taxonomy): domain Eukaryota; kingdom Metazoa; phylum Chordata; class Actinopteri; order Anabantiformes; family Anabantidae; genus Sandelia; species Sandelia bainsii. The sequence goes on along the minus strand of JAUMHL010000007.1, from coordinate 9,115,439 downwards.
GTGTTGTAAAATATAAAAGGTGAAACTTCCAAGGGAGGTGACCACTTTTTAGAATCACTGAATTCTGAATTCAAAAGCAAAAAAGCCAAATAAGAGAAGTATTGGAGAAAAACTCTCATTTCTCTTACTACTTCATAAGAATGCTAAAACAATCAAAATGTTTTACAAGTCTGGTCACTAAAACCTCCATTTTTATTTTCACACTAAACTGCAAGGCCAAAGCTAATGTGAAGCATTTTTCAGTCTGTATTAAATAAGAGGGCAAAGTAAAAAGGAAGATCTTGTTCTTCAGCTGTAGCTATAATGGGCACATTTTATCAAAATCCTTGCAAGTTATTGATTTGTTCTTTTTATCTTTTGACTGAAGCAGCTTTTTTGCCTAATGTACGTCAACTGTGACAATAAATATGATGCCTTCACATGACTAATACCTGCTAAACAAAGCCTGGTGCCAGGTGTCTTATAGTTTTCTATGAGCCCTTCTTTTGGTGTCAGCTTAAGTTCTGTATTAGATTCAACTACTGTTTACAGCTTTCATCACAGTAGCATAGTGACACTTAAATTGGTACTTTCAAAACCTTGTTGACACCAAAAAAAGGACTATACACATTCACCCCTGCCACTTTTTTTCTTATAAAGTCAATAATAACATGCTGTCCTTATGTTCTTTGAACTCTGAAGATAATTGCACGACAAGGATGTATAGCTGCTTCTGCTGCCTCTATCCAACTAAGACTCTCCTGGAAGGTGCACTGCATATACAGTACCGATGGTGGATAAGGGACAATGATATTTAAGATTCTCACCTAAATGTCACAGTCAATGAGTTTGACAAAGTTCACCACTCACCTAGATGAGAGACACTTGGTGGTGGGTTCACATTATTTCTGCTCTACAGACATTTAGAGAACACTTTGTGTCAGCTGGGGTTTTGTCCTGTACCCGGGAGATGTGACAACATAAAGGGCGAAAATGTACTGCTCCAGCTCAATTTGATGAAATCTTATCTGTGCCACCACTTTTGCTTCCTGACTTGCATTTGCTGGCAGAATGCCTGCAGTGTGTGCCAGATGAGAATCCCAGGGCTGCCTGGACAGAAGGGAGACAAGGGGTCCCCTGGAACGCAAGGAGTGGAAGGCATGGTGGGAGAAAAGGTACACATAAGTAATATATGGATGTAGTGTAGAAGTAATACAAACATGGAAGGTAACAGTGATACTTTGCATTACATTATATTTGTTAAGTTTCTTGTTAGGGTTGCTTAGTAAATGCTATGAGCGCATGTGCATTTAAAGCCATGTTTACTGTGTAACTTTTCTAAACAGGGGGACCCGGGTGTAAGAGGTCCTACAGGTAACCCAGGCAAAGAAGGCCCAAAGGTAAGCAAGGAAATATCGGGCATAAATATACTCAGTAAATAATAAAACACAATGTTAATTGTTTGTGTTTATTTAAATTAATTATTCAGCTTCTCATGATGATTATTGTTTATTGAAATGTATGTTTACATTTTTACATTGACAAACACTTTTTTATAAATTGTGTTTTGGATTATCTCTAGGAGCTTAACCAGCTGTTACACAAGTACAAATATTATTCTGTACACTGTTATGTGCTCGCTGCAGAAGTTGTTGCCATGGATACTGTTATGTACCACTGTGAAACAGGCTAGTTTCAGGTTGTGTGCTGTAGGAGAGGAAGAGACATTTTGAAGTTCACACCCATCGGCCTTTTCAAGTTTGGTAGAAAACGTTCACTTTTCCCTCCTTCATTGGTTCTGCTTTCCTGCAGGGAGTGAAAGGAGAGAGAGGTTTCCCAGGCCCTGCTGGAGATAAAGGGGATGAGGTGAGTGAAAAAAGTTTAATCTAAACAAATGAATCCAGTAGTTATCTAACCATCCAGAAGCCACTGTGACATTGAGAGGTAGGTTTTTCAAAAGAATGTAAATATATTGTAATGTCTGCCTCATCTTAAAGCCAGTCTACTTTGAAAGTCTGTTTTCAGAAGACACTATCAAAAGCTACCCACAGTGCTGTGTGTGCACTATGCCCTGTCTTTTGCACTCTGAGAAGCTACTACCCTGAATGTGTGTGTGTGTGTGCGTGTGTGTGTGTGTGCTAATTAAAATACAAGACACTTTTTAGAGGAGCTGAGAAGCATTTCACGGGTCAACTTTCAACACTGAACTGCAATGGCAGGGGATTTTCAGGCACACTTGTTATTAGATTATATAGGCTCAATAAAAACATGTTTCATAGCCCTGTTATTTTCTTTGTCTGATAAAATACTGTAAGTAGATAAAAACACATGCAATGCCATCTTGAAAATACAACAAACAGTACAGAAAATCCTTATCTAAACAAATTAAAACAGTGTAGTTCCAAGTTCTTCATTATTTAATTTGCAGTTGTTGTTGCTAATTGATTCCTAGAGAACCTTTCATGTCATCAAGAACACAGGTTTGATATCCTGTGAGCTAATTAAATGACACTATATTCCTTACATTTAGAATATCTGCTTTGTATGTAGTGAACAGCCAGTAATTAAGCAGGAGCAGATGTCCACATCACCTATTTCCATCACCTCCATATAGTAGATGGAATAATTACAACTGGGCTGATTGTAATTAATGTTTTACTTTGCACAGAAGTGAACATTGTCCATAAAACTATGAGCTGCTGGCTGATCACATAGAGCTAGATCTTTCCATTCAAATACAAGTTAACTACTCCGAATGAGTCGAGGAACTATAGTGTTAGCCTACTGGTGGTGGTGTTAAATATGAATGGAAATTATTTAAAATGTGATAGTCCATTTTGTCTTCTCCAGGGGTCTACAGGAGCACCAGGACTTCCTGGTGTGACCGGACGCACAGGGGCCCCGGTAAGAAGCCTGCCCTTCATGTGGCCTAATATTATACACAATCTCTTATGTTACTTCATACCACCAAGTAATGTTTTTATGGTTACATATCTATTTGACCACAAGAGATGTCATGGCATGCTTAAAACAGGTTTCAGTGTAAGGATGCTGTTCTGTTTGCAGGGGCTTATGGGTAGACCCGGTCCAATGGGCCAACCAGGAGCAAAGGGAGAAAAAGTAAGGTGTTCATTTATCTATGTAGGGAGTGTGTATGTGTTTCTAGATATTGTAAACAGTACAGTAGGCAGTGAATGAATGTGCACACTATATAAGTTACTTAAAACTTAATGTTTGCTAAACTTCGTATTCAGGTGTATTTACTTGGACCATAGCTTATGTAATAAATTAAGGATTTTGACAGGGGAGTATAAATAACCTTTCTTTCCTTCCCAATCTCCTAAAGAAATCTTTGAATGTTTTTGCAGGGTTGGCAAATGAAGTTCCATATCATTGGATTACATTAGCATAGCATGTGACTGTGCTTGGTAAACATTTCCATTTTCACAGACATGTTTAAGAATTCCTCTGGTTTATGTTTGGCAGGGAAATGAAGGACCCCCAGGCAGACCAGGACTTCCAGGGCCTCCGGTAAGTTCGTCCTGTCTCAACAAGAGCCACCTTGCTTTTAGAACTATCCAAATATCTTCTTATTTTTAGAGCCAAACATTGCCTTCACAACACTTCCAACAGAAATTACTATTATTGGATTTACATTTTGCTCAGTCTGTGTTGAGTTTCAAAAAGCAGCAGGGAGAGGTAAAGTCTGCTACAACTAGGATGACAACAATCTATCAGAGAACAAGTGGCAATAGGCTGGTATATATCCTGTGGAGAGAATGGGTCACAGGTGTGTAGGTGGATGTGGGGATACAGGTGACAGAAACAGGCTGGGGTTACTGCAGGGCAGATGGGAGTGACAGGATCTGAAATGACAGGAGAGGTAGTCAGAGAATGACTGAATGACTGCAAATAAACTGTGACAATTTTGTATAACAAGAAGAACATAACTGATAAACATGTGGAGATGAAATTGTGGCAACCTGCTCACTGGCATTGAATCATATTGCCTCCCTTTTAAAGGCCAGTGAGTAAGCACTTCCAAAGGCAAATCTATAATTCATCAGCTGTCCCCTTGAACCTACTGTGCACCCCCACCCTCCAACACACACACACACACACCTTGGTCTCATAAACTGCAGTCTGGGAGGACAGGGGATGGCTCAATGGCCTGAAAAGGGCAGAGGCATCGCTTGCTTCTAAATGAGAACCTTGACGCCTTCTACATTCACAATAACTGCCCTCTACTAATATATCACTGGAAAAACATTCATTTATGGTCAAATGCTGCCCAAAAACTCTAGATTACCTAGTACCTAGATGGCTCTTTTGTATTTCTGAGACTCTTGTTTTTTTGAATTACCACTGACTCAAAGATTATTAATGCTTTTCTGTGTTTGTCCTGTTCTTTTCATTTCTCACTCTCATGCCATCTTTTTGTGTAATCACCAAATGAGCTATTGATCTCTTTCATGTTGCTTTTAAGGGCTTAACAGTGTATATCTGCTCCAGACTTACTGAACAGTTTTCTGTAAAGAGTTCTAAAACTCAAAGTACAGTGAGGAGAGTCTCTGAGTGGAAATGTCTGCTTTACTGTTGGTTGTGTTTTAGGGTGTACCTTATGTGGAAGGCAATGGGATGAGCAGTCTGTACAAGCTGCAGGTAAAGACTTAAATGACTTTAACTCAGTGATAATGTCTTTGTGATCCATTGTGTGCATGGTAGTGTGCCTTCACTCATTTTGGCAGAAAAGAATAGTTAAAATGTGTTTGACCCACCCTGTAAAATATATAGTCATAACATTAAAAATGTCATTTCAGAGTGGTGGAGCTATTTTAGGACCCCCTGGAGCTCCTGGTGCTCCGGTAAGCATAATCATTGTTGTGCCTGAAGCAAATCCTTTACAGTGTGCTGTGGATACACTAGCACACAAGCATGTTGATACTGTATGAGCGGCAGAACCTGGCAGAGCAGAATAACAAATAAACTGACAAGCCCTTCTGTGTTATCTCGGCTTCTGAGGCTCTTATATCACAGTCAATCATGTGCATTGAGAGCATGTGCTTGGTGAAGGCGAATAGACTTCCTGGCCCTTAAACAGGTGTCTCTGACCCTCCCCAAGACACATAACATATCATTCATATGCAAAATGGACTAACTATGGAAGTTCAGCAGCTCTGCACAAGGCCAAGCCTCCTCATCAGGCAGTCTGTAATCTTCTCCATTCCTGGGAGATGTTCATTCACAGCCCCAGCAGGGATCCATACACCTCAACAAACATTTAAAGTGGTGACAAAAAAAACATACTCCGACATCCCCAGTGCCCAATGCACAAGAATCACTGCTAACTCTTGAGGATCTATCAGATCGTCAATCTATCAGAGCCAAATAGCCTCTCTGGAGCAGTCATCTTCATCATCTTTGTCAGTGTTCTGAGGGATAAAGGACTACATTTATCAATAATTCCTTATTGAGAGGGATAAAGGACTCAATTCATCATTAATTCCTTGTCTTTTCAATGTAGAAAAATGCTGAATTGCTTTTCTGACATTTGAAACTCTTTGTAAAGCTGACCAGATGATCCTGGTTGTTTTTAATCTTACTTGAGAAAGGCCATAGTTTTACCAGGTAATACAATGTAAGCATAATTTACAGATAGATATTGTGAGAAAAAAGGAGAAATAATGATACTATATATTTTAATGACAATAACATACAGTAGCCATGTGTCATTTTTGTGGTAGCAGTTCTCACAATCATGGGAGTAATCTGTCTTTTCTTCTTTCTTTTAAGGGTCCCAAAGGAGACGAAGGATCTGCTGTGAGTTGACACTTTTCATTCTGGAATATATATTTTTTATGAAATATTTATCTGTTCTTGTGCTACCCAGAAAACAGTGAATTCAGAGTTGCCAGTTCCTTTCTGTCATTGCCTCTGTGGTTCTCTCCAACATAAGTCAATACACCCTGAAGCCTGAGCACTTAACCACTCTCAGTAGAACTCCAACAAACAAGAAAAAATGATCACATCTCCTCAAATATGAAACTGTTGTACTATATTGTCTTGCCAGTGGGAACTTGTGAACCCTATCTGCACTTCAAATGCCCTTCCCCCTGTTCTGATGCCTGAAAACAATCCAAGCAGGCATGAAAACAATTCGGCACATGAACGTGAATTTTTTTATTCTCATGGGGCCAATTGCATTTTTTTTATTGTTTTGTTGCATGGTGATTTTTCACCAGGATGTTAATTTGACATTTAATAAATTGTGTGAGCGGCTCCGGTGCTGTGGTGGAATTGCTCCAATCCGTCTCACAGCTGATCCTCTGGCTGGCCCACTCTCTCCTTAGCCACACTCGCTTATTCATGACAATCTACATGTGTGACAATTACCTGCACAATCCGTCTATGTCAGCACTGGTTGCCCCTCTACTCTGTGTAATGCCATTTCTCCATAGCAGCTTGAGCAAGATGAGGTAGATAAAGGCCATCACTTGTGTGAGTATTGGGAATGGGTCTATTTTTAGTGCTGAAAGCAGCATCTGTGAGAGTCAAATGGGGGTCTTTTTCTATTCCGTTTATAGCCTACAAAGTGTGACAGCATTTGTCATAGATCATGGAACATAATACACTCAGGTTGAAGTATTGTCCTCTGATTATATTCACATTGACACATGAATGGCTGTATTTCTACCTGGCTAAGAATTTCAGGCAGAGATATGGAAATGTGTGAATTCTTGGCTCCTGTAGAACTGATCTATATTTGCTTGTTTATGTGTAATGTTTACTTACAGCCTTATAATGATGCTTTTTACAGTAGCATATCACCAAACTCTGAGGACTGTGAGACAGAAATAGCATGAGAGGGGACTAACAACCCTGCATCAGTAGTGATTTTGTCTTGACACAGCAAGTGGTGTGTTTCTGTCTCACAGGGGGAACCAGGAGCTATGGGATTACCCGGGCTCGAAGGGCTACCTGGTGCCAAGGTACGCAACAGTATTAGCCCAGAGAAGTGTCTCATGTGCCATGACTTAACCTGATAACAAAGTGAGGGTGTGCCACATTCTGCTCTCCAGTGTAAGAGTGAAACATGTTATGAGTACCTGTTGAAAGTATAGTATGACTCAAATAAAAAAAGAATGATTATTAGAAGAATTCATTCATCGTTTTTTAATACTGATTGAAAGGCTTTTCTTAATCTACAAAACTATAAGATGTAGGAACTTTGCCATACATATAAAGCTCTACGGAAAAGTTGCCATTGAGTGACAGAGTTGACTCATATACTATATGTGTGTGTTTTGGGGGTGGAATATTTAACTTACTGTGACATCCACAGTAATTTATCCTTTAGGGGGATACTGTGAAGTGTTTGCTGTTGAAAAATGAAGACTTGTGTCTATAAAGAGGGTTTTTTTATAATAAATCTGTATTTCTGATTTTTCCTCAGTAGAAATGTATAGTGATTTTAAGTGTTTTAGCCATTTGTACATTGCATTTGCCCAAAGGAGAATTTATTATACCCGGGTTTAGGCAGTTTCTGTTGTCACTATAAATGTGTCTTTTTGACTTGAAAATAATTTTTGTATATTCTTTACATAATGTATTATCTACTTGACATGTGTTGTTGTGTTTCCTTCAGGGTGATATTGGTTTGCCTGGTCCACCTGGGATACCAGGCCCCTCAGTAAGTGAGATTATTTTGTTTGTTTTTATTAAATTTCCAAAACTCACACTCTTTGATCAGTCATCTGTGGTCTGCTGCTGGCAACAAGTCAATGATCTTTTATATAGTACACAGAATAGCAGCTATCAAAACTGAAGTCCCATAACACTACTCTTTGATTAAGACATCGAATATAGACCTGTGGGGTTTTCAGTGAATTTTCTGTGCAGCTATAGTATGTTGGTTGCAGAGGTGCAGGAGATATGACACCATTGAGGACCTGTCAAACACAGCCTGATCTCTTCCTCTCCTTGTGATTGACAGGGGAAGCCCGGCACTCGTGGAGAGCCAGGGATCCCAGGAGAGCCGGTGAGCTGCATCCTCTGACTGTCTTTAAGCTGTCAATCCACACGTCATTCTTTTGTCACTGCCAACTGACACATCGGCTGTTTCTGTTCTCTGACAGGGTGAGAGGGGGCCACTCGGAGAGACAGGATTCCCAGGGCCCGAGGGACCCCAAGGTGTTCCTGTAAGCTCACAATGCTAAATGAATTATTTTGCTCTTCCTCTTACACTCATGACTAGATGTTACCAGCTCATTGTCCAGTAACGTCTAGGTTGGAAACAGGTCTTTGAATAACACACTTCTTCTTTACATCATGTTTATTTACGGTTGTTTTACAGTAGTGGGAAAAAAGAACATGACTCGAAAACAATATGGATAAAATACATAAGGTAGCCAACACTTGTCTTGTAGATGACATTGCTCTATATAATTACCATCAGAGATGGTTTCTGTAATTTTCCCTGTAAGCGCACAATGGAACAATGTTCGCACAGCAATCAGGACCATTATCCTTTGGTTGAGATATCTCATTAACTGTGGAGATTACTAGGAGTGCAACAGTGCTGATCCAATCAAAGGTGGGAGCTGATACAAAATGTCTTTGTTTGTGTTGCGCTTCTTGAGCAGGGCAGACCTGGAAAAGATGGAACTCCTGGATACAAGGTGAGTCGTGTGAACACATTGCAAATCCCCTTATAGAAAGTGCTTTACATCAGCCAAGCTACAGAAAGATGGCACAGCAGATTTTTATCCCTACCCTCAAGCTACATCCTGAGTGCATTAAACCTATTTGCATATTTAAGATTTTAACGATAAAAACTAAATGGAATCCTGCAGATTTAAGGCTTTGTTGACTTTTTGTCTTTTTACCCTAATTATACAGTTAATGCTCTCAGGCAGTGATAAAATGTTTGTAATGGAGGGCAGTAGACACGTAGATTAAATATGCATTTTCCTGCAAACAAATGTTGCAGCTAAGTCTGCTTTAAGGTGACTGATCAACACTAACATACACTATTTACTACATAATCACACAAAATTGTCTCACAGCATGCAGAATAGGTCTGCCATGAATAGCCATTTCTAAGTCATTATACAATCTAATATCCAAATTGGATTGAATATGAATGCTACTGTTTTGCTCACTGATTTAAACCTTACATTTTAATGACAGCCTCAGCAGTTTATTGTTTTTTTATTAACATTATTAGTTAATATTCTTTCACAAAAATCTCAGCACAGCACCTTTCTACAGTTTTTGTAGCGTGTATTTCGGCATGGTGCCTGACTTGTTGGTGGGGCAACAGTGCCATCTAGCTGGTGGCTTTTCTCCTCTAGTCAGATTCCTTGCATACTGCCTTGTGGTTTAATGTAATGCTCAGGGAAGCACATTTCAGTGGGCAAGATGATAGATTTAAGCCTCCCATCAGGCATTGGGGAATACAGAGTAGTGCAGATTAAAGCAGGCAGGGGAGAACAGCATCAAAAGAGATGCCCGCTTTAAAACCACATCATACCAGATTGTCTTTTGCATGGCTTCTGTAATCCAGCAGGAAATTGATACAAAGATGCTCCGAGGGGTATTACTGTGAGCGCAGCAAAGGGAAGCAATGAGGAGTGACAGGGAGAGATTGGAAGACACAAGATGTTGTGACATGTAGCCAGAGACAGGTATTTTCTATCCTAGCTCCTCTGCACAGTACAGACAGCTGGTAGTAAGAGGCATTTCTCAAACAAAACAGGAGTGATGCAGAGGAGCCGTGACATTGCAGAAGGTGAAACACTATGTGGGGAGATATTATACAAGCAATACACCTAAGCAGAGTAAGAAGCAATCAATACACAGTCATCTGAAAAGTGTACATTTCTCAAAGTCAAGTAATTCAATAAAAGCTTGCTTAAAGCTTTTCTTCACAATGCAGATTAGAAACTTCTGCACATATTAGAGTAATTATGAGCAATGTGACAATCTGATGATTAACAATAGAAATCTCTGCTTCAAGTGTAGAGTAATGTTTTAGTTAGTAGTGAGTTTTATATGTGCTTCTCCATGTTACTGAACATCTGTACTTGAGTATAGTGGGTGAAAAGGATACAGTTTAAGGTGATTCATTCTCCAGTTATTCAGGTGTTACCCCTTTACCTTTTTCTACAAAAATAAACCCTTGCACTGTTTTTTTTTCCTAAGGGGGCTACAGGTACACCAGGGGACAGAGGATCCAAAGGAGAACGAGTGAGTTTTGTTCTTCCTGTTTACCTAAAACTCTTTTTATAACTCATACTATAACACAGAAACATTCAAAGATGAATAACCGAATGCGCAAATATGACTAATCCCCACAAGGACATAAGCACTAGATAAAGGCATTTAATGTTCTGTACAGTTTCCTATTGTAAGGTAAAATCAAGGAGCTCTGTCACACTTCTACACTAATTTATTGCAAATGCTGGTAGAGGATGCAAAATGAGCTTTTAGCTTTATACTGTAGTTGGCAACAGTACCCCAGGACAGCTGACTGACTGGACACATTTGGAGTGCTTTCACACCTAAAGACTTTAGTCCGTTTGAATCGAGTTTGTTTTCCGCCTTAGTGCGGTTCATTTTCTCTGGTGTGAACACAGTAATTACATTCGGGTGCGCACCAAAACAACCAAACAAGACCCCCAAAAAGAGGTGGTCTTGATCCGAATCATATAGCAAACGCTGGTGCGGTCCTCCTGGTAAGAAAGCATAACGAACCAGAACTTTTAATTTATTCCATTTGTACATCCAAAACATGATACTGGATGAATCATGGACAAATGTGGAGTCATGAGGAGGGGCAGTGCCTCACAGACTTGCAAGTGATAATAAACGATCTCCAGGGGGACGACCAGCCCACGTTACCATACATCATGTAATTGTCTCTCCCATATCACAGAAACATGCAGTAGTCCACAACATGGAACTTTCTTCCTGAATTTACTTTTTTTGTTACCACGGCAAACACATCTGACCAATAAGTGGAGGGGACGTTATCACAGAGAGTGACGCAATTTGAAGCTTGATTGAAGCTTGGATTTTTCTCAGTGTGAAAAGAAATCAAAAGAACGGAAAAATGGAAAAAAGTTCACAAAGTCATCAAGTGATTTGAACCAGAGGAAACATACTAAGGTGTGAAAATGCCCCCAAAAAATGGTTCATCGTGTAGAGCACGTTAAGTGATACAACTGGATTTTGAGTCAGGCCTTAAAATTATAGTCAGTGTGGTACAGTTTATGCCAGGCAGGACATGTGGCTTTGTTCGTTATATTGTAGAACTCAACCAGATATAAACTGTTTGGTCACTGCATCATAAAGAGCTGAGTTATGTCTGGGCATCAGGGTGATCCAGGGATTCCTGGAGAAAGAGGTGTTCAAGGCGAGAGAGGTCGATCAGGAGATCCTGGCTCTATTGGACCAATCGGACCACCAGGCAAAAAAGGCAATACTGGCCCTCCAGGAGAGTTGAAGACTGTAGCCCTACTGGTAAGTCGTAAGCTTGCATATACCACCGAACAAACAAAGACTATCGTAGATCATTAAAACTTTAATCAGCCTTCTTCCTTGCTGAGCTTGTGTAACTAGTTCACTTCTCATTCCCTGTGTGGAAAATGGTGCAGCCACAGATTTCTACATGAAGCATCAAATAAGGCTGTGCAAGGGAGGTTGCTGTTCTCTTTCTGCTCAACACTTCCCACTCCTGATCATCTAGGCACAACAGAAGGTCAGAGAGGGAGGGAGATGGAGACGGAGAGAAAGACAGATACGTGGGCGTGCCTAGAGCGCCGCAGAGCAGTGAAAACACCTCCGTGTGTCACAGACAGTTTACACATACTGTACGCAGTCACAACAGTTATGTAACACTCACAGCAGAGATGAAAAACTGTTCTGAATGCAAAGATTCAAGGTCCAAGGCTACTAGTGTTTGCCATTGTTACTGATGCAGCCTTGGAAAGCTCTAACTTTCACGTGACTGATGGGTAAAAGCATGTCTGATTTTTAACCATGAACTGTACTTTTAGATGCACACAGAGCTTGCATGAGAATCTGCATGCATATAGTTAATTTCTACTGATAGACATGAGGTAACACAAAGAAATCTCTTTATCTAGTTACCTAATTTACTATCCCCAAATGAATCCATTTTATCTCTACCTGAGGTTAAGGCGCTGATATAAGTATTTCTTCACTGAATAGCTAGACAAAAGGAATTAAAATTTTAGCAACTGTCTCTCCTCACTGACATTGTTGTCAGCATGGTTTTCACAGTCTGTATAGAAGAAATCTTTGCACTGACATATATGACAGGGCTCCACTTGATTTTTATGCCATGGTAGCTACTATTTTCTCTCCTCTGTTGCCACTTCACTATGAATGAAGGTTTAGTTACCTTTACTTTCTTTTTTGTGTTAAAATACTCAAGTGAAATTTTGTATTATTCTCTCTACACATACAGGATGACCCCAGCTTTATGGAGGAACTCAAAATGTTAGTCCGAAATGAAGTATTAAAGGTCTTCGAAGGTACAAATTGTTCAACATGCATTTTACATGTTTTCTTTCTCTTGTCCATCTTTTTTTCTCTGTTTTCTGCCTTCATCAAGCATTCTACATTTTAAATTTTCCTTGGCTTGTAGAGAAGCTGTCAAGTGCTGCCATACTGCAGAAGACACCTGCAGGCATCTTAGCTTCACAAGTCCATGGGCCTCCAGGACCTCCTGGCAAGGACGGATTACCAGGTCCACCAGGAGAGCCTGGGCCTCCTGGTCCTCATGGTAGGAGCTCAGACTGAGCCGCTGGATATTAACACCACCTCAGTAGAATAACCATTTCTGATAAAAAAAAAATATATATTATTAATATAAAAATAACATTCTTAACATTTGAATGCTCAAAACTGCAGGGGAAACTTGATTAACCACTTACTGTTTGCTATATTTGAATGTTTATCTATGTATGTATCCACAGCATATATACAGCTCATTGGTCCTTAAAAAACAAGTGATTGGTCACAACATTAAATGTGGTTTTAAGGTTTTGGTGGACAGTGGTTAGTATGACTGGTCTGCAGCTATGCAGAGCTATAAAGCAAGCGATGCACACCTGTTGATCATGGCTAGGATTACTTTTTCCCATGTTAGCTCCTGTCCACCAAAACCACCAGTTGGCATTATTGTTGTGGCTGATACCAGTTAGCCCAACATGTAGCCTAACTTATATGAAGGAGGCACCATTTATTATTGCAAAGCCATGGCTGCAGGTTGACATGCAGATGTTATTCTGTGAAGAGTTGGACATTGGGAGCCGGCTGGATTTGAATGGGGGCACCAATGTAGGCTGAGACGTGCATTTTGTAGGGATTCATGGGTATTTTTCTCTTGCTTAGACCCATATAGCAATGCAGACTGAGGGGCAGGAAGCAGAGGAAAGGCCAGGAATGTGGTGCACAGCGGCTCTCTGGGAAATATGAAGACAAACGAAGAGATGACTGTGAATAACTGAAAGTGTTATCAGTGTGGACAGGAAAGAGCCCCAGTTTTGATACCTCACTCCAGGAAAGAAAGCTTCTGAAAAAAAGCATAGTCAGGACATTCTTTATCAAACTGACTGACAAAACTTTATGACTGCTCATGCAACTCTAATGGTTTGCTGGTCAGGGTTTATACCTCAGATTTGATTAGATTTTCTTGTGTCTGCAGAACTATGATTAACTTTTGAAGAGGAGTGTTATGTGTTGTTGCACATCAGAGCATTGGCCGTTTTCTTTAAGCTTTGTATCTACCTCACATCATTTAAGACCATTTACACTTTAACCCACTGCTATAATATAAACTGCTGCTTTCATTCATGAATAATTAAAGTAAAGTAGGCACCTACTAGGCTATAAATATTGTTGTGTTAATGCCATTTGCATTACACATGTCTTGGATTTTGTTTTGCTTGTTTTATTTTTTTTATGCTTCAAAACAGTGTTTTATAGATGATTATTGATGCAGCTTTGCAATAAATATTTATTGAAAATAAAGAGAAAAGTTATTTCCCTTGATAAATCAAATATTCAACAACTTAATTTTTTCTTTGTTGACTTGCCTCCACTCAGCTGGGTAGAGGGTTTGGGGTAATATTTCCTCATTATTTCTCGTCATCCTCCGCTGGAGACTGTGCTCCTCTGGAATATGCAATTTGACTTCTTCCCCAGTATGCCAAAATGAATTGTTTATGGAGAAAAATATCCCCTTTGTTGAATTCACGTTCTTTTTTTCCCCATGGTTTGATTTCACATGGGTGAAACTCTGCTGTTATAGGATACAGCTGAGTATATGTTGTAATTGAGTGCTCGTATCATTCTATTCGTCTTTTACTTTTGAGATCGTAATGAAAAAAAACTCCCTAATGTAAGTGATTGTGTTTATGTGCATATTTCATAAATTTTGTTTGTTGTTTTAACATTTATTTTTTTATTTTGCATTTCAGTGCATTCTGTATATTTGTTAATACTGACTCAAAGTGTCTTTTATCATGTTGTAACCTGTGTTTTTTTAATTATTTGCTTTGTTCTGTATGATATGGAAATATCGTAAATATAGTAAATATCCTGCAGTAACTGATCTTTGATAGAGCAGCTGCTCAAATGTGTTTTTCTTCTTTTGTGAAGGACAGCAGGAATAAATAGATATTGCTGTTAATACTGTTTAGAACAGTGTACAACAGGTGCTACGCTGCAATTTTTTTCACTCAAGCGTGAAAAACCCCTCTGTGGTAGTATTATTTTTTATTAACGTATTTTGTCCATTAGTGCCCCTCAAAACAATTTGTTTTCAACCAAGAACAGATTCAGTATGGCATTTTCGATTTAGCAGAGTGCACCAATCCAGCATGCCACCTAAGCTTATTGCCGTGAATGTGCTATTCAGTTTTTTTTTTTTTTTTTTGCTTAAGGTACAGTGCTCTTTTCTCCATGGAACGTCTCCTCCCTGAATGAATGCCCCAGGCTCTGTGAGTGCTGAAAGAAGTCTCATTATTGCGGCAATGTGTGGATAGCCCCTGTCTCTTTGAGACTCCGTTTTGGAGCATTTATAAGCCTTTTTTCTGAGATTTTTTTTCTGATATGTAAGCACTGAAGCATTTCCCCTTTGGGCCAGGCAGTGTGATTCTTGATACTCCTGTCAATGTTCCTGATGCACTCCATGCAACTGCAGATCCTGAGACTCCACTATTTTAAGTGCCTCATGGGGAAATATGTTCACAGCCCCTCTAATTCTGATGTGGTATGCCGCTGTTATGACCCGTAAAGACTTACTGACTTTGCATGGAGTGAAAAAGCCTTTAGACAATATGTTGGTTTGCTTATTGTTATAAGCAACACAGCTTCTGGCTTGACTTAAAGATAAGTGCAAATACTTGTTTTTGCTCATCAGCTTTTTTTAACAGATTAAACATATTCTTGAGTTCATCATTGTTTTTTCATCATTAAAAAAGGCTTCATTTTAACATTATTTTAACATGAAATGATCTGGCTTCTATGGTCAAAGAGAAAACAATGCACTACCTGTTAATTCATTTTCATATTTGTGTTCTCCAAGAGAATTACTTCTCTTTTGAACTTCATGCGCGTGGAGCCTAGTTGTCATGAACTGACGTGATTGTTTTCTGCATCTGTTGCATTTGTTTTTGTGTGCAGTGAGTCCAGCTTTGATTAGACTTCTCTTCACTCTCTGAATGCTTTTAGTGACCCACATATCTGACCTGTAATTGAAAAAAACTCTTTGCTCTGTTTTGAAATCTTCAGAAACACGTGCTTGTCGTACTGTTGTTGACAGAAACTGGACAAGCCCACAACGCCTCCTTTTTCAAACACTAACACACAGATGACTTGTTTGATGATTTCTATTTTGACAGGATGTCAGTATGTCTCTTATTATTCAAAGGTTCAGGATTGAAACTGGGGATTCAGAGTAGCCTGTTTCCAGATCAACTACCAAAGCTGTTTCTCTCAAAAATGAGTGCAGAGTTGATGTCTGAAATTGTCCTTGTACAGTATATGATGATTTTTATATAATCAAGAAGCTACTTTGTAATGTATGAGTCACTGGACCAATGCATATAAAGGTTACAAAAGTGCATCTTCCTCTTGACAGGCCTTGGATTTTAACACGTTATGGCATTGGCTGATCTTACTAACTGTATTACACACAATGTAAAACGATACTACACAGCTCTACTGCTCTTTGCAGTATTTGTACTCAGCCAGAGTATTGTTTCTGTCCTCAGGATACAGAGGTCAGAAAGGAGAACGAGGCCAGCTTGGTCTGGGGTTACCAGGGGATCCAGGACCCATGGGGCCACCAGGTAAGAACATCACATTGAATTAAAAGGCATCCAAGTTGGGACACAATAATTCATATACTGTAATTGATGTGTTTTCAATTATATGGTCAATTGTCAGGTCTGAGTCATTGGCTGAACAAGCAAAAGATATGACTAGAAGGAGAGTGATGTGTGAGTGTGGAAATTGTATCTGAAACAACAGGCATCAGCCAAATCAGTTCCGAGAGAATCTGTTAAATGCTCTGTTTGGAGACTTTTACATTAAGAACATATTTATAAAACAATAATTTATTGATATTTTTATATTAACAGTCATGACAACATCAGATGACAATGAGTAGTCAAAAAGAAGAGTGACATACATTTATTAGGTGGCCAGAAACATGACCACAAATGAATGTCAGTGTTGCCCTGTATCTCTTATGTCAGTGTTGTGTTTACGCTGTCCCCAGCTGGCCAAAAAATACATTATTGACCTTTAAAGTTTTTTACTGCCACTTGACTACGTAATATTCATCAGCCATAAACTATTAAAACAGAAGGATTTACAGCATTTGTGCCTTTATATATAAGTGCACTTTTGGCAGAGTTTCTCATGCTTCAATCATACAAAATTGTCACAGAATGTCTAGACACTGCATTGACAGCCATGGCTCCTCCACATCTACCACTGTTTATCAGGTTTTCTTACCTGTCTACTGAAAGGTAGGGAGTGCAGCATATCTCGCTAGGATATCAGAGAAATGGGGTTGTGTCAAGTCTCAAACCATAAATTCTATCTTAGCATTCATTTAGTATCTCAGTATATTGGAGATAAACACAGTACATAAATTATTTTCTAAAACTCAAGTGCTGCTATGGCATAAATGGGACCACAGTAGGGGACAAACTGCTGCAATGACAGACGCTGTGGAGTCCATTTCATAACTTAAAACCCCAGTTTGGTGTTATCCTGAATGAAAGTTTCACTGAACTCAACCCAACATGTCAGCTTGTCTCCTGCTCCTGTGAACTAAAAAATAACTCCCTATACCCTGATGGAGCGATGAGATGCAGGACTACCTCAATGACTTCCAGCCTGTGACAGTGAAAAAAAAGTCACTGATGCTGTCTATGTATGTGCATAATACATGTGTAGGGCAAGGGGAACTTGGCTGCAGAGGACAAATCAAGGCTGCTAGAAGACGTGATATATAGAGGTATTCAGCACCTTTGGCACGGCTGGTGGGGTTAGACTTCAGCCATAGTCTCACCTTGGAAAGAGTTAGAAAGTACTTAAACAAACTGCTGTGAATATGCTGCCCCTGCACTTGTCTCTGTACAAAGAACCTTCTTTCTACCAACTAAAGGTTCTGTCATAATGGGAGGCAGCTGATATTCTCTATCTACATAGAGCACATTTTCCCTGGACCACCAACAGGTTAATGGAGACTGGGATATATGAGCCATATACAGGAAAGTGAAAGCCCTCCTGGAAGGCTTCTACTTCAGTGTTGTTGGATCACATGAGGACAATACAACACTGGAAAACCTTCAGGAACATCTCTAATCTCTACAAAACTAATAATTTGAAGAACTTTGTGTGAGATTGATCACAATGGCCATTTGCTGTTCTTACCCTTTCTGTAACCTAATGGACTTTGATGGTAATTATGCCTGATTTTGCAATTGTCAAGTTTTGCCTGCCTGTGGTGCATTAGTCTTGTACTGTAGCTACATACAATTAACAGCTGGCAGTTGTAAACAGCACACAGATTTAACAAATTGGAGGTAAAAATAATTGTGGATTTTACTTTGTGCACATTTCCATTGATGTTGGCAGGACAAACCACCACAGGACTGTGGGCAAAGAGAGTTTCTGTGTGAGCAGTTAAGCAGGAGATGGATGTGGATGTGATGAAAAGGGCAAATTGTGTTTTCAGAGGGAGGAAAAGGACAAGGCAGAACGTGTGATTCTTTTGTATGAAGTGTAGAGGAGGCAGGGTTCCCTCCAGCTGTGACTGGACTGCAGTAGAGTTTTTTTATATATAGGCTTAGAATGATACCTTGGGAGGAAAGCATTGTTACTGGTTTTTGTTTCTTATGTTTGTACTGTATGGACACTATATGAGAGAAAATGAAAGCAAACTTGACTTCTTTTTCTCCATAAGTTGTTGCTAAGTAACACGAGAAACTATTTTTTTCTACGATGGCCTCGCTGTATTAGAGAGTGAGGGAATGTACTTCCTCTTTAAAGACAATTTAAAGACATTTAAATTAATTCAAAATATAAAACAGATTCAATTCAAAATATAAAACAGAAAATCGGTGATTGCAGAAATACTCATCCCTTTTAAAGTAGCTCACCTAAATCATCACTAGTGTAGCCAAATGGTTTCAGAAGAAGAACAGTTATTTAAAAGGAGCTCAACTGAAGTATAAATACACATGTATCTGGAACGTCCAGTTACTTTTGATTCAGTATCCTTCGCCAAAAACTACCCAATGAAAAGAACACAGCTACTCTCTGGAAAGGGTCTACACACACATAAGTAAGTAATGTAAGCAGTGTTCAAAAACTGAGTGATCATGCAAGGAATGGACTAATAACGGAGACCGCCAAGACACCTATGACTTCTCTGAAGGAGTTACAAGCTTCAGCAGCTGAGATGGGAAATACTGTGCATAGAAAACAGGTATTAACAACAACCAGTGGCAAAGGGTAAGACACCACTGGAAAAAAACGCTCACTTTTAATCTCAGCTAGTGAGCTAGAGACTCTGAAATCTGTTTGGTGGAAACCACATCATCACAAACACACCATCCCTACTGGGAAGCATAGTGATCCACGGTGGAGATGCTTCTTGGCATCAGGTCCTGGAAAGCTTGTGAAGGTAAAATGAAACAAAATATATGGAATTGTGGAGGAAAACCTAGTGTAGTTATCACATTTAATATCACATTGTTTTGAATGCAGTGTGCAAATACTATACTAGAAAAATCAATTTTCAAAAATGTTATTTTTAAGTAATTTTCTTTTCACTTTCTACTAATTGATTGACACTGAGAAAGATATTTACAGTGTAAAATATGTCAGTGTTCTCTGGTCTGCTTTTAAATTACATCATAGCTAGGTAGGACCATGTTGCATTTCTGAACTGCAATTTCTACTAAGAAATAATGAATACATAATGAAGAAAGCCTGCTCCAGAGTGTGTGCAACCTGAGAGTGAAATGATAGTTCTCCTCTCAGTATGACAATGACCCAAAGTATTCAGCCAAGACAATGCTGGAGTGACTTCAGAACAAGTCCATCACTGAGTGGTCCAGCCAAAGCCCAGACTTAAAAAAACACAGAACAGACCTGAAGATAGCAGTTCACAGACACTTCCCAGGACAGGATCTGTCAGGAAGAATGGGATGAACAGCCTAAATCCAGGTGTCAGAGCTTGTCAAGATGAGAAGACGTTTCATTATTTCCATGTTAAATCGTGTATAGCCAAACTAATGGCACAGTGTATGTGTTTGTGTGAGTGAATGCGCTTGTGCCAAAATACAGTTTTACGTTCTCTCACTAATGAGAAGCTCTACTGAACGATGATGAAGTGCAACCCAGCGCAGGAAATTAATAATGTCTATTTTTCTGTCAAGGCCCTCGTGGTATTACTTCTCAGGGCCCACCTGGTTCTCCAGGGCCCCGTGGACCTCCTGGAACGTGTGACCCCAATGACTGCCTCCCTCCATCCTTATGAACCCAGCAGAGCGGTTTAGGTTGGTTCGTAGACGTCCATTTCCAGCTCAGTGTGGCAGCTACAGAGCAGGAGAAGGACGGCCTCGCTGTATCTGACAGCTCCCTCAGCTCTGGTTTATCTCACAGACTCACAGCTGACCTCTTTTGTTCAGTTTACAGCAACATTTGGATGCAGCTGGGGTTTTGCTTTTCTGGGATTGCTGTTGGGTTTGTTTTAAATGCTACAAAAAAAGTTAGTTTGTTTTTTAATGCTGTACTTATAAGTTATTTCTTGTTTTCACATCTCCTACTGCGATGTAATGCATTCCTTGTCAACTCTCGTTATGTCTTTCAAGACCATGAAATTACTTTGTTGTGTCACGTTCAGTGCTGTCTGAAAACATGATCTTAATTATTTGTTTGCCTCCTTAATAGGCATGCCTGTACACTCTTCTGTGCTTATTCAGATAAGCCATTGTGCTGGCAGAAGGTTCATCTCGTGTGCGTGTGTGTGTGTGTGTGTTGCGGGCGGGGGGTGTTTGTGTGTGTGAGAGAGAGACAGAGCGAAAAAGAGATTAACTGAATGAACAGACTTGTTTTATGTCTAGGTGTGAGAAAAAAAAAATTGATTTTTGAAACTCCTTATGCAACCAAAGTGAAGCAGATGTGTCTGATATGGAAATTATTTATTTTAAGTGTGTTCTTGAAAATGTATTGAACAGATGGTACTAATAATTGTAACAAATGTAGCATGGATTCAGTACTATTATTATTAGTAGGTGGAATAATATATTTATGAATAACAGAGTTTTCTTTTTCATCATGACACATTTGTACTGTGAATGATGATCGTGATGATTTTTTCAAGAATCAGCAGTATAGTCATTGATAAACATGTCTTCCCATTTTCTATACTGTAAGCTATTGGCTTATCAGTGAGGTATAACATATTATTTGTAATACAAAAACCTACAACTCACATTTGTCAGACTCAAGCGCAAGAATGTCATTTAAATGTTGTTTATATGTTTAATGAGTGTGACGTGACCTCATATTCACCTTTACTGTTGGTTTAAGTTGTAAGTAAGTTGCACGATTGCCTTTTTTTTCCTTTTATTTTTATTTTAGTGGGGCTTGTAACGGGACCTGATTACAGTATAATCATATTATTACAGTACATGAGCAAGTTGTCATTGTAATGACACATTAAGGTTCTCAGTTTTTGTATCAATCATACATCATTGCAGATTTTTTTGACTGAAATGATTATTAACATATGCTGTTTACATAGTGTTGTGTATGATGATTTCTCTGGTTTATTTGTATATTTTTGATTATCAGCCACTCAACGGAAATCGGACGATGACACTACAACTTCGGACATCTACTTTTGGTGTAACAATATCTTCATAAATGTACTTGAACTCTCTTGTTTGTTTTAACAGTGTTTGTGGTTTGCTTCCTGGTTTTTCACTCACTGATCAGCACTGTGTGTCATTATGTATCATTGGGTTCGGGGCATCTCACGACTTTTGTTTTGATTTATTTATTTGCTGTAACAGGCTCCAGTGTCACTTTAATGTTGTCAGCTAATTTCAGAAAGTTTTGAGTCACCTTCCTCCTAAACAGGCCATATGATCTTTTTTAGGAAATCACATATGTTAGGATGAATATCGTAGTGAGTACAAACACTTTGAAAACTTGCAGAACATCTTTAAGAAATAAAGACAAAAGTTTTCAGCACTTTGGATTTAAATTAATTCCTTGTTTGAAGATTTTTAAGTAAATGCAAGATTTGTTCATTTTAAAAAAGGAACTTTATAATATAAGTAACCTTACAATCACACTAAACTATGACAGAAAAAGATAATTATCCTGTAGTATGTATTATTTTCTTGATGCTTTCATTTTGAGCACTGTTTAATGAAAGTTTGACTCAAAGGCTTTAATTTGACTTTTAAGTGTCCTGCTGTGATTAATGTTTGAACACTTCTGTGGGTGCATCTTTCGTTGTGTGGCGTTAGGAACTCGATTCTGTCTGTATTTCATCCTTTAAAATCTGTTTGACACTTTTTCTTCATGTCTCACATCATAGAAAGTCATCATGCTTTTCTTACACATGTAAATTATAACTCACGTCTTCTGAAGCTGCACAGCATTTTGTTATATTTTTCTCAGCATGCCTGCTTAGTTTTATCTCTCTTACATTTTATCTGTGTGAGTAGGTCTAATTTTAGATGGGTATTGAATTAAATCTGTGGCCTTGACTTCATTTGTGAGTTAAAAGAGCCCCCTGCTGGACGTACATTTATTCTCTCATTGCTTGTAATGTGAATGAAAACAATATTTCTTTGGGTTATGGGCTACATAAAAACCCTCCTATTGGCTTCTGTCCTTTCATCACACTAATTTTCTTATTCGGCTTAATGGGTTCTCCTTTGAGACAATAACTTTGACCTTGACCAAATTCAAATGAGACAACAGTAAACTAATGTGATCTGAACTTTTTGGTGCACTGTTGAGAGCAACTCTCTTCATATATTGAATTTAGTTTGAATGGATATTAATGCACACCAGTTTGTGACTTCAATTTAGCTAAACAGTATGGTAACTAGAGATGACACAGTAAATGCCTCCTGATGTCACAGCAGACTTGCCATTTTACATCACTCCAAATTAAAATCCATTTTTTCTAAGTGGAGAATGTTGGATGAAAGGAGAGTCAAAGGATGGAGGTGCTGTGAGTTAAAGCATCCTTCAAATTAAATGCTGTTTTAATTTAAACATAAGCTTGTCAAATAATGCAAAATTCACTTAATAGCATCGACACATGTAATGATCGCATAATTTTTTGCGGTAATGTAAGTTGATCTTGTTGCCATATATAATCTAATCTTGTAAATAAGCTTGTAATGAAGAGGAATATGGATCAGCTTCTCAGCATGGTCCTTCGGATTTAAAATGTCTGCCTGCTGCTCTCACTGTAGCTCCTCTCCACTCCTTTATAAGCTCATGTCGTGCTGAGTGATTCTAATGTGTGTTCTTCATGAGTGAGTCTTTGTTTCATTGAATATCTACCTCAGTCTTGGTTTACCACATCTACATCATTGGCTATTTTGAAAAAGCTATCAAAACACTAACTCTTGCCTTTCACTGCAAAAGCTACTGAAACCTCGTGTGCAAAAACAGAAATATTGCCGTCTTGGATGTTGAGCAACAGTGAATATCGGTTGGCTTATTGAACTGTTGAAAAGTGGCAGCAATGTTCCTACTGTGGAGGATGATCCAGTGTGTATGTGGTTACCATGTACCAGAGGTTTTATTTTACACTTTTCTTTGGAGCATCTTTTATTTACACTTTTACTAATAGCACCTGCCTTAAATGTGTGCAATAAATGTTATCCACTGCTTTATTTCTTGTGTGCTTGTATTTTCTGCACCATCATGACTGAGTTTACTTCCATGTACAGTATTTATATGATGAAATGTATTTACTTTGATAGCTTTTGAATATTTATTTCATGTTAATAATTAACAACTCATTTAAGAATTTATCAGAAATCCATAACCAAAGTTAGTTAATTAGTCAAAATGCAGAGATGCTATATGTATAAACCCTATTTTGAATGAAATAGCTGTAATTTTTTTTTGTGTGTTTCACAGCTCTTGATCTTAGAAACACCAGTTGAAACAATCAGCATCACCACTAGGTCCATTTAGGTCCATCAGTCATAGTTGGAAAAAATGTGTAAGAAACTGTTACAGTGTGCAGAAAAGGTAAAAAAAAAAAATTGAATGATCATGTGATATGAAGGAAAGATGCAGAACAACTATTCAATGGAGCTTAACATGACATTGTTTGTCAACAGGGACGTTTTTGCTTTTATTGTAGGTGAACAATTCTTGCATAAAAATTAACATTTACTTAACATTTTGAGACTTGTCACAAAATATACTGTTACAGAACGATGCCATTATTATATAAATTAAACACTGCATGTGTTTTCTTTGTTACATCCGTGAGGGTTTCCCTCATCTCTAAAATATATTTCCATATATGCACAACTGCACTTTAAAAAAAACTGCACTGTACAAAAAAAACTCACATCAAGTTGTTTTGTAGGAAATATAATTAACCACAATTCAAACATTTTTTTTTTTACAGATTTACAACATAAACTGAAGTCAGTGTGACTTGATGATATTTTCATCCTCTCTCCTTTTTATTTTGAACTGCTGGGCTCAAAAGACAGTCGAACATGCTGATATTTATATAAAAAACAGGATTTCAGCAGGCTTATCTTTGGTACATTAGCACATCCAGAACAAAATAATTGAAAAAGGCTCTTCAACCAGACAAAATCTTGATCCTGATTTGCTCTACGTGATTATTTGAAATGCTGAATGAGAAAGTGAAGTGGTAAGAAAACAGGGTAAATGGAGGCTATAAGAGTTACACAGAGAGTGGGATAAACAAACGTTTATGGTCATTTCGTATTTTCACAAAAATGTGAGCACTGTCCTGAAAATACCCCAACATCTCTTAGCTAGACAAACATAAAAAAACTATTCTTTGTTAGTGTGTGTGTGTGAGCGTATTGTTTTTTTGTTTTTTTCTTTTCAGCTGACTTCTTCTGATGGAGACACGGCTGGCACAAGAAAAGCTTACCAGTCTAGAGGTTAATGGATTGAAGGCACCAAACCAACCACAGCCACTGGGTAGAAAGTGAAGAAAAATGTTGTGTGCTCAGGAAAGATAATCCAACAGTTTTTCTGTCTCTGCCAGAGTGGCTCTTAGTTCCCTGCAGGTCCCTTCACATCCAGAGACTGGTGGGCGGCCCCTGCCTGGAGGTTGCAGGCTGAAGGGTCACAGTAACCGTTAGGACCAGCTGCACCAGGAGGCCCAGGCACTCCAGGCTGTCCGGGAACACCAGGAGGTCCCCTCTGCCCGTCACGACCATCTTGACCGTAGCCAGGTTTGCCTGGCTCACCTGTGATGACAGAATTCATTTTAGGATGCTAGTTGCTAGATTTGAAGGATAGGTTCTCACACATCACACTACAATACACTGCATGTTCTTATTATTTTTTCCTGTTCATACTGACCCTCTAGAGACCCATTCCCTGACTCAGTTTAAATGTAACTAATAAAAAACTAAATTCACAGTCATCAGTCTGCGTAAAAATGATTCAGCTAATAGGATTTTGTCCCACATCTCTTCTACTGGGCACAAAATCTCTTTAGAACGAGTGTGGAGTATGTGAACCTATCATTTGAGATAGAGAGTCATATTCAAAAGGCAAGCTTTACTCACCAGGAAGTCCTGGAGGTCCTGGTTGACCTTTAGGTCCTCGTACAGTGGGCCCTCTGGAGCCTTTGTCTCCAAGTTCACCTGTAATACAGATTGTGCAATGAAGATATTTGGCCGTAGCAAAGCATGACAAACATGACATTGTGGTTGTCTCATTTAATATACATCTAAAATTAGCCTAAACTGCAACACCTGGCAATAAGTGTATTACCTTTAGGTCCTTTTACTCCAATAGGCCCTGGTGGCCCTTTGAGTCCTGGAAGGCCTCTTGTTCCAGCCTGCCCAGGAAAGCCGTTGTCTCCTGGAAGGCCAGGAGGTCCTGGAGGTCCAGGTTTTCCAGGTAAACCAGCTACGCCAGACTCTGGCCTCCTTAAACTAGCAGCTAACTGAGCCAGCTGCTCTGTTTGAGCACAATAGAAAGAAAAATGATGAACCAAGAAGTTGAATGTTTCTAAACACTTGCAGTCATCGAGGGAATTTTTAACACATTACATGACATTTATTACTGTGTATTAAATCATGATGTAGCATAAGTTCATTTCAAGCCCAAAGCAGTTCTTGTGCTTGACTTCAGAGTGAGGAAGAGCGAGGTGAAACTGTGGTCACAATATCCCTTGAGCTTCTCCTGTTTTTCAGTCTTTTTCCGTAGAATCACAGTACATTGAGTAGAAAGAACATAATGTTCATTATTTCAATCAGTTACATAAAATTTGTTTGTGGTGCATAGGATCTAATATTAATCTCCCGTGGCTCCTTATTACAGAGTATTTTACATGTAAGATTCGAGTTTTCTGAATTCTGAAAATTCATCAGAAATCATTTTAAGATTTCTTTTCCAGGCAGACTCTTTGCTTGGAGAAGAGGAGTGCAGGTCTGCTGGAGGTGAAATTAATTTTTCAGCACATCGGTTATAAAAAAGTCATGAGTGCAGGAGATGAGTTGTGAAGACGTAAGAGTAAAAGAATGGAGAGAACAGAGGTTGTGACTTTAGTGAAACATTTCTAAAGCTCAGAAAAGAAATCTTTCATCCATCAAATAAACAAAGACTGAAGCTTATTTCATGTTTTGGTTATGAGGCCTTCGCTTTTCCAACTTGAGAGTATTCAGAAACTGGCCAGATCAATGAGACAATGTCTGTGGTTCTGTAATGAGGCATTCTGGGGAAGATTAAAGTCCAGAAATGAGACACAAGTAACAGAAAAGTTAGGGTCAAAAGCCTATCACTTCTTACCTTGCATGACTCGCATGCAGACTTGTTTGATGTGCTGATCACTTGGCTCTTTACCCTGGAAAGAGAGATTATGTTATTCTTGAGCTTCTAAAACATATGTGATAAAATCAAAGTGTTGAAGGAGCAAAACAATACAGGCATTGAATTTGAGTTGGTATTTTACAGATCCCAGTAAGTAAAATGTTCATTTTCTTTGCCTCCTATACAGGGATGTCAAATCATCTATTGGAGATTCAATTCATACTGAAGCCTTTGGTGGGTACAAAATTAAACATCCCAGTGAAACAACATTTTCAGAGCATGCTTATGTAGTTTGATGTATTCCCTGCTGCTGCAAAATATTTGGTTTAGAGTTCATTTGCACAAGTTAAAATTGTAAGAAGGACATAAGAATAGCAGAGATAAAAGTGTGCAGGGAGATGTCTTAAGCCCAGTGGGACTTATTAATGGCCTCTACCCTAAGTGTTTTTTAAAATAAGTTCTGTACAAGAAGTACTTTCAACTTAACTAGGAAGAAGTTTTGGAAAGATAAGTATAAGATGACAGTGTGGATTTCTAAATTTAAATGTAAAATGTTAAGTAATAATTGTACAGACTGCAGATAGGGTTTATTCAACGCGGTAAACAAATTAGATGTCAAAATCGACTGAAGTCACAGAAGAGGCTCAATACTCAAAACATCATTGCTTTCTTGAGAAGAAATGTCGACTGACACTGTCAAGTAAATGTTACCAATACACTGAACTCTGCATGATTAACAGTGGTGATGATGATGGAATTGCTGGTAAATTGTAACAAAGAGTAGTTTTCCATTTGTCTTATCTTAAGCATGAACAAACCGATGACACAACCCTGTACCAACTCTCTACTGTGGACAGGGTCTGAAAATGACTGAAATGACTGTGTAGAATTCACTTTAGCTTGACTTGGCCTTGCTTTTGCAGGGTGATATCTAAGCTCTAAGTTATCAGTGGTTAATACAATGCAGCCACATATTGTACTTTTTCTCCAGCTTTTGAGTATTTTCTCTTGCACCTACCGCAGGACCCTGGGTCCCTCTGACTCCAGGTGGACCCCTGTTCCCCTGCATGCCCCGGGGTCCAGGTGTGCCAGGCGGGCCCTCGATGCCAGGCTGGCCTCGACTTCCTTCAGGTCCTCTTCTGCCAGGCTCTCCAGGGACACCCACCTTGATAGAAAATAAGGCACCAGACCAGATAAGATTTAGCAATCTATCAGTGCTTTACAGCACAAGAAAACACTGAGATACCAGTTTAGAATAACGTGTTTGAACTCACCTCCCCTTTAGCTCCAGCTTCTCCTGGTTCACCCTAAGAGACCAGTGATATAACACAGAAGATTGAAACAGGTGCGGTTGCACACTGGTGAGTGTCCATTGTGGATATAATTGTTGAATAGTTGTTTGTTTTTAGTTAGCAGTGCTTGTGTAAAAACTTACAGAATCCCCTTTGTCTCCTGGGTTTCCCTCATCCCCTTGAACTCCCTATGGAAACACAGTCTGTCTATGATCTATGCAAGGCAAGCCACTTGTTAATAGATACAGTTTTACTATTAAGAAATATTATTATTTCATACCTGCTCTCCTTTGGGTCCTGGTTCTCCACGTTCTCCCTATATTAAAGAAAGTAAACATGGTAAATGAACATTACAGAACCTGTTTCTCCACACTAGAGGGAGCTGATCAGATGTTTATTGTTGAGCATTCATCTCTCCCTCACTGTTAAAGACAATTGTCCTAAATCTGAAAAGATCTATGAAAGGGACTGTGGAGTTTTCTTACCCGCTCTCCTTTCACCCCAGGAGGGCCAGGAGGACCAGGGAGACCAGGAAAGCCAGGGTCACCTTTGGGTCCCTATGAAAAAATGAACATGCACATCTGATAATTAGAAACATCTACAATAAGTACCTGTTAGCACTGATGAAATTGCTCAGAAATCAGTAGTTATAGTATACACTACAAGTCCAGTATAAAAGTGAACATGTGTTGTGTACTAGAGTGCATCCACACATTGTGCCCATAAAAGACCAGCATTGCTACTTATTCTCCCCGGCACATTTGTGTGTGTCACTCTCTCTTTGATCACTGACCGACTGTCTCAGGAATGCCAGCAGAACAGAGAGTTCATTCATCCTGCTACTTGCTCGTCTCCCCTTACTGTGAAAATAGACCTCATGTGAGATCCAGCTTCAGTCTATTCTCTGAGACATTCCAACGAAACAATGCCAGGCCTCTGCGCTCTGAGGCTTCTCTCCTTTTTCAGCCTCATTTAATCAGTATCAAAAATGCAACAGGTAATTATTAGTTTGTGCCTCTCATTGTGTACATGTGTTTTTCTGTATAATATTGGCAGAGGCTATTGGACGTACAATTGCCACTAAGGTTTTTATTTTCAAAAATAAAACACTGGTAAAAACAAAAAAATATAAAAATTCAACATCAACTGGTAAAATCTAAATTGAATGACTTTGTGTGTGTGTTTATGACTTACTCTGGCACCCGGCTTGCCGGCTGGCCCCACATGGCCTTGCTCTCCTATATCTCCCTGTAGAGAAGCAGAGAAAATAGTAAGAAAGTAAAAGGGTTTAGTTCAAAGTTAAAATATGAACTATATAAAGACAAGAGAAATCCACCTAAGAAAAATACTCACAGGCTCACCAATTGCTCCAACAGGTCCCACCTCTCCCTGTTCTCCACGTTCACCCTGTGGTGTGACAATAAAAATGACAGTGACACAACAGACTTGACAAAGATCATGACAGTGTTCCAACATGTGCTGCTCCTACTTACATGTTTGCCAGCAGATCCCATTGTTCCAGGGAAGCCTTCCTGACCTGCATCTCCCTGTACAAAAACAACCACATTTCAGATTTGGATAGTTTAAGAAAGAAAAAATTACGTAAAAATTAAAAATTATTGTAGGAAATAACCTTAGAGCCGCTCAAGCCTTTTGGTCCAGGTGCACCTGGCAAACCCTAAAAACAGAGAACGTGTCTTGAAGAGATGCAACAATATCAAGGAGAGCAATTTCATACAACAAATGAGAAATATTTCTAAAACACTGGAGCATGAAGAACCCTGGCTTAGTGGATAAAAATATATTTGTTTGAGCTCTTGGACCAAATAAGCTTAAGAAGATAAAAGTGTTCTTGCTATTGAAATCAGGTGATGACTTTTACGCCTGCAAAAAATCTTTCTTAATGCTGCTAAACTCTGGGTGTTCGTGTTTGACAACTGATTCTCATTAGTGCCTTTTATTAGACTAATCACAGATTAGAGAGCTGGGAGATCTTTGCTCTCACATTTCTGCCTGAGGAAGAAAGTAATCACTGTCTCATATGTGTAATATCACAGAGGGATGGAATTCCATAGTATTTCTTTTATGAAATACAGAAAACAGGTCAACTTTATTATGCATTATGAAGTAATAGAAACCTTCTTCTGTTAGAACAATGATATGGTCCTGGCAGTTTAGAGTCAGAGTTCATACTCACAGGAAGCCCCTGAAGTCCAACCTCTCCAGGAACACCTGGCTTCCCAATGTTTCCCTGCAGGAAAACAAGCAGTGAAAAAAATAAGCTTAATTACTGCATAATTATATATTAAATAGTATTACTATTTAATATATATATATTAATTACTATAAGAAATATTGATTTTATAAATAAATAATGCTCTACCTTTGCTCCTGGCATCCCAGGAATACCCTCACGACCGTCCACACCTGGTAAGCCCTGGCGATAACAATTACAAACTAAAATCAGTTGTTTGCACACAAACTCTGCAATAATTAGGTTTATTTGACACCATTGACACTCACAGCTTCTCCCTTAGGACCTGGGAGGCCTGTGATTCCTCTTGGCCCTAGAACACCCTTAACAACAAAATAAAATAACATTTAGTCGATTGTACTAGCTGTACAAATAAAAATCAGTGAACTGATCATTGTTTTCCCACGATGATGAGGTGTGCCTACTAACCGGTTCACCTTTCGGCCCAGGCTCACCCATCACACCTCTCTGGCCTTGATCACCCTGAAATAATGCATTGAATCATATGTGACTCATACTGTAAATACCACATTTGCTTCACAAATAAAAGTGTTTGTATTGTGGGACAAACTTACAGTTGCCCCTGCAACACCCTGGGGACCTGGATCTCCATCAGGGCCTCGAGCTCCCTGCCAGAGAATCAAGTTAGTATTGACATTCTAATCTGTTTAAAAGATTTTATATTAAGAGGTGATAATGAATATAATTTACCCTGAATTTGCAAGTAAGGACAAATTTGACATATTATATGGAAAACACACAAACACTCACGGTCTCTCCCTTGGGGCCCATCATTCCCATGGCTCCACGTATTCCCTGAGGACCCTGAAATAATAAACAGATCCAACAGGTGCGTCAGTGAGCAGAAAAAATAGACCCTAACACAACAAATAACTAAATAACTAAACTTGAGAGGGTCTAATTTTATCTAATAAATATAGTATCTCACTGTTGGTCCTTGTGCTCCAACTTCTCCTGGACTTCCCTGGTCTCCCTCCTCACCCTGAGCAAATGAAAGTGAGAGAACATTAGCAGAGAAACAGCATGAAGTCAACGAGATGAAACAACAAATTTAACTAAATCAGTGAAGCCATATACTAACACATGATGCAACTGGCATCCCATTGGCACTCTCTGTTTTGCAGAAAATATTAAAATGGATGCTGCACCTATCAACTGGGTGTTAATTGGAAAATGAGGCAGTCATTGTGAGATGTGTTTAATACCCACTTTTAATGGATTGCAATTACCATTCTCCTGCTTTGCAAATTACAAATAATATATATGCTGACTCTGTGGGAAACCAAAGAATGATGACAGTCCACGACTGAGACTGCGCATATTTCATGTTGTTAGAAAGGCATAAAGGCAGGGTATAAAAACATACATAAACAGTACCTACATTGTAATATATCTAAATGTTACACAACAAACAGAAATGAAGATAATGTAACACTATAAACAGGATTTGTTTACACATCACAGAGCAGGAGAGGACGTCACATAGACTTAAGTCTGTTTGATTTCCTGATAATTCTTTTTGAAGAGGGTGAAAGCCTGAGCCAGCCAAACTGTTGAATGATTAAAATAAGTATCTAAATTTCTAAACTCTGGTGGTTTGAGAAAAAAAATCTTCTCCTCTCAGTTAACTGTCATATATTTTTAAGTGAATTAAGGACAAGTGATACGTAATATGAAATACAAATACAAAGTGAATTACTTAATATTTGATTATGATTAGGTCACACTGTCTATGTTTACGACCACGTGCCCGTCTGTGATCTTTCAAAGACAGTATATACATATTATTTTAATATTCTTGGTCAATGTCGTGAAATAGTACAAGTTCAACCCCAGCACCTGTTATTCCATTGTTAACTGTAAACATCTTTATATTTTTGAATTTGTGAGTGAAAAACTTTCAGTGAAGGAGAAAATTATTCCCAGCAGCAGAGCACAGACGGTTAGTAAATCATATCCTGGCACGGGGTGATAAAGGGAGATAGGCCCAGACTCATTTCCATTTATATAGTGCATGGCCACATTAGGGAGGGGGTTATTGTGCTTGAACATCATTGCAAATAAATCATCCTCCATGCATTACAAGGAGTCAGAGGCATTACACACAGGCATGTATCACTTCCTCTTGAAATAGAGCAGCATAAATAATACTTGTCTCAAAGGTGCCAGTAATCCCCTTTTTCACATTTAAGTCTTGCATAATATTTTTCTGGTGTAGATTTATATGGCATGTGTGACAGTTGTGGAAAGAAATTGATGTTTTGAAGTAACTATTTGGGCATAAATTTACTTTGTTGATGTATGGAAGGTGTGTAACACTTTACCTGGATTTTTGGTTTACAAACTAGCATTTTCCCTAAAACAAACATTTTACCTTGTGCCCTTGTTTTCCAGGCTCTCCCGCTTCACCCTTTACACCCTTGTGGCCCTGGAAACATACAGAGAATAAGAGGAACATCACTATACAGTATTTGAGGACATCATGTTTTAGATTGGCATAAAACAATTCTGCTACTCACTTTCATGCCAGGAAGACCAGGATGTCCAGAAGTCCCAGGTGGACATGAGTTTGGACACTAAACAACACAAAGGTTAGAAAACACTGCATTTATCACATCTTATGCAACAAATCCCAGAATAATCTACAGAAACAGTGGTTTACCAGGTCGGCACTGCCTAGCATTCCAGCTGCACCCTGAAAATGACAGAAAATATAAGTTGATGCTTTCATATTGCAAGTCATCAGCATAATAATGGCTCTAGGAAACTTGTAAATCACTAGAGGAAGGGCAATGGTAGAATTACTAGGTCGTGTAATTTGATGTGTTCATCACAGTCCATGTTCATCACAACATAGTCAAATTTAATAATTAGCTAATCTTGTGAGATGTCAAGCAAAGTCACTTACTCTGGGCCCTGCTGGTCCACGAGGTCCCTGTGGACCTCTCACACCCATGGCACCCTGTGGAAAAAGATCAAACGCAAGCTGAGACAACCCGAGAGCTGAGACGAAAAAAATATTTATCCTGGAAGTTGATCAGCTGTCCAGCTATAGGTAGTTTGTGGTCTTCTTTCAGTTACTATGTATTTTACAATCTGCTGTAATTCAACTTCTTCCAGTGAGAAGTAATTGGTAACTTGCAAAGCTATGCTTTCAAATTAGCTTCCCCGCCATTGCATTTACTACATGCTTACAGTGTGATTTTCACTGTGAAACTGATTCACATGGAAACTCTATGCAGATTTTTATATTAAACTACTTTTTTAAGTGGCAAACAAATTCCTTTAATTACTTAATTACTGTGCCAGTAAAATGCAAGAAAAGAAATATAGTTTCTTATTTTTTACATGGTGAGGTTATATAGTTTTTATATGTAATTTGCAGGTTATGTTAATTTAAAGATGGAAGCTAAGTAACTGTAAGTAACTGACATCATTGGTATGAAATCAGGTGTAGGCTGTAAATACTATATAAGCATAGCTAAAGGGTAAAATTATAACAAAATGAAGTCAAATATAAGTCTTAACTAAAGTCAAGATAAATTCTGGAATGCAAAATACCAATAAAAAATCACACTGGAGGCAGTTTGAATATTTCATAGTCTATTAAGTGTTGATTTTTTGGCTTTCATTAATTACTGGATTAATTAAATTTTACATTGCATGAAAATATCTAAAACAGCTGAATCCATCTATCTTTAATTTGACAAGAAAATGATCACTTTTTGAATGATTAGATATAGTATGTTGATTGCAGTATAATCAGTATATAGTGTGCACTGTACTGTGATGTTTATAGTGTTCTAATGTGTGTGTGTGTGCATAAATGTGTTTTATCATAAGATCTTTGAAGGTTCAGCAGCAGCACTTCTTTCAGTTTACTGGCACTACAGGGTATAGTGCTGTACGGTACAGATATATCTTGTTTATATGAATCAAATAATGATTTTCCAATGAGAGGTGATTTTTAAATTTCTCTATAAACTGTTCCGATTAATGTGAGTGATCTATGGAGTGAAACTGCTTCATGTACATGCCCTATTTCTCACTTCAGCTTCAATGGACTTAATGGTCTTATTGGTCTTAATTTTAAAAACATCTATGGCTCTGTCGCTACTCACTAGTGGTCCGGCTTTTCCCACTTCACCTGGGAGTCCTCCAGGTCCAGGTGGCCCCTGTTCAAAGTCACATTTCAGATATTCAGTATTATTAAAACTTTGATCACAACTACCAAAATGTAGAATTGATTGTGAAGCATAAACAAATGACTTACAGGGGGTCCATCTGGCCCAACACCCTAAAGAGACATATATAGTATAGCTCAGTGTGATACATATATTACAATTTAGTATAAACACAGAAGAAAAGAAAAAGACAAGTCTTCTAGATTATGTAATTTCCAGATGGACAAGTTTAAAGGGAAACTGCTACTCACAGCTGCTCCACGAGGTCCAGTCTTTCCAGGTTCACCCTAAAGGATGAAGATAAATACATTTGCTACATAAATAAAACATGAAACAAGTAGTGAAACACCATGTTCAGTTAAAATTGAGCTGTGTGCAGAGGGTCCAAGTTATCATTCCTCTAGCTCATCACATGACTGTGCTGAGCACACTTGACCCAGCAATGTTTAGCCTAATTAGGACTGATGTTGGGGCTTCATTGCCCACGGAGATTACACTGAAGACTTGCAGGATTAAGTCTCATTTGTCATGGGGAATTGGTTTATGCATTGTGGCTCTCACCACCATGCCAAAAGTCTGGACAGCAGCTTGGCACCGTTTCACTGACAAGTCTATGAAGCAGGAAAGCAAAGGCTCATTAGTCACTCACTTTCTGTCCAGGGGGCCCATCAGGTCCAAGATCTCCAATGGGGCCAGTCAAACCCTGCAGAGAAGAAACATCAGGTTTAACTAATACATTATAACAAAACTTGGAGCACTTTAGTCTTTGTATATTTTCATCTTATATTTGAAAAACAGTGTGCAAGGTAAATATTTTTCTACCACTGTGAATATTTCTTAATGCCGCATCTGATCTCTATATGCTATGTCATCATAACACAGTCATACTCCAGTGGGAGGAGTCTCATATATTTACAGGGGGGATTAGTTCAACAATAACCCCTTCCTCTAAAGTGTTTTAATATATACTGTACTGCAGTGATGTTGAAATTAAAGCTTG
The DNA here is from genome assembly GCA_032362345.1 of Sandelia bainsii. Classification (NCBI taxonomy): domain Eukaryota; kingdom Metazoa; phylum Chordata; class Actinopteri; order Anabantiformes; family Anabantidae; genus Sandelia; species Sandelia bainsii. Next base: position 9,080,072 of record JAUMHL010000007.1, on the reverse strand, counting down.
GTTTTTGAACATGTCATGACATCCACAAGAGGGTGTACAGTTTAACAGACACACAGAAAAAGTCAACACCAGGGCAAAGGGCAAAGCTCTCAGACTTCAAACCAAGCAGAGAGCAACATTCCTCTGGCTCATTTCAAATAACCCCCTGAAAGAAATCATTCCACACTGGTTTGAGGATTCTCAACAGGAGACACCAGGAGACAGAGGCCTGTCAACAACGCCGCTATTGTTTTCAGAATCCTTGTAGATGTACTGAGGTGTAGGATAAAGAATAAATCAAAATGCATAAAACAAATACATATTACCACATAATAAGATAACATAAGACCACACTGTGAATGAGTGTTGAAGGAAAATTGATACTTTATCTACCTAAACCTTTAAGGTGAACTAAATTCCTCTTTAGCCCCACTTTGTCAGCCTATCATCAACACCAGTATTATGTTAGGATGTTTTCTTAACCCTTCTTTAAACTCCGAAAGGAGCCAAAGTTAATTACACTCAGGCCCCGATTTACCCTATTACAAAGGAAATTAGGATTTGTTCATCCTGTTTAATACATTCCTCACATTTTTGCACACATTTCCCTAAAATCCACCACCAAATTTGAAATTTCATTGGTCACTCGAGAGTAATAAGTGCAGACACAGACTATATGGTGGGAGGATCACTTCACTGCAGTCTTATACACATGTATATATGTACACAATGTATACATTTATATAAAATGGAGACTACTTACGTCATTTCCTGGAATTCCTGGTAATCCTGTAGAGCCAGGTTTACCTGTATCTCCATCAGGTCCCTAAAAACAAAGGTTGTACATATGTATACATATAATTCAGTGAAAACCCTGTAATGAATACAATGCACTGGCCTGCATTATTTTAATTTTAAAATTATTAAACAAATTAAATTTTATAATTACAGGAAGACCATCCTCGCCATCTTCTCCTCTTTCCCCCTGAAACAGAGAGTCAACGACTTAAGGAGATCAAATACTGAACTCCTTGTTAAGTATTTGGCACATTATATGCACAATGTTACGGAAATGAGAACACTCACATCAATACCATCAATTCCTGGGACACCTGCAGGTCCAGGGGGGCCAGGAGGCTCATCACTCCTCTGAGTGAAATAATAATATGCAACAAGAAGAGCATAATAAGAATATATGAATTAATGTTTGTAAAACTGACCCCATCAGTATTTACGTTTCATATAATAACATGCTGCTTTCTTCTAATGACATGCTGAAAGAATGAGAACAGGTGCACTGCCTTGTGTTACTTGAAGACAAGACTGTCTCTGGGACATAGTGAAAAATCTTGCAGCCTGGAGATGATTTCTGCTTGCAAAAATCAGCAACAGAAATGACTTTGTTAAGCAAAAGTAAAAAAAAAAAAGGAAACTACAGACAACAGTTATACCTGCCTTTTTTTCTGGGACAGTCCCCCAATGAATTTAAAAGATCAAACAATCTCGCCATAATTGTAGACAGATTTTGTTGTATAGCATGAACTCCAAGAGAACACTCACCTGCACCTCTGTCATATTAGTCTATAGAGACAAAAACAGACAACACACACACACACACAGAGAAACATAATCATTCTTACTTGAGCGGAGCAAACAAGGAGAAGCTGCAGGAGCAGTACCAGAAGTGGCCCTCTAACGTTGGGAGCCATGATCTCCCCGTGGGCAGGAAAGGGGAAAGTTGTAGTCCTTTCTCTGGAAATTGTTAGGTTGAAGGAGCCTCCGACAAAACAACCTAACTGATTCCCCCTCGGCTATCTAGCTCGTCCGAGGTCCCATAGGCATTGGGAGCTCATGTATATTCATACAATGTCTGGTAACAGGAAGGGATTGGAGGGTTTGCAGAGTTGACACTGCGGGGAGGGGCCACGATGCAGACACCTCCAATAGGCAGAACCAGCGGGTTATTTAACCTTAAATGTTTTTTAGATGTGACAAATTTTAGTTTTCCCTCTAATCATCAAATAGGTATATAAATTGTGAGGAGGAGTATATGCGCAGGGGCATGTGGAGCAAACTTTACTCACACATTACATGATTTTACGCATACTAATTGAACGCTGCAGGATTTTATTTCCAGTTTCATCAACAGCAAATTATGTTCATATGAAGCATCCATTTGTGGTTTTATCACTGATGCCATGACAACTGAAACTGCAGATTCTGATTCTATTTAGTTGTTTTCATTCTTACCGATGTCCTGGCTGAGAGCTCATAACAACCTTCAGTCCTGGCTCGCTCCATATCGCAGTGAATCAGCATCGACTGGAGTTCAAACTTGATGAATAAACACAGGAAAAATAATAAATTAGCACAATATTATCATGACAGATGGAGAGTGTCGCACACTAATCCTGGAACAAACTGTGTTGAAGCTTCACTGCCTTGTATTGTCACTGTGTTCCAAGATCAGGATGCTGTTTCTATTAACAATTAAGTCTCAGTGTGCAAGGTTATGTTTGCACAATTAATTATTTACAGTGGCTCTTTGAGTTATTATCTGTGTGTCTAAACTTTGAAATAGATTCATATGCATGCATTGCGCATATGCCGAATCTTTGGAAATCCTGCACCTGAGCTTCACGGTGCAATACTGCATGGTTGTTTAGCTTGTGTGCAAATTTTCACCAAAACCTGCGACAAATTCCACAAAGCCTGAATGTAGAAGCATCCAAGTAAAAGTAATAGGCAATGTCACAGAGAAAATACAGGAATTCACAGACTTTTGCTTGTCAAGAGCCAGTGAACGAAACCTACAATAAGCAGATGCTCCTGTGCTTGTTGGCACATAGACAATCAAATATTTAGATTTATAACAATCTAAAACATATTAATCTCACTAATGCTGCTCTTTCCTTTCACTGTGTCAACATGACTGTGGCAATAACCTGCAGGCTTAGCATTTTAATATTGTAACGGCGCCACCCTACAGATGGTTATTTTAAGGTGAGAGGACACAAACACGGTCACAAGCTCTTGTTCAACCCAAAATACCAAATAAGGAAGTTTGGCTCACGAATGATCATCAAGCAAGTGATAATGAAATAATGCAAACACAAATTGAGCGCAAACTCTCTCACAAAAGCTTTAAAAGAATAATGATTACAAATTATATCATTAAATGTAAAAGAAAAGCACTATGAACTACTGGGATGTCCAGAAAGTGGGATCACCCCACATACACGTTTGTAATATTACTTTTGTTACAAAAACTGTAATCTGTGCTGTTGCCTGTAGACGTACCGGTGTTGCCATTACTGGGTTGTTCTTGAGCTTTCCTATTAAAGTGAAGCCATCTAGACTGACTTTTTGTCGGGCTGGTATGGTCTGAGATTCGATCATGGCACAGTCTACGAAAAGCGTAACAGAGCCCCTGCTGACTTCCAGTAGGACTTTGTGCCACTGATCATTGAACAGACTAGCCACGGGGCCGAAAGTAACATCCTGCCTTCCGGCTTCCAACGCTGGGAAGGTAAAATCCAGCGACTTAGACTGCCCGTTGAGTCTGACTGCGAGCTGCTCGTTTCCATTTACATCCTGCATTTGCCAGATATTCCAGTTCTTATTTAAGGTGCTGGCGGTCATGCGCATCACGGCCACAAATACAAACTCCTCTGGCAGTCCCAGGGGATAAGCTGATCTGAAACACAGAGGATTGAGCCATCAGTTTACATGAATATTTCAATAAGTATTTAAGATGTCTGTGATTCTCCACTGTGTATTGAACAATAATTGTATTAACCACCATAGTCACAAGGATGGTTTACTGTGTTTAGAATGGTCACAATTATATTTCATGTCACATTTGTGTATTATCTTGTTTAGTTTACGCAACGATTAATGTTCAGGACCATGGACAGGGTAAATGGCATTATACCAGCACAGCCACTAGATGTCAATGTTCACTCATAGAGCGTCCTGGAGCCTACCTGGTGTTGATTCTGAAGTTAAATGCTGGGCCTATTTCATAAGCAACATGCTGAGGAGATGATCCAGCGACCTGTTTCACAGTGCCCCTTCTTGCCAGCTCAGCAATGTGGGACTGGGACATAATATAAAATCCCAAGAGTAAGATCAAAAGAGTGGTTAAATATGAACTGATCTCAAAGGTCTTGCAGGAGTTGATCTTCTTCCAGAGTGAAGGACCTATATCTCATTTTTAAAGATGTCATTTTATTATTAAAGGTTTTCCAAGCATTAATATTGCTACATTACACCATATGGATAGGGGTAAAATTCAAACAAATAAAAAATGCAAATGGTGCTTAGTTTGAGTGAATCCACCTGGGAAACGATCCTCCCCAATGTTTGTCTCAGGGCACATGGACTGCTGTTCCATATGAATACCAACATGAGATGAAAATCTCACAGCTGCAGAATGGAAACAGAAAGAGATAGGAGTCAAAGTGTGCATTTGTTGAGGTGAGGAAATAAAAAGCTCAGTGTTTGGAAAGCTGCACCACTGCCTTGAATAAATATTAGGCTATCTCTCACAGTTTGTGGTTTCCTCTTTAACACTTGAGCTCTAGATTTCCCTGTTTTGGACATCTGGATAGAAAGTTAAATGTCTGTATCAAGTTTGAAGAAACTCTTCACATATAAACAACTAGGATGCCACTGCTGTATTAAACATGTGACACTGTTACGACTCAGAGGTGATACTGTAATGTAATAATATCAGTGCATTGTGCAGGTACTACTATTTAGTGCACAGTTGAAACTATATATGGGCACACGGCTGGATTACCTAACCCAGTAACGTTAGTACTGCTAAATAGGCCTGCACACATGCGAGCAGCTGCATGCACAGAGGTAAAGAAATAATATCATAAAATACTGTAAGTGTCATTATATTGATAAAAGTCAGCCCAATGTGTCAGTCCTAAAAATGTCTGTTTACAATTTAACATGGGTAACAAAAGGAAATCTGCACAATTATTCATTATTTAGAGAGGAATATATGACAAAACACAAAGAGATGGAATAAGTCAGTACAGACTGAGTATAAACTAACCATTAGGGATATAATTAACATATACTGTACGTACAGTATTTTGGGAGTTGACAGTGCTAACTGAACATGATTCAGTTCAATATGCTGGTAAAATAGTTACTTCAAATTTACCAGTGCAAATTTCTACTTCAACATTGTTTTTTTAGGAAAACATTACTGTATTTTGTCTTCCATTGTGATTCCTATCTCACTAATTGCATCATGCAGAGCAGCACCACTTACTCTCAGAATGAAGTCCTGTGCAAACATATTGTGGGATCACGTAGCAGCAGCACAGTGAGTACAACAGGATATTTCTGGAGTGCAATCAAAAATTGTAAATGTTAAGATGCATCATGAGTAAAAAAATGTATTTGTATGCATTATGACGATCATTATAGGTTTAAAACTGTGACAGTATCTACATGAATTACATTGCACATTACTCATAATGTCAACATTATTACAATGATTCACCTTTTGACTCCACCCATTTACTGCTTGATCTGAAACCCCCCCCCAAAAAAACACCTTTTGTTGGATATTTCTTCAGATCAGCTTCCAAGAGAGAATAAGGCCCCAGATAGCTGCTCACTCATCAATAGCGAAAACTTCACGTCACGTGCTCTTTTATAGGCTTGACTGTTGTCATTTATTTTGGGGGAGTGAGTCAACAGTCTCCATGGTGTCAACTTTGCATTCCAGTGAAGTTCTCCTGCACCAACCTTTGATTTAAAGATAATAATGTCTTTGAGTAGACAATTACAGTATTGCAGCTCATATTTTCAAGATTGTGTACCAAGTAGATTAGCTGTGAAAAAGATTATATTACACCAGGGTGGCTTTATTTTCCAGCACTCTTGGGATCTACATTCTCTGTGATCTCTATGGTTTTATTGTGTCCAGTACAGTCCAAAAAGATGAAGAAAATCAAAAGATGTTGAAACAAGAAAAGAAACTGCTGATTGTACATGAATGTCTCTCCCTCATACAAACTTGTTTCATGTCCTACATTGATTGGCCCATAGTACCACAGGTAAACAAAACTGGATTTAAAGCTCACTGCAGGTTGCATGTCAGGAATATGCAAGGAGAAGAAAAAACACAAAGCACAAGGCACACATAATAATAATAATAATAATAATAATAATAATAATAATCTGTATAATATGTCTAAACATGTCTTCTACTGTTCAATGTTCCATTTACAGGTAGTAATTTTGCATATGGCGTCAGCTGCGTCTCTGGTATGTGCAGCAACGCGCAGTTAAATGTTCACAAAGGTGCAGCTGGAGCAGCGCCTGCTGTCAGCTCATCAGATTGAGCACAGTTAGCTGGACGGTTAGTAAACAGCAATGCTCGGAGAGGTACAGGGTCCGTCTACTCTGTGTTACATTTCAAAGTCGTCTCTCATACAACGTTAGCCAGACTAGGAAGCGAAACAGCGATTTTCTGTCACACCTCCCAGTGAAAGGACGACGAGAGGGTTGAAACTGGAGCTAAAATTGGTTAGCTAGCTAATGTTAGCTTGCCAAAGCAATGGTAAGTAGCGCTAGCTTTCCTGTGCAGCTAATGTTAGACCCGTTGGCAGCTGTTCGGTGGGTGGCTAACGTTACGCTAACTGTTAGTGTTAGCTAACTGGCTATCAAGACAGACTTTTTCGGTGACCTTTTCGACTGTATTTTATTTTAGTTTTCTCGGATCCTTTCTGACCTGTCGTGGGCCCTTCGTGAAATGTTGTTTTGGTAGCGTCCACCTGTAACCTAAGGGAGATTATTACCCTTGGTGAGTTTCTGCACACAAGGAGCTTTTATCACCTCCCTCATCCTGGTAACGTTAATAGCATCAAAACCGTGTAATTGAGTTACAACTTAAACAGTTGTTTCTAAACTGGTCTTTGTCAGTTTTAGTTTTTGGTTGTTGACATAAGGGTTCCCCTTTTTGAAGAAGAAACTACCAACCGATGTCTGTTTAGGCCTTTTCATTTAGCTTTATTTGTCATAAGACTAAGTATGAGTTGTTGTTTTTTTGGGGGGGGTGGGGGTTACTTTTTTCTGAGGTAGGTTGGTCGCTTCAATATAATTTTCCTAAGCGACAGTTGATTTCCTCTCGGGAGTTACCCAAATTTGTTTAGGCTAATGCGGGGTTTGCTTACTTGTGGCTTTTGCAAATAACAACTTTGTATTTATTGTATGGCTACACACAGACAAAGGTTTCACGGGATAACAACGTGCGATGTTGACTCTAAATGTAAATTGCGCACTTTATGGCCATTTGTAGAGAATAGTGAAAAGAACAGCTATGTTATTTAAAACAGTGTGTCAGAAAAAGCAGTTATAGTGTCCTTGTTTGTCCTCTGTGTCACTGTGCCCAGTGTAATTTGTTGTGTTTTGGGTTAGGGTTATTTTTTTAACATCACTTCTTTCAGGAAAGGAGGCAAATTTGGAGATTAACATAATCTGGCAGTGTCTGCTCTGCATCAGGAATCAGCCAGGTCAAATTCATGGTGGCCCTTTGTGTCTCATATTAGTTTTCACTGGCTTGAACACAATGGCATGTTGTCTCTAGGTGGATGATTTATTCATTTCCTACGTAACTAATTTAGGGCGCGTCTGTGTGATTGTTTTGCCAGTTTTTACCTCTACTACAGCCATATACAGCTTTTTCCTTACGTAATTGTATGAACACCACCACTTTGTAGTATTGTATTTCAAGCCTATTTTTGTAACGTTAATCATAGTATTTCCTCTACAATGTCATACTCATACTATAATTGTCTTGAGTTGTTGATTTGAGTTGTTAACAAAATAGGTCCAGAAGACAGACATTAGGTTTACACAGGATGCCAAGTGTAAACCCAATGCCCTAGTAATAATTGCCCTCAAACGTTGAGCATCACCCCAGTCTTGCATATTTTTAAACGTAATCGTGTAACTGCATGGCTGCTGGTGATTTTTTGTATCGGGATCAGATTTTTTTTTTGGGGGGGGGGGGGGTCATTTTAGACTTTCTAATATGGTATTTGCATCTGTGTTTCTAGTGGGAATATGGTATTCTAACCAAATAGAAATTAAGTAACTAAGTAAACTAACTTGATTACTTTTGCCTGTAGGCCTACAGGTGTATCCTCGATGATGTAAGATACCTCTGTCTGTAGAGACCAAGATGGCTGAAGTCCAGGCCACAGTGGAGTTCTCTGTGGAGCTCCACAAGTTCTACAATGTGGACCTCTTTCAAAGAGGGTGAGTATTGTCTTATTGTCCCTACATACCCGGATTTCTGTCTTTTTTTAGTATGTATTTCTGGCAAATGGCATATAATTAATGATTTGTCAAAGAAATTTCCTTCCAAAGCATGTAGTGCAAACATGTTTACCTTACTAGTTGAAGTAGGTCAGCTCTGATGGTATTGGACAAGCTTTGGCTTGCAGCTTGTGTTTCAAGAGGACCATGATGTGTTCTGTGGGTTTTCCAGCCAGTCTGGAAGAGTTGTCGGCCTTGTTTACACCTTTAAAATAAAATAATAATAAATAAAATAATGAATACTTTATTGATCCCCTTGGGGAAATTGTTGTTTGGACAGCTGCTAGACCTGTGTCAGCGCTACTACGGGGTTTCGGTGTCTTGTCCAAGGACACCTCGACATGTAGCTTGCTGGGACTGAGAATCGAACCGTTAACCCTTGGGTTGGGAGACGACTGCTCTACCCACTGAGCTATCATGCCGCCCCAATGTTTAGGGGAGATGTGTAGAATTGTATAAGTGGATCTTTTCTCTGTTTTAATGTCATGATAAGGACTGTTTTTTCTATATGAGACAGTGGATTGTAGAGGTAAAGATGTAGGGTTAAATGTTTAGAGTAAATGGCCAATGTTTTCAAAATGTACCTGGCAGACTGCAGTGAAGTAAATCACATGTGGTAAGGGGTGGAGTAACTTCTCTTAATTTTAAAAAGTTTCTTGTTTACTGTGGTGCTGCATGGATAGTAAAACACTATGTTTTGAATTGAATCCTGAAAATGTATGTGTTGGGAAGCCTTGTACTATATATATATATATATATATATATATATATAAATTGTACATAGTATTTAGTCAAACAAAACATGACTACACAAACACAACTAATGTCGTCTTTGAATTTTTTTTATAGCAGTATTATAAGTATATATAAGAGTAATTGACTAGTACAGCAAAATAAGATTTGGGTTGGCACTCACACTGGCTAATTTGCCTTATTCAGGCAAAATCTTCTTTGCATACCTGTAATATTTATTGTACAACAAGGGTTTGACATGGACTGCAGCAATTCTGTATATTCATTAGAGAATCAGGTTGTAGCTAAACTATCTGTGTATAAAGACTAATACCCCATGGAGAGAGATTGGAGTTATGTGAGACCTAATAGAATAGTTGTGTGATGGTACAGAGCTGACATTGCAGTGCAGCATGACATATAACACTAAACAAACCATGTAGCTGCTCCTAACTGGCTTTTATGCTCTTTAACCAGAAACAAGCTATGGTTCCCAGTTCCCTCATAGGTTAAATTGCCACTTTCTGTTCCCTGATACACTGATGCTTCAGACCAAGCTAGCATCGCTAGACTTTCATACCAGTATTGAATTTAAAAATTTGTCTACATTTTCAGATTCTACCAGATTCGTGCCAGTCTGAAGGTACCACCCCGGGTCCCACACAAAGTTGAGACCAGTCTACTTCACCCAGGAGGTAAATTTGTTTTTACATTCTATATGTGTACAGTTGACAGCATAGACATTTTTTAATCACTTTGTCTTTATGTGTACATGGTTGTATCTACGTACACATTTATGCAACTGTAGTTTAACAGATAACCTTGGCAGATCCTTTTGATCAACCCTAAACTCTGCTCTTTTACCCTCAATTGTCTATTTAAAGCCATTGAAGTAATATTTCAGTAACATGCAGAATGTAAAAAGTAACCCACTGCCGCTTTTCTTACCAGAGGGCTCCTTGATTTCCTGTCAATCATGAGGAAACTGATTAAGTCCTACTAATATGAAAATTTGAATGTTTACTTGAATTACATTTCACCACCTAGATATTAGCAGTGTTGTAGAGTTATTGTCATTACTGTAGCAGCTTTGTTTTACTTATTGTTTTCTTGGCAGCTGTTAGGGCTTGTCTCAAAGACCACTCCTTATTCTCAACATTTCTCTAAGGCTCTGTGTATATGCCACACCTCCTTGCTATTCCTCCATTTGAAGCACTAATTTATTTGGTTCATAAAAATCCTTAATTGTTTTATTTTCAATCTTAATACATAGATTAGATGGGAAACAATTTAACTTCCATCTTCAGTCCAGACCTAAGTTTTATACCCTGTCAAATATTTCCTTGTGCAGGTTACAAGAATGTCATTCTCTGTGGGTTAATTAAAAATTATTGTTTCTAATATTTCTCTCTATTTATTACTTTATAACACTGCCTGTCATACTACTGGTTGTGTGCCTTGTTGCAGCACCAGATCATGTGTTGCTAAAGGATATACAAGAACATCTTTAGCCAACCTGTCAGCCTCCCTATTGGCACTACCTCAGTTTTTTATCAACACTCAGTTAATCACAGTGGGGTTTTTTTGGGTTTTTTTTGTTCAGGCTCTGATCTGGCATTTCCTGCTTCAGTCCAAGATGATGTCATCTGCAGCAAAACTTTCCAAATCCTGTACAAGAATGAAGAAGTTGTGGTCAATGATGTCCTCCTCTTCAAAGTTATGATGCTGATAGATGAGAAAAGGGTATGTTTGTTTTTACCCCTGGCTTCAGTCCTGTATTGTACATTGAAAGTCAGTCTACTTAATATGAATTTGTTTGACAGCTGAATACAGCCTGTGTTACAGGTTTCTGTTTTTTATAGTTTTCTACTGATTTAGCATAGAAGCACTAGATAAAGGAGTTAGTGTGGCTCTGGTGGGAACAGTCTTTCTTTAATACCCGTATGGACAGGATTTGAAAGTTCAGTTGCTGTCTTCAGCTATAAACAAATAAGAAGCATGATGCATTTGTAAGATCACTGAAGTAGAGACAGTTATTTTTTTCATTAAGGCAAAGAGATGCAGCTGTCAGAATGAATATCTTCATCAGAACTGATTCTTGATTCTTTGATTACTTGTGCTGCAGCAAAACTTAGCCTATGCCCTCAGGTGTGTCCGCATAGCATATCGACTACAACAAGCAAGGGCTTTAGAATATGCCTGTTAGAGTTGACATCGTCAAATAAAAAACACTTTGATAGGTATAATAAAACTCTTGTAGATCAGCTCAGGACATACTTTACTTTTAAACACAGGCTCTAACAGGCTCCACTGTCTTTCAAAATTCTCAGGTGGACGAGTCCCTCAATGACATGGATTTCCAGCTCTTCTTGGATTTATATTTCACAGATGGTGATTACACGTAGGTGTTGCAACATTTAAAATGCATGTACTTGTGTCAGTGTTTGCGAATTTGATAGTTGCATCTCTTATGCAAATGAGGCACTCATAGGGCATTTTTTCTTCCTTATTTAATTTTCACAGGCCAGATGATCCAAGCTCTCTACAGAATATCAGTGGCCGCACTCTACGTTTGCACTTTAGCCTTCAGCGAGGCATCCACCAACACATCAATGTCATGTTTGACTACTTCCACCTGTCTGTCATCTCTGTAGTCCTCCATGCCTCCCTAGTGGCACTACATCAGCCCCTGATCAGGTCAGACCACTACCTAACCCAAGATAACATGTGGACACTCACAGAGGAGGGTCATTACCTGCAGCTATACATTTATGTAGAAGCGCTGGAGCTGTTTCATTAATCCAATCACATTACTTACTGTTGCTTGAAGTTAATTCCAATAAAAACCTATATGTAGACATATAGCAGAACAACAAAATTGTTGAATTTTAATCTGAAAGTAATGTAAAAAATGAGGAATAAGAAGGGTAAAAGACTTCAAATGTTGTTATGATTAACAATGTTTGATTTTATTGTGTTTGCCTAGTTTTCCTCGACCAGTAAAAACTACATGGCTTAATCGCAACACTCCAGCACAGAGCAAAGATTCAATCATCCCACCTCTAGAGAATGTGGTGTTCGGCAGCAACTACGTCAAGCAAGTATCACCAGATGTAAGTGAAACCTTTTTATAGAAAATGTATTTGGCAGTCTCAGTTTTGGCAGCAACTATACCTTAGACTGCTTAGAAAAAGTTTAAAGATGTCACCATTGCATAGTTTTTATATTAGGCACTCAATAAGATATATATATATTAATGTTTTAAACCTAATAATTCTATGATGCAGGACTTACAGAAGTAAAGATGAAAGGACAAAAATAGTCTGGTATATATTCTTTGAGAAACATTGCCTTCAAGAAATACAGGCTTAATAATTACATGGATGTTGTTCTGGACTCAGATTTGACAGTTCTACACTTCAGGTAGAATGGTGAGTCATATTCATTACATTTGAAGCATGGGGAGATGTGTCAGACTGTTGACATATAGGGCAGGAGATGAGGGAAACCATCAGACCACTGTCACATTTGTGCAGGAGTAATTGGCCTCTCCTGACAGCAAAAAGTGGTCAGCTAGAGTTGCCCCTGAGATGTAGCAGTAAATGTACTACAGTTATTTAGATGGAGAGTCTTTCATCACTACATGAATGCAATGAAATGTGCAGCACAGGAATAACCCATCAGTCAGTTTTCAATGCACTATTTGATCTGTGCAGAAGTCACTATAAAATGTTGCCATGTATATACAACATGCAAAAGAATTGTCTTGACCTGACAGATTCATACAGATACAGATCCATCTCTTGTGTTGTGAGGGTTGTATTGGTTACTGTCATGCAGGATTAACGATTGTGAAGAGGCATATATTTTTTGACAGTTTTCTTCTCCAAAGAATAAATCTTTGGGTTTGCTGCTATTTATATATATATATATATATATATATATATATGTGTTGAATTTATTGTTGAAACCACTTAAATAGAAGCTGACAAAGTGAAGTGACACTAAAAGATCTCAGAAAGCAACATGTCATGCTGCGATCTAAAGAAATTCAAGAACAAATGAGAACCAAAGTAATTGACATGTATCAGTCTGGACAAAGGTTGCAAAGCCATTTCTAAGGCTTTGGGACTCTAACGAACCACAGTAATAGCCATTATCCACAAATGGAGAAACATGGAACAGTGGTGAACCTTCCCAGGATTGGCCAGCCTACCAAAATTACTCCAAGAGCACAATGACGACTCATCCAGGAGGTCATAAAAGAACCCAGACCAGCATCTAAAGAACTGCAGGCCTCACTTGCCTCAGTTAAGGTCAGTGTTCATGATTCAACAATTGGAAAGAGAATGGACAAAAATGGCATCCATGGAAGAGTTCCAAAGAGAAAGCCACTGCTGACCAAAAAGAACACAAAGGCTCATCTCACACTTACCAAAAATCACTTTGAATATCCCCAAGACTTTTGAGCAAATATTCTGTGGACTGATGAGACAAAAGTTGATTTTTTTTGGAAGGTGTGCATCTCATTACATCTGGCTTAAAACTTTCATTAAAAGAACATCATACCAACAGTCAAACGTGGTGGTAGTGTGATGGTCTGGAGCTGCTTTGCAGCTTTAGGACCTGGACGCATAATTGATGGAACCTTGAATTCTACACTTCTGCACACACAGAAAGTCCTGAACTAGACTGTCCGACCATCAGTTTGTGACCTCAAGCTTAAGTGCACTTCGGTTATTCACCAGAACAATGATCCGAAACACACAGCAAGTCCACCTCTGAATTGCTCAAAAAAAAAAAAAAAGAACAATCGATGTCCAGACTAGGATTGAGATGCTGTGGCATGACCTTAAACAGGCCATTTATTCTCAATGTGGCTGAATAAAAACAATTCTACAAAGAAGAGTGGGCCAGAATTTCTCCACCTCCTCCATGTGAAAGACTTATTTATTGCTATTGCTTAATCGCAGTTGTTGCCACCAAGGATGGCACAACCATCTATTATGTTTAGGGGGTAATTACTTTTTCACGTAGGGCAAGGCAGGTTTGGGTGGCGTTTTTCTTTTAATAAATAAAATTATAATTTAAAAACTGCATTTTTTCGGGGGCAGCAGCCTAAGCAGGGAAGCCCAGACCTCCCTCTCCCCAGCTACCTCTTCCAGCTCCTCTGGGGGGACCC
>JAUMHL010000007.1:9055115-9065727 GCA_032362345.1 Sandelia bainsii | reverse complement strand
GGCGCTCGCCGGCGAGCCCCTCCCCCGGGCCTGGCTCCAGGATGGGGCCCCAGGTACCCTTTCCCGGGCAAGGGAAACGTTGCTCCTTGTTTGTTTTACATACGGGTCTTTGGATTTGAATGTGTCAGAGAAAAAAAAAAATCAGGATGGGGACAAATACTACTATCACAACGCTGTAGTAACTACACTGTAAAAATATCTTTCCACTAAATTGTGTTTGGGACCACAGATTGTAGATTTAATGGCAGACACACTAAAAAAAATCCTGACTTTAAAATGGCAAAAACTTTAAAGATTACGTTTCATTGTATGGGTTAGTTTGTCTTGGCTATAAACCAAATGTCTATATGTCCAGGTGACTACAACAGCTCTACTAATCATATGTGTTCTTTGTGATCCCTCAGGGCAGGACTTTCCTGGTATCTGACCACTGTCTCAAGCATGCCTTCAGTCTGCATCATAACCTTTGTTCCAGTCTCCTCCTAGCCTACCAGGGCCTGTTTGGCTACTTCACTTCTATTACTAAGGATCTGCCTTCTTCCCATCGTATGGAACTAGGTACACTGCACTGCGGCTACACATCAACTCATATCAGATTGTGGGGTTGCCGTCGGTTATAAAGCGATGACATCCTAACTCCCCTACTTAACATAATACAGATCTGCACTGCACCCTTTCTTTTTACTCACGAGCACTGAGAAGAATCAAGTGTTTTTAAGGTTATAGAGTACAGTGCTTTGTGATTATTGTTTTTGTGTTGATGGGTTTTCATTGTTTTGTCTTTTCAGCATCAGTATTTGTTGCATATTGCAGTGTCATTGTGTTATCATGTCATTTCACCTGATCCCTACACATCAACATAATCTACCCTTTGTACAGAACAGACAGTAACCAGCAAAGTTAATTTATTGATCTAAGTGTAGGCGACTAATCTTAATTCAGATTATACTTTTAAAATCATAATTGCATTCAGTGGATTGTAAATTTGTTAACCAGTTGACTAAAGCCAAGCTCTTACAGCTCTCAAACACAACTCATTGCTGTAACCATAACTTGCCAAACCTAGTCCACACAAGTGGACAGATATTAACCCATCCCAGAAGACCAAATAATTCAAAGGTTAAATATGCCTATATGTGCAATCTTACTAGCCAAGCCGAGCATGCAAGTCCTATATGAGAGAGTACTCAGAAGACCCTATCCCCGAAGTCAAAGGCACGTCTACATAGGTATGTCCCAACACTTATAGTACCTCAAATTAGCCTCTTTTTCTCTCCCTTTTCCTCTTCACTCCAGTTTCCTTCTTGTAGAAACCATGTCCTCTCTACGTCCCTCTTACCAGAGACAATATACTTAAACTGCTGCCATGTCATCTTTTCATTATTGTGTATAGTCTTTCTTTCCATCCTTATAACTAAGCCTTGGTCAAAGAGTCACATAACACAGTGGCACTGTAGAATTTGTAGGCTGTCTTTGGTGATGTCATATAGCATCTACTTTCTGACAACATTGCTGTCTCACACCTCTTCCTTATTCAGCTTGTATTAAATGTTCTTCTTAAAACCTTCAGTATAATTATTCAATAAATTATAAAAGTGAATCTTAGTAATTCTGTCTGTGCCCTCAGAACAACTCGACTTAGAGGCCCGTCTTGCTGACTTATGTGAACAAGTCAAGGTAAGATCAGTTAAGTGCTTGCTTCAGAAAGCAGTGGATGGAAGAATGATGCAAAATATTTATATCATGCAAAAAGCCTGGCATGTCGTCAAATTTGTGCTTAGGTTATAGGGCAAGAGGAGTTAACTGGAAATATGGCAGAGGGCCTCAGTAGTTATTGGTGAAGAAGAAAATGTGCAAGTCAGAGTCTTCTAGTGACAGAAAGGAATAAAGTTTGAGTAATTGTTTTGATCGTATGGTGCATATATAATACTGAATATTATTATAATTATACTAATTATAATACGATAATACTGAATCACACAAAAAACATAACTAGAGCCAGTGGTGGGGAAACCTTGTTGCCACATAATTCAGGGTGTGTCAGCAAAATATTTATGGGTTTAATGATAAGTGTTTAGAGGTTGTTGATTAGTTGGTAGAATTATATTTAAAAGTAGTCTCTGTAAGTCTTTCATAACTGTGTAAGTGAAACAACCAGTCGGTAGTTGTTGAGTTCTGAGTCTTGATACAGTAGTTTGCTGCAGTAGTTTGATTATATCATGCTGATTTTTATGATTTCACATATATGGAAATTAGTACTTTAGTATATTTGAGGCTCAGGAGCTTCATGATGCAAGTTGTTTTTCTTTTTCATCCTTGTCACGAAGTGAAAGTGAATTGTGCATTGCTGAAACTACTGTAAAGAGTACGAATGAAGGAATATGAAAATAATCTGTGACAGATTAAACAGTTGACCATCATAGAATGTCACAATATATGTTTTCTCAGATTTTACTTGTGGTTAAGCAAACCACTGTAACATGTATAGTAACTGCGACTGTGTGCGCACTTTGGCCATATGGTGGGTGACTTCTGTCTTCATACTTTTAGCAAAAAGCGGAGTCCCCTGATGAGCTTGCGGAACTGGTAAATATGAACCTGGCTCAGCTCTGCTCTCTGCTCATGGCGCTTTGGGGACAGTTCCTAGAGGTGGTGTCCCTGCAGGAGCATGTTGCTGCTCTACAATCTGTGGAGCACCATACGCTAAGAGTGAGCGCTAACTTCTTAAATCATCTACAAATTTCAATACTGACTAGTTATCTTTCAATAATAAGAGAAAGCTATACTATACTTCACGCAATGCCATTAGCTGACTCTATACTCTGGAATGTGGTGTTATTACAGGTAAGGCGATTTGCTGAGGCTTTTTTTTGTCTCGAACATCCAAGACAATCTGCACTAGCATATCAGGAACTACAGTAAGTTGTAATGGCATGTTTGTCTTGATTGTGAAATATAGTTTTGATGGTAATCTGTCATGTATCTGCCAGCACTTGCTTGTCTGAAATACTATCACTCAAGTATTTCTTTCTTTTCTGACTCTTACTGTTGCCCCCACCATCAGTGCTCACAGCCACCAGCAGATGACTAATGCTATCAAAAGTTCCAGCTACTTCCTGTCTTTGCCTCCACTTCCAGTGGAATGTGCAGACCTCGATGGTGATGTTAGCTCCTTGCCAATCATCTTTGAGGACAGATACCTAGATTCTATCACTGAAGGTCAGTAACACTGTATTGTTGCTCTATTAGATTATGTAGATTCAACTGGCTCACTTACCATTTTTTAAACCAAATATGTTTTTATGTGATTTTATATTTATACCTTTTTATGTTTACTCTGGTTTGATTCTGAAGATCGTGATGGACCCTGGTTGGGCATGCACAATACAAAGACTGGTTCAGTGTCCAGTAAAACGGACAAGCCCAACTCCAAGGACTACAGTGCAGCAGCTAGCCCCATATCTGAGTCACGGTGTTCCCCCGTCGATAACACTTGGCCAGACAACTATGATCCACCACCCAAGTCCAAAGGCAAGTCAGTCAAACTGAAGAAAAATTCAAAGACTGAAAACTCCAAGAAACTGATTAGGCAGGGTTCCAGGGACTCTGTAGTTCTGGTGGGCTATAAGAACCTCAAAGCTCCTTACAAGGAACAGTACAAGGAAGGGGAAGCTCCTCTAAACCAAGAAGAGGAAGGAGATGTCATGCAGAGGGACTCAAGTAGTTCTCTAAAGACTAATGCTAATTCTGCTTTTGACTCTGGTGCCACATCAGCACATTCTGGAAACGGTGCTGATGTAAATATAAATACTGCTGCTTGTCAAAAAGGTGACTTAAAAAATCCTAAAAACTTAGATGTGCAGAAAAATCCTCAGGCAGGTACTGGGGCTATTGCTACATCCAACCAATCATTTCACAGAGATGAGCAAACTAACCACAGTGGCCAAAAGCTGCCACAGTGGACTGCTGGGGTGAAGCAAATTGAGGTGAAACCAAGCACCAAGGACCCATACCAAGGGGATAAAGTAACAGTTATTCTACCATGTAGGAGTGATGAAACTCTAAGAAGTAATATTCCTGAGATAACGCAGACAGACCTCTGTGACCCCCAACAGTATGTGGTGGACTCTGTGTTTGAAAGGCCAGGTAAAGAGGCAGCACAGCGTAGCCAGTCCTGTCTGGTCTCGATACACGTAAAGAGTGAGTGTGTCAGGATGCCAGATGGAGGAGCTCCCAGTGCCTCATCTCGTCTCTCAGACTCTGGCATTGAGAGTGAACCCAGCTCCTTTGCTACTCAGTTTGTTCCAGGACCACTGTCTTGTTCCGGGCCAGGTGTTGCTGAATCAAGTGCCCCACAGCCTGACAGACCCCTCCTGAGCCCTGCACCACGGCCTGTTCAGCAGAGCACTGTGCAAAAGCCCAGTGGGGCAGGAGAAACTCTTTACCCAGAAAATACCAGTGGTGTCAGTGGAGTCCAATCCTCTCTCACGTCCATCAACTCTTTGCCCTCAGATGATGAGGGTGAAGCTTCCTCTAGGGGCTCCAGTGGAGCTGAAGTGCGAGTCAGGAAATCCAGTGTGTTGGTGCAGGAGCAGAGCGTGGTCTTTTCTGGGGATGTCACTAGCAGGCCTCCCAACAGTGTGGCCCCTGACGCTAGTGATTCCCAATTTATAAAGCATACCTTTGATTTAGAAACAGACTCTAAACTAATAGGTATTTCTGAATTCGGACTAGAGGGCGCAGCTGCCTCTGGGATTGTTAAAGAACCCCGTAGTGAACCCCATACTGCCTGCCCCTCCAGTAACTCTGCCACTAGTAGTACTGACCTGGTAAAACGTGGAATGGTGGAGAACTACTTCGGTTCGTGCTCTAGCACAGATGTGTCTGAGATCAGTCCTGTAGAAACATCTGCCATCACATTAGGAATCCAGACGGGCCCACATGCTGAGGAAGATGAGGATGAGACAGAGCATGAGATGATCGAGAACGGTTACTATGAGGAAGGTGATGGCTATGCTTTTGTGAATGGTGTTGCTGATGAGGAGCAAACTGGTGTTGGGGACACAACTGCTCAAGAGACAAGTCTTCTGTTTGAACAGCTTGGTATTGGCTACCTCCATGAAGGAAAGGATTTATCAAAAGCTCCCATCTGCTCCAACCTAGCCTCCAGCAGTGTGGGGTATAGTTTGGGAAGAGCTCCATGTCCCTCCACCTCCCTTTCCTCTAGCCTGCAGTGGTATGAATGTGCACCCACACCACAGATGAAAGCGTGAGTCATCTAGCAACATTTTTCTCCAATCCTACTTAATGTCATACTTTATGCAGATATTTGTCTGGTTTCACACATTCCACATTAATATTCACCAACCTGTTTAATTATGATGGTGCAGGTTCATCAAGGCCAAGGAAGAAATGAAGCAGCTAAGACTGCCTGGTTTCTTGTACAGTGAGGTGCCTGAGCTAGCATCCACTGTGCCCTACTTCAGCTTGGAGGAAGAGGAAAGCTGCGAAGAAGGCATCCATCTCATAGTCTGTGTTCATGGCCTTGATGGTAAGAAAATCTATCTTCCAGAGGAAAATAGTTTATTTTAGAGTAATTTTTGTATTCAGAAGTAAAATTGATGCCATTTGTTCCCTTCATTGTTGCAGGTAACAGTGCAGACCTGCGACTAGTGAAGACTTACCTGGAGCTCGGCCTGCCTGGTGCTCGTATAGACTTCCTAATGTCTGAGAGGAACCAGGTCAGTGGATAAGAACAGAGACGCAGCTGTTTTTAAAATCAAATCTACACCTGGATTTAAGTGCTTGAGCCTGTTTTTGATGAGCTAACACATCACACCAACACACTGTAGCCTTGTCCTTGTTCATTAAATGCTCTCCATCTACAGAATGACACCTTTGCTGACTTTGAGTCAATGACAGACCGACTGCTGGATGAAATAGTACAGTACATTCAGATATACAACCTCACTGTGTCAAAGATAAGGTAAGATTTTCTATCGGTGAAGATTCTCAGTCATCCGGTTGAGGTTATCGAGAAATGAAGTCATGGAAACTGAACTTCTTTCTTGTAGAGGAAAGTTGGTGGGAGTGAAGTGATGTAAAGCCAACCTGGAGGATAAATTTGTGATCTCCTACCAACTTCCTTCAGACTGAAGAAGCTACTTGGATGAGTAGCGAAACATTTTGACCTAACAAGAAAGAAGTCCAGTTGCCATGACTCAACTTCCAGATAAGAGTTTCTGCTCTACCAAAATGTAGCATGAGAGTTTATTTAAAAATATATATATATATGTTAATGATTCATAAAGTATCTGCATGATGCAGTAAGGCACGAATATAGCCACAGATATCTTTTGAAGCCCACTTTATCTTCCATATTGCTGAGGTAGAACAGTAATTTAAAATGTATTTCAGTGCATATTAATGTTATATGTTGTCCTTACACCTTCTAAGCCTCTATATTCTTCATTTTCAGCTTTGTGGGTCATTCGTTGGGTAACCTCATAGTTCGCTCAGTGCTGACTAGGCCAAGGTTTAAATGTTACTTGAGCAGGCTTCACACCTTCCTCTCCCTCTCTGGACCTCACCTGGGAACACTGTACAACAGCTCTGCTCTGGTCAACACAGGTTGGTGTCAAAATGTTTCATTGATGCTGTAAGATTCAATTATCTTTTGATCAGCTAATTCATTTCTATGGTGGTATTCTCTTTTTCTCATACACTGTCACAGTGGTGGATTTTCTGAATTAACTGTTTGTTTTCCTAGGCCTTTGGTTCATGCAGAAGTGGAAAAAGTCAGGGTCACTCCTACAGCTCACATGCCGTGATCACTCTGATCCTCGCCAGACTTTCCTCTACAAGCTCAGCAAGAAATCTGGTTAGTTTTGCTGTTAGTTTTTTTTTTTAACCAGACATTTTAAGTTATACTGTATATGTGGAATGAGAGATTAGAGAAATAACTTTTCTGTTCGTCTGTTTTTAAAGGTCTACAGTTTTTCAAGAATGTAGTGCTGGTGGGGTCACTGCAGGATCGTTACGTCCCTTATCATTCTGCTCGAATAGAAATGTGCAAAACTGCATTAAAGGACAAGCAAACAGGTGAGTGAAAGGAACACTGATGTAACAACCTGCCAGGACGTTTTTGGTAAATGCAGGTGTTGTTTGGATTCTAAATTCGAGAAGAGCAAGTGAGCAGAACAAGCCCGGTCCTAGACTAAATCAAAAATGTGTTTTTGTCTGTAAAATGAATGTCATCTTCAGTTCTGCACCTAAAGGTTTAAACTGACTGAAGAACATCACGTTGATAAAACCTTGACTGTTCATCCTGCTTCACTCTTGTCTCTTCCAGGTCCTGTGTATGCTGAGATGATTGAGAACCTGCTGCTACCGGTACTTCAGAACAAAGACTGCAGTCTAGTGCGATATGATGTCATTCATGCCCTGCCCAACACAGCCAACTCTCTTATCGGCCGGGCCGCCCACATTGCTGTCCTTGATTCTGAGATCTTCCTGGAGAAGTTCTTCCTCGTTGCAGGCCTCAAGTTCTTTCAGTAGAACTGTGGCAGAATCAAACGCGGCTGGACGAGAGGAATGTGGAGCTAATACCTCACTGCATCTAAACCTTATTCTGATTACGGTATCTAAATCACTTGGTTTTTAAATCCATATACTTACTTTTTAAAGACATGAGCAACATCACAAGTTCCTTTGTTTCATGTTTGTATTGGAATTATGGATATGAATTTCGCCTTTTTATTTTTCTACTGCCATTTTTAAATATTTTGTTTTTTGTTGGGGTTTGGGAAATCATTTTCCCCACCATATGCTATATTTTCAGTGTTATTTATGTGTTATATTTTTATTTTTAATTATTTTTCATAGCCAAGTTATTCAATTAATTTTAGATGCTGAACTGGAAATGTAGCTGCTACAAAAATGAAATGGCTATTTTGGTGAGTTGGCCCAAGTCAAGTCTGCACATACTGTCCTCACCATTGCAAATGTTTTTTCACCAATTTTAAGAGACACTGCATTGATTTGCACCACAACTACATTTTACAAGCTTTTGTACGGAAAATGGTCATTTGTACAAGTTACTTTTTTATCAACAATTTTCCATCATTTTTAAAGGCAAAGATTGCATTTAAAAAAGGATTGTTGCTCAGACTTTGCAGCCTTGGCTTTGGTCTTAATACTTTATGCTGTTCCTTGCCGTTGCAGCATTCTGCACATTACCCAACCTGGTGTTGGGATAGTAAAGCTTTGCCTACAACATAACATTTTATTACAGGGGTTTTAAGCAATGATCCTGGTTCATCAAAAGCACATGTTGGTAATATGAACTTGTTTAATTGAAAGTATTTGGTTGGTATCATTTAGTGATTATTTATGTGTTTAAACTGGAAAGTATTGCTTGAAATTAGAAAAAAATCTTTCTTGGACAATTGTTTATATCATTATAATCTACCATTAAATATACATATTATGAAGATGGTTATATGACTTCTCTTTCTTGAGATGTGTTGCTCCTGATCTAAGGGTTTGTCCCCAGGGAATATTCATATAAGTTACTAATACAATATTTAGCTTAATAATATTTGTAATTTTACATTTCCTTTCTGCAATGATTGAAATTGCCCTGTAGATGGCGCTGTCACCACAGGAAGATTTATTTTAAGCGTCTACAGTAAATGCAGGAATTTGAGTGAAGAGCATAAATATGGAGAGGTCTGACTATTTCAGTTTGAAGTGCCATAATTATCAAAAACTTTTTTTTTAAAAAACATTTAATAGTGAATGTAGCAGAAAAAAACATTAACGTACATGCCCTAGATTTGTGTATATGCATCTCAGGAATACTTAATGTCTGTTTTGACTTGTCTCTCCCACTCATATACTGTATATTTTACCCGTGAGTGCTAAAGAGTGATGCACATTGATCATAACAACGTACACATCATATGGTGTAAGGTGACGTTCGGAGCAGCTCACTTCAGCTACTCTGATAACTAATAGTGTAAAGAAAAGATATTTGATTCAAAAATCTACTTGATAAAAAATACAGGAACAAATAAAAGATCAGTGTTTTCCACAGTGACAGTCCTCTGCTCTCTACGCTGACTGTGGCTGAAATGTACAGTAGGTTATCAGGTTTCTTCCTGTGCTGACAGCTCTGAGCACAAACACACACTGTAGGTTTTCCTGTGAAAAGCAGTTTATTAGAGACAAAGAGCAGATGCAGCACAAGTCCTGACATTTAAAGGATGAATTGATAATGACATCAAATGAACAACAGACAGTTATTAGTTATTCCATGACACTGACAACATGTATCCAACAGAAAAATGAATGGTGTAGAGAGAAGAAAGTGGACTGTAAAGGATCAGACTGAAGCCAAACACTTGATGATGTTCAGTGTCTGTGATGATGCTGCTGCAGCAGATGAGGAGGACATCTGAGGAAGGTCACTCACTCTCACTGGAAATGGATAAAGACACAGAAGGAGGAGGAGGAACAATTAATAACCTCAGCAGCCCAACAGATGAGGTGTTATGATCAGAAGTGATGTGTCACTTCTGATCATAACATCAAACATATACTGATCTTTGTTAATCAGAGTTCACTCTTCATGCTGTCTCCTCTCCTTTCTTCTCAACTTGTCTCCATCTCAGAGAAATATCACGTACAAGAGAATTTACAATTCTTCCAATTACTTTGTCAAAATAAAGCTTAAATGTTAATGACATAAAAAATTTATATTTATCTTTTTAGATGAGAGGGTTCACTCTTCACGTTGTCTCCTCTGGTCTTTGTTTTGTTTCCTCTGTTTCTCTATTTTCTCTATAAGACAAATGACAAACAGAGATACAAGTTAATAAACATCCTCAGCAGTCATAAAAATAATTTCCCTGTATAAGATTCTGATAATAACATAGAATAAATGTTTACTTATCTTTTTTTAAATAAAGAGTTTACAGTGAATGTTGTCTCCTCTCTTCTCTCCTCTCTAACACACAAAGTGTAGATAAGTGGGAACAAAAGTTAACGACGTCAGTAATGATATAACAATAAGAATTAAAATACTAATGAAACATTATTATAAACACAATAATAGTTAATAAACAGGTTTAACAAAAAGAAGATCTGCCAGTCTGTAAGTGCATTTCTGATAATAATTTCAATAAAAAAGTGTACTAAACTTTTTTACATCAGATGATTCACTCTTCATGTTGTCTCTTGTGATCTTTGTCTTTTTTCCTTTCTTCTTGTCTCTAAACAACCAATGACAAACAGGGAGAAATATGAGTTAATAAACAACTTCAGCAGTCAGAAGAATAATTTTTCTGTATAATAACAGAATAAATGTATATTTATCTTTTTTTTTTTAAGAGGGTTCACAGTACACACTGCCCAGTCTCCTCGTCTGGTCTCCGTTTCCTCCTCACGACTAAAAGACAAATAACAGACACAGAAGATAATAGTTAATTAACAGGTTTAACAAACAGAAGATCTCTCAGTCTGTAAATGACTGATAATAATTTCAATACAAATGTAGAATTACCTTTTGTAAATGACAGGGTTCACAGTGTACTGTAAGTTGCCTCATCGT
>JAUMHL010000007.1:8959937-9055015 GCA_032362345.1 Sandelia bainsii | reverse complement strand
TAAAGTGCCTTGAGATGATCTTTGTTATGATTTGGCGCTATACAAATAAAGATGAATTGAATTGAATTGAATTGATACAGGCTGGACATGGACTTTGACATGAATTAGATGTTAGAAATAGACAGATCTATAATTAGCACCGTGACCACCAAAGAACTTCTGCTTTTAGATTTAGGACAAATTCCATGAATTAAACAATTTTTACATGTTTCTTAGTTTGGCCATCTACTTCTGTTACAGTACAATGTTACAGATTATTTCCAAAATTATCTCTCCTGCATTGGAATTAAAAACTCAGCAGTGATTAGGGTTATGCCATTAAAAATAAATGCACGTCTTATGGATATATTGCAAATGTAATATAATGTTCTAGTGTCACCACATGGAGAACAAAATGTAAAAGTTACAAAACATAATACATATTAATACATTACAGTATAAAGAATACTGAGTAAAGAGTATAAAGAAACAGTCTAACTGACTAATTAAATATCTTATAAATAAATAAATACATAAATTGTGTTGTTACAATCTAAAACAGACACTGATTATTACAATAAAATATTCACCTTATGGTAATTTTTCCTGATAATTAGCACACTGAAGGCTTTTCCAGTGCACAATCTCTCTGTCCATCACAGTGTGTGTGTGTCTTTGTGTGAAGCATAGGTGTGTACATATTTAGAATCACTAATACTGAGGTGAGAAGGGGTCATATACCAGAGGAAATGTAACATCTGAAATGAAGGTGCAGAGATCAAACAATATTTAGCAGCAGGCAAATCAAACATTTAGACCAGAAATATTTGGACAGTTACATTTTTTTTTTTACTCAGGCTCTGTTCTTTTGCATATTAAAGTTGTGTGTATTTTACAAAAAAACAGACAAGATTCTTAATATTTATGGTGCTTGCTTGATCTTGAAAAATAACTGTGACATCAAAATCCAAAAATCAAAATGCGATTCATTTGTGTTTGGCCACAAAATGACTGAAATCTTTTTCTCAAAAGCAAATGATTATACAATTCTTCTTTCAATGTGAAATGTAAAAAAATTGTAATGTTTCCTTGAGTTCATTAAACACTCACATTTATTGTGGAGCTCAGTGACTTATTAATCTAAGCAGGAAAACAGACAAGTAAGCAGGTAATTACTGTCAAAGTTCTTAAATGTAATTGTTTATAACAAACGAATTACTGAAATGATCTTGGATTAAATTCATGTTTCTTAACAAGCAGGGTTGTTTGGTTATTATTAAATAAAGTGTTTCAATATCAATTTCAAATATTCCATTTTATTCAGGTGTTTTTAGTTTTAAGATTAAATCTATATAACAAACAACCTAAATGAGCATTCGTATTTTATCTCTGTTAGAGTTATACAGGGGACAACGATCCTCTTGTCAAAGAACTGACAGAGGCCATGACCAGACTCAGCATAGGTGCAGACACATTCAGCACCACTGAGACCCCAATGAACATTGATGCTGAATCCTTCAGAGTCCAGCAAACTTTGCCACTGAGGATTCCACTGAAGACCAAAAAGAAGATGGATCTGTATGTGGGAAATCCCAGTCCCAGATGCTCCAGGGAGATTGTTGGAGGATCCACCAGAATCAGGGCGGGCGCGGTAACCAAGGAAACGGGGTTGTGGACGGATCCTGGAATTGGACAAACTAACTGTCGCGTTCATGTTCGCTTTATTGTGGAACCACCAGGAGGGCTTCATACAGGGAGCAAAACAAGCCCAAATAAGCAACTACACTTTTAGAAAACACACCCAAAAAACCCGCAACCCCCGACTGACGATATTTGCAAGCGACTTTACAGAAGAACAAGCCCAAAGCCGCTTATAACAAGCGGAATTGGCAACACTGGCTATATGTCTGACCTCTAATTAGCAAGAGATCGCTCTACCAATGCAAAACCTGTGGGTGGGGGATTTGTCTGTTTAGTACATAGACATACTATTGAAACAATATACTGATATATCCATATGGATAAAATGTGTTTTTTTTAATCTACTATGAATTCACTATAAGCTACAATAATTACTGACTAGAATGTGAAAATAATAAGAGTAAAACATTCCCAAAATCAAATCATTCAATGCGGGTCACCCCTACAACTACCTATAATGGTACGGCTCAATCGTTTGGGTTTCATGTTGGTTGAAGAAGTTTGCTGCAACATGCAGTGGGGTTGAAGCTGGTGACGAGTGTTTGCTATGTTTTTATTCGGATGACAAAAGAAGACTGTGTGTTTGAACTAATTTGAGAAAACTTGCGACTGAAGTTTGAAGTTCTGCGCCTCGTATAATGCGATGGTAGGTAACGTACTGCTTCATAGCGAGGAAACTAGTAGCCAGAGTTAGTGATGCACTTGTTGCGTTTGCTTGGATGGTGACTTTACGTAAATGTTAACGTTATCATCCTAACCAAACAAACGCACACTTTTTCCTTAAGCACTATAAAAACTTTGCTTTTTAACTATAGCTCCCCCTGCTTTGTTTGTGATTTAAATATGTGTAAATAACTTTGGCTACACAGAAGTAGAAGACGCGTATCAGGCAGCGGTTTGATATTTTGGAGAATATGTTAACGTGTCGCAGCAGTGAGGAAATTGAAGTTTAAATGTACTTATAGTGTGTCTTACATGCTATAGTTCATCTGTACGCCAGTAAGCAGTTGGTAAAAAGTCTAGTTTATTATTTAGCTTTAAATGAATCATTGAGCTCTGACATAAATGTACTTATCAGGGCTTTGAGTCAGCTCTTAAGAAATGCATTCCTCTCTCCAAACTGAAAAACTGGCTCACCCTCTTGTTTTTGAATGCAGCTTTCTTGTTTTTTGAGGAACCCCTTCATGTTCATTTATGGTTTTAGAGGGCAGTGAGGATCCCTGACACTTGCAGAGAACTTGCACAAAGCAGAGGGGTGGTTGTTTTTTCCAACAGCCAGCAGTGTGCTGAGAAGTAGGGATTAAATCAGTCTTGGAGGGGAATTAAGGATGCAGATGGCTTCTCTCATGTGATGCCAGGTTTCACCCTGGTCAGCAACAAGAGGGATGTTTGAAGATGTAAGCCAACACTGTGTGGGCTGATGGTAAACTTGTTTGAGGTGGGATGCAGTGAAGACTAGTGTGATTATTAACATATACTTGATTGTACTCTGGATGTGTGACAGAATAAGGTTTGTATGGTTTCACCTCAATGTTTAGATACTTCATTGGATACTAAAAACTTTTCTTGTCTTGATATTACAGCCATATTTTGATGTAATATGATAGGACTGATAACTACTGTTTGTTATTCTTTTTAAACGATATAGAGCCACAAGACCATCTCTTTTTCCGATACCTCAGTAATCAAAACTTAAAGCATGACGAATTTGTTTATCACATTTCTGCTGAGTTGCCTTGGTGTGTAATTTTATCACTGACTTATTTATGACTGCAGTGTAGTTATCAGTATTATCAGCAGTATGGCTCACATTACTACAGTAGTATATACCAACTACAACTGACTCACAAAGTAGGTTATGATGAAGATGATTATGATTGTGTAAAGACTATTTATAAATTTCTAATGTGAAATTATATTTGGTTTGTGTATAGCTTGCTACAGTGTTCATGTATATATTAATGTTTTGTATAGCTTGACTTTATCAGAAACAAGTCAGATGTTTAAGCAACTGGAATTTCAGGTTTTTTTTATGTCTGTTTGCACTGACACTCAGATATGAGTGAGGCTGTGTTTGAACATGTCCATAATCATGTAGTAGTTCCCATAATTTGTTTTGTATGCTGGAAACACCTTTATTATTTTCTCATGATTTTGTCTTAACAGAGAGGCCTATTCCACCTGGTGCGTTTAAACAGTGCAGAAAGACAAAAGTATTACCAGGATGAACAGCAGTTTGTTTGTCCAGAGATCACGTTCATTGTTTGTTTTCTCAGTTAAAGTAAAAAAAAAAAAAAAAAAAAAACATCCATTAGATTGGCAAAAATGCAGGGTTTTTTTTTTTTTTTTTAAGTTGTTTTTGTACGTAGTGGGATTTAAGGGTTTTAGAATCAGCGTGCGGCAGTAATTAACCTGATTAATTGATTCTGAGACATTAATCAGATGAGTCTCGTACCATGGGGTCTTAGGGTCAGCATGGGAAGGCAAGCTTCAGGTAAGCCCTGTCTCAAATAGATTTGCCCCCTGCATGATGATTTATTTTATTATGATAAGCAGAATATTCTATAAAACAGTGATTTTTTTTTTTATGTATATGTTATGTGTGTTGCAGTGGTTACCAAAAGGGTTGCACAAGGATTATCTGATTGTTTCTACTTAATGACTATCACTAGGATTACAGTGTGATAAGCTCATTTAATTTGCCCAGCTAGTTCCCCATTTTTCAGTTACACGTTGTTGTAGTGTTTTCTGATTATTTATTTAAACATACTTTTTAACTTTGACCAGCTTATGCCATTTATTTCAGTTGTGTATATGATTAATTTTTAGATGCTGCTTCTAGAAAATAACTGTGATGGTAAAACATTTGGCCTCAGAAGAGCAGAGCCTTGTTGGGTTAGTCTTGGTTGTGGGTTAATGGGACACATCCATGTGCTTATGTCTGAGTATGGGCTTGTGTTTGCTTTAACAGTACTGACACTATGCTAATATGCTAAAGCAATATAAATGCAGAAGGTTGAACCACAGAAAATGTTGAATTGAGGTGGTCTAATTTGTTGAATCTCTTTCAGCTTGGTATCAAATCATGACTTTATAATTTGTCATAAGTTCTGTTCTGTTGTCTACATTTACACTGAACTGTTGTTGAATCATGTTTTCAAATTTCTTTACTTGTCTCACTCTGATGTCTTCTATATTTTTAGATGCAATATGGACAAACTGCCCTGGAACAGATGAACTGTGAAGGATAAAGGGAGCAGGATAAGACTGAAGTAGTTTAACAGAGAGAGCACTTATCACAGACATACACGCTGCGTCATGTCCTCCTCAGTAAAGCAGGAGAGAACCATTTGTGTTCTCCTTCCCAACAAAGACCAGCTGGACATCACTGTTGGAGTGAGTGTTTAATACGTCCCTAGGTGTCCACTTGACTAGCACCAAGAGGTGTTAACAGATGGTCAAAGTTCTGTTTGTTACTACAGTGTTTTTGCACCTTGTAAATTCATAATGAACAAAGACTTCTTTGTCTTTTTACTTGCTCCAGTCAAAGTCAACAGGACAGGATGTTTTTATTCGTGTGGCAGAGCTTCTCGGAATCAAAGAACTGCACTTCTTTGGCCTCACAGTTTTGAAGGGTAAGTTCCCTCCTCATTGACCGCTTAGCTTCTGAACCAGAAAGGATTGTCCCCCACAGTATGGTCAGAAAACTAAAAAGTGTGAGCAATAGGTAGGGAGTTTTGTTGATCAGTTCACGCTAGACACCACATTTTAGTCAACCAGACTGTAAACAAAAGCATAATGGTAGGATTATGACAATTTGTGATTTACTTCAGGACTTTCTGGCGACAATCGTTTGGTGGCACTTGTTTATGTAATATTGTAGAAAAGGCTTCCTGCTAAAAGGCTATTTCATGAAAACCAAAAACATTCATTGTGCTCTCCAAGTCTGCAAAATTGAATGGTGTAATCCTGTTTAGCCACTTAGCAAAGTCCTGAAATGTCTGATGTCTGTGTATAATGCATTGAAATTTCTCGATAATCTTGTGTGGCTCACCACTTGAACAAGCAGCCTTTTGTTTTTGTGGTGTTGGTTCAGCTATCACTTAGGCCTGGATTCCTGCAATATTAACTTCATTAAGCCTGGAATGCACCCTAGCATTCCTCCTCTTCATTGAGGGGAGGGATGGATTGATGAGAAGAGGAGGGTGGGAGTTGAGGGAAAGAGGTAGGGGGACTCGTCATGGCACAAACTGCCTTACTCAACTCTTACTGAAAGGCTCCAATGTAGGATGAGAGGTGAAGGAGTCGGAATGAGTCAGAGTGGGAAAAAGACAAGCTGAAAGGAGAGATTGATGGTTAAAGGAGCGAGTTGTGAAATAGCTCAGCGAGCATGATTTGACTAACAAAAGAGATAAGGTGGATCAAGTAGGAAATGTCCATGGCATGACTCATAGGGCCAGGCTCAGAGTGATACAACATCCTCGTTCTCAGCATCAAACAGCTTTTACACCCTTAAATAAAATAGAACTCAACTTTGTTTTGTTTTTTAATGCATAACATTAACGTTAGTAAAGTTTTACACCAAGAGATGGGTAATTGCATGATATCAAGGTTAAAGCAATTCTGTGTTTCATTAACATCAGAATGGTTGGTATTAGATTTCGTCGTAGCCTCATTCACAAACACAAGAACAAGGGCTTTTTCTTTTACTGCAGTGAATTCCATTGTTAGACAGATTTTACGCTTGGTTACATTGCTGTTTTGTTTGCTTGCTAACTGTCTGATTGTCTTTCTCCATCCCAGACAATGAGCACATATTTTTAGACATGGAGGAGAAACTGACAAAGTACTTCCCTAAGGAATGGAAACAAGATTCAGTAAAGGTAGAAAAGCCTCTATTGTTGTTAGAATTAATTAAAATCATTTTGCTGTGACCCACTCTTCAAATCTTTATGAACTACTAGGTGGTTGGCAAGCACAGTTCAGTGGTCTACATGTCAAAACTTTTAATTTAGCATCACAGCAAGATGGTAATATGTACAGGCCTACTCTAACACATCTTTCTGCATACAGGGATTCCAGAAGAGACCCTTGCCTCTTGTACTCTTCCTCAGAGTGCAATACTACATAGAGAATGGTAGACTCATCTGGTGTGTAATTCCATATAGGTTCTCTATGTATCTTCTGGACAAGCTCATTTTTATTTTATTGCAGATTGCTTTTTTATTTATTCATCTGTGTCCTCCTTTCTGACAATTTT
The DNA here is from genome assembly GCA_032362345.1 of Sandelia bainsii. Classification (NCBI taxonomy): domain Eukaryota; kingdom Metazoa; phylum Chordata; class Actinopteri; order Anabantiformes; family Anabantidae; genus Sandelia; species Sandelia bainsii. The sequence continues at coordinate 9,048,075 of JAUMHL010000007.1, read as the reverse complement.
TGTGCCCCTCCCTCCTTCCCTTTTGTGTACTTGTGTGCGTGTTGTACCAGTGAACGAAAGGCACGGCATCTCTACTACTCTGACTTGCGTGAGCGGGTTCTACGCTCTGAATGCCGTCAGCAGGAGGAGGTGTACTTCCAGCTGGCAGGTTATGCCTTGCAGGCTGACCTTGGTGACCAGCCGCTGCCCAGGGAGGATATGGAGATAACTTCTTACTTTGAACCCAAGAATTACTTTCCCCCATGGGTAGGTTTTAGAGTGTGGCAACAGAATTTAAAAACACTCTGAATCAAATGTGATGTTCTTTTTGTCCTATACATACAGGTTATTTACATATACATGTACAGATTGTAACACGCCTTAAACTTGTTTGTCCTGTCTTCGTTCTGTAGATTGTGGCTAAGCGGGGTGTAAACTATCTCCTCTGCCATGGGCCCAAGGTGCATCAGGAACTGTGGGGCATGTCTATTCGTGATGCCATGCTGCTCTTTGTTAGGGAGTCCTGTCGACTGGAAGATGTACCTGTGACATTTTACAGGCTACAAAAGGTCATGAGTCAATTCAGTATCTGAGTATCATCAAATCAAGTCAGTTTCTTGAGATTTGTGGTGCACACCATACTGCACTCTGTTTATTTGCATAATTGACTTGTATAAAATGATTTAATAAACTATAATTTAGACTTGTGGTTAATAGGATTTGTTTGTGGCTCATTTTTAATCTCCAGCCATTCCTCTCTGTGTGAAATAGCCTTTCCAAACACAAATGCATTTTGGCCTCACTTGAGCAATGCTAGACAAAGAAGAATAGGGCAGTTATGTAAGCCTCATCTGTTCCAGTTTATTGTTCTCCCCTTTTCAAAATCATTCATCTACTGAGTGATATTTTGAAGGCTGGCCCATACATTGCATAATGTGCTATCACTTTAAATTTGTTGTTAGCAGCAGTTCAGTGTTTCCTGACAACTAGGAGAGGAGCTTAGCTGTGAAATAACTATCTTATCTGAGCTTCTCAGATGCCTCCCTGACATCTCATCATTCATGTGTCCAGGACAAAAAGGAGGAGAGAGGAACAGCATTGCTTGGTCTGACCCTACGAGGAATGCAGGTTTATCAGGTGTGTGCATGTGAGAGTGTGGTATTAAAGCACAGTATGTATGTCAACACCTACGTACACAAAAGTGAATCTGGCTTTGCTCAATGATTCAGTCTTTGTATCTGTAGCCCTATAAAACCTCTGACTAGACATGTGAGGAATGTGTGGGATTGCTACCAACTGCAGTGCATGAAGAGATAGGAGCTCTCTGCCATGCCTGTCAGTTGTTTGATCTGTCCATCATGGGCCATCTGGGGGGGATTAGGGCTCCAGGCCTGGCTGATTAAAGAGCCAACAGACCGTGAGATACCTTAAAAAGCCCCTGTCTTCTTTGCCAAGCCCAGATGGCTCTCGTGAACAAAAAGACAATTGATTATTATTGATTTTTAAGTATGCATTTCCAAGTAGATTACACACTTGTTGACTTTTTGTCAAACACAAAAGCTCACAAGCAGTTGGTGTTCAGTTATTTGTGTGTGTCTGTGTGTTTTGTATTCATAGGAGGTGAACAACATTAGACAGCTGCTGTACAATTTCCCCTGGTCAAATGTGGGACGTCTCACCTTCCTGGTATGCTTATTTCCATTCTCCATAAAGATTAGGAAGAATGACTGTAATCATTTAATGGCCGTTGGCCATCTACAATGTTTACTGTATAATACAGTATGTTGTCCCATTCAGGGTAAGAAATTCGAGATCCAACCAGATGGTTTGCCATCAGCCAGGAAGCTGGTTTACTACACTGGGTCATCATTCCGCTCTCGCCACCTCCTCCTGCACCTGAGCAGTAGCCATCGCCTCTACCTCAGCCTCCAGCCTGCCCTCAAACACCTACGCCAGCTGGAGGAGAGCGAAGGTAGGAGACATAGACAAGATTAGTATCTGTGATAATTAGTTTGGCTGGGGGCCACTTGTACTCACTTGCACTGCAGATCAGTGCAGTAGCTGCATAACTTAATAAATGTCACTTATTACCACAGAGAAAAATCAAATGAGTTCTTGTTCAGTAATCACACTTAAAGCAAGTAGTTTAAGTATATACAGTTTTGTATTTCTGATCGACATTTGGAAAAAGACAACATATTGATTTTGAGTCATCCATTCCTCTTAGAGAAAAAGCGTTACAGAGAGTCGTACATCAGTGATGACCTGGACTTGGACCCCCCAGGCAGTGAGAGCAGCCCTGGTCTGTCCCGACACTCTACCAGCAGCTCTGGAATTGAAGCGGACGCCCGCCAACACAGCATCTCCACAGAGATGACCTCCACAGAGGAGGATGGTCAACCGCAAGCACAGATGTGTTTCAGCTCAGGTGGCAGCTCCTGCACTTCTGGATTTGACGCAGGCTATAAAGCTCAGATAGACGATGAGGGGTGGCAAGAAGAAGGTGAATTTTTTTTTTCCTGAAACATTTGGAATTTTTGTCATTCCTCTGCATATGCATTGTTTGTTGAATGAAAATAGTTGGTACCCTAAACCGAGGTGTAGTTAGTATTTATGTGGTTGTAAATGAACAGACTGTGGATGCTGTGTTTAATGTTATATGAATATGTGTGTATATATCATAGTATAACTAACTTCAATAAGGAAAGCTGGCTCAGCATTATTTCTGCATCAGCTTGAGCTGTGCTGGTGTTTTCAGCAGTTCCATAAATTTGAATTAACTGCACTATTTCACAAAGTGCTATCCACTGAGCAACATTTTAAAACATGTTTCTCACTAAATGTAAGGATAATGTCATTTTTTCCACTTTTCTTGTCTCATTTCATAATTTCTTTTTGTCCATTGTGTTCTTAAATACATATTTGACAACAGAAGATTTTTTTTTTTTTTTTTTTATTATCATATCTAAATTTTTCTCCTCAGAGATTAAGACCAGTGTTGAAAGTCCAAAGGAGTTTCTTGTGGATGATCCTGATGAGATGTTCCCATTAGCTGATCTTCTTGAAGGAGTATCTGTGGATTGTGCAGAACTCTCCTCTGAAACCTGCTCAACAGGTATGAATAATTTGATTGTGACACAGGATATTATGATAAACAATATTTTGTTCATGCTCACCACAACATTGAAAACAGTATTGTTTGTATGTTTCTAATGCTTTGTTCTCTTTTTGTCAAACGTGATCAATAAAATTACAGAAAACAAAATGTGTTCCCCAGACAGCGATGAAGATGTTGGGAAACTGCGTAACAAGGATATGTTAAATGAGGTTTGTCATCTATCTTCTTTCAGTTGCCTTCTTTTTCTTTACCTAATTTACCTCATTTTGGATTTCTCTGTTATAGTTTCTTACCTTTCCATCTTTACTCAAGTTGCTGAAATCTAGGACGCATGTTTGTGTGGATTGCCACAGCCACAGTCTAGATGACGTTCGTCTGTTCCCACCACCGGCACTCTTGGGGATGGCGCTACCCTCCGATTCCTCCCACAGCTACACCTTTGGGCTCCAAGATGCTTCAACAAACACAAAGACCCCTGTTGAAAACAGTTATTGCCCCCTTTTACACTACCAAGCCAAACCATCCTTCTATGGCCGTAGATCTACCAACTGCCTCTCCCTGGACACATTGGGTGACGAACAGTTTGTGGAATTTGTACTTTGAGTATGTGAAGTTCTAATGTGTACAAATACACTTGTTCTCTTCCTACTTTCAGTGCAACTGCACATAGGTTGCCAACACATGAATGTCATGTTTGGTGATGATGGCAACGTGGGAAACGTTTTTCAAAAAGCTGAGAGACAATCTTGTAAATGATGGAACCTCTCATTCCTCTGTGGATTAGATACCAGATCCAATTCAGCAACATCTCAATCAGTAAACAGAGCATATTTATTGTTGTGTATTGTGTACATACTACTTGCACTATTTTATTGCATTTCAGTTTCTCTGAACAAAAACATTTCTAATCAATTTTGTCTTTTGTAAAGTTTGCGCTTTTAAGCATGTCTCTTAAATGTCTGAATAGGTTAATGATAAGGGAATACAAAATAACAGTAACGGATATTTAGAAAGGCTATGCAGTGTTCTGCTGCACTTGACATTCATAAGATGAGAATTGCTTCCCTTTCTATTAGCCTATTCATTAATGGACACACTTAGATTTTATTGTTTTATTCAGGAGATTCTCTTGTACGCTTTGGTCATCCTTTTTAAAAGCATATTTTATAATATACTCTATTTTTGTACAGTGTGGTCTATCATGCTTTTCTTATTAGTTTGCTACAGCAGTGTAGCTGTCAATATGATAGCTGGTAATGCATTTTTCCAAAGCTTTCTCATTCAGTGCTATCATGGCGCTTTTGGAATTACAACAGAAAAGTATTATTTGTAAAGCACTATTTCTGTAACCAGTACGTGTATAACAAATGCAATGTTTTTATATTCTGTAGCTCCCAAGCAAAACCCCTTTGTTACAGACATTATTTTCACAGTATTGTAAATAGTAAGTGGTGTGCAAAAGAACTGATGTCTTTACCCAATGCGGGGAGTTAATACTCAAACGTGTGAACAACTTGACAGTGTTAAATCACAATACTGATAAATTCATTTTTATCACAGTTTTTCACGCAGTTTTTTTTATAATGAAAATAAATTCTTAATGTCTCTAAATTAAATCTCGTCTTTTTTTTTTTACTGTAGCACCAGTTAAATGTTCATTTTCTGTAAAAATTTGATGTTCTCTTATTGAGTACATCAATTTATGCCAAAAATGAACGCTGTGCCTCGACAAATGCCAGCACATCTCGCGAGAGTTTGAGATGACGTTTGCGGAAGTTTACATCTTGTTTGGGAGAAACGTGTCGCTCATGGCAGTCGTAAGAAAAGCCGGTGCTTAGTTTGCTAGCTCCTTTATATCTCACTACAATGCACTCCGTTTTAATTAACGCGTTTTTGTCCAGCTCTCCTGACTTTGACCGTTTGTTTGAGTCTCTGTCCTGGTCGAGCGAGACATGGCCCGAGAAGGAGCGAGTCGAGGCGCTGACAGCTTTCATTGAAGGACTCGGACCAGTTATGACCGACTGTGACACGGCTCCGTTTACAGCTGCGAAAAGACGGTGTATTCAAGATAAAATTGAGTCAGTTATTTTGACACAGTGCCTGCCTCTTCTATCCAGAATTTCAGCAGAGTCCAGTGAAGGCGTGAGGTGCAGGGAGAGCACAGCCGCTGTATGCAGGCTTGTGAGTGCCTGTGTCCCGCTATGTGACAAGGCTGTACCGGGGCGCGTGGCTCTCTCCGTCCTGTCGTCGCTCCAGCTGTCAGAGGAGGAATTACCCGGTCCGGGACGACTCAGTGTGGAGGTTGCAAGTGAGGTCATGGCTGCTCTCATACCTTCTCTGTCAGATGATGAACAGCTCACATTAACCACCCTGTCATCTGCCTTGTCCTGCATCAAAACACTCCCTGATGCATTGAGCTCCAAAATCACAGTCAGGCTTCTCCTGACTCCCCTGAACAGCGGTAGCGGTGCGAGGTTAAAAAGAATCGTTCAGTTGGTTCTGGATGATCTGTGCAGCTGGCACGCCACTGACCGTACGCCTGTGGTTACAGAGCGGGCACTGCTGTGTTTGACCGCCCTGTCAGACCACCTGCTGAAACCTAACAGCATGCCCTCCGATTCTTCAGCCTCCCCCTGCGAGTCTGACCCTCGTTTGTACTTCCAGTTCTGGAGGATCGTTCAGGATGGACTAACACACAGAGACAGCTTGTCACGTAAGAGAGCACTGTACCTGCTTAAAAGGTGTGTGGTCCTGTCAGAGGAGGAGGGACTGGACTGTCCTCTTTCTCCATCAGAGAAAGGTAAATGCTGAGATTGGCTGAAATTCTACCACCTATATCCTCACTGGCATAGTCTGTTTATTTAATTATTTTTGAAATTGTTGCAGATGAGACATTATTTAAATGGGCCCCCAACAAGAGCAAATTGCTCAGAGAGTTTTGGGAAGATTATGCACTGGTGATGGAAACACTGGAAGAAAACCAGGTAGAAAATTGTCTGGATCACAACCAATCTAGCAAAGGATATTATGGCACCACATAATATTGATTCTTTCTTTTTCTTTTGTCTGCAGATTCATGTTGTCCGACCAGTTCTAAACAGAATAGACACATTGATCCAAACAACAGTGAACGATAGCCAAGGTAACACTAGAGTTGGGTAAAATGAGCTTTACTTTTGTGTATCTTAACTAACCCTGGTAGTTTCTGCATGATTTATAAATCAGTTCTCTTTCTGTGTTGCAGCTTCAGGTCAGGGCCTCTTCCACCCCTCCTGGCTGCTGTGTGTGTACCAACGGATGTTCCACAGTGAAAACAAATCCTTAATGAGAGAGGGAGTGTGTCATATGCTTGAGCTGCAGGTCCTCCAGCAGCCGGCCTTTGCTTTGGCTTTTTCTCAGGTATAAGCTCAGACACAGTTGTTCATTTGATTTCACTTAAATAATTCAAACTTACATTTGTGTGCTAAAGATTCCTCTTGTTTTGATCTGTTCCTCAGTTTATTGTTGGCCCTTTTATGGATGTTCTTTCTGAAACATCTCTCTTCCACAGGTGAGAATGAAGTCGGCTATGTTATGTGTTTTTTTCCCCCCACTGTCTTAATTAACCCAGTTCCTCCTCATATGTAGATCAGTTGGGCAGAGTGTAGGAGACTGTCCTGAGCTGGGGGCTAAACTACAAGCTTTCATGGCCACATTCTTCAGTAGTCTACCGTCAGAGCAGAGAGGTAGAGGAAAAAAAGAGCCACAAGGAATACATGTTAACAAAGCTGTGATTCACTTCTCGTGGCTTAAAAGCTCTGACTAGTATGATTGCTTTGTAGGTTGTGTGTTGCTGCAGCTGATTCAGCAGGTCGCCTGTAAGCACTGGTGTGCCGTACCCCTTCTCTTCATCTCCCAGGCTCTTTCCAAACTCCCTCCAAGCCCACTGCTGGGGATCGAGGGGCTCGCTGCTCTAAGGTACCTCGTCATGTTTACAGTTAGACAGACTGCTATAGCCGACCACTCTTGATATGGATTATCATTTTTATTCTGTGGTTTTACAGGGAGGTGCTGTGCTGCACCATGATCACTCATCAAATCCTGCTGAGAGGTGCTGCTCAGTGCTTCTTGCTTAATAGTGCCCTCTGCCTCACAGATGTGGTAAGACACAAATAATACACAGATATACACATATTTCTTAGTGTTTTTTTATCATTCTAAATAAAAGAAAAATATTTTATTGTGGCAAATGAAAACATGACCAAAATAGTAGATACATATACCAAACAGAGGAAAACTACCTTGGCAAAGAGCATCAGTAGTTACACATTAAATCCAACAGAAATGACACTACTGCTTGGCTGTTGTACAGTATTGTAATATTTCTGTTTTGTCCAACCCCTATAATTTCATTTACAGCTTTAAAATTTGCAAGCTATAATACTGAATTCTCTTTTTTTCAGGGCACAGTGACCTTGGATGATGTTTTTAGTTTACTAATGCATTTCCGTGCAGATGAGTCATTGTGTAGAGGGACGCACATTTGGAATCAGGTACAGTGTGTCAGATATATGCAGTATGAAACAACAGTGGATTTAACACATGTTAAAGTGGCACATTTGAAGAGTTGTATGCTTGACTCATTACAACCCTACATGTTTGTAACACCACTACAGTTGTGTGCCTGGCTATCAGATAACGAAGGCAATTTCAAGATCAGGATTGTTGACGGTGTTTCCACATGTGCTGCCACAGAGAAAGAAACTGTAAGAGGTTATGTTCAAGGCGAGATATACACCTATCTCCAAGTCCCAGCTAGCACAGGTAAGTCTGAAGTAATGTGGCCATAAATAAAGTGAATTAGTCTACCTTTTTTCTTCATATATGATGATAATTGTTACAATCGGTTTATGTCTGTTTTCTTGCTTCCCAGGTCAGACTGAGCGGTTACCTGACTCTAGAGAGGCTGATAAGTTGGCCAGGGCTGTTCTGCTGTGTGTGGACATGGAGAAAAGTCGACTCGGCTCAGAAATCAGTAACACTGTGGAGTCATTACTTTCTCCGCTGCTGGACACCCTGAACAGAGTCAGCACCAATATCTACCTACCTCTGCGTAAGAGTGACAAGAGCCTGAAGCTCATGCTCCGACTGTTACAGCTTGGAGAAATACCAAGATTTCAGCGTGTTGGAGAGGAGAGAGGTTTGTACCGATAAAACTCTTTCATTGTTTGTTTATTTGCAGAATATAAAAAGAAGGTAACAGTTTAAAAAAGCATCACAAAAGATATTTAGGCAGAGCCAAAAAGTCAAAAGACATGTGTGGCTCCATGTTAGAGTAATATTAAGTTGTCTATTCATAGATTTAATAACTCATGCATTTAGGTCCTTCTCCTTTCTTATTACATTACATTATTAAATATTTCTTATTCTCCTTTCTTGTTACAAAACTAAAGAAATTAGCTAAATTATCTTTATAATTCAACAATAGCTTCCAGAAATTATGGTTATTAAATAATTACTTTAATTCTGTCATGAGATCACATCTCAGCTCTCTGAAATTTGTAATTAAAAATTGGTGTGCATATTATATAAAATAAAACTTTATTTAATATTTCTTTTTGTAGAACTTAAAATAAACCCTGTCGTGGTAGTGTTTGAAATTCAGCCCTTCTCACACTGCTTTTCACAGGGGATAGCTTGATGGTTGCCATGGAGAAGCTAATTTTTAAAGTGGCTGATCCAATCCAGGAGTTTGTCTTGAGGCGACTGTGTGGGGAACTGCAGGAGGTAAATGGCAAGTCACCATCCAATGAGCATGAATGTCCCAACAGGCTAGCTCTAATGTGTCCATGTGCTGTTTTCTTTTTACAGCTTTTTGATGTAGAGCGGGCAGAGATGTATTTGAGTGTTCTGAGGCAGCTGGTTGTCATGTACAGATCTACTCCACAGTACCATAATAAACTTCAGCGGAATGATATTCCCAAACTTGTCAAGTACAGCCTTAAGGTCCTGCAAGAACCAAGCCAGCAGGTATAAAGCCAATAAAGCGAGCAGTTTCATGAATCAGTTTGCTTGCTTGATTATTCAACACTGATTGTTTTTCCTTTGCCAGTTTCCCTCTGTAGCAAACCAAGTGGGTAGAGCGGTTGCTATGGCATCCCTGGCCACAGTTTGTGGTGTTATGGAGCAGGAAGTGACTGACATGCGATCAGAGACCATTTCTGCTCTGAAAGCACTGAATGACTACTTCTACAGACCGCTGTCATCTTCCTCTCAAAGTCAGACATTCACAGGAAACTTTAATAAACGTCTGCTGAAGCCACAGTCAGTAGACGGTTCTAGGTTAGTGGACGCTTTTTATTACAGCACCTCTTACAGTATGACAGTACAACTCATAAGAAGTTTAAATTTAGGAGAACCCTGCCTGGAAAATAATATTCAGATTAAAAATCTTCTAAGCATCAGACTGGCATAATAAGTAATATACATTTTTTCTCTTTTGATAGTGATGTAGAAGTGCAGAATGCTCTGCTGCAGGACTGGGGACGGATTGCTGCTAACTTTATGCGGGACCAGTGGATTTGCCTGAGCTTCCTGATTAAGGCAACTGGCACTGCTGAGATTTCCAAGGTCCCAGAGACTCTCAGAGCTGCCCTGAGCTGCAGTGTGGAAGCATTGGCACTGCTGCCCAGTGACCTGGTGCTGCCTGTGCTCACCTTTATGGAGACAGTGTTACCACAAGTGAGACACTCAGTCAGTCTTGATTGAAAAGTGAAGCAATTGAAATGATGTGTTTAGCTGCAAGAATGATTTCCTTGCATTTCCTTGATTAATATGAATAAATCTTTTGTTATAATAACGGTGATATCTGATGAAGTGTCTGGTTTAATGATGTTTTGATCCCAGTTACTACTTGATGAGGAAGCACTCTGTGTGGAGGCTGTGACACTGAGCTGGGAGTTGGTGCAGGGACTGAGCACTAATGCTCATGACTTCTGGCCGGCACTGAAAGGCTTCACCTCCATGGCCTTCCACCGTAAACTTCTCGAGATGACACACATTGAAGCTTTGACATTTAAGGCCACTTTAAAACAGGTGATTAAATTCATGCTTATGGACTAGGAAAAGGTTGAGTATGGTGATTTGTGCATATAACATACATTTTCTATAGTATCTACATGTTTATATGTCCTGTGTTTTTTAGATTGCCGTCGAGCTAATGGAGCTGTCTCAATCAAAAAGTGGAGTGTTTGGTGTACTGGTTCAACACTGCTGTCAGACGTGGCTGCCCACAGACCCAGGCAGCAGTGACCACACTGACACTGTGTTTTCTAGTGTTTTCAGCCACGTCAACATACTCACTGAGGCTTGTGTTTATGGACCAGTGTTCAGAAGAGATCAACGGTAACTCCTAACAGCATTTCTCAGATTTCTTGAATAGTTTCTAAGGATTATTTTAACTGGTCTTAACTTGCTCTCTCAAAGGCTCATACAGGATGTGCAAACATACGTGGAGCAGCTCGGGTCAGAGTTTGCTGATAGTGTGGTAGTTACAAGGTGAGCTACAGTTTTCTTTGTCATTTCTGAGAACACGCTTTCATGGCTGTAATTTAAAATATTTCCACTAGAGGTCTCTCTTGGTATACAGCTGAACTACTACTTTTATTTTACAGTGATAGCAGGGATGATCAGTTGCCTCGCACATGTGTACTGGCTTTCCTCAGCTGTCTGGATTCCTCTAATCCCCTGCATCAAAAACTGATAGAGGAGCTAGTTATGGCTTTGTTAAAAAAGGTAGGTTAGGTATTAGTTTGGACTGGTTTACACATTTAAAATGAGTGTGGGAAAATTAACGAGAATACTTAATACACAATACAATAAAGATTTTGAATAATAATAAAGCTCTTCACACAACTCAAACATGTTGATCATGACATTTCATATTTTCATATTGCAACCAAAAATATCTTGAAATCCAATGTTCAGGCAAAATCAAGCCATATTCTGATTTTAAAGCAATATTGAATTTGTTTGTATGACAACAAATGCTTGGTATTGTTTTTGTTAAGATAATAAATTAAGCGTTGGTTGCAGCTAATTTAACAGCCCTTAACATCATTTGTTATTATCTCTCTCCATCCCTCCAGGATAATGACATATCAAAGTCAAAAGTGCGTTACTATAGCAACTCCCTGCAACATCGTGTCAAAAACAGAGTGTGGCAAACACTGTTGCTGTTGCTGCCCAAACTCAGAGAGGTGAGGCAATTACACTCACACCTACAATCACACAGGAAATAACCACTTGTTAACGGTGTGTGTGTTTGTGTGTGTTTAGGAGTTTGTCACCACTCTGCTGAACTGTGTGTTTGAAGCTGGATTCTGCAGTAACCAGGCCTCAGTCAAGTACCTGATTGAGTGGATGATGATTTTGGTCCTTGTTCACTATCCACAACACATGGACAGCTTTTGGGTCTGCTTTAACATGGTGAGCTACCACTCTGGACAGCCTTTTCCCAGAAAGTGAAAAAGTCAAATCATTGACCGATTCCTGATTTTCTTCCCAGGATCATGAAAAGACCAAGACAAGCATCTGCACCTTCCTGTCAGTCCTGGTACATTTCAGTATCATCATTCCCAATCTTAAGGATAAGGTAAAGACTATGATGTTTTCTCCACTCCACACACCATTTATCTTATATCACCTCTCATTATAAACGAGATCTCTCTATCTCTCTGTGTTTAAGGCAGCACAGTTATGTAAAGCACTGGACATCATCCTGCAGTGGTGTTTCAACCATAATTTCAGCGTGCGCCTGTATGCCTTACTGGCCTTGAAAAGGGTGTGGAGCTTGGCACAAGTCTGGACCGAGGAAGAGGTTGTTGGTTTGGGAGGGCTGTCCACTGTGGTCAAGGCCTGTTTGAACCAGGCTGAAGCCATGCAAAGCACTGGGTGAGCACATGCCATAGTCAACTGTTGAAAAAAGGTGATTATAGCAGGCTAATAAATTTATTTTCTGTCTGATCCTCTAGAAATGCCAACAAAAACTGGATAAGGATTCAGGAGCACTTCTTCTTTGGTGCCTTTCATCCTATCAGGGATTACAGTGTTGAGGTGTACTTTTGTTAAGCAAAATATTTCAATGTACAAATGGGATTTTCTGATTTCTAAGATAACATATAACGCATTTTCTTTCTATCTTTGGTTTGTTCTTGTAGACCATATTCTATACTTTTCCGCGTCTGTCAGAGTTGGCTGATGATGAGTGGATTCTACCCTGGAAGTTTGAGAAACCCTTGGGTTTCTCTGCAAGTCCATCTTGTCCTTTGAGAAATCCTGCTCCTGACCTGAGCCAGCTCCAGCCTGGGGATTGGATTCAGCAAGACAAAAGTATAATGGAACCACTCACAAGCAGCAGAACTACACTTTATTTTATTGAACACACCGATTAAACATACTGAGTGATGCTGGAAAAAGTAATGGCAACATTATTCTTCTGATGTCACTAAATGTCAGCTGGAGTCAGGTGGTAGCAAACCTGGAGTCCAATCAAGTAAACAAGAATGGACATGTGGTTTAGAGCTACTTTGATATTCATCAGTCCACAGACATACAGTGTTGTCCATAAATGGAGCACTGTGGCTACTCTTCATAGAAGTGGGTGCCCAGCCAAATTCTCCCCAAAAGACCAGTGAAAAAGAACCATAGATTAACAGCTAAAGATTTGAAGAGCAGGCGTGGTATCCAAAACAAAAACACTGCAGCACGCCTGAAGTTTGCCAAACACTGTTGCTAATACTTTTTCCACCATCACTCTGTATGTGCAATAGGTGTGTTCGATTAAGACAAGAAAGATCATGACCATTTGTGTTTTATCAGCTTAGAAATCAGACCACATTTCATGAGCAATTTATGCAGAAAACCAGACAATTGCAGGCAATGCCATTACTTTTTCTTGCGCCTGTAGCTTAATTTGACCTCATCTCTTACTGATTTGTCATTGTGTTGAATCTACCAGGCGAGCAGGATAAGGAGGAGCGCTGGGTTGAGGTGCAGAAGAAGATCAGTCCCTGGAAGTTGGGGATTCAGGAGCAGGAACCTGAACTTCAGCTGGTTCCACCACAGAGGGCTGTTCGACTGGGCAAACTGCATGGCGCCCTGCTGGTTGTAGCCTCGCTTATTGACAAGCCCACCAATTTAGGAGGTCAGGAGCACCACAGATTTTTCACATTTTAACATACTTCTTAGTTGGGAAATAATACTAAAACATCAGTGAATTAAATTTGATTTGTGTAGTATTGTGAAAAACATTACTGGCTTTTCTATGGTTTAAAAATGATGTTCTGGGCAAAGAGGTCAAACATAGTTGCCAGGAAAACCACTCACTTGAGCCCTCAGCCCTTATCAGACTTTAGACAGGGAATGTCCAGCTTTTATCATTAGACACTCCTCTTTTATGTTCTATGTAAGTGTATGTTTTATCAAATGATAAGGGGCTGAGTCAATCAATATGTGTTTAGAAAGGAAAATACCCATTTTCAAAGCCAATATTGATACTGGATGACATAAGCAAGAACATTAACTTAGCCACCCTGTAAATGTTTTACTTGAATTCGTCCACTCACCATTAAAGGTGTAGTTTTATGTACAGTGCATGCCACTGTCAGCCTAGTCGAGTAAAAAGCTTGCTATGAAACATTTGGTGATTTAAAGAGACGGTTAACATTTAGCTAGATGACACTTGGTCTTCATGTATTTGTTGTTGTTCTAGGTCTGTGCAGAACGTGTGAGATATTTGGGGCCAGTGCTCTGGTTTTGGATAGCCTCCGCCATGTCAATGACAAACATTTTCAGTCCCTGAGCGTTTCATCCGAGCTATGGCTTCCTCTCTTAGAGGTAAATTGTCTACCTGTCCACCCTGTCTTCTCCAGTGACCAGAATATTTCTTGAAATCACAAGAAAATCACTGTGTACAATTCACTTTTTAGTTCATTTTAAACATAATGTTCTCAGTGGTGCATGTCATGTTTGACACACGTTTTGCAGTAGTCCCTCTATGTCTCTTCCTTTCTCATAGCAAAGCATAGTACAGAGTTCAATAAATAGTTGTCTGTGTTGTTTACTGATTATGATCTTCTATATTTGATGTAAATAACAGGAGTGAAAGTTACTCTGAATAATTCTTTAAGAATTTTGGGATCTTTATTTACATCTTGTCTAAAATCTGTCAGGTGAAACCAGTGGAGCTCACTGACTTCCTGCAGGTAAAGAAGAGTGAAGGGTACTGTATTGTTGGAGTGGAACAGACGGCCAACAGTCAGAACCTCCAGGACTACCAGTTCCCGGAGAAGACACTGCTGCTTCTGGGGTATGACAGCACTAAATATTGTGTTACAGTTAGTGAGATCAATGAATGCATTCACCTCCTGGCAACCACTTGTTCATAAATGCATGCAAGCGTCTGTTTTCCCATGCCCTTGTGACTCTCACATAGATAAAGGTGTGAGCTGACAAAGCCATTTAATGTTATCTCACCTGTTTAGTGTGTTATTCCTGTGAGACCTGTGCCTCTCTCCTCCATGCCGTACCTGTCGGGACATGCTGGGCTGTAATTGGCTCTCCCTGAGGACGAGAGCACAGGAAATAAATTACTGCAACTTAATACAGGCAGTGTGGTAACAACAGCAAAAAAAAAACCTTAACCTTCAACTAATGTAGTTTATGAGGCTGCCCATCAGTGGTCAGAGTGACACACAATTTAAAATGGTTCCAGCCATTTCAAGCTACTCATTAATAATCAGTGTAACTATAATTATGACCTCGTGCAGTTTCCAGCAGTAGTTGCATGATTCACTCCTCACTAAATGTGTACTGCAGTCACGCAGCTGGGCTGGCAGAGAGAGAGAGAGAGATTAATATTTATCATGTCTGTGTGGGTGTCCTGTTTTGTTTTAGCCTGTTCAGCAACAAAGGCGTGAGCAGGGCTGTTAGCTTAAACACGCCGGGTGTGAGCTGAATCCTGAGTGCTTTCACAGCTGTGCGCTCCCCAGCACAGCATGGCCCGGCTCTAATCTCTCATCAGGTCGCTATTATCTCACCCAGTTGCACTCGAGATAAATGTAGCTCATCAAATCACTCTTTCTTACTGTGTGGCACCCTCTGTAGACTCATTGAATGCCAAACTCATTACCTCTTTATGTTTGCTTTGCATGGCCCATATTGCTGGAGCTCAATATATACTCAGTTGATTACAATTTGAATTGCTCTCTGACTTGCGCTCATGAGTCGGCTTTATAAAAAAAAAAAAGCTTATTCCTCATAATTGTAAGGACTTAAGGAAATAAATAACTAACTTGGCCACTCATGTTAAGGGCTCTCAAATTAAATCGACTCAGTAGCATTGTTAAGCTAAATGTAAGCTGAAGTAAAAAGCATGTAACAAAATGTTGATTGTACTGTATGTATTACATAATGGGTTTAGATTAATACCGCAGATGTTTGCAGATGGTTTGATGTCATAATATATATGACAGTCAAAGTCGTGTGTAGTGTAGTGGAGTACGTTAATTTTTAGTCATTTTGAATAAATATCAATATTTGTTGTTGCAATTTTATTAACAACACACAGTAGTGTTTTTGTTGATGTGAATTCTCTCTTGGGGGCAGTGTTTACCCCAGTGGAATCCTTTCCATAGAAAATTCGCCTTTAAGATTGGAAAAAATATGTATTTTTTTGCCTTCTTGCAGAGAGTTACAGTAGATGAAAAGTGTGTCATGTGTCTGAAGCTGTTTATTAAGACAGCAGGAAACAGAACCTCTGGCTCTGTCTGATATTAACAGAAGTGGTCTACCAGCATGTCAAAACACATACACACAAATTAGGTTTTGTTACCTTCAGCTGGCAGCTCCCACACACTGTTCAATTAAAGAATATAGAATCTATAAGATTGTGTGTCAGCACCATATACCTTAGCCACAGAAATCTACTCTACAATGAAGTTATTTTTCTCCCTTTTTATAGCAATGAGCGGGAAGGTATTCCTGCCAACTTGCTCCAAATGTTGGATGTGTGTGTGGAGATCCCTCAACAAGGGGTCATCCGCTCCCTCAACGTGCATGTGAGCGCTGCCCTGCTGATTTGGGAATATACACGGCAACACCTCACCTCTGGCTCAGCTGAAGTCAAACGCAGCTGAAGAAGAAACCAGCAGGACAGTCTTACGGACACGACATCTGAACTCCAGGCGTTAACAACACTCTGGCAGCAAGTGTGAAAATTGTCTTAGAGGACTTTAAATGAAAATGTCAACTGCAGTTGTTTACATAAAGATGTGGCATACAGTCAATAGCAGGACCTTCAGGATTTTCACATTCTGGTCTAGACAGGATATAATGTGGTCAGCTGTTCTTGTGCCCAAATGAGAGTCATGAATAGAGATCAGTTTGGGTTATTACATCTAAATATTCCACTGGGCAGGCTGTTATAATAATGGAGGCAATGTGTGTGTTGGGAAAGCAGCAGCATATGGAAATTTTCTCCTTTGACGAGGAAGTGTCTTGTTTATGTGAGTAGATAGTTTTGCCTCAGACTGAACACAAAGCCCAGCAAACTATTCTACATAATACAGTTATAAACATTTTTTTTCCTAATGTTTTTATTTCAGTTTGATTTTAAATTGTAAACCTTTTGATACAGTTAAATTAATAAAACCTTGTATGTAAGTGCACTTTATTTATTGTGGTTAGAGATTGCGTCAACAAAGGGAGCACTGAAGGGGTTAAATAAGGTGCAGTAGGTGTTCCTCCCCTTACAAGAGTAAAAGAGTTTGTTCACCTGGAGACAACACGAGCAGATGGGGAGCAGGTGGATCTCCGTTAAATCAGGCTTGTTCCTGATTCATCATGTGAGGACTGCACATTTGACTGGGACATGGATGACCTAGGCGGCTCCTGGTTGGAGCTCGGGTCTCCTCTGCAGGCGGCAGCAGCTGCCAACGCGAGCCTGACGGGGGGAGCAGGGATCGAGGTGTCCGGGCAGACCCAGCTGATCTTAGAGATCCTCATGGTGCTGATGTGTTTGGGCGCCGTGACTGGTACATACTTTCCTGTTAATATTGTATTATTAAAAAAAATAAAAAATAAAATCGCTATTTTCAACAGCCTATTAACTTAAACCACATCGACAAATTTAAATTTAGTTAACGCAAACTGAAAATGATTTATATCTTACATCTTTTCAGATGCATTTTCCAGTAATTCGGCATTTTTTTAATGTGTGGGAATATTTTTTAATACTGAGCACAGCCAACAAAATTACATTCACTGCTTTTGTATTTTGATGGAAAAAGAAATCAGATTTGAGTACCTGAAAAAATAAGTCCATAATTATCTGCGCTGTATCTCGGATAAATCGACCCTGCATTTATCTAACAAAGGGAACTTGCAAGACTGCTCAGTTAATTAACAATAATGGACGCAGCACTGTGCAGAGCCCTTTGTGTAATATCAGTATCTCAAAATAGAAGTTATTTTTGTATCCTCCTTTCTTGCCATTCAGAGCAATTTAGACTGCAATTTTCAGAATTCGGTTATACAATCACATGTTCAGCAATGTGAAGATTTGCTCCAACCAGCCTTATCTCTGTGTCATTGTTATTTGTATGTGTGATGTTGTATTTCTATGTAGGTAATATTCTTGTCATTGTTATTGTGGCTGCAACCAAGACTTTCCACTCTGTGACGTCAGTGCTGATCATGAACCTGGCCGTCAGCGACCTCCTTGTGGGCGTCGGAGTCATGCCTTTTGTTGCTTTATCCATCATGAACCGCGGATGGGTGGATTGTACTGTACGTCACATGTGTCCAGCACTACAAAATGATTTATAGTCATGTAACATCACAGCATTAGTGTCTGACATGACCATAGCTGACTTCTCATGTTGATCTTTGAGTGTGTGTGTGTGTGATGATGTGCTGTCTCTTTCCTGCCTGACAGGACCTCTGTTCATATGTGGGTTACACCTCCTCTGTGTATTGCACAGCTTCTGTACTGACACTAGCTGCTATTGCTCTTGACCGCTACCACTCCATCATAGACTGCCTGCACTACAGCTCCCGCTGCACCTTGTGGAGGACCTCTGCTGTGGTCCTGTGGATCTGGCTGCAGGCTCTGGCCACAAGTTGCCCTCCCCTGCTGGGCTGGAGCTCCATCAACTATGTAGATCCCATGTACAGCTGTGCAGTCGACTGGGCCAGCAGTCCCAGCTACACTGCTTTCATGGCTGCCCTCTCCTACCTCATACCTGCAGTGGTCATCCTTTTTTGCTACATTAATATTGTCAAAGTGGCTCGCAGCCATGCCAGGAGGATTCATACACTGGAGGACTCTGTCCAGCGCAGCAGAAATCAAAACTCTACCTTTCCTCCTGGTGATTCATCTCACCAGCACTGTGGGAACCTCCACAGCCCCTCGAGAATGATTTATCATGTAAGTGGACAGTTTGTGTCCGAAGTCAGTAGAGAAGAGGGAAATTATATCAGTACTGTTCTTCCTGATTCTACTGCAGAGCAGAGCAACCCCACATCCAGACGTTTTTTCTCTTTGCTGGCTCAGAGTGCCTCTCAGCCACCCCTGCACAACTCCCAACAGCACCATAACCACCATGGAGTGGTGCGTCTCTTCCTGGTCATCTCAGCCTTTTTCCTCTGTTGGACACCTTACATCGGTGTGGCCTTGGTTCAGGCTGCAGAAACTGCAATGTCCAGCCAGACAAGTTTGGTCCCACCCTTCGCTGTTACTTTTTCATACTGGCTGGTATTGCTGAACTCTGATATCAATCCTCTATTGTATGCTCTGCTTAGCAAGCGTTTCCAGGGTGCCCTTCAGGGACTCAGACAAAAAATAAGAGCACGCTTGGGGAGTGTGGTGGGCAGGGGCGTGGAGGTAAGGGCTGAGGGAGATGACAGCAGGATCAGCAACCCCTGCACATTGGCCAACGCTCATTCTGGTCCATCCTCAAGCTCTGAGAGTTTAAACTCTAATGACTCAAAATACTCCTCCATTTTCACTGTTAGCGGTGACTTCCAACAACATTCTAAGGAGCGTTTATGCAAAATGTGTCACCCTGAAAATACCTCCTCATCCTCCATGTGGAAAGACGCAGGTGGCGACAGGAGGGTGGATTGCCTGCAGGTTCCCTCTCGCTCACAGGAGCACAGTAGACTACCTTTCTCTGCTCTGACCAAGGACCCTCAAGCCACGTTCTTCTATGGCCAGATAACAGTGACAGTAGAGCATGATGTTTGTTAGTCTTACTTCTGCAGATGTTGCAGGAAAATTCTCACATATGGCCTTGGGCTGCACGTTACGGTTCTTTTCATTATCAGTCATTGTGATGATTATTTTCTAACAAATAATAAATTGAAACATTTTTCTAGTCCATACTTTTTCTGAAAAAAATTAATAAAAAAATTACCATGGTAATTTGCCAACATCAAAGGTGGCCTATTGTTTATGCTTGTTTGTCCCACCGAGACTGAAACTGGACACAAATATATGTACTGTAATAACATAGAAGAGCAGCGAATATTAATTCAGTTTTGAGGTTCGACAACCTCAAATCACTGAATTATTGCGTCTTTACTGAAAAACTAAATG
Organism: Sandelia bainsii; assembly: GCA_032362345.1. Classification (NCBI taxonomy): domain Eukaryota; kingdom Metazoa; phylum Chordata; class Actinopteri; order Anabantiformes; family Anabantidae; genus Sandelia; species Sandelia bainsii. Next base: position 9,028,342 of record JAUMHL010000007.1, on the reverse strand, counting down.
TTTTATTGATTAATTGATCATGAAAATGATTACCAATTCATTTTTCTGCCAATAATCTGATTGATTAATCAGTTGTTCCAGCAGTAATTTATATTACCACAATTTTTTATTTGAGTTAATACACAAATTAACATTTCTGAAATGAGAGCTGCAACTAATTATTACTTTCGTCATTGATTATCAAAATAGTAGCACTTTATATTGACCCATTAATTGACATTTCAGTTTTAGCCGGGATCATTACATTTTTTCATGTTGTCATGTTCCACTGACAAATAACTGCAATGCAAAGCACAGAAATCACTCAGAAGAAAACAAACCCAGGCAAGAAAATGTACTGAAAAGAAATCTTTTATCTTTTAAACATGTGATTACACTTGAAGACACCAACAGCAGATCTAATAAACCCATCATTTATTCACATTCTAAACATTTCTTCCTCAAATGTGATAATCATATGTTGCATCTCAGTGTAAAAATCATCATTCCTTACAAAGGTTTACATGTATGTCTAGCAATAATTCCAGAGGAATACAATATTATTATTTATTGTCATAGAGAATGACAATGGGAAACAGTGCTAATGTACTCTATTGCAAAACAAAGAAAAGGCAGTGAAGTGGACTAGTCAGCTGTAACTGCTCATACAGCATGTGCATGCTTGTCCTGTAGATGTCCCCTCAAGGTTAGTTAGCAACCAAATGAAAAAATACGTCAAGAATTTGTAAAAACAAAACAAAACAAGCAACTCAATCAGATGAAGTAGTATTAAAGAGTCTCTCTGCAGCAGTCAGTGGTGGCACTGTAATAAACAGCACATAGCATGAGCATGTGTGGTTGAGTGATGTTCATACATTCACAACAAGGCAGAGTTTCCACCAGTTATTTTTCAAGGCATGTGCCTCAGCTGCTCCCAAGTTCATCTTGGTTGTTAACTTGCCTCAGAAATGTGATAAATGAAAATAGTAAGACTTTGACAAAGATCAGAGTTGGACAAATGTGAACCATTCTTTTGTGTCAACATATCTCTTCTCAAGCCACAGTGAGACAGATTTTCATGTACTGTCTGTTATTCTTCCCAGTAATACAACAATTTTACAGATATTTGCCCCAAATGAGTTAGTGTGCATACAAGTCTAGACAGTTTAAGATTATAGGACTTCAAAGGTAGGCTCAATGACAGCTATGGTTGATATTTAAAGGGGTACATCCTAGGTTTTACTTCCTAGTCTGTTCTATTATAAAATGTTGTGTATGTGCTTCTAGTTCATCCAAAGATCAGGATGCCTGAAGCATTAATTGTGACAGTAAGTTTGCATGTTAATGAACGTGGGAAAAAAATCAAATTTAACATTGTCTGAATGACAGTACACTTAAACACATGTATTGCCTAGCTAATAAAATGTTAATACATTTTTGGGGCAAGTGCTTTTTGGATGAACTGGAAGCACGTTTTTCCATCCATCTATTAGCTATACTGTTTATCCTCAAGATGGTCGCAGGGAGGGCTGGAGCCAATCCCGGCTGTCAAGTAAATCTCAACCATCTCATGTACTGAAAGCTAATGCAATGGAGATAGTGGTTTTAGATCTCTCGTGACTAAACAGTGGGCCTGAGCAATAGATGTCAGCATTGACAGAGTGGGAGTTTAGCCCCAGGAAAGCACATAAACACAGGGGGCCAATCAGTGTGGTCATTAAGGACCTAACCTCTCCTCTCAGGACGACCAGAGAGAGAGAGATGCCGTGAAAGCTTCTCCAGATCAGATTGATCCTCAGATGTCCAGACAGGTCCCTTCACACTAGATGAGCCAATCGGCTCAACAGCTCCAGGACATCCAAGGTGTGAAATACAGCTATGTACAGTGCACAAAAGGCAGGTATTTGTCATTAAGTTTACACCTGAGGGACCCCGCTGTGGGCCTCCTTTTTGTTTTCAGGCATTCAGCATTTTTAGGCATTCTTTGGATCAATAAGGTGTGTAAATGTGTACGTTAAAGCCAGCAAGTCCACAGGGTGTTTGGCCTGACAAACAGTGTCTGTCTTTTTTTTTCTCAGAACTGAAAAACATCAGGCATGTTGGCAAGTCTTCCCAGGCGCAACGACGTAGTGAACCAGTGGAATGACTGAGAGGTACAGCAAAATTAATACAGGACTAAACTAGTTATATTAGATCTTTTGGGTAAGAAGGATCATGAGTGACATGAGTCCATGCACCAACACTGTTATCATCTGGAATGGACGCTGAATGAATGATAAACAATCTGTGACTCTCCCCTCTTGGCCAAAATGTTGCTGATCAAAGGGCAGTCTAAAATGCTTTCTTTCAGTCAGGGAGCTGGGTGACAGAGAGGGCAGGCCTCCAGCCACGTCAAATGTCCTGACATTGACACTGAGAGGAGTTCATGTCTTTCCCTCCCTGCTTCTGTGTGTGTTTGAATGGTAATAATTCAATGTCAATGTGCAAATGTTGACATGGAGGTCCTGGCTCTCCCTCTCCAGTTGAGTCCCGTGGCTGTGCCTGCCTCTCCACTTCCCTCTGCTGGATCATCACGTTTGCGCAGCTTGGAGCTGAGCTGAATGATACACTGGTCCCAGTCCTCGGGTAACAGTAGCATGAGGAATCCCAGGCAAATGATGAACACAGCAATGAGGCGCACTGTGTTGAAATGAATTTCACATGTGTAGAGGTCCACCACTATAAAATAACGAGAATGCGTTTGCATGAATACATGAAGGAATTTATAAATGCTGTAATTAATAAACAATAATGTACATGATTAATGTAAACTATAGTATCATCACAAATTATAGGTTTTTCTATTTGTCCTATAAAATGAAGAATTAAACAATGAGAAGAAGCCTAATTTTACTTTAAAATGTTAATTATAGATACAAATCAAATATTAAATGGTAAAGCCAAGAGACTTACTGGCATTTACAGGAACACTTAGGACAATGCCAAGGGAAATTAATGTTGGATATGTTATCGCAATGCCAAAGTTCACCAGGACGTTGAAAGCTGTGGGAAGGAGCAGAATCAGGCAGCAGCAGAGTACACAATGAGTATGTCAAACCACAAAATGATATTCATGGGTTATGTAATCAGTACACTATCTTTATCAGTAACAAATTGAGTGAAACAGAATATGACTTCAAATGCCACATTTCCATACCAAAAAGCAGGCCTGCAACCCCACAGAGGTAGGCCCAGGGGATGTCTGCAAGTGATCCTATGTACTCCACATGTGTGAAATAGAGAATGACTGGCACAAAGCTGATGAAAACAAAGTTGGCGCTTCCAACAATGCTCAGAAAGAGTGCAGCCTCTCCAAATTTGGCACTGCCCAGCACCATCTTGAAGAGGACCTGAGAATAAAGAGGGAACAGTGTCGTGATATAAAATCTGGAGCATTGCAGGAATCATCTGCCATATGTTTGGAACACATCTGCAATAGGCAGTATAGACAGCAGCACGGTGGAGACCAGAGACCTGTCAAGATGTAACTATCTGTCCCATAACCTCCTTGATCTGGACATTGTAGCCTGAGGACAGCAACCAAATACACATACTATCACATGCTTGTGTGTTTTCATAATCGTTTCAAGGCTTTTCTACATAAGACAACATTATTCATACATGTTCATGTATTTTTATTCCACTGCAAATGTAGTTTGCAGTAGGCATCGCAACAAGGGAGGGCTCTGGAAGTACACAAGCTTACTAATGATGTTATTTAGTCAATTATCAACATTATTAGTCAAATGCAAATACCTTGTAAAGTGCTGACATTGAAGCGGAGGCCACAACCAAAGTGATGCCGATGACTGAGTGGCTGTGAAATCCGTCAGCATAGGTCATCATTACAATGCCTGCTATGGCCAAGATAGCAGCTACTATCTGCAGAGAGAGAGAGAAGGGACATTAGTGAGGGACGGGTGGAGAACATGCTGCTCACAGCTTGGTGATAAAGATGCCCAAGTCATTTCTGCTGTGTGGGGACACAGCAGGCACACGTGTCCTCCATTTTGCTATTAATGGCAGGAATCATAAACCCCACAGGGTAAGGCTTGTGATGTTATAATTAATATGTGGGTTTTATTTTGTAGCCAGCAGACTGTTCATTTGATGTTTACATGAAGACGAACACAAGCACATGCAAATGAAGTCTATTCTCAGATTCACAGTGCAAGTGCTTCCAACACAAGACAGACAGCCTCTACAGTGTTGGCTTGATTGTCTGACATTGATTTCCATTGCACCACCATCATGTTTACAAACCAAATACCCCCATCAATCCGGCAGCCCCCACTTCTCCCACCCACTCCCTGCCTCTGTGATTATCACAGCTTCAAAATTGCATCAAACCATCCGTTTCATCCTGCTCCTGACGAACGTAAAAAGACCAACTCTTGTAGCTATTACATTTACAGCATTTGTCTATGTGTACATATTGGAGTGCATGTGGTCATAACTGTGCGTGCAAGGGTGTTTGAGCTGAACAATAGTGATAGGGACAGGGCGCAGTCCAGCTGAGTGGATTAGCTCTGTATTAAGGAGGTGTCAGGAAGATAAATGAGCCGTGTATTTCTGCTTGGCCAAAGCCCTTGGGCACCTTTGGCCAAATGGCTCTTTCTGCACTGCAGGATGCCTGTCAGTCACAGCTACCACCTTTCATTTCTAGTGAAGAGCTGTTTGCTTACAGGGTTGCGTTTTAGTTTCTTGAGATGCTTCAGCACAATGTGAGAGTCAGAGGAGGAAAAGCACCATGCCGCCTCCACAGTGAGCAGTTTACAGTGTTATTACTGCAGTATGTGAATATGCATTAAGCTCTAGGTAACTCTTGAACCAATAAATCCAAATGCAATCACAAATAAACCAAATGGGTCTTATGTCCATTTCTTTCAGCATGTACACTTCATTCTGACCCTGCTGTCGCCACCAAACTGAGCCGTTTCTCTATGTACACAGTATCACTGAAACAACCCACATCCCTATTTAACAAGGATGATTTAGCTTCCCCACATATCTCCCTCTCCTCCTTCACTTTCATGACAAACCCGTCCAAGATCCCCTGCATTGCTGCAGACATCCAAACACTGCAATCAGAAAAAAAAACAGAGAGAGAGAGAGACTGAGGGTGTGAAGGGGAGAAAGCAAAGCAGGGTTATTACAGTATTTGTCTCTCACTGAGGCCTTTCATTGTAGATAATAGGGGTGGAGAGTAGGGGCATGCACAAGGGAGAGATGGGGCGGCTGTCCATGGAGTGTGTGAAAGAAAAAAGTGAGGAAATCCAGTCTGCAGGGTGCATGATGGCTGGAGATCTGAGGCGTGCAGCAGGAGGAGAGCAGGAGATACCTCAATTCACAAAGTAAATCCCTTCGCTTACTCCTTTCACTCCATATTATGTAAAATCAGCAGCAAACATGAAAGTGCACAAACACAGACACACTCCAGCAGACACATGTGAGTGACACAATGATCACTGGTGGGAAATCATGCTGTCACACAAGAAATGTGCTCTCAACTTTACTGTGATGTGTGCGTGAAGCTGACACATTCAACTGTAAATCCAGTCTCAACAACCCAGCACAGAGTTTTTTTGTCATCGTGAGTGAAGACCGCCACGATAGCGGTGACACACTGGATGGCAGAATTACTGAATCCACACTTGATCAGTTTAGAAAAAGAAGAAGCAGCATTCTGAACTACATTTTGTAAAGAAAAGAAGAAGATTTCTTTGGCAGAACTACAAATAAATCAGATAAACCAACATTAGAGGTTTAAAGGTTCAAAAAAATATACAGATATTTGAACCCGCCTCAAAAGTCCATCAGTGGTCAGCATTTAATCTTAACTGAATTTAGTTCTTCTGACACTGTGGAATTAAAGATAAAGGGGATGATCAAATATTCAATTAAAAGATAATATAACTTCATACAGTAGGACACAAGAACATGGACATGTAAAATGCCATTAACAGAAATTTTGTGTATTATTATTTTATATGAAACTGTACCAATTATGTTATGCAAATTACTTCCTTTTAATGGTTTCTTGTTTTGTTGATTATTATCTTGTTAATTACATGTGTAAATTACCAGAGACATGTAGCCTAAAGGGTACAACCTGAAAATCACAGTTTTTATGGCCTTTGCTTCATTTCTTCTTTGCTGCATCAGCATCTCTTAGGAAGTGATAAACAATAGGAAACTCATACAGGCACAGACACACACACATACTGTACACAAGGAGGTGTACCCACCCTGACCCCCATGAAGCGGTCTCTGAGTACAATCCAAGACAGCAGGAAGACAAAGGCCTTGTTACAACAGAAGAGTGCTGACACGTCTGTTGTGTTGATCTTCCTGAGAGCCTGCAGGTACAGGTAGTTGGTGAGGATCCACAGCAGACCAAACGGAGCTACTTTGGTGAAAAACACCTTCGGTGTCAGCCCGTCGTCCCCGAAAAACCTACAGCACTCCCTGTGTAGAAACATAATGCAGAGCAGAGTATACTGAAAATAAGGTATAATCATATTAAGAGCCAATAAATATCATTATGGCCTACGTCTTTGATGATTTTTTATGAACATAAACAACCCTGCCACATGATACCACAGAGAGTAAAGAGTAATCTGCAAGTGTGTAAAATAAGTGAACAGTGAATAACAGAGTACATGGGACCAACTCTTAGCAAATACAGTATTTACAATTACAATTACAACAATGATTTGTCTTTGCCTGTATACAGTTCAAGCAAAACGATGAACAATCAGCCTGGTGATATTTTGTTAACATGAAGAAATAATTTTGCTTCATGTATGAAACTCAGTCATGTATTATGATTTTTTTTAGTGGCTATCTTTGTAAAATTATAATTTAAGTCTTGATTGCTATCCAGAAAATCATTAAACTTCACACAAGATGCTGTAGGTTTTCACACATTACAAACAGGTGAAAATGCCCTTAAGTGAAAGCTGCTAGCCTGACAGTCACACTGTGCATAAGAAGGAGGAACCAAACCATGACAGTACATATCAGCATCAAAATAAGTGACAGTGATTGTGTCCACTCTGTTGCTATGTTCTGAAATGTGCTTCTCCACAGCATTTTATATTTAAGAATTATTTTCTCAACTGCTAAACTACACAACTCTGCCTTCCCCAGAATCATAATATAACATTATTGCATTTTTGAGACATTTTGACCACTACTGTTTACAGTGCTTTTGAGTTACACAGTTTACCCTTGAATCATCCCCGTGAACGTGATGAAACAGCAATCACAGAGTAGCGGCAGGCAGCACATTTACCAGAATGTTGTGCTGGACACTGAGGAGCAGCATTGTCATGAATCATCTGCAGAGAGCTGAGTCTGCACTAAAAACACACTTTTGTGGACACAAATTCAGTCACAATCACATTAAAGTTTATCATCTTTTCATTACAGACTCTGGAAACACCACTTTTAAACCTGAACTGATAAAAACTCATCACCGTTGAGGAAGATGTTATGGAAACTGCTCGTGAAATTAACAGTTAAGTTTTAATGTCACTGGATTTCAAAGCAAGGTATTCAAGTCGATAGTGCTAGACAAGAGCCTGGATCTGCTCCGGAGAAATCAAAATCAATAGAAATCAAGCAATAGAAATAATGACATGGAGTTTATTTACAAAAAAAGGATCAGGCTTCTGCTTTCAAGGTCAAAAATAACTTAACTCATTAAAGGTTCTTCTTTTCTTAGGTTTTATTATTAATAAATTATTATTTTTTTATGTTTTTCTAATAAATAACAATACTTGTTGTTGCAGCTTTTCAGGAACTAATAATAACTCTCCTTGCTTTCAGCCTATTGCATTCTGATATCCATTCACGGCTTGATATAAAACCAGAATGTGCAGATTTAATATTATAAAGGAATTTGTATTTCTGTCTCTTCTACCTACAATCTGTCAGGTAAATCTGAAGTCAGGAAAAGTGACGAGCAGATACTGTGTAATAAAGAGCATCTGCCAATTGCAGTGAAAATCCACTCCACTCATATCTAGAAGGAGACGAGGCAGCTATTACCAATGTCAGGTCTTCTCCTCTAAGGGTTTTATTTGAAGAGACACCACAGCTATTACAACTGTCCACTCTCGGTGTTGGTTTCTCTACACTGTCTGTCTGAGATTTACCAGCAGGTGCGATTTGAATAACCATAAAAGAAAAAAAAAAGTTTGATAATCTGAACACAACAGCTTCAGCTTCAGCTCCAGTCGAGCAGAGGAAGCACCAGAGTTGATCCCCCTGGCTCGCCCACCCGCCACACCTAACAGCACCCCCTTCACCCTCTTTGCCTCTTTGTACTAAAGTACTAAAGCAGGTAGCAGAGATAAGACTTTTGTCTACAGACATTGATTAATGAACTGTCTCAACTGTGAAAAAACACTTCTAACACACTTAACACTAGAGTCTTGCTGCAGCAGCATAATTAATGGGGGAAAAAAAATCATAATTAAAAAAGTGGGCTGGCATGGTGGTGTAGTGGTTAGCATGTCTAGAAGGACCTGGGTTTGAATCCACTTGTCAACTGGGTGTCCCGTGCATGTGTGGGTTTTCTCCGGGCACAATGGCTTCCTTCCACAAAGACATGCAGTTAGGTTAAGGTTAGCGTTAACTGGTGACTCTAAATTGCTCGTAGGTGTGAATAGTTTTCTGTCTCTATGTGTCAGCTCTGTGAAAGAGTGGCGTCCAGTCCAGGATGCACTCTGCCTCTTGCCCAGTGACAGCTGGGACAGGCTTCAGCACCCCAGAAAAAGTGGTTAGGATAATGGATGGCTAAATAAGTGGTAGGCTGAAAAAGCTGAAAATCAAATATAAAAAGGGACTGACTGTGCAAACGTAACCAGCTAACATAGAGGGTAAACAACTCCAGCTCATTCAGTGAGATTATCAACACATCTAATTTATGAAAACGCTGCTGATCTAATTGCGAGCAGTTTAAGCAACAGATTAAACATGAGGTGTGGTATACAATTGAACTTCAGTTACTGAAGGAAAAATACCCCCACTAGTACACTGCTAAATATCATAAATCGTTTGTGCTTAATGTTTAATGCTCTGCAGTGAAACTGACTTCTTCATCATGCCTGCTTCCAATGGATTTATTTTTATTTATTCCAACTCATCAATTTGTGATCCCTGTTGTCGTGACCACAACAACCTCAGACTCCATTTACTCTTCTCTCTCGTTTTTCCAGACCTGACGATGCAACAACCTACAGAAAAGGGCAAATTTTCAACCAAAGGAAAGGAAATACACCCACCACACACATATTTTCCTCAAGGCGCCTGAGGATTGAAGCTGAGGGTTTTATCTGTGTTAAGACTAACTATTTGTTATCAGTTGTGAAAACAACTTTCCACAAAATTATTTCTAATGACTGTTATTACATTCTGGTTTACTGAGGCTACTGCTGCTGGGAAGATTGCTTTCTCTTCTGTGATCTGAACTTGTACAATTGAATTCTGTCCATCTTCTGTGAGTGTGGAAAAATAACAAAACTCTTTGATTGTAGCTGACTTGACATTTATGTATTTATTTATATACTTTATTTATGTGCTACTGTTTTGACTTCACATTATGACACACATGTTAGCCATAGTAAGAAGAAGAACAACAAGCAGAAAAAATCACTTCAGTGCAGGTATGAGGTCGAGAAAGGTGCTATTATCGTTCCTTGACTCTGGGACAGCCTCCACCAAGGACTTCTACCTTAATTGGTAGGTTATACACTTATTTAGTCTATTGTTGTTTATTATGTCCCTGTTTTATTTTCTTCCTCTTTTAAAGAAAGAGTGAAAGTGTTAATGTTTTCTCACCTGAATCTCTGTTTGGGTGTCTGCCTCTCTGGACTCTTGCACAGGTGGCCGATGTAGTAGAGGGGAAAGAAGAGACAGTTCCAGGTGGTGGCAAACCACGTGAGGGTGAAGGGGGCATCAAACTGCTTAAAGGTCAGTTTGGCCAGCTGGGTGGAGCCTGCCCAGGACGAGCATACACACATCACCATGGCGACTCCCCAGAGGGCTTTCCGCACCTGCACAGTTGTTACTCTGATGCAGCAGTGGAGCCTTCGCCTGTTGGAGCCAGTCTCTGCTCCTCCCACACCACCAGCTGACTGTGAGTCTGTGGTGCCCACCACATTCTCCCTGGCGCGGTCTTCTCCTATAGATGAACATATACACGTTAGATTAGCAGGGCACTTAAACACACTGACACTGCAAATCTTTCAGAAATCAACATTACTAAATCTTTTTATTTCACTTTCAAATTTGCTATTACATGAAACCATTCACAGAACCATTCAGTACATTTGATCCAAATCAATAATATACTTTATTATTTACCTATGTAGTTGTGTTTTTTTTGTTTTTGTTTAAAAAATACAGTTTAACTACAAGACTCTGCAAAAACCATTAGATTTGTTGTTTTGGCAATGCTATTATGACCATATACATATACATATTCAATGTATATGTATATGTATATTATACGTATACACATATATATACATTTCTTATTCTTTTTATTATAATACAACTAGAACATATAGAAAACATGTACACAGTATTAAAAAACACAAAGTATAAGAAATAAACTTCTTTAGGCCTTTAGGCTTCAGCAACAAATACTAGGAGTGACCTCTGTTGAGGAATCTGGAGAGGTCAAGGACAGAAATAAGAGTTGGAAGAGACCTGTCAAAATCTGATGAGGAATTTCTCTGAGTTTTTTCTTTGAGTGACCAGAAGGAGAAGAAGTCCAGCGAGGATCTGGCTCAGCATCTGGCAGCTTCATCTGGATGCCAAGTTGTGAAGAAGCTTGATCAGGAATGGTCTTTGTGGAAGGATAGCAACAAGAAACAACTTTTTGTGTTTCAAGTTTATTTCTCTAAACCAACAAATATATATATATTGTCACCATAACATTGCTAAAAAACAAATGTAATATAAGCCTAAGACTTTTGCACAGTACTGTATGGACACTGTATAAATGATTGATTATCATTTATCATCGGATAAACTTGAGAGAGCTCAGCCAGCTTCTATCTGTGTGAGTGAGGTCACTCGTGTCTTGCCATCTTTTCCGGATAAAAATAGCAGCTTTTGTAGTTTAATTGAACTTGAAGGAAATCAATCAGACATCTGAGTTGAAAATGTGGTGATCCAGTGTGACAGGTGGCAGCCAACAGGGGACAAAAGAGGGCAGATCTGATATCCAATCCAAGATGACCTCTTTTCCACCTCATAGGTTACACCGATGTGTGTGTGTGTGGGTTTGCCTCAACACACAAAGGCACACATACCAAACACTTAAGTTTCTATTGCTCCTGTCAAAACCTGACAGCCTCCATTCTTCTTCACTAATGTGGGAATAGAAGCAAGTGTTGGTTGACCTGTTGTTTTCTGTCCCACTCACACCCACTCTGCATTTCTAAGCTGATTCACTTATCAAGGTCATTTTGTTCCTTCTAGTCTTTTTACTTGTACTTAGGGATACGCTATCTATTGTCATCTATAAAAAGGTCACATACATGGAAATCTATTCTCAAATAATAATAGCTACATTATTCATACATGAGATTCAGACAGGTTATCTGGCTTGTTTTGTGTCTTAGTAACATTGTCTATTGATGATTCTTAAACCTATATAGGCTAAGGTTATCAGTAAGTAGAAAAGCTATAATAAATCATTTTAGACCATCTTTGAGGCACACACACTTTCTTACCATGGAGAAGAAAACTGCAACACCACAACTTCACAGTAAGAGATGGGAAAGAACAAAAAAGAAAAGAACAAGCCCATATCGTCTCTGTTTCATAACAGCTGTATAATATGCAACATGCATCTTCTGTAGCTTCCTCCAACAAGTTAAAAATGAGGAATCTCCCTAATGGTTTTTCCAGAGGTAACGACGTGCTGCAGGGAGCTGTTTGCTGATTCAGCTGCACTGTACACAGCTGACTGGAATACAGAACGCACTTCAAAAGCCTCAGTGAGACCAGAATAAATTTAACTTAAGCTTGAGTTTAACTTATCATTTTACAGGATCAACAGGACACCAAATATTATTTTATTTGTCCTCTGTCACCTACTGTACCAGTAGTAGGTATATGACACTGTTTATCTTTATGTTAGATGATCTGTGTAACAAAACGGCACCTGTTATCTAATATAAGCAACCTGCTGCATATTTTACAAAAGAGCTGCTTAAGAGGGCATCCATCACACCTGGTGAGGTGACTCATTCTCCCTGAGAGAAGTGCTGTTGACCTTGGCAGGTGGTCTCACATCATTTCACACATTAAACTTCCCCGGCGATCATTGTCTCTCATGCCAGTGTCCTAACAATGCCGTCTGCTGACACACAAGCATTGGCGGCAAAAGAAACATAATTCAAGGTCATTGTCTTTTATTGCATGGAAATGATGAATCAGCAAACATCCAAAAAAGAAACAGAGACTCATACATGTCTAAAAAAGACGTGGGCACAGGGTTGAGAATTAAGTTTCTCTATTCTGAGCTCCAGGTATCGTTGTCTCATTCTGAAGGTCATTGTTTGCATATGCAGCCCAGTTTTTGTCCTTCCTGGGCCACCATCCTACATCCCGTGGCCCTGGCCACTGCTCCTTACTGCAGCACAGTTTAATCTTCCAAATGCAACGATGGGCCAAGTCAATCAGCCCCCAGTGAGGCACTGGGACCCAGCGATAGCCGCTGATGATATTTCCATCACAGCCTGCACTCCTCAATGACGCTGTGAGCATAACACTCAGACTATAAAACATTCTGTGTTTTATTGAAAGAAACACAGTAAATTATTAATTAGCGCTGCTATGATTAAATACTGACATCAATGTATATTCATTTATCATCCACTGAAGCACTGGAAGTTAATAAGACTTTTTCACAGTAAGCCTGATAGTTACTGATGATACTGTAACAACCTTGACAGCTAGTGATGAACAATATGGTCCAATGAACTCATCAGTGTGAGAGAGCTGGGTAGCTGGATAGAGAGGCACTTCCGCAAGTAACATTTAAAACCATAATCACCATGACTGAAAGACTTGTGAACTCCTTCTGTAGCTGCTAAATAATTAACCAAAAGCCTTTTCATAATCAATTGTCAACTTTTCAAGTCACCCCTTGACATCAAGATGACTGCAGTACAGCGAGTAGCCTGAAATACAATTTTTGGCCTCATTTAGTGCTTTCTTATAATATTTCACCATCAGTCACAGCCTTCATACTCCAACAGATTTAGAATGAGTTCAGTACTGTTAGAATAGATATTTAATTTAACACGAGTTGAAAATATCTCCTTTCATTTAACCCATTCCGTGCCCAAATGTACTTACATCAACCTAACAGCCATCTGTGAAATCACTGGAGACAGAAAGAAAGTGTTTGGCGTCCTCGTAGCACCGGGATTTGGATCAGCTCTGACAGATGTATATAGGTTCTCACTGTTGCCTCCCTAAATATATTCATCCCAACCACTCTGTTGAATTAAATCATACTAACATCATGGAATTTAACAAGCACTGGTCTCAAGAATGGAGAAAGTGTGACAGCAAGTATTTTTTCCTTAATGAACATTTAAGGAGAAAATTACACCTGTGTGAATAAATCTGTAAATGAATGAATCTCTTTACTACTGAAGGAACAGTACATCAGTCTTGTGTGATCATTTGAGAGCCTCTATTACACTGAGCACCTCATAGGCTACGTATTGAATATATGTCCTAGTCCCAGTAAGGTCAAAGTGCTTTCACTGCAGATTTATGTGGCAGCCACAGTTTTTTCTTTCATTTCACTCCATGCTTCCCTGCTTCCCAACAGCCAAATTCCCAGTGTCGCTCTCCTCCCTCCCCCTGCAGTCTCTGCAGTGCAGATCTCTCCTGCTGATAGCTGCAAATCCCAAACGTGCCAGCAGAGCCCTGCCTGACTGCCTGCTCTCACACTTCACAGAACCTGCCCATGACAGGCCGAGAAAGCCCCGCTATGTCCCCGTGTAGCTCCCTGAACACGCCACCAAACCACGCCATGCACCTCTCTCTGTGCCATCCTGCCTCTCACAGAACAGCAACAAAGATCCTCACAGGCAGCAGGGATGACAGCATCATGCTTCTATGGTTTTGCCAAGGTGCCCGTACAATTTTAGCGACTGCTTCGCCGGGATCTCAACTAACTGGGAGACACTGAGGTAAGAGAGAGGTTTGTCTGTTAGGTGAGTGTACTGCAGCGCTCCACTTCAGTGATTCAAGGGGGTAAACAGATCAATCACCAATACACACTTCAAAGGAACTCTTCTTCTTGTCTTACTGTCTTATGTTTGTGATGAATATGAATTGACTGGTGCAACTTACTCATTCTGTCAGGCTCATTAACATTATAGTGTGAATTCCTTGTGTGACTACACACTCTGTATACTGTACTGTATATAAAACACTTTAATCAATACCTTCAAAGATCAGTTCACCTTATTGTCAGTAGTTTTCATTTATCTACATGTCTAGATATAACTACAGGTACTGTAAGTTAAAAATATGTTTTTTTTTGTACATCTTTTCATTTTCTAGAAGAAAAACACACTAACATATGCAGAGTCTTTGTTCATGTTTAAACATATTTTTGGCTGTCACATAGCATCAATCATTAAATCAATATTTGGATAAAAATAAATCCTTCAATCTGATGTTGACTTATTTGGTTTGTCATTTCTGACATGTACGTCTAAGGTGGATTCTTTAAAAGATGTCTGTATTTGTTTGAAGACTAAGACAATTACTAGGAATTACTAAAGCTATAAACTACTAAGTGCTACATGACAGAAGAGTAGTTCTGTCCTGTCATGGCAGACAGGTGGTCAGACAGACAGGCAGCACGCAGACAGACAGCTGTCATGATCTTTGTAATGCCTAGGCCTGACAGACAGGAGGAGCTGGAGATACTTGACTGTGACTGCTTGGTGAGGCCATGCTGTCAGTCAGAGGCCTTTCAACACACCAGGCTCATCTGACAAAGCTGTCCCGCTCAATAACACAACAGAGAGACAGGCAGAAAACACACCCTGCTGCGTCAACCAGCTGATTCGTGGGACGACACGCGCTGAAGGGACGAAGACCCAGGAGGGCAGACAAGGGCAGGACAACTGTTACTGATCCTACTCTCCTTAATTCCCCATTTCTCCTTCAGCCTCAAAGGACAACGGCGCAAGTTCCACACCGAACAGCAAACTTGTTGTTTGCCACTGCCCCGACCTGCCCAGCTGGTTCAACAGATGCTCACGATACAGGTCAATGCTGCAGCCCTCTAAAGTCACAACATAAGAACATAACAAAACACTGTGTGCAAGTCCACGGAGTATGTTTGTGTGTGTCTGTGCACTCTGTGTTACACCAAAGTAATAGCAATTACTCATATCTGGCACAGGCCACTCTGCCCAACAGTATATCCCACAGTTGTGAAGCTTCACTCCCTCTCTGTTGCAGTTCTTTACAGCAGTGAATATAACGTGATGGACCTGCAGTTAGACAAATTGGCACAAGTCCCAGCGCTTTCCGCGACAAATCAATATTTAAAAGATTGGCCACAGCGCTCCTGTTGAAGTAATGGATAGGCAACCACCGCAGGTGTACACTCTGAGTGTCAACCCAAACAGTGCACTTTCTCCCTCCCTGCACCCCAAGGCCAATGAAGGAGTCTATCAGACTTACATAAACCTGACTTATGACTATTTTCAGACACTTCTTAACCTTCTCACTACATCCCTACAGTGAATGACACATACAGTTTCATAAATGATTAGTTTTTTAATGGTATCAAAAGAAAAAAGAAGTTTGAATGGAGTGAACTGCAAACTCAGTCACTTCCACACACAGATCATGTTTTTGCTGACACTATTTCCAGACTGGTCACAGTTTTTACAACTGCTGCAGGCATAGTGGGAATATTTTGTTATTTCAGCTTTGTAATAATTAGTCTTCTAGGCACACCACAACTGTACCATCTGGTCTACTGGCTGCATTAGACATTCAGAGAGGATAGGCGGCCTTCCTGTTCCCTGAAGAAAGCTTTTGGATCAACTCTCTCAATTTAGGATTATAGCTTAGAGCTACCTCTTTACACATTTTTGCAGAGGATTTTGCTCAAATATGAAGCACTACTACACTGTTACAGAAAGTATTTTCTCATGTGAAAAACAAATGAGATATGCAACATGGAAGTCATGGCAGAAAATTAACTAATACAATGGAACAATTTAGTGCTTAACATCAGTCCATCTATTCAATAAAATCTCATTAGTGACAGTGTAAACTGATAGCTTTCTCCGAACAGGCACTGTGCGTTTGATAAACCTGAGAAAAAAACTTGGCCTCTTAATAAAATAAAAGCCCTGTCATTGTGTATTCATTGCACACTTATCAAGCTAGAAAGGTCTGTTTCACTTGCTTTTAAAATGAATTTAGACTGAAGAAGATGCCCCACTTTTACTCCTCTGACTACCTTCAAAGTCAACTCCAATTAAGTTCAAAGAATTAAAGTAAGACACAATGTTTTAATGGAGCCTACAGGAAAACTCCAAAATTAAAGTGATCAGTGCTTCAGGTGTCTTCTAATAGCACTGATGCAGGGTGAACATACACATTACATATGTCTGAACTTTGTTTTGGCTAATGCAGCCTTGTCTCCATACTGAAGTTGTTGCTTCTTACTCATTTACATACAAATAGACAAATGTAAATGAGTATAAGATGCAAGATGCTGCTTATAATATGTAATTTTATTTTATTTTTTTGTCCTTCAACTGAATTGTCAAAACGATGAATGTTTTAAAGTTGTGATTTCTCTGCTTTTTAGCTTATTTGCTCAGTGGTAAAATTTTTACACATTTACTTTTTGACAAATATTTCATGAAGACAAATCTGACACTTATGACCTGTGTACAAGCAGCAGGGTAGATACAGGCCAAAGTAACCAACCTTGCTTTTCTCAAAATATCTTAAAAATCAAACAAGATGACAATAAAATCATCTTTCATTAAAGTCTTGAATTGTTTTAAATGACAAAATTATCAACTCAGTCGGAAAAAAGGAAGAAGATCTGAAGATCAAATACTATTTTAAATGAGTGATCTGTCTTTCAGTGGTTATAATCATAGGGAAAGGTTCAGTGTGCTCATAACAAAGACTGGTGAAATATGTCCAGCTACCTGGGGACTGACTCACTTTTAAAAGATGCCTGTTTTGTTTTACAGCACGTAATGAAATTACTGAGATTAAAAAGGATTGACAACGCATGAAAACACCATTTCAAAAGAAATCAATAATTATCGTCCATGAGCTGCTGGGTTAATACATTTGCCACAAGAAGAGGTAGATATTCCAGATGAAGACAGTGAATCAAACTTGCGGCTGTAGGAGACAGAGACAGCTACAGAGAAATGCACAAAATCAAGCAACGTTAAAGGATCATAGACTCTGCAATGATGCTGCCTGATGATAGATGGTTGTGTTACTAGCCTCGAAATGACAACCGTACAACTACTGTACGGCTAAGTCAGACGTCAAAGTTGATTTGTGGTTGTTCCACCTTTTCCTTAAAGTAAAGTAAGAATTTTATGTTCAAACCCGAAAACGGCAAATCACAGAGTTGGAAATATCACAACATCTTCTCAGTCACACTAACGCTGTGTGGAACTGTGCTGTTAACTGGATACAAGAGAAGAGGAAAAAACACTGACGATATAAAGCTGAAAAAAAATTATTGTTTGACAGTTGGGTGCAGGTTGTTAGTGAGGAGAACAGAGGTTTTGGAGCTGGTGTTACATAAGCATCAGAGTCTCTGAAAAGCTGTCTGTTGATCCGCCGTGGCCCCCTGTGATTCCCTCCTCCTTCAAAGCAGCTGCTAAAATGGGGGAGTCGAACACTCACACCGTAAACCCTACAGCTTTGACTCCCTTCAACAATTCACAATACTGTATCACCCCTAACACAAACACACACACATTTACAACACTCGTCGTGTCACTGTGAAGCTTTATATAGAACCCTGTCAAATTATCCACCATCTCAGTTATTCTGAAGAACTATTTTGAGCTGACATTCACACTAATAAGCTTAAAATCGTTTTAAGAATCCAGCAGCAGTGATTATTCTAAGGTTCATCCACAACGCCTCACAGTGACTGAACATATGCCGCAGCTACAGCGTCCTGTTAGTTCATTTGATAGATTTCTGCAGAGTCCGTATATAACTTCATGAAAATTGCTCATTCTTATTCTAGCAGCTGGTCTTGTCATAAATTATGAATACACCCTTTTTTATCTTCCAGATTTTTCATATTAATACATCAGGCTGTTGTGAGCTCCCAAGAAACTGGCATAGGCTGAGTAAAGCTTCACTGACAAAGTCTTAGTTAAGCTCTTTAGCTCAAGTTTTGACTGAAAAACTAGTGGGAAGTAAACAATTTTGTACATTTTTGTTATTGTCTTTACAAAGTCAATTTTGTACAACGTATAGCTTGAAAATAGTAGATGATAAAAATGAAAGTTTATATTGACAAATAATTTATTAATCAAATGTAATCCTTATTTTTTTCTTTAGGTTTCCTGAGAGTTGCAAATGTTCTACAGATTACTTCAGATCCAAGGCTCTGCTACTATTCTGTTTAAGGGAAATCAGCAGCTGTACACTCAGGGTGAGATACATGACACAACAAACGTTATTTGTGTGGAGACTGATGCAGCAACATGTACAGAGCATCAATACACCACACATGCAAAGATGCAAGGTAAATGCAAGGAGAGGAGTTGTCCTTTAATGATGTTAGCAGGACATGCCAGTTTCCTGCAGATAAGAGAGACTCTCAGACCAGGCAGAAAGAGCCATTATGAAGCTGCTAGAAGCAGACTGAACGACAAGGACATCAACATGTTTAATGCTGGGTTCATGTCCCAGTTAGAGGTGCTCTGGTATTTTAGCTATGACTCTTGCAGCCTGTGATGGGTGGAGAGTCTTGGGGGAATCCCTGCTGCAATAACAACTTAAGACCCTCCCTAAGGACCAGTAAAATTAGCAGTGATCATGAGGCCAGCATGAGTCGTGCTTCTTCCCCCCAATTTTTTTTTTTTTAAATCAATGCGACAGTAATTTAAACAAAACAGGTCTATATCGGATTTCATGGTGTTTTCAGCAATATCATATGATAAAAGAAAAATTATAATTAGATAATAAGATTATATTCCTGGTGCATTTGGTTGGGATGCTGTCCGATTTTAAATAGCATATTGCTGCATCACAGATTTAACAATAAGTAGCACGCTTGACTGATTCCCGTGATGCTTCATCACGCCCGCAGTAAGATTTTCTAAAGTTGATGCATGTCTTAAAAAACTAAAAGCGACCGGTGTCCGGTGCCAGAGAGATACGTGAGAAGCCTGTAGAGACATATTTCAGCTGAAACCCTCTCTCCAGCAGATTTACAGGAGGCTGCTTCTAAATATAGAGGAGATTATTCTGTCACAAAACATACCAGGCTGCCCAGCTCACTAAATACACCAGCTCCAGTGTGCTCGGCTGCAATCTATCTAAACGGGTATGAACTCTCCTACCTTCCACTTTGGTGAGGGTGAGCACCGGACTGTTGCAGGCGGACAGAGGGGCAACCCTTGCGGAGTGTTTCTTCATGATGATGAGCTCGGATGGGCTGAGCTCTAAACCGCTTCGACTACATCCCTGAAGCTGATTTGGTGCAAACACCAGACCTCTTGATGGGACCTTTGATGCTTCTAGAGCCGGACTCCTGCTCTCTGTCCCCTCGGATCCATCCAGCTCCCTGTTGATGCTTTTTTTTTCTACCTCTGCCGTGTCCCCCCCCCCACCTCCTTCCTCCACATGCCTTCTCTCCCCAAATCTGCTGTATCCTGTGCGTCCTGGTTGGTCTCTCCTCGCGTACAGTTTGGCAATTGCTGCAATTCGACTACGCCAAGCATCCATCAGTCTTGCTCCACCTTCACATACACTCCAATTGGACGTGTCTATTGTGAAATAAATTAGTTCTTATTATAAAGCTAATTGAAAGTCCCCAGACCCCAGTTATGTAATACAGTCTTTTGATAGGCTTTACAAACTAGTTTTCACGTTTGGGCTCCTGATTTTTTGTTTATGACTTTAATGAGAGTTTCAGCTGTATGTGCCTTTAAGTTTTTTTCGTTTGATTGGAAATTATCAGAACTGTGTGTTGTGCATATAGAGGATAAAACAGAATAAATCTTCCTTAACAGAAATGTGGCATGCTCGTCACATACAGTAGTTTCGTGTTTAGGGTATAAAAAAAGTGAATTATTTATTACTGTTATTCTTTTTTTCTTTTTTAGGTAAAAAGGGAATAAGAAGTAAGTATATGAGATAAAATGATTTGTATTCCTACATAGTCACTTCACTGTCATTTATTATTATATTAACCTAATTTTACATTGTCAGGCTATTCAGTTGTTGTTTGCACAAAGATTAGGGATGCACCCATCCAGGTTTTTCTGTCTTGAAACTGATGCTGATAAAACAGAATTCTAATCCAGTACCTGTGGTTTCTTTTTCCAAATTTAGATCTGCATATTGTTGAACTCCATCCATCCATCCATTATCCTAACTGCTTTTCCTTGCGTTGCAGGGTTACTGGAACCAGTCCCAGCTGTCATTGGACGAGAGTGGGGGGTACACCCTGGACAGGTCTTGCTGAACTCCATGAAAATATTTTATGTTAGGGAGCTTGAGGTCAAGGACTGCTGTGGCAATGAAACTGACTCGGCAGCTCATGCTCACTGTGACATAATTTTATAATGATACAGTAATAGGATTGGTTATATAAGAATCCAATACCCTATCCTCAATTCATTGCCATGAACAAACTCTACATTGGTAGCTTAACTGTGTGGTGTTAATACACTGTCAGCTAAAGTGATTGAGCCCTTGTTCAACAAACACTTTGCCAGAAATCCAAAAAAGAGCCATTGTCTAACACTGCAATAAATGTGAAGCAGCAGTAGTGGGTAGTGTTTGCAGTAATGTCATTTTAACAGTGACACAGTGTAATGAGAGTGAATGACCTATAGGCCAAGATCTTGAAAGAAGCCTCACATCCTGCCTTCCACTTTTCCAAAGTCATCACAGTCTTAACTGTACTGGTAGAAGCTTTGAAGTGGGCTGCATTTTCAGGATCACCTATATGAGGAGAGAGAGAGATGTGCTGAACAAATTGTTAAGTGTCCTGTGGCTCTCTGCTCTTGGAGCATTGCGTCAACAAGAGAAACACATAACACTTTTAAACTGAGAGCTGTCCAATGCACAGGTGGTCAACTGAAGATGGACCTGATATTCTTTCTGTGTGTTTTTATCATGTCATTCCTAATGAAACTGATGTTTTACTCCCAATAAGCCACTATACACAAACAGATAATACATCAGATGTCGTCAGTGGTACACATAGAAGAGATCAGTCTTCATCTGAGAATGGATCTGCTGTCCCTGTGACCCTGTTTTAATGTCTTTAAAGACATACTTATGTGCGTCTGCAGTGGTTCTGCATGTGTGTATTTGTAAAAGCCACTGAGTGCAAGCGTGCTTTAAGGAAACTACACTGAATAATTGAGTCTACCTCACACTCAAGCAAGAATCCCCTGCCCTGTCTAACTAGGACAAGGAGGCTCTAAAAACCCTGCCTGGACCCATTCTGGTGTCCCTCAGCAAATCCACTGGATCTTTACTATTTTCCATTGCTCCCCACTTCTCCTGTGTTTGGGTTTGAAAATGGGAAATGTCAGAAACAGCAGATGGGAGCTTAAGGATGAAGGATTCACAGTGAATGAACTGAAAGTGAAGCACAGGATGTTTGACAGATAAACATTTTAAACATGTCACCTATGAATTATGTTGTTGTGTGTCATGGTGAAAGATTCTGTCATTTTGTGTGTGTGTGTGTGTGTGTGTGTGTGTCTGTGTGAGTCCCATTTGGGCTCTGCAGCTGCAAGCTGTCTTTGGGAACTATCATTGTCAATTTTCAGAAGCTTAGTATGGTAAGAACATGAAGATTCATTCAGAGATCACATGCTATTATTGATAGAAAACACAAGGAGTTGGAAATAGGTGGAGCGGATGAGATCATTAAAAGATCGCAGTGACTCATAGACTTTTATCTGCAAACACGGAGGAGGATCAAACAAGCCCATGCTCTGAGACACCACATGACAACTGTCTCTCTCCAACACACATTCACATACTGTATATGAATAGGGATAAGTGTGCACTAGCAATTAAGACGTGTAAAAAGCTAAATCCTTTGAGGTTTCTGCATCAGCACAGATTTTTCAGTCCCTATTCCTACCCAGAGACTAGAAGAAGTAGATCTGAGGTAATTATTCCTCCGTGTCCAGTGGAATGTTCTAGTGTGATCGAAAAAGAGGCTTGTGCTTTTTGCTTAATGTTTATTCATGCTGAATAATGAGGAACGCTACACTAGCCATTTCCCAGGTTAAACAGCTTGTAACTGCATCAACCAGTGCTGCCATAATGTCCCTGTTTGTGGTTAAATCAAGCAAATATGGAAATGTTGCATATAAAGCTTTTCAGAGACAAAATAAATGCAACTATAAAATATGTTAAAACATATGAGATTCTGAACAATGGCGCTGTTGTGAACCTAGGGAAAACTGAGGTGGTTATAAAATACGAAACATTTCTCTGTAAAATCGTGAAAGAAGGCACTGCAGACATACTACCAACTCTGAGAGGCTGCAGTTCAGCACAGTGGTGCTTTTATGTAAATGCTAGCATGCATAATAACAGTGCTATGCATGTTCAACATCTTAGTTTAGCATTTTAGCATGCAAACATCTGCTAGCACCAAATGCAGTAGGATATATTTGGCCATAAACAAAAGTACTGAAAGCTTGAATTGATGATGGCAATGGAGAGAATTTAAAGGATGATCCCTTTAAAAACCCTTTAAAGTGATTAAAAGTTATGGAGGCATGAATGCATGTAGCAAATTTCTTGACATTCCAGCCAATAGTTGTTGAGGAGTCTTAAGGATTTATCCTGTGGAAAATGTACTGTATACAATCCATCTCAGAGAGCTGTTTTATTGAATAAGTGGAAACTTTGACTGGTTGTGCTATAGGGTTAGGAGTTAGGGGGTCACCAAATTGAGGAGGTTTCATTCTCTCTTCTGGGGAGCATGAATGTCTTTTCTAAATGTTACAGCAATGCCAAAAGCTGTGCAGTTCTGTTCATGTTTGCAGCAACTTGATACATGTTGTATTTGCCACACTGCAGATCAGCTGTTTACTATAACCCTAAAGAAGGGAGGGAAAGAGAAAAACTAGGTTGTCTGAATTCATTTTATTGATTATGCATAAAATTGCTTCAGCTGCAAATCAGACTGCACAGGACACTTGTTAATAGAAGATGATTGGCTCGGGGTGGTAAAAAGTGTGTGAGAGAGTAAATGATTGCTTTTTGTCTGATCTAAACAAACCAATATTACCAATATGAGTAAATGTGCAGTTTGTAAAGCAGGGGTATGATAGAGACAGTCGGAGCTGTTGTAGTCGCCACTTTGCCAAAACTTGAATCAATGTGTTATTGACATTTCCTGACCAGTGACTCAGCTAAACTTGATTTAAGACAAATTGATTTCTTGTATAACACCAATAACAACTATTTAATGTGAGATTTATTTAGCTGAGATTGTGGAAGCTTGGAAACAAATATACTTCAGGCCACAACATCTTGAAAGCAGTTAATTCATAGTGCATTTTTTCTGTGAGTTCCACACACCAGACGTTAGTCTGATTCACATAATATTTATGTTCAAAACCAGTATGAAGTGTTTCAGTATTTACAACTATTGGATAGATTACAGTTTGTGTTGTGTAGATACTCACATCCCCTTCAGAATAGATTGTAATAATCCTTTTTTTAATTTTATTTAGCACAATCAAAATTCAAATTCATATATGCAAATTCTTGCAAAACTCATGACATTCCAGTTACTTTGTACTTTTTCAATTTACATAGATGGTGAGCAGGGTTTATATAATCTTCTAAACATCACATTATCATCTCTGTCAGTATGCTAAAGTTAGCATATATCTCAAAGCTGATGATAGCTGATGGCTGTAGACTCTTAATCATGTACATTGGCCCTTTAAATAAAGAACTAGTGGCATTAAAAGTTACTTTTGCAAAACCTTTCCCATTTCATTAAAATGATCAGAAATAATCACAATTTGTTGTATAAGCAAAGCAGTGAATTCATTTTAATTTTATAATGAATATTAATGGCTTAGTGATGAGTATTTAATATAAAAGTTTGGAAGTGCTGTTTCACTGTTTGCTTTTCTCAAGAAGAAAAAGTAAGTGAATTTTATATCTTCTCTACCTCATCACTCCCTCCACTGCTTCACTCCAGGTCACTCCTGCTCCTGCTTAGCATGGAAAACAGGTAGAGGAGCTGTAAACATGGGAGCTGTTGGTTCATTACAAAACTGAGGAGTCTGTTTCGCTGTCCTAACAACTCCTGGAGAGTCCTAAATAACAACTTATTTCAAGTACCAGAAAGGTCAAGTCAAATTAACTTTCCCTCTACCTGGGCCCTATACGTCTTCAGTGCAGACACACTTCATCTATGGAGGCAAGTGGCTGTCAAGTACTGCAACCAACAGCAGTTTATTGGATTAATAGCCTCAGTGGTGTCCCCTGGGGAGTAGGAGGGAGAAGACAGATGCCAAAACATTTTCATGATTTTAGTTACAATGCAGACCTACACGCTGGCCCACACTTGTATTGATTTTTCACATAGACTTGAAACTTTACAATGCTGTGACTTTGTAACTCATATAACTGCAATGATGATTTAAGAGTGACTACATAGATTCTGAATTCATGTTTGAAGCTGCCTAATTTTCTGTCAATTGATTAATTAATTGCTAAAGCACTGGGTTACGTAGTAGGTACACTATTCTGCAAATGCAGCCTTACACAAACACAAATAAACAGTGTAACTGGGTACTTGTTTAAGAGTACACAGGTCAGAGAACTTGCAATCTCACTTAAACACAGTGTTTTCTAGGAGAAAGACAAAAACAGCAAGATTGGATGCCACTTTAAAATAAAGTAATGTGGCACTTGCTCTTAATTACAGCCACAGTTAATAAAGTCTAGCAGCATCTATTAAATGCTGTCAAGTTGTAATATCTAGTGATAGCCCTTATAATCACACTTCACCCCACTGGTCCCTGCTTAATCAGGAAGAGTGCGTCTCCACTAAATTTACATCCCACTAGAGGAATCAGACTCTGACAGCACATTTCTTCTTTCCAATCAAGGTTTTTTCGGAGCTATAACATGGGTCATGTAAATGTTTTATTTTGTGTTATTAGCTGGTCCATATACATGGGTCCTGCACAGTGCTGTACACTGCCAAAATTGAGACAGGAATGATTCTGACCAGTACCTGGTGCAATGACGGCAACAAGAGGGTTATAAAAATTAGACTTGACACCTAGTCAAGCAAATTGGAAACAGCTTGTGAACCTAATGTGTGGGAAATGTCCCAGGAACACATCTTAAAAGGAAACAGATCAACTCCTGTATCATCTGCATTTTACATATGATGATCAAAAATGCTGCCATCTGTTAGACATCTCCTGTTAGTGTTTGGCTTCTTTAATGGGCTCCAGCGGCAAGTTAAGCTGCTTGATCTTCACAGCATGGGACAGACACTGGTATAAAGCCTTTGCTCGGTATCAGTGCTATTTCAGCGGTTGCTGCAGGTACTGGTCTCTTTATGATGACCACATGTCTTATTTAAGCACTTTAGATGCAAACGCAATTTAATTCTATTATTTACACACTACTTGGAAGCTGTCCAGTGCAACCACTTTTTCCACTCAGATTTATCCTGCTGATCCAGGGATCAAACTGGCAACCTTCTGGTCACGCTTTCTAACTAACATCTTCCTGGTATTGTTGATGGACAATGGTTTTGAAGGGGCCTGTTGAAGATATCCTCTGTCCAATGAATGGCACTGGCTCCCTCTGTTGTCATGCTACAGTATGACAATTTCATCTTCTAGCGTCAATGAGCAGGTAATGTGGCTTGAACAGAGATTATGTAGTTGAATTTATTTTGCACCTGTCTAGTGTTAAACTTTTAATGTATTTTCAATCAATGCATTTTAACTTTTAATGCATTTTTTACATTTAGCTATGTCTGTACTTCTGAAACAGAAAAAGCCCAGGTGTGCATTTTTTTTCTCCTGAAATTAAACTGCACTTACCTAACTGTGCTTCACATTATTCAAATTGTTCTCAGTTGCTGTAATTATGGGACAGTGTTTCCAAAAGCTTCTCTCTGCCACTTGCATTTTTTATCAGAACCTCAAAAGTGTGGGCATCAAGTTCAGCCGTATTAAGTTATATAGCTTTTTTTCCCAAACCACCAAACATATATATATATAAAGAGAACAGGTGGATGCATTTAACATTTTCCAGTTAAGTACTTCTGTTAGACCAGCAAGTCATTTATAGATGCAACTGCAGAATAACAGATCTATTTTATATTACAGTGCTTTGCTTTTGCCATCGGTGTGTGATCCAAAAAAAAGGAAATATAGGGTAATCATATATGTAATATGTTTTGTTGTACACTGACATCAGTGAAAACAATAACCTGACACTGTAGAGTTGTAATTGTGCCTGCAGGGGGCACTGTAACCACATGTACTCACAGATGAAAATTTGACATAAAGGCACTTGCTCTGAGTGTGGATGTAAAATGACCAAGAACTCAAACTGCAGCTCAGCAGTGGAGCAAAAAGTGGGGCAGCAGTAATGAAAGGTGATGAAGTGACCCACATAGAAAAATCACAGAAAAGACACAAGTATGACCTGTACACTACACTTACATAAAAAACAGACATACACATTTACAAGCACAAAGCCTTGCAGAACAATCCCAGATGAACACACTACTTAAGTACACACACATAGAGGTGAAAAATACTCCCAAACAGCATTGGTGGCTCTTTGTGATCACTTGTCACGTTCGCCTCTCTTTCTTATTCTTTCTGGGAACATTCACAGAGCTCTGTCAAACTGTGAGGTACTCACTCCTATCTTTGATCTGCCATTTTCTGTTCAAGATACATTCTTCATAGTGAGGTGACAAGGCTACAGCAAGTCCACAGCGACCCAAAAAAGCATCCACAACTCTAAATAATAGTAACACATCATGGAAAATCATTTAAGGAACTTAAAAACACTGCTACAAAGATGAACTAAATAAGTTTGATGGATGATTTCACACAAAAATGTTTCATTTAAAAGAAATTACTATCAAATGTTACACAATGAGCAGTGAAATGGGACTGTTTGGGGACTATTTTCAGCTGCTGATTAATAGATGTTTGGCTCTCTGGGAAGTATTGTCATTGACAGTGGTCACATATTCATTCATTCACTCATCGATACAGTATAATGGATACTCAGTACGCAATATGTTCAGGGATTATTTGCTTTTATCTGAACATGCTCTATTACATCAGTGTTTTTGATGATTGGGTTAGTTAAATGTTAAAGTACCTTTCTAGAAGTGCTAACATAATAAAACATGTTAACATACTTGTGCAATGTAGGTTATTCTATGTACACATGCTTTACAAAAGTTCATTGATATGAATAGCAATAAGCAATGTGGAATTCACTGAATGTACTTTCTTCCCCAAATTTTTGATATAGGTATATTGATGAAGAAGAAATGTATGTTACTGCTAAGTAAAAAGGGTTAGAAAATAGCAGAGGAGTTTATGTTGTTGAAGGATGCTTCAACACGTTTGGCCACACAGGGGATCAAGCCTCTAATCTTTAGTTTGGAGACAGCCTCACTAACTACCACGCCAATCCTACAGCTCTTCATTAAAGTAGATAAACCACAAATAAAAAGAACATTGTCTGAAGTGACTGGGCCCAGAATCCTGCTGCAGATGCTGAAAATAGAGGACCTGTTGCTACCTTTCACTTACTCCTCACAGCCTGTCTCCCTGCTACCGACATGGGACTTAAATGACAGATTCAACTAATCTCCATCTTTGTTACGGTGCCATGGAGACTGCTAACAGAACTGTGAACGTCCTGTGCACAAATGAGACCAGTGAATAACAGTGAAATGATACACCTGAGACTGCACAGTTCAATTATGCAGAAATTTGGCAATATGAATCATTTTTGCTTGAACACAACTGAGCCTGGCAGACCGACAAAAATGGGCATAAGACTCTGCCTATTGTGGTAAATAATTTAGAGGTTGGGAATAGGTTCAAACACCAGGGTAGACAGTAGTAGTTTAGATCAGTTGGCAGCTTTAACAGCAACACTATGAAAGTCTCATAAGGAATGGTATTTATTGATTGTCAAATGGAAAAAAGAGGTTATCCTAACCTGTATAATCACATTAGCATCAAGTGTCAGACGTGCTAGTTTTTGTCTTTGAAGTGTTTGAACTAGATGCATAGTTCAGCCAGGTTGCTTTCAACACTGATCAAACTGGTTTCTGATCACTAGCGGACCTACAAGGTCTTTCCATCCACTGCAGCAGCAGGTGTTTGGAGGCCCTTCAAAAGCCCAGGAGCAGGTGTATGTGTTGTCAGTAGTGTAAAATTCACACTCTTTCTCTCCTCCATCTCCACTTCTCAGTCCAACCTCCAAACAGTGAGAGCACCCAGGCAAATAGTGAGCAGTCAGTGTTAGACAAAAATAGAATTTGATGCCCTTGCATTCCCAAAGCCATAAATGCACAGCTTTAGCTGCTTGTCACAGGGTTTATGGAAGAGCCATTTTCTTTACCAGCTGGAGAAGGAATCACCAAGAATGAGGGAATTTATCATTACAATGAGAGCAGTTCTTATTATAGGGAAGTTTCCTCATTATACTGTAACGGTGGTGTAAACAACATGGGTGACAAATCATGCTCCATTCTCCACAGTAACTACCTTGAATTCACACTGAGCAAAAGAAGAGAGACTCTCTCCAGCTATATTTCACATTTAGCTTTGGTCAGGATATAAAATTAGCCTTTAAAAGCTGTGGACATGAAGAAACTTGCAACTTGTATTTAGAGTAGACATTATATTGAACTCAATAACCTGATACGAACAATGTAATTCACTACACTAAAATTTTAACTAACATATTCACATTGTGACTGTGCTTATTTTGGATGACAAGGCAGCGAAAAATACCAGCAAAACTGCATATTTCTGGCATCCACTGGAAGCAAAATGCAACAATCAAGGCTCTTAAATGCTTGATACATGTTTCAGTCATAAACAGATCTGTCAGACCGTCCCTAAAGCGTGGAATGATTGTGCATAGTAAGTACTTGGGCAAATGGAGGACTGTGCTTTGGCTTGATTTGAATAAGCATCGTGATTAAGTGGTTGTTCTGTACATGTAGTGGGCTGAGGGATGTGGACCAGTCAGCTCCCTGAGGGGGAGAGGAGGTTCAAGCCTTCCTGGCTCCTTCTGCACTCCCCCATTGACTGTCGGCTCTCATTCATGTCCACAGCTCCTTTAATTGACTGATTCCCTGACCTACGTTGAATACTTAGTACGCTGGGGGTTGGGGGTTATAATAATGACTTGCAGTGACATGCACGGGGGACACTCGCTCCCTCGGCTATCACAGCTCACACCAACTGACTACAACACCATCACAGACCTCTTGATTTAATACTTAATTTAAATCCTCATAAACAGTACAAGAGTGTTTCTCGCAGAAAACATTCTGGGTCTAGAGTTGGGAAGAAAGTTTGAGTTGAAATATCCATTAAATGTCTTTTTTAATATCTAAAACTATCAGAACTGTTTATTAATTCATTTATATGCATATAAGATAGAGAGAAGGTTAAAAAAATAAACAATCCATTACTTAATTAATTGCAAGTTGCAACAATTAGTCAAGTCAATAAGACAATTTTTCTGTAACAATTTTCATTTATGATTATTTAAATTTTAAAACAAAAGCACCAAACATTCCCAGTTCAACTTTCTGAAATTTGAAGATTGTCTTGTTTCTTTGTTTTACATGATAATAAACTGTATCTCTTTTGGTATTAAACAGCTGGATGGACAAGAATGGACATTTAAAGACACAGACTATAAAACTATATTATACTGAGTAGACTAAATAATTGTTTGAAGACATCAATTAGTAAGGAAAATAATAAACAGTAATTGTTTCTTGGGTTGAGTGTTTAGTTTGTCAGTCAAACCTCGGGCTCTGGGAAACTGTGACTACCATTTTTAGTTGCAGCCTGATGTTTTTTCAATATAAAACACATCTTTATAGCTACATGTGTTACTGTACTAATTGCTTATAACCCTATTTGAGTGGTGGAAATAATATCATCAGATTATGATGTTACTATAGTAAAAGAATACAAAATACAGCTCTACTCTATAGTCTTTAAGCCTCAAAAGCCCTTTTACCTTCGTGATGAGGTTTGTGAAGGCACGGCAAAGAAATTCTTGTTCAAAAATGTATTCCTGACATTTGCTAAACTTTGAATGAATACGGATGATATGAGAGGGAATATCTGCATGAAATATCTTTTAAGTCATGTACTAAACAGTTTGTAATGTATCACATCAAGACTTTAAAGCACTTTAGATCTACGACAGTCAGGATACATGAAAACCTGTCACCTGGGGAGTTCTTCACGCTTACACGGTGCTATTGCTCACGTTTGTCCACATTTATAAAAAGTATAGCGTGAAACTAAAAAGATGGTCAGATGCGGTATGGATCCTAAAGGAAATGCTCACATTCTTACTGTGATTAGTGAAACCTATCAGCTGGTTCTAGTACATGTTCCTATCTACCTTAATTGAATCTCAGTCTAACCAGCCCACAAAAACAAAAGACCACCTTCCAAAAGGATTAAATTTAGAATTCTTGCGGCATTCAGTGAGGATTATTTCCCTTTGAACAACTTCAGACAAAAAGAAATCAGCTGTCAAATATTAACCAATAATAATTCTTCTCATGCAGAGGCACCAATTAGCTGGCAGAGCCTTCAAACAATACAGAGGCAGCAAGAGGATCTCTGTGATCCAGAAAAAGATTCATCCAGTTGGTCTTCTTTGTGGCTGTTCTTCCAAGCCTCTTTCCTGACAGATCTGTTCAGACTTTGTGTGACTTTTGTTACCTCTCTCAGGAAGCAACTCGCTCTCACACGTGTCGAGTAGCGTGCGAGTTGTGTGTACAGCATCAGGAAACACCCCACCTGACAAAAGGAACTGTTCAACATTAGGGGAGAATATTGATAGTACTCTCCTGTTTGTGCAGTAAATGTGAAGCTGCCATCTGCAACTAGTTAGCTAAATGTGTCCAGATGTAGCAAAGTCCACCGAGCAGCACCTCTACAGCTGACTATCTAGTTTGTTTAATATGTACAAAAAGTAAGTGTGAAAATCAAGAGTTTTGTGCCACGCTATTTCTTTGGCTCACTGGTTGCCTAGCAACCATTTAAAAAATCATCTGGTATAATACCCCTGTAAAACTAAACTTGTGTTTTATACTTTGGTTTTTTTCTTCTTTTACATCATATCATTGCCAGGACCACCTGAGGGTGATACATTCTTAAATTGTGATAAGTCAACAAACACTGGACCAGATGAGACTAATTACTAGGACTATTCTCTAAACGCCATGCATGGCTGCTCTTGTTTGTTTCATCTTTGCCTTAGACAACAGAAAGCCTCTCCAAATTAATCTCAAGTGTCACATGCTGAGCTCGCTTGATTTTTTGCTGCTGTGGTGAAATGTCCACACATTTCTCTTCCCCGTGCCCCTACTGCTTTTACTTCGAGAAGAAGAGCGACTAAGAAAGAGTTAAACAGAGGACAGAGTGGAAACTGGTATAGATTTAGGTTGAGCAGTAGCTAACAGATGGGATGATTCCAGTTCTCCCCATGTTATATATATTCAGTCAGACATACACATATAAGAATTACCAGTCAAAGAAAAAATTACAAACAGTGCATGAAATGAGAAGGTGCTGTAAGCAGATGTTGCATGACTGTAAAGAGATGAAAAGTGAATAATAATAGTGTTATCAAAGACAGTAAAGAAACAAATCACTCCAATGTTAACATTTAAACATCAATTGTTACATTCTTTGTAATTTTACATACTTTCTGCTTTACTTGATTGATTAAACCAGTTGCATCTGTATGTGAGAGCTAAAAATTGAAACAGATTGAGAATTGCTGCAAATGTATCTCTCTGGATTTTTTTTGTCTCTGGGCAATCAAGTGGAAAGAGAAATAATTGTTGCATTCTTGCAATGTGCTGCATTACAGAACCACTTTTGTTCTGTGATTTTTGATTAAAGTATATTTTCTGATCATAGTCAAAACTGAAATCATCTACCAAGCAACACTAAACACTGGATTGAAAATCTACAGCAACACACATTTTGCTGATGCAATCAAACATAATAACTTTCACTTGCATAAATTTAAGCATAACCATAAACTGAATATAGTCAGTGATGACTTCCCCTTCACTGCGATGGATTGGCGACCTGTCCAGGGTGTACCCCGCCTCTCGCCCGATGACAGCTGGGATAGGCTCCAGCACCCCCCGTGACCCTTACGAGGACAAGCGGTTAAGAAAATGGATGGATGGATGGATGGACTTCCCCTTCATCCCATTGGAACATTCTGTGGTTTTGTTTCTTGACATCATATATTCTTGGAGGCAAAGTAGAGGATGGAAAACCAACATTAACACTTGAAGAACTAGTCATCATCTCTTACTTGTCACCCTGTGGTCAAAATGAGTCAGTAATGCTGACAAAACGTACACTGACCCTGGAGGAGATACACTGTGTGTTTATAGTATGTTTACTGTTCTGATTTGATGGTCGTGACTCATTGTTGTCACTAATGGCTAATGATCATTTTGACAATTATATTCTTTCTGAATATCTGAGGGACTGTATGGTGATTAATATATTGCACAATGATACAAATGGGCTGTATAGACACATACTGTATGTATTTAAAAGTATTCAAACCCCTTGCAAATTTGGTGATTTCTGAAGAATCTTATCTCATGACCTCCAGTTCGCATATATTGTTAGGTTTGCATGCTGCAACTGCCAAATACCACCAGAGATTTTCCATGGCCTTCACGTCTTCAAGTTGTTTACAGAACTCTGACATATTAGCACCTTACAAACTTTTTATGGTGAATGTTTCAGCGAACATTTGCCTTCAAAGATCTAGTAGACATGTCCTCCAATCTAAATGATCACATCATTGAGACCATCATAAACAGAAGATCACAGCTTGGTTACACAGAGGCACAAAAACAACTTGGTCAGGTTTAGTAAAAAAGTTTCTGGTTTGGGTTCAGATAAATTCTTCTGTAACGTTACAGGGCCTTCATCATGGTGGTTACAATAATAAATGCAGTTAACATTGTGAAATGGTCATGGACAACAAAAAACATTTCACACTGGAACTGAATGTTTGTCTCTTATGGAAACGTCCTGGGTTTTATAATGTATCCACCCCACCCCAACCTCCTCCTTACTTCTTACATCCATCCATCCATCCATTAATATAAATAAATAAATAATGAATACTTTATTGATCCCCTTGGGGAAATTGTTGTTTGGACAGCTGCTAGACCTGTGTCAGCGCTACTACGGGGTTTCGGTGTCTTGTCCAAGGACACCTCGACTTGTAGCTTGCTGGGACTGAGAATCGAACCGCTAACCCTTGGGTTGGGGGACGACTGCTCTACCCACTGAGCTAACTGAGCTTAACCATTTCTCCTGTTAAGGATTGTGGGGATGCTGAAGCCAATCCCTGCTGTCATTGGGCGAGAGGCAGAGTAAACCCTGGACAGGTTGCCAGTCTATTACAGGGCTGACGTACAGAGACCATTTTACTTCTTTCAACTACCAAATATTAATACTGTTGCCTGCTAGAGGTTGGCTAACTATAACATGGGTTATAGTAACAACAAGCAAAGATAGCAAAGCAGTTTGTGGAGCTAAACTCCAACTGCAGTAGGGATTTACTGTAATTCTCTAAAATATTGATTAGTGCAGCTGTAACATGTCATCACGGGGTAATAAAATCAGATAAGTGTACTCCTTCTCTATATTAGGCAGTATAAAGAAAAGCAAACTAATTAAGCTGCACAGCTCCTGTGTCTGTCCACTGTCTTATGTGACAGTTTGTGAATAATGCCTGTGGATTTGTTTGGGTTTTGTAGCATCTCAGGCCTTAATGCAGTGACAAGGTCAGCTACTGGTCACATACCAAGGTAAAAAACTCTGTATTGCTCTGGGAATTTAGAATATAGAATAAGAAAGGCAATATCCATACAAGAGGATAAAGTGGTGGTGATGGAAAAAGGGAAAACTGGCAGAAAAGTTAAAGGAAGCTTATATATTTCTGAGAGTTTAATATGAGTGAAAATTGAAAATGGAGAGGGGCAAAATTGCTCTAGTAAATAGGAGAAGAGGCCGAGGGAAATGACAGCAGTGGCTAAGTTTTATATATATATATATATAAAACTATATAATATATATATATCTTTATAACTATAACACTTTTCTATTAAACAAATCGATGATAAAACTACTGAACTGAGATAAATAGAGCAGATTTTTGTTTGTTTTTTACATGTCCACATTCTTGACGTTTGGCACAAATGTAAGTGTCAAACATGCAGGCTTTTCTGTTTTATTGACAGTGTCTCCATTTACTTTTCTACGAACTAAAAAGTGGACACAACATTATATTTAAAGTCTCACATGTGAGCAAGATTTACACTAGTTAATAGCAGTTGATGAAGGCGTGTGTTTGCGTCGGTGCTAAAAGTTGCCATCATTTCTTGTCCTTTCCTATCAAAATGCCTAAACAAGCCTCATAATTACTTTCACAACCCCATTTACACTTTGCTCTTCCCATTCCAGAGCACTGCTCCTCTGTGCCCAACACAGACAATGATGTGCTGTGTATGGCCACAGCAGACACTCTATTAATTACGCAGAGGTTGGAGTCATCACTTCACAACTTCTAATTAACAGCAGATAAAAGGAGTAAGGAGTAGAAAGGCATGACGGCAGGACAGTATTTGGTGTCAAGCTGGAAGGATTCCCATCACGAGGAAGAGTGAGAACGAAGCACTACAGCTGTAAATCAGCTCGTGCTGTTGTTTTAAGGATTAATTCTGAGAAATACAAGCACTACCAATACCAAGCTCAGGTAACCATGTGTCACATATATTACATAAGCTATACCAATCCTCCAAGGTAATTCATGCAACATGTTCACCACCCATTGCCCTCCATAAAAATACTACAGGGATCTTCTAAAAAAAAATCTATCCAGTTCTGAATGAAGGCTGGATCTGGGTTAATACTGTGTCACGAATTGGTGGCCTCTGCATCTGCCCATCTGTTCATGGTAATCTCCACCACTTGATGACATGAGGAGCAAAGACAAGAGATGATGAGAGAGACCAGGCTGGAGGTTTTCTTCTTCAAAGGGGTACAGTCGATTTGCAGCTCCTCCAGTCTACTGGGCACTGAAGCGGGACTTCAGGAGCAGGTGTGTGATGATCTATGGATCCCTCTCAATTATAGATGTGATGTTACACAACAGAAGCTGCATCTACTGTACTTTAAATGGTAAAAAAAAAAGCTTAATATACACTTGTTTAGAGAAGCCCTGCTTGCACTGCTTGGACAGAATTTGAAACTAGAAACATTCAGCTCTAACAGTGTTTCTGAAACATGGTAGGGAAATTATTTAAGGACTGGTTAGAGTCATAAATGATTTGGCTACCAATATGCCAGAAACCTCTTTGACAAAGATATACGAACACTACAACCTTATAATACTGATACAGTGTTTTTGAAAATGTTGATTATTCTCTTTACATTTTTGAACATGTAGAACTAAATAAAAAAATGTTTTCTTACTGGGCCAATATGCTAAGTGTTTCAACTGATAGCTGAAGAGTGAGAACGAAGAGCTAAAGACAGATAATTTGCTGCTCACAACTCATATTCCCGAAGTGTATGATGCCTCAGCTCCATGGATGAAAGGTGAGTCTTCATGGTTATTGATACATGGAAACGGACAGTAGAGTATGTCTGCACAATATGGAGTTAGTATGCATTCATATCTCATACATTTGTCCCCACTATCCTGGTATATAGCCCACTTACATAAACATTAAATATATCATGATGTCCGCTGGGTATATGATTTTTTATATGTTGGTATGTTATGCCACTGAAACATGTAAAGAGTCTTTAAAGTCACTTACAGAGGTTAGTTTTACAAACAGAGACATAGCTGTTTCATGAACCACTTCAGTTTACTAGAAAAAATGACTAAATGATGATGACTCAACTTCCAGAT
This sequence comes from Sandelia bainsii, assembly GCA_032362345.1. Lineage (NCBI taxonomy): Eukaryota > Metazoa > Chordata > Actinopteri > Anabantiformes > Anabantidae > Sandelia > Sandelia bainsii. The sequence goes on along the minus strand of JAUMHL010000007.1, from coordinate 8,991,781 downwards.
AACCTCACCTGGATGGAGAATCTTCACCAACATCAGTGTCAGCACTGTTCTCTTGTGCACAGACCAATAATGGCAAGGATATAAATTCATGGGGATTTTCACCCACTAAACACCATTATAATATATATTTCTACTTCAACTAGTGGCTGACTACATTTCCCAAAGTGCCTTTTCCAATCCTCAGACAACATGCTAAAGCTTGTTGCTCTCAGCTGTGGATGACACCTGAAATAGAACAACAGTGATAACAGAACAACTCAGCTCTACATACAGTAAGAAAAAGTGTGAGCTGTACCCTTCACTCATAGTGCAACATCATCGGCTGCATTGCATTCTGGTATACTGAGGTTTTTTTGTTGTTGTGAAGACTGGTACATAATAATAATAATAATAATAATAATAAATACTTTATTGATCCCCTTGGGGAAATTGTTGTTTGGAAAGCTGCTTCATATGCCTGCTTCACTGAACAATTGTTAAACACTGGTGTAAAATGGAGATTCTAGGAGGAACCTCTTGTTCTTGTATCTAATCTAGACTGTTTCTGTAAGGAGCTGAGCAAATGAGCGTGTATCTGCATAGCTATTCCTGAAAGTCTATTCAGCTCCAGCAGAGTTGAAAGAAGTCATTTTCATCTTCATTCACAGCCCATACCTTGCCCATCTCTTCCAGCTGTCCCATTACAGCCAGCAGTGAATGTGTACATGGGTACATAGGCTCTCTTCAACCTGCTCCACTGTTGTGTCTCACCATGCCCAAACCCTGATCTCAAAATAGAATCCAACCTCATTTCATGCCTCGTGAAGCTCTAAATTTGCACCAGAGGGGACACTACATTTGTGATAGATAGTGTGAGTAAATTAAGAAAAGAACAAAGTCTGTTTGTCTGACAAATGTTTCACTTCCCAGTGGAACCTGACAAACCTAAAGGGACAATTTATCAAACAGAGGGAAGGCCTAATCTTAGAAAACACTCTTTCTGTAGAGATATGAAGTCACTTTCCACAGACTTAACTCATGCCTGGGAAACCTACCTGAGCTCTGCTTTTCAGGAATATATTTTACAACAACACTAAAGGCAGCAGTTAGCAAACAGCTCTCCATTTATTATCTGTTTTGGTTACTCTATGTATATTGTTTTATTTAATGAATAAAAAAGCCTAACAAAAAAATTTAACCATTACAGTAAATGAAGGACAAATAAACCAAAACAAACAAGTAAATGACTAAAACCTCCCAGTTCAAGATGATCTTAAGTGGTGTCATGTGAGCAAAGGGGAAAGTGATGACACTCTTTCCATTTTTCTTACATGTGAGGGTTCCCTTCTATCTATTTACCATTAACGTTTAACAGTAATTGAAAATTCAGTTTCTGTTACATTTTGTTCATATCCAGCAAAAGTAATGTCACTTGGTAGATGGACAGTAAATGAAGTAGATAATATATATAATATGAGTTTCTGCAGAACTGCATTACCACTCCTCTGGTGCTTAATGTAGAAACTGACCAGTGAATATCTGTGTCTTTTCTCTAATTTGTCAATCGAATCCTTCTTTATCTGAACCTAGAGAATATAAATCTTTATATTTCAGTTTCCCATACATGCTAAGTGCATGAGTGTTTTAATACAGTATATACAGTATACTTATTGTACCTAAATGTATTCATGCTGGTAACCTTTCTCATACAGCCAGTGACCTTTTCTTTGATACATACATCAATCCCTCCATCTAGGACATTTTCAAAGTGGACTAAGAGTATTTTTCAGGAGGATTTCTTGATCTTCACTCAGAAAAGAACTGATTACTGACATTTTGGCTGTTTTTATGTGTTCATCAATCCGCTGCAATGGAAAGACTGAAAATGACTCACAGGCAGGTTTGATAAATGAACAAGGTTTTTATGTCGTGTTTGGAGTGTGCTTGACTCTGTTACATGTGCAGTTATGCTCAGCGTGCTATCACAGCATCCTGTGTGTTTGTGATCTCTGCAGTTTCATATTCAGGATATTGAGATGATCCATTAAGGCACAGAAAGCCACACAGCCACCTTTCATCTGTAGCCTCAGCCTTGGCTAAATACTAGCTCTATTTTCTCTCTCACTCTGCTTATTCCTGCTTGAAAGAGCACATATGTCAGTTTGGAAAGGTTGGCGGTAAATGAAACAAAACGGCATCACTTTGCACTTTGCAGAGAAGTGCTCGGCCTCCCACGACTCTTGGAATTTACAATCTTTAGCTATTGTATTTGCAAAACTTTTCAGGTTGTGTGTGTTGGAGGGTACAAGCATGATGCAATTGTGACCAATGTGTGACTAGTAATAAACTAAGAGCTGCATTGATCTGGAACATGACAATTTTAAATTTTACTTAAGGTTTGGTTTGTTAAACACAGGATTAAGCTGAATGAACCCAACATCTCCTGAAAGGCAAAGTGGGACATCATTTAACTGAGAAGTTGAAGCACAGAAAAAAATGTCTGATGCAACAGAGCAACTCATCTTGAAATATTTTATTTACAATATGACTACAATCCAAAAAATGTTTTAGGGGACAGACTGTACTATATAATAGTAATGTTTTTTTCCTTTTATAAGCATGCCCATGTTTTGGAATTAAACCCTCTATTTCTCTCATTTGATGTGAAGTCTATGTGCTTGTGGGAAAATAGACACTTCATAATTCTCATTCAGTTCAATAAAAACCCAACCACTCTAACAAGGAATGCATTTTATAATGTCTGTTCTATTATCATTAGGTGATTTAATGGGAAAATATTAGTTACTTAGAGGATAATACACTGTTTGGAGAGACAGAAATGCATTTTTTAGAAGTGCATAAATTACCTGCACATACAAAATGATGGTTTTACACTGTGGTTTAGGCAATTAAGCAAATGAAACACTGGCTAGACCATTTATTACTGTGCATACTAATAAAACAAAATCTGACCTATTTGTTGATGTATGTATACAAAAGGACAAAATAGGACAAACTGTATAGTACATTTGACTACTATTACTCAGTAATAGCAGTCAAGAAAATATGCATGCCTGTTTTTGTTACAATACAAAGTACCACTGTCCTCTGTACTCAGTCAGGCTATATTCTACCTTACTCAACTATTCAATCCCTTGTCACAGCATCAGTAGTTGTGAAAGAATTAAAGAAAAATTCAGATCTGAATGACAGTATCCTACAGTGTTCAGATATTAAGTATAGGTCTATGAATTTGGAAGTAGTCTTGCAGCTGTTTAATATTGCAGTCTCTCTCATATGGAATTTACAAAATTTGCCACCAGCTAAAGCAAAATCCTACTGAACGATTTCACATCAGAGCCGCAATAATACATAAATGAAAAAAAAGATTGACAGTTAAGTCTGTGATTAGTCTGCACAGCAAGACAGAGATCCCACAACATAGAGATTCCACATGAAGCCACAAAGCTAACGAAGCAAGACTGTTATTCATCACATCATCCAGCCTGGGATCAGCAGCAGTTACAGGTCATGCATTAAATGCTGTGCACAAAAAAATGATGCAAATCCACTGAAGTGCTACAGAGGAGGAGAATGAGAGTGGAAAATAAAAGCTGTGTTGACAACTTCTTTCCTCAAAAAATTAACTGCTCCTAGCGAAATTCCCACTGTCTGACTCCAACATGCTCCAGTCAATAAAGCATTAGCTCCACTGTCTGCAGCAACCAAGAGCAACACATGCTTCAGCAGCTAATTCTCAGAGCGAGGGAGAGATGTAAATTTAGATTCTGTGATAATAATGAGATGGGCATCACGGTGATTGACACCATGAGTAAATGATTTTCTCATTCAGATGAGCTCTTGTTTTGTTTTTTTCCTCTTGTTCTGTGCAGCACAGACACTGTTGGACAAACCAGTCATTGCACTTTGCTTGAAAATCAAATCTTATGTAAGTGATGATGATGGTGATAATGATGATGATAGGCTAAGTAGATAGATGATGAAGTGCTGAGATTTAAGGAGAACACAACATGCTATCCCCTGCATTTGTTCAAAACATCTAAATTTGCCTCTGGTTGGTGAAATAATGTAAGCAGGGTGTTTTCCATCCTTCTGCTAATTCTCCCAGTAACAATATGCAACCTGCATTTGTTTGCCCATATGTTAAAGTAGATGATTGCATGCTCTCACGTGCAGTTATCTACCCTACGTCTCCAGTTATCTAACTCCATCCACCCACATGAAGCACCAAACCATGTAAGTTAGAGCACACCATCAAGCTACACCTTCAAAAACTCAGTGAGGCTTAACAGCACTTCTTGTTAAACCACTCTCATCAGCACCATTCTGCAAACCAATGGTGTCTGTGCCAGGTGTGAGAAGGACTAATAGCTTGGTTGTGTGGGTCAACAGTGCGTATACTGGCATGTAGGCTATCACTGCATGTTCTACAGTCACAAGGGTTCACATCTCCCTGTATGTTAATTGACTCACTCTTGTAGCTCGTACTCCAGGGTTGATATCCATAATAGCCGGTGATCCGCAATATTCGCTCTTCTATGGAGGCGCTGTTGATGTCCTCAACGGAGCGGGAGGACTTGAGGTCCTCTTTGATGGCCTCGTCCACCACCAGGTACTTGAGCTGTCTGAGCTGAGGGCTGATGTCCGAAAGCCTTCTGGGGCTCACGTCGGGAGACTTGTGCATCCCGCTGGGAGAAGAGAACAAGGGGTAGAGGTGATACTAGACAAAGTGAGACCGCTTGGGAAAAGGGGAGAGGAGATTGTAAACCTTTCATGTGACTTGATAAAACAAGAGTTCTCCTTGGCTAAACCAAGAACGTCCGTGTTGTATGCTCCACAGAGACCGGCTCTCTTGAACAGTACATAAATCATCATCCTTCACTGGCCCTGCATCCGCACAACAACAGTGTAAAAGACACTAAGCGAAAGTGACTGGTCCTGCAACTGTTGTATATTATTCACTGTGCAATTCCTATGTGCAACTCGTATCACAGGCCTATAGGAATTTGAAACTAATGAATCGATCGTGAGTGATTTGAATGTTTGGAGAAGAAACACTTGTGACAGCTCCGGGCGTCGTGGACGAGCAGTGGAGCACAAAACTGAACCCAACCGACTGTCTATTTTGTATCACTGGGGAGATAAATACTAGGTTCGTTGTGTCCAGTGGTTGAGATCAAACAAAACAAGAAGCTTTGAATAAAGTTTGATGCACCTGACAAAGTAGCACAGTGTTGACCTGACAGCCTCTCCGCTGTTATGAAACCGTCAGCATGTGAGAGCAAAACATGACTGACTCAATCAGAGAAAATCGGTGTGTTCCCATATCATAACCATATCATTTTTATATAATTGCAATCCGACTTCCAACAATTACTATTAGACAATAGCGTGGTTGATCTTATAACATTGAGCAAATACACAGAGAGTAACACTTAGCAGCTGCACTTCATGTTTTTAATACCACTGTCCAATAAAGTCACTGTACTTACTAATGCACCTATGCAATCAAGTGTGCAACAGGTGTGGTCTGCGTCCTGTCGTTCAGCAGCAATGCATTTGTAAACAGTTTAAATGTCTTACATCGGCATCAAAGTAGTAGGAGGTCCAAGGTAGCACATGCAGTCCCGGTGTGGCCGCGCGACCCGGTCCCACACAGTGCCCTCTCCATCCCCGTACATCCTCGAGGCCACTAACGAGGGCAGCTGCTGTAAATCTAAAGCCTAATCGAGCCTGACGGAGACAATACCATCGTCCTGCTCCCTCTCACCCCCACCAACATATGCCTGGCCACCACCAGCGCAAACTGTTTCAACATTTATAGGATGCGCTCTGTTCTGGATGCTGCGGGGTCCCGGTGTCACTGCAACACCGCCATCTACCGGATTCACTGGAATTGTCATCTTCTGTGCTTCACAAATGCAGAGCATACAGTACGTTGTGTCAGATGTAATCGTTTAAACCCATGGTATCTGATACACCACATCAATACCATGAATTCTATCAGTTGTTTACCCAAAGTATTTTTTTAAACTGGTGGAATATAAGATAAAACTGAATTTGCTAGGTGATTTGTAGCTGAAGGGTCAGAAAATGTATTTTTCTGGTTCTGTGGCTCAGAAAGTACAAACTGTAATCTATAAAGTAATTGGCGGCAGTCAGCCTTCGCAAATGAGCTTTTGCTGGACTTTTTCATTTAAATTGTCACATACAGACGAGCACAGCAAGTTGCCGCTTGGCTCAAGATATGAAAATAAATAAATAAATAAATAAATAAATAAATACAACACATAAACGTACTTTCAAGTGTGAAATGCATGTTTTACAATCCTAGTTATTTGTGGTTCAGAAAAGTATTGGGTGTTCTGGCTGGTGAGGTTTTTATTCCAAGTACTGTCAGGCAAAAGCAGATGGGATTGTGAGGAAGAAGCAAACAGAACTGCACAACTGTCTTGATTATATAATTATCTGTCAAACATTAATGCTTACGTCTTGGGAAATAAATGTCATTTGCTCTGCATCAGTCAAAATACTCGTTGGTATTACTTCCCGTGTTTTCTGGTACTTCTCTTAACGCTCGTGTATAGCTGTGTTGCACTGGTGTTTTGCAGCACAAGTGCAAACATTCCTGTGCTGTTACTAGACAGCTTTTCCCAGCAGCTACCACTTCAGAGCGATGCAACAATTCATGGGCCAGTGGGGTCCCCTTTGGTTTATTATTCATAATCTAGTTTTCCTAAGGTGCCCACCAGCATTTTAAGATGATGGCAAGGGCTATATTTCAAATGTCTGCGTGAAGAGAGGTAGAAATTAAACAGTAGAAATATTGCCTCTATTTAGTACAACAGCATCAAAGAGAATTACAGGGACATGGTTGATTACATCCAATCAGAGCTAGGCTTCCAGTAATGGGATAATTATTTTCACCGGTGGTGATTATATCTACTTGGAAATTAAAATCAAGTATCTGTCTTTATCTCTTTTGCTCAGACGTGTGAGCTGTGCGACAACGCACTTATTGAGTTTTGTTGTTAAAAATCGCTCGGGTCAACACCTCTCATCAGCAGTCTTAGGGAGGAGCTCAGCCAAAGCCAAGTCGGTTTTCACTTTTTAAGTTTTCTGCTTTGGCCAAAACTAAATTATGTGGACACACAGCTCATAAATATCAAAACACCTGACATAAATGGATTGCTGATATATTCAAGTCATTCATGGCAGCCAGCACAACATCTTCCACTTCAGCAGACCTTTAATAGTGATTTAATTAGTGCTGCACTCTTTTCCAAATATGGCTCAGAGATGAAGTAAGAAGTAGAAGTAGAATACATAAAATCAACAAATGAAGGATGATACAAATTTTGTACTTCACACACCACTGATATATTGCAGATTTCAAACTGTTCATGTATTTTCATGGTTGCAATGGCCAAATTTTACAGCTGATATTATGTTTTGTCATGTAAAGAAAAGCAAATAATAATAATGTATAAATAAAAAGTACAAGGGCTTCAGCGCTGCTAGTCAAGGTGAAACTAGTCCAGAATCAAGATCTCACTTTCCTTCATCATAACCTCACCATTTAGCTCTTTTCTGTAACCTCAGACACTTGTACAGTTCAGTGCTCAGTCAGAAACAAAAGTCTGCGTGTTTGAAACCTTTTCGTCATGTCCATTATTTCTCTTATTCTCCTGTGTTCAGTTTCATAGCAATTTTAAAACGTATGTTGTAAAACCTCTTTCTTCTCACCATTAATATTTAATGCAGCTCTCAGCCTGGAAACAGTATGACAGTCTGCTGCTGATTGGCCAGTGCAGCAAGAGAAGTCAATCTCTGAGCCAGTAAAAAAGGTCACATCGCTTACTGTGTATTTAGATACTTAGAGGTTTTTATAAACATTTATTTCGAATTACTCAAGGTTTTTCTAACATGGGGAGCAATTTATTGTTGAAATCCATAGAGAAACAGTGTTGAAAGGTGTTTCAAGTTGAAATGTTGTTTCATCCAGAAAGAAACACAATATTGCTTTGTGCATTTGCCACCCTGTAGTCCCAGAGCCTGCATGATTTCTATAGAGTATATTTGTTATTCAGCTGCCATTATTAGCAATGTTGACACGCAGGTGGAAAGTAACACAGTCTCTACGGATGAGAGGACCTGCTGATGCTATTATGTGTCAACATTGTGAACCAGTTTGCTGCAGGCAAGCGTTTGGCATCTTATGTCGTCTTTTTCTGGCCAGCTGATTTGGCCCCTCATTTCCATTCTCAGATATTACCTTTTTAGTTTTGGTGGTAAATGAACCAAGACAAAAATATATGATGTAAGTTCTGGATGTATCCATATATAGCCTCTTCTCTGTTGCGCTTCTACTAATATAAAAAAAATAAAAACACTTTGGAAATGCAAGGAAAATTACACTTCAGAGGTGCTTCTCAACTGAGAGTTCACAGTTCATACAGAATGTGTTATGGAAAATGATTTTCACTAACATATACAGTACCTAAGGATATTACCTTAAAATAAACACAATCAGCAGATGACTTGAGCTCCCCTAAAACTGAATCACATCTCTTTTGACAGATAGATGTGTAATTGTAAATGATGCATTTTATACACTGAACAAATGCATGAACTATCATAAAAATGCACATTGCTTTATTTAAACTTTTATACTGCACATATTATATACACGTACATGTTTAAGCATGATTTATTGCATGTTCTTTACATGTAAATCCTATTACTTTTGTGAGTTATAAGTGCACATCTCCTGTCATAAACATCTACTTTGTATTTGCCAAAAGGGATTTGAAGTAATTGGTCAGTCCATGTTGCAAAGGAAAAACTCATTAAGTCCTGAAGGTTGCCTGACATTTGTGACTTGGAACAAGCGATTGCCTCTTGTGAATATTTATAACCAATTATTTTCAGTGAGTTTTGGGATGTGAAGCCTGGGTGAGAAGGAAGAATCAGATTTTCAGATTATTGTAAAGGCAGTCTGATACAACTGGATAACTTGACATGGCTATTAAATTAGTGTGTATTGTACCTTCTTGTGCTTATGGTTTGATTCAGAACTGTCAGAGTCATCCAATCAGTTGCCACAACATTTTCTCAGCACGTTCTCATGCTTGCTCAGCTGGATATCACATTGCGATCTGATTAACCCCGTATGTCAGCTTTAGTGAGATGACGAAGTGGAAATGACAGAACAACATGTACAGCACTGTTGCGTCCCCACGAGTTTCTTTCTCTGTTTCAGCATGACTGATGATGTTTCATCGTCATGTTTCCCGTTGTCCCTCCTTTCATCTGTACAAATCCAGCACCCAATGAATGTGCGGGTATCTTCTTTGTATGAAGCATGAGGGGAGCTGACCATAAGTTCTAATGTTCTCAAAACATAACGCAATGCAGAGATAGAGATTTCAATGTAGAATTGTTCCGAGTGAGAGAGATGAGAATGCCCATGCCTGCAGCACCCTCCCTTCCTCTAGCCTTGTCAGTTTGTTACACCTCTTAAACATTTAAGACAGAGTTAACTGGGGCAGTGTGTATATGCTGCTGAGCTTTTGCTGTGTATATGCCTGTACATCATTTATCTGCTGCATATTTAATGCTCCAATATTTAATTGCACTAATTTTGTTTCTTAAGGCTCAACAATAAAGGTAACCCTCACTGCCATTTAGAAAATATCATGCATCCTCCTTTTATACCAGCAAAATGAAAGCATAATTTTGCAGTAGCAAATGAAAGCAGTTACAGAGTTAGCAAAGGAAAATGTTTGTGCTTGAGGCCTCCTGCATTCCCATAGTCCCAGCGTGTGTGTCAGGATATAAATAGAGTTGCTCCAACATCAGAAAGCGGTGCTATAGGGTAGATGCATGTCGACGCCTCAGTTCAGCCAAACCCGCCCTCTGTCCTGGATGACCCACTGGATGAGTCCCTGAACCACTAGTGTCTGAGGAGTCAAAGCTACAACAAAGAACTTGTTGTAAATCCTGACTGATGAAATGTCAAGTATGACAGAATACACTTGGGTGCTTCTGCTGTGTGTGTTACTCTTGGGCTTTCCTGGACTGGGTGTTTGATCCATCCACAACAAGCTGTAATATAACAGTCTTGCATTATTTGTGCAATAATGCAACTAAAGCCAAATTCAGATTATTTAAAGAATAGCTTTAGATTTAGATGTTAATGATGCATCTCTCACTTCAGCAAAAAGATGAAAATTATTCAGGGTTTTAAATGTAAGGCGAAATTCCTTTTATCGTCACAGCTCAGATAGCTTCCTGTGTGCATATAAATGATGCAAAAAAAGATCAAATAGCAATATTAATGACAAGACGTGGCTGGTAAATTTCAGTACAGTGTGTAAAACTGGGCCTTCAGGGAATGGTCCTGTTCTGCCTCAATACACCCCTGACTGACAGCCTGGCTGCATCTACTGACAGTAGTACTGTCAGTAGATTGTGTGGGTAATTGTGTGGGCACAAATTAAAAGCAAATAAAGCAAGGAAAATGTGAGGCAAAAGTAAAGTTTAGCTTAACCTGGCCACATACCATAGTTGGAAGGTATTTTGCGGGAGACTCTGTCATTTTGCTGTACATTCAGAAGAGCTTGTGCATTCAGAATATTTGTTCTTTACACATGAGTAGACGTGTAAGTGTCCGTCCAAGAACAAGTGGAAAATATAAACTGGCCTTAAATCAGTCACAAACTCATCCATTCATGTTTACCAGGCTGCAGATTCTCCAGAAGAGGGCATGCTGATAGGAAAATCTAATAATTGCTGAAACAAATTTACACTGCCACCTGCAGGCTGATGGTACAGCTGCATTTTTTAGTGATTCATACTTAAAATATCTAAAGAATATAAAATAAAGTTTTGTACAAAAGCAACACTCATAAGTGAACATATAGATTTTCTATTAAAAAGTGCAGTTTTATGGAGACTACGCTTAAAATGTTACTGATGTAACTGTGATCTCATTTTATTAAAATCTCCAGTGCATACATTGAGTAAAAGCAGGGAGTTAGCTGCACCCAATAAATACTTTGCCTGGAGCTGTCGTCTCCTCATCTCTTTGTGGTGCTGTTGTTGTGCTTTCAGTCTGATCTTTAATTGGTTTTTCAAAACTTTACCTTCCGGAGCACATAATATAAATGTAAGCAGATTACGTACTTTAAAGCAGGGATTCTGATTTGACATCTGTGATTAGTTACAATCATTCAGTATAAATGAACAGACTCAAACTCTATTCAACACCGATTCTAAATATGGAGGATTTGTCTTCAACAGTTATTTCCACGTATTGTGAACCCAGAGGCAATTGTGCTCTCACAACGTGCACCCAATAAATACTTTGCCTGGAGCTGTCGTCTCCTCATCTGTATTCAGGTAGTTAAACTTGATAACATGGATGTCGGCTTAGTTGCTCTGCAGTGTGAGGTGCCTGCATGTAAAACTCTTATACAACAAGGAATACAGCTCCTGAATAAAACAAAGAGTTGCATCTCTTTTAATTAAATTTGCTCTCTGTATGTCAGTTATAACCATAAAACATAATACTGTAATGGTAAAAAAAACAACAACTATACACCGTATATTTAGATGAGTGTTATGTTCAGATTTCTTTGTGTCTTACCAAGCCTCTGTATCCTGAAAGATACGTGCAATGTTCTTCAGAGGTTCTCGTAATAAATCTGTCTTTTAACAAATGACAACCTCTGCTCCTTTATGAAGTGACACATTTAATGAGTCTGATGTGCCAGTCATTGCACTTTATGCTCAAATAAGAAAGCATTTTCTGTCACCACTGGTTGGAGTATCTGCAAATCTCTGCAATTATTGCTCTTCTCTGAAGGACACAAAGTTGTGCTAAACATCCGCGCTGATTTCATATTCAGGGATCAGTGGTGGGCAGCTCTGGTCCTAGAGGGGTACTGCCCTCATAACCTGGATCAGGTGTGTTCAGTCAATCAGAGGCTGGAAGATACACAACTCTCACTCAGTTGTTTTCTTTTGAAGTATATTTTCATTGTAAATACATGTTAATATAATCACATAGCTGAAACTGCTACCAATGCACAATATCATGATCAGCCAGGTTTCACTACTTTTGGCATTAAGCACATGTAGAGTAGCAGATCTGAATAATACTACTGTAATAATACTTAGGTATATAAAATAACTAAAAAGGCAGATTAAGTAATAATAATCCAACACTTTATTTAACATACACTGATATTTTACAGTACATGGATTCGCTTCTTAGCCTGAAATTAACTGTACATAAAACCTTGGTGCTTGGTAATCCTGTATTATCTAATTATCAGTACTGTAACACTAAAATACTAAACTGAGGACATGTATCTAATGTATTTACATAAACCCAGGAGTCCAAATATTCCAAATGAGTTTTGTCAGCATAAATAAATAATGTCAGTGTGCTTCCATTTGTAATCCTTGACACAATGTTTATTCCCTGAACAGAACTAAAACTACTTTACCTGACAACCACCCCCCCATTCAGGACAAACTGCATGTGCATGATGACATACACTAATGTAAACAGTAACGCTGAAGGGTCACAGCCTTAACGCCAGTCTATTCAATGTATCTACAAAACGATGTAACTTACAGTTAAAGAGGAAATACAGCTTGGCAAAATTCAAGTTCTTCTTCTCAACAGAAAATATGAACAAATTGACATAAAGGCCCACATTGGTGAAAAACAAGAACTACAATCTCACTGATCTATAAACTAAAATATTTATGATCAATGAGTAACACAGAAGCTGTTATAGTCAAAGGTAATTGTGTGCCCACGACACCTTGCTGCACTTCATCTGTACACACTGTTTCACATAAACTCGTCAATAAACTATCAGAGCCAACAGAGCAGCAACATGTGCTGCTGCACTGTGGTCACGCCTTGAATCTCACTGTAGCAAACAGCATAAAAAAAAACCTACATTCAAGACTTTAAAAAAAAGCTGCAACTGTGTCTTGATGTGGCAGAGTAGTAGAGAAAGATGAGGTCAGAACTTCAGCTCCAAAAACGGAGTGAAGCTGAAATTTGATATTAAATGCATGTGTTTCTGTTAAATGTCCTAAACGGTACAGATGACAAATACAGTAAGTGTGCATTACAGCAGTGTGCTACACTGTAAGGGTGTTTCTCTGCACCAAACTGATTATTAGAGGACGGATAATTGGGAACATTTTACCTCCAGCTAGAAACATATATTTAAAAATACACAGGAGTGTAATCTCAATTTCATACAAACTTGCAAAGGTATATCCACTGATTTAAATCTCAATTATCGAAAGTTATCCTTGGTTCCTAAACATATTAAAAAATATATAATCAGAATGGGGATGTTTTGTTTCACTCCTCCTGCATGAATTTCTAGTTTCAAGTTTCCTTCATGTACCATTTCAAGTACAGAATTACTTTCACAAGTTAACAAAATTTTGTAAACTTTCCTCATGTCATATCTAAAAATATACATTTCTACATTCAAATGATGTAAATACAGCAAATTACAAATTAAGTAAGATAGTTTCTGTTCTTTTCTAGTTTAGAGAAAGTCTTTTCCGAACATGCAGAACATTTTTTTCCATTAAAAATATCTCCTGTTTCACAGAGGGAATCTCTAGAACCATGTCCTTTTCCTTTCAGAGAACTCCCCAGCATTTTTTTTATTGGACTGCTCCATGGCTCCACTATATGAGCTCTGGCCAGCCAGCCCTCTCTACTTCCCTTTTTAACTGTGGCTAACCTTACTTCCCTTTACATACAGCCCAGTGCAAGTTCAGACAGATCAATAAATTATAGTGCATAGCATCACACATGGACAGCTTTAAAGCAGCACTGCAAAATGTTGAGAAAATACATGTATCTGGGGAAAAAACATGTTCCCTCATCATGAAATGTGACACACCTTTGTAAAAATGAGCCAAAATGCTTCAAAATATAGACTGTAAAATGACATTATTTTGTGTAAATATGAAAGCTGTTTTGAAGGCTTTCATTTTAAAAATATCACAGTCACAGTCTATTCTTTAGATCATTTGTTCAGGATCAATTGCAACCACGTGGCCCCTGAAACTTTCCAAAAAGTATACAAAAAAACTCAGCAGGAGCAAATCAAATTCAAAAGAATCCAATAAAGTATTTCAGAGTTTACTCCACAACAAACTTTGATCAGTGTGCAACAAGCAGCGCCAAAAAACATGGCATGGTATGGTACATTACAAAATTTCCTGTCATTAATATAGCAACAATGTGGAGCCACTTAGTTGAGTTACTTTGATGTTCTGGCTCATCTTTAACACGTGTTTTGATTCTAGGTGGCACAGTACTGTACATCCAAAAACATTTATCTGACTATGTACATTCCACATATCTGTCAAGCATCTCTATTTATAAGATAGATACATACTGTATTTATGTAATATTTTCTGACAGACTACAGAGGATTGATCTATATTTCATCTACGTTTAAAAGCCAAAAATGACCAATTACTTTCTAAAATGTTCCTAAATCTGCAATACATAATAGAGCTTTTAAAAGGGGCTTAGCTCATGTGAGTCATAAATACAGAAGACGGTTTTTCTTTTATTATTGATTTTGGCTTTATAGTTACTTTTGAAGCTTTCATTTTATGCCTAATTAATGTATTTACATTTTTGTCTCTGCTGCATATAACTATCTTGTCAGTATTGTGCTTCAGTAAACAAGACTGTTCGCTTGATCTGAACAGTCTGAACTAGTTCTACTACTATAATTTGCAGGGCTGGGTTGTGCATAAAGCCTATGGCTGAGACTTATGATCTATTCATTTTATCTAATAATATTCTTGTGTGTATTACCCCCTACTTTCATCTGTCAGTTTCTCTGATGATGTTTATTGGATCATGGGATCATCATTGGGAGAAGCCAACGTTGGGACACTAACAAACGGCTGAGTTTTGTCCTCATTGTGGTTTGCGGCTCCGCTGGAGACAGTGGTGAAGGACAGGTGGTCATGCTCCAAAATGGCGAGGCGGTCCTGTGGCTTCTCCTTCTTCAGGTAGAACATCTTCCTCAGCTGCTTCAGTTGCTGCAGCTCGCAGAAGGTCTCCAGCACCACCAGCATGACTATGAGACCCAGGATCAGGTAGACTAACAAGACAAACACACAGATAAGGAAAGGAAATATGAGTAATTAGCTGCAGTTAGTACAAATCAAAAACAAATCAGAGTCACACATTTTCAATAGCCCTGACAATGTAAACATGTCTCCTTTTATAGGCCTTAACACAGTTTATACTGGTTATAATTTGATCTATTATTATAATACTTCAGTGTTTTATTGGAGCTGCTATGATTGCTGCTGATGGATTTATACAATGCCTTACTTTTATACAGTAAGACAAAATATTTTAGGAGTTGTTTAAGTCATGCAATTGGAAAAACAGCAGTAATGCATTTCTTCATTATTGTCCCAAAGCATGTTGTTTAAATACACTGACACAAGGTGGCAGTGGCTAGTTAAGTTAAGCGAAGGCCTAAACCATTGATTTACATATTTGTACAATAATGCAACTGTATTAGAACCATTATCATTTATAATGGGGGATGTGAGCAATATATTAGTAATATATGAGTAATATTTCCTACCTACATAGGTGTATTTGAAATTTCCTTCTTCCTTGAAAACAATCATCTGTCATTTGCAGTAGATGTCATGTGGCCGGCTGTATATTTGCATTTAAGCAACAGTTCTTTGTTTGGCTTCAATTAATAAAAGTACAACATAGCATGTGCAGGGCTGTGCTACACCCTAAATGCAAATCATGGAAACAGAGACTGCTTCTCCTCAAAGGCACTGGCAAGGTCCAAAAACACGAAAATGCTAAAACTTCAGCAAATAGCACAAACTGTTCATTATTTGTTGCAGACTGTGCTCAGCTCGTCTGCTTCAATGCTCCAAATTCTATTCCAGATGACAGTGATGTCACCTTGCATGTGGACATGGGATTTTTCACAGAGGAAGTTGTGCAAATGTGTCCATTTGTACAAACAAAAACATTCTGTCACAGCTTCCTCTCCTCCTACAGACTGACACGCAGCGACTACTGAATGACATCTCTCTGGCTGTTGAGTGCTACACACCCACATGCAGGTGACAATTCGCCGCAGTGGCGTTCGACATTCATGCACACCCACAGTTTCCCAAGATGTCCATGGGTTCATTATATTTAGTTTTGCCCTGACAGCATGCTGCACAAGTCACCCAGAAAATGCACTCAGAGCCTTGCTGCTCTCCATTAGGCCATGGCCCAATTTTTATCCTGCACTGCTTGTTGCGTTTTATCTGACGGGTTAATATGGCTTTAAACCATAAACTGTGTACTTTAAACGTGCAGACAAATGTCAAAATGTTGCTTTTTTCAGCAGTTCAACAACATCCACAATGTGGGAAAAGCTTCCTACAGTTGCATTGTTTAGACGTTTGCAGTACTGCAGAATATATGCTTGCTGCATTGGCAAGTTTAAAATTGAAGACAACATTGACGATTCCTACAGTGCAGTAAAACAATAAATAATTCCAAATGTTGTCTATAACCCGATGCTTTGTGTGCAATAACTGATTTGTGACTTTAAGTCCAGCTGAGGTAAAACCACTACTACAGTACACAGGATATTACAAACTAAATATGAAATATATTTTTCCTGTAAGTCAGGGTTAAGCTGAACCTTATCTATCAGTGCACAAAACAATAAAACTGCATATCTGAATACTGTCTGTATAGCTTATCTCACTTATGTTTTCTTTAAACAGACCCAGCTGACTGTGTCACACCAAGGTAGAGCGAAGTTCACCATCATAAAACCTGCTATATGTAATATTCTCACACCAGTAAATCATTACAGCATCAATTCTACGTCACAGGGACAATTCAACTTGAACATCTTGAGACCATCACTATGTGGTATAGTGATGGTCTCAAATAATGTGGCATACATTAAATAGGATTTGTGGTGGCTTTTATTGCTGGTTTGTTTTATGGCTCAATAAGAAAGAGATGATGTTCTAGCAGTGTAAACAAAGGAAGCAGTAATATCCTCTTTGCAACAGGAAACATTTGAGTTTGTGAGAAATGTGAACAAAAGGCACTAAAAATACCATTGCTGTATGCCTGACATCTGAAAATAATATCTTTTTGCTACTGTGAAGGTGATCAAAGTAAAAGATTTCACTTGCCAATGACACAGGAGAAAAAACTTTTAGATGGACCTTAAGATGGAAATAGCTCCAAATACAAATAACTGTCAGCTCTCACCGGTGATGCCCACTTTGTAGAGTTCCCTGAACTTCTGATTAGCTGCTTCTCCAGGTACATAGTCTCCCAGGCCGATGGTGCTGAGGGAAATGAAGCAGAAGTAGAAGGACTCCAGGAAGTTCCAGTTCTCTTCCAGTGCTGAGAAGATGGCAGCAGGGATGAGGAAGAAGCAAGAGATGGCCAGTGTGGCGAGCAGAGTGGCGTGGACGATGGCCACCAGTGGCTTGGACAGGCCCCAGCGTGTGTGGATGTACATGATCGGCCTCCGTGTGCTGAACACCATGATCCTTTGCACCACCGCGGTGAGGAAGAGGAGGGTGAAGGGGATGCCAATCACTGAGTAGATGATGCAGAAGGCCTTCCCGCCATCTGACAGAGGTGCTGTGTGACCATAACCTGTAGGACAACAAACACGACCGAAAACATTTCAGTTAGAATGAAAGCTGCTGATAGAAGTGCAACATTTTTCTATAAGACTTATCCACCTATCCAATCATCGTCACATAATATTAGCAGCCTTTGATCTGACTGTGAATAGACGACGTGAAGCAAAGGTTATTATCATATATTAATATAAAATATATGTTATATATACACATCATTTTAAATCACTGTGGTGTTCCTGTTCTGTTAAAGCAGGCCCCACAAAAGTCCCAACAACAATTTGTTAAAATCTAAATCAAATCACTTTGAGCTTTTGTTCAGTAATAAATATAACACAATGTTCTATTTTAACAATACAATAAGTGTACAAACTGATTCCCATCCCTTTTTTGCCTGATGAGAATTGAAATGAATGACACCATGATGGGTAACAGAAAATATCTATTACAAAGAATCTGACCTCTGTTTCAGCTTGCCTCTCTTTAGCCATCAACAGAATTTCTGTTGAGATGTATACAAGGGACAAAGAGTTTTCTGCAGCCAGGCAGACACTGCTGAACAAGGTATCTGCACATCATGTCTATGAAATGACAGATAACTGCTGCCATGTGGTCGGTCTAAAGGTTCCTCAGGTATCCTGCCTGTCAACCACCTGCTGCAATTAAATTGTCAAAAATGCCTAAAGACAAAATATACAAACAATCTGTTTACAGAATTTGTCTATAAACAAATAGTGGGAGGTGGAGGGATGTTGACTGACAAGCTTGTGCACGCTTGTTTCTGAATGGATGCTTGTAGTTAAACGCATCTAAACCAACATGCTTTCATTTGATGATGAAGCTACAAACATCTTTTGAGCCTGACTGATTTTTTTTTTTGATAAATATTGTAATATACATCAACGTGATGAACCAAATGATATCATATATGGTTCTGGTAGCATGTGGTTACCCTACAATTGCCGCATTCTTTGTTTACTACCTGGCTTGTCGTAATAAGTAGGCCATAGGTTTGTGTGGCCTACTGGTGGCTCAGATATTACACATGTGTGACAAAACAGATGTTTTACAGGCGAGAGGAGGTCACTTTTTCTTTACCAATTCAGCTTTAAAAACACATTATAATCTTATGCTGTGCGCCTGGTTCGCTTGCAGCATCACATACACTGTCCAGCTTGAGTCTCCTGGCGGTGACCTGACTTACCTGTGGTGGACAACACGGTGCTCGCAAAAAACAGCGCAGAGGTGAAGTCCCAGTTCCAGTTAGCAGAGGCGTTGTTGAGGATGGAAACCCCATAGTTACTAGCGTCCAGTGCTTTCTTTAGAAAACGCTCAAGACGCTCCTCGGACAGACATCCATTTTCCTGTAGGAACTGTTTTTTAATGGCCCTCAGCTCCTGGCGCAGGAGGTCTTCATAAGGCAGCTCGACCGAGGAAAAGACAACAGCGCCGAATATGAGATAAAGCAGATACCCCAAGACTAAAGATACAAAGTACCACGTCGATTTGTGATTCTGTATCAAACGCACACAAGAATTGCTGGCTAGAGACGGAAGCATTTTTAACAGGTATTAACACCTCGGAGTAAGAGGTTTAGATAAATATAATAAAATAACGCTATGAACGTATCCGCTCGCGCGTTATATCGCCGAAATCTGTCCAATAGATGTTAAAGACAAAGCTCAAATGAGGATTTTTCTTCCCCCTCCGTGAAACCTGCTGTGACACTTGGGGCTTTCAGGTGCAATCGGAAATGTTAGTTAGAGTACAGCGGTACAGAGGTACAGCTCTGCCATATATTCTACTTTTACTGGGTTGTAATTTCTCTTTTTTTGTTGAAACTGTCACAAAGGTGATAATTCTACTATATATTTATTACTGAGTCGTAGTGAGTGGTGGAGTCAGCGTGTTGTGTTAAGAGTTGTTTCTGATGTCTTGGCCCCCCTCGTCTATGTAGATGAGGGGGGCAAAAACGCTTATAAAAGTAGAATTCATGGCAAATCTGCTGTACTTCACTGCATTGGATTGTCCAGGCGTACCTAATAAAGTGGACAGTGAGTGTGAAGCTGTTGTCGTTATAGACGTCATGAACAGTCCAGTAGTCATACTGATGTAAAACGACTTACAAAAACATGTATGTACATTCACATGAGTCTAAAATCCCCGGGTTTATGCTCTTTTTTTTTTTCTCTACCGCAATATTAGGCTCCAGAAAAGCACACTGGGACTCGATTTCTAGGATTAGGATATACTTCTTTTAATGAATCATAGCCTTTCCATTTTGATATTATTTGCAAAAACACCAAGTTAATGGCTCCTAAATGTACAGTTGACATATTTCCGAGCTTCAAATGACACCTGAAGGCAGCAAATGATGTGCTGGCGGCGGCAAGGCCGTGTGACGCAAGAGCTCTCGTCTCTCCTCCCAGGTAGTCTGTTCTGTGTGGACGTTTTCGGTTTCACCTCAAAGCCATTGAAAAGCGTCAGCAAGCTGTTCATGCTGTTACCAAAGAGGATGGTTAGAGAAGGCGAAGTTAAACCGCCCCGACACGCAGAAAAGAAAGCAGGCTGCGTGCAGAGACATTTGGGGTGTGGACAGACTGAGAGAGATCAAGAGAGAACTGGCCCATCAGGGTGCACATGAATTTATTTATAATAAAAATAATTGTATTATTTATTAAGACGCCTTAATATAATAAATCATTAATTCTTAGTCTAACTGCTGTGACTAACAATTATTTTTTTGTGTTACTCATATAGCAGCATATTTTATATTTTGTGTTAACTGCCTGTCATAGATGTTGTCATAGGATATTCTTGAACTTGTTTGTGTTTTTACCCCGTGAAGAGTTAGTCCAGAAGGTTAGGCCTACTTGATAGTAGATGGTAGTCAGCTACTGGATATAATATTTAGCCTACTTTAGGTGTGTTTTCTTCAATTTTGGTGCTGCATCTAAAACTGAAAAAAACAAACACTAGTCTGACCTCATTGTATGGAGCGTGGAGAGTGCCACAATACAATAAATATAACAAGCATTAAATGTGTCATTAAATTATTAAATACTGAAATTAATTCACACATAATTAATTAAATATATAATTTATTTAATATATAAGTAACCAAATATATTCATTTCATTTTAAAAAAAGCATTTATAATTATTTCAGTATTTAATTAATTATTTCTGTATTTATTTAATTAATTCATGGTCTGTGTTGCTGCACATCATTAATTTATTTTATCTGTCAACTTTGCCCATCAAAGTCAGAGGGCGGGTCTAACACTGTTTTCTAGTCAGACGATTGGTCTGGTCTGAAGGATTTTTAATTAAATAAATGTTTTTTTTTTAATGAAATTAATATATTTGGTTACTTATATATTAAATAAATTATATATTTAATAAATTATGTGTGAATGAACTTCAGTATTTAATAATTTAATGACACATTTAAATATTTATTTAATGCTTGTTATATTTATTGTATTGTGGCACTCTCCACGCTCCATATCATTGTTCCTGCAGCCTACAAATAAATAAGGCCTGACCCACAGCTGTTTTTTTTTTACAGTACAATACCTTAAAGTACTTTTGGTAGTTTGAGTGTCTGATAATTATTTGTGTGGATATGAAACTCTTATCCCATATAAACTGTCTTAAATAAAGTTTGAATTGATGCCTAGACCCACATTTAGTTGACATAAACAGTCACTTGTATGAGTTTGATTTTTCCACTGCACTATATGAGTTATTTAAAGTGTGAGAATTCATCGTATCAGTCAAGAAGTCACCATATGATTCACTGTGACTGTGCTCTGTGCATAAAAACAAGCCACGGACCCTGCGCAGTATGACCGTAAATGACCTATTCGGGTTGCCGTAGTAATGCAAGACTGTGGCACTCCTCCTCAATGAACGGTGGAAAGATGGCGACGGCATACGCACTAGCGAGAGTCAACTGTGCCGGTGGATAGAAAGTGATCCAAAAGGATAAAAATCCGCCTCTTTTGCAAGTATTTCACGGTGCAAAGTCTGTCTGATATCGCTTAGACATGGTTTAGCCCATGCACGGCTAGGATAAAGAAGGCACCGCTTTGCTATGGAGCCTCCGGATCGTAACAAGCCCAGCAGGTATGCGAATTTGTTGAACAGACACTACACCATCAGGACCTCGCACTTGCCAAATAGGGAGCCGAACGTGACACTGCAGTCTGCTCTATGGGAGCGCTTGCGCATCCCTTAGAAATCGACTTCCTGTCAAATAGTGATCCGCGGGGCAGTTAGTGAATTTGCAAGTTGCAAACTTTTTGGAGCAACATTTTCAGCCGCGTTTTGCTGCAGATATTTGCCTCCCAACAAATTCTCGGTCCTCGGAGAGGAAGGCAAAATGCTCGCCAAATGATAAGGTAACATTAGAAGCAACCATCAACCGCTGTAGCCGTGCAACAGGGAACCAGCTAGCTAACATCCACTGTTAGCTGGTGCTTGTCAGTTTATTGTTCACCCGCAAGTTCACTAATAGAAACTGACCGAGCTGAGGCTAGATTAGTGTTGCAATGTGGACTCCTAAGGTGGACCTGGAAGTGTGTTGTTGATTATTTACGATTGCCAGACCATGCATTTCACCATAACGCTGAGGCACAAACTTCGAGGATTATCGCTAGCATTTTGCTCCACTGTTATTGTTAATCCTTTAGCTAGACTTGGCGCTCCTGTTGTTGTTGTCTCGCACGCCGCTGCTGAATCACGGCATGGATCACTGGCTCTGTATGGTTAACTTTTACACGTTATGCTGCGTATTATGTTGGGGTTTTTCCTCATTTTTTTCTTAGGGCTCTTTAACTTAGTTGACAATCTGCTGCAAACGTGCAACAACAAATGTGTTTGCAGTGCTCAGATGACAAGGCTGCTGAACGACACATCTCACAGGAGAATGCATACAGAGACATTCATGAGATGTTTTTGATATAAGCGCGCATCTCCTAATCGAAATGCGTAATGTTTGCCCCTGACCGGTGGCGACAGACCCTCAGGAATCTGCTGTTATGTCTTCCCCTCTCTCTCTTTTCTCCTCATATGCACTTGTTTGTCTGCAGCGCCACTGACTTTGAGGGCATTTATCACGTTGGATCAGCTCTGTCATCTGCAGTAATCCTGGGTTTTAAGCAAATAGCGTGTCTTTTGTGTCAGCTCTTCCAGTAAATGACTGAGCACCAGCCAGTTGTTGTTGTCCTGCACTCTTGTGGCCACTCAGTCCAGAGTGGACACACAAACAGCTCCTGGGATTGTGCAATGTTATTGCTGCCTGGCATTGTTGCATAAAGAAAAATACTGAGTCATTAACCTGGAAGCCTAGAAGCATGTTAGTGTCACAGACTGACATGATTACATGGGGTAAATTCTCATGTTTTTCACAATTTCGTAACCTTGTTTAGCGTGTGCATAATGGTTTGGGTGAAGGGTAAAGTAAGCTCAAAAATATGCCTTGGCTGTGTTATTTGTTGGAGATACCATTTCTAAAATAACTGAACCAGAAACATACAAAACTTAAATGGTTGTGTCCAATAAGTGTTACATAGAAAAAAATAGTTGAGTTTTTACCCTGTATTGTGTTCACTGAAATTAAGGCTGCAAGAAACAGTAATCTTTTAGTTTTTGTAACTGACACATCCTTCTGTCCGCCTTGATGAGTGTATGTACTTTATTAGAGACAGAGACATTTTGAGACAGAGGAATTACGTGCTCGCTCAGCAATTGAAGGCTATCACTGTTGTTGCAAATACAGAGGTCCTTTGTCAATAATGTCTCATTTTCAAAGTCAGTCTAAAGACGTTGTGGCTCACAAACATTCCAGAGATTTCAGGATGTGGTGTATTATGCTCAGTACATAGCTGCCTGGAGCCCCAGAGACGCTCATGGGTTAGAACTCATTAATGCCTGCATTTGCCAGCAGCACAGGCTGTAGAATACAGATGGACCATCCTCTAGTATTTCCTAACTGCATCCTGTCTCTGCACACACCTGCTTTAGAGAAATTAAAGCTGCCCTCACATTCTCTCACTCCCGTCTGTCATTTCCTTTTAAACAATAGGATCTTTATAACTATTAAAACAGTGGAAATTGATGTTACTGGTACGCTGCGGGAGTATGAGCATGTATTAGCCACTAAATAATAGAGAAGGAATGGCGGGCTAGTTAAAGTGCTGCAGACTAGGATGCTCCTCTGTTTGATTGGACGTTTATGATATGCACAGCTGCAAAAGAAACTGAAATGAAAGTTGAAATTGATGAAAGTGTTTCATATGAATCTCAATGGTTTCAGTTTAAATTTCAAAGGTGGAGCACACAGCTGCCTGAACTGCATTTATGATGCAAGTAAGCGTGAGGTGAAAACATGTCATTACGCAATTTACTTCAGTCTGCAGCCCACAGTCTGCCAGCAGTGTCTACATTTAGATACATTTAGGGCATGTGACACGTTGTTTCTGACGACATAAGCTTCCATGGGTACAATAAAGTCAGTGTTCAGTGATGTAAAGGACAGGGGAAAGTAGAGCAGTATTTGAGACATGCACAGATTTTCAGTTTCTTATGAATCGAATTGAATTCTTTTGAAGTGGCTGTTTGGATTTACTGTCATCTCTAGCTGAAAAAAGCTCCTTTGTTGTGCGTGCACAGTATGCTTTGCACAGTTGCATGTAGGGGAGGTTGGGAGGTCCATTCCTGGCAGTGTCATACTGTTCCAGTGAAGGGTGGGGTCAAGTATGTCGTGTTCACTGCTTAAATTCTGTTGAATTCTTCCAGGCTATGGCACAAATTCCTTTCACTGGATCAGCTTTGCCTGTGTATCAAGGATTTATCGCAGATCAGATATGCATACTATGATATGCATACTACAGAATGCATAACTGGGGGGCATCAGTTATGCCAGCATGACCTAATTAGTGGGAAGTGTGCTCTTAGAAAACTTCAGCCTCCTCCCTTTTGCTCTGTCTAAAAAAAAAAAATCTCTTTTAGTTTGGACATTGTGAGCAAGTGTGTTCACCAACCAGCTGTGTGCCATTCAGCTGTGGGCCTCACAAGCCACGTGTCACAACTATACAATAGTTCACCCCTTCCCAGTACAATAGTGTGGATGGTTGGTGTCAGAGGTCAGGCCCTCTGACTCTGGCAGACCTTGGTATCACTGCTTCAGTTGCTATACAGAAAAGAGCCCCTATTTTGTGCTTTTTATTATGCACTCAATGTTTCTGCCTTGGGGCTCCAGCATTCCTCTGGCCTTTATTGGAGCCCCAATGAGCCATCAGATGAGCCATTGAGAGCAGCCAGACACCATCTGCAGTGATAATTCACTAGTGGCAGCCAGGAAGGGACAGCTTGTAGACCGTAGTGTGACTCTGGTTAACTGCAGGGCATGAAGGCCAGTAACTTTCACCGAGTGGCCTGCAAGTAGGCTTAGGAAGAAAGCCAAGTATTTGGAAAAATAAATTTGCGCAGCCTTTACTGCAGCAGCACAATCTGTGCTTGAAGTGTATCATGGCAACCAAACAAACAGCCGACAGTGATGGCGTCATTGGTCCTGCTGTCATTCCTGAGTGATTTAGTCATGCTGTTCTGTGTAAGGAAGTGTCTTTTTAAAACTGGATCTCGTTCCCTCCCACATGCATGTGCTATTTCTGTCTTCAGACACTGCGCACCTTTTGACGCTTGAGAATTTTTATAAATGTGCTGACAGTCTAATAATACAAGTGATGGATGCAGTGGGAGGTTAATGGTATTTACTCTTATTTTCTCTATACAGATTCCTGTTTGAATTTTTGCATTGCATTTGCACAATGATTTTTCTGTTGTTATTGTGCTAAATGCCTTATAGTGACAAACAGAAGATTGCTTACTGTGCACATTGAAAGGGTTGTGTACAGCTCCTGCAGAACAAGCCCCTTCACAATGTCCCATACTCATGAAGGCACCAGTGTTCGATCATGCAAGTTATTCTGTAATTTCAAGACCATCATGGTTTAGGTGTTTGGAAGATGGTGGACATTATTCCATGAAGTGTTGCATCTGAAATCTTATTGCATTTAAACATTGCAGGACTTGCAGCAGGTGTCTGTCTCCCTCGCATGTAGTTCCATAGCTGCTCCCAAGGGAGTGTAGACAAATTCTGCAACGGGGCAGATGGGCAATGGAGGTCTGGACTCGTCATTTCCAGATTAACACTCCTCCCGTAACACTCACTCACCCAGTGAAAGTGATACAGCTTTGCCCCTTTAAAATCTATGCTGGCACGTGCTGGGGAATGCCTTTCAGTCAGATGATCGATAGAGGGACACGTGGTGACCAGCATGTAGTGTCCATTTTTTGTTTTTGTTGGCAGGGTCAAATCTTCCAACCTTTCTCTCTAATCCTATTAAAAAACCCTCTAAAAGGCATTCGGGAACAAAGCTGTGACATTGTTATCTGGAAAGGCGTGCCACTTGCACTATCCATTTTCTTTCTTTTTTTTCTTTTCCTTTTTTCCCCCGAAGGAAGTGATTTAAGTGATTATAGTGTTTCATTTCTGTATAAGCAAATGCAACATTTTCTGGTAGAGACTTCATTATCTGAAATTTGCTGTCAGAAAGTTGTTAAGCAATCGGTGGTGTTCACATCGTCATTGTTGCTCAAGATTTACTGTAATCACACAAATGTGATTTGCTGTTTTACATTGTAAAAGAAGAACAAGAACGAAAACTCACAAACAAAAGAAGAAGATGGGCCTCTACACGTGGTTCCTAGTGTGCCCATAGTATTTCTTACAATACTCTCTCTATAAAGTAATGCATATACATTTTCTGCTTTACATACATGCTTTGAATGAGTCTCAGTGCTCCATGAAATCTTTACTTGTACAGCATTGATGACTTGGCAGACAGAGTTAATGAGGGTTACTATTTCTCCATTGCTGGTTGAGCCATTATGTTTACTTAGTAGCAGCAGACATCAGTCTAGTTGTAGTTTAGCAAACTGTTTGCTGTAGCATTACAGGAGATTTGGCACACACTCTGTTATGGGTACAAACCACCCAGCACTGTTTGACCATGTATATGCATTTCTTAGGTTTTCTTGTGATATGACTGATAATGATTATGAAATAGTTTCATAATACCATATGACTAGCTTTCTGTTAACATCATTTCTAGGTAATAGTGCTTAGTGTAAATATGAAAATCTAGCCCATATCAACAGTTTGTCTGCTATTTTTTTTTCTAAATATCATAAAATACAGGCAGACCAAGACAGTGGAAGATGCAACCCAACAGAACTCTGCGGTGGATGAATCCTGGGACTCTCCCAGCGAGGATGAAGATGCTCTGTATGGCACATCACCTCCTTATACCTCCCGCCAGATGAAACGCATGTCTGGCAAACATCAGAGAAACAGCCAGGCAAGGAGTGCTGGTCGTTCTCCGCACAAGGGTAAATACATAATAAACTGATAATAAATTGATAATGAAATAATTTTAATTGCATTGTACAGATTTAGAGTGTGTATTTTCTGTGTTAATTTCAGCAGACCTTAGCCCATCTGGCCTGAAAGAGACTCCTAGGCAAGTGGAGACCCCTGAGGAGCTCAGCTACAAGCAGGGCAAGAAGCAAAGGGACACACTGCGCTCCACAGAAAGAGACCACAAGAAGACACTTGAAGGCTCCTTCGTGCTGGAACCACTGTCAAAGTCGAGCCCTTTTGGTGCCATTAACATGGATCCCAGGAAGCATTACTTAAGCTTAGGCTGCAGCAGCTGTAAACTTCCTGTGTCTATGCCCCATATGGTCCGAACCCACCGCCAGACCTCCAGGACGGACTGTCCTGCAGACCGCCTCAAGTTTTTTGAAACTCTGCGGCTGCTGCTCAAGCTCACATCAATGTCCTCTAAGAGGAAGGAGAAGGAGCAGAGAGGCCTGGAGAACATGGCCTTCATGGGTCACAACAATGAGGTCATTTGGTTGGAGCTGCAGGCTTGGCATGCACGACGCTCCACCAACGACCAAGACCTTTTTCTTTTCACTGCCCGCCAAGCCATCCCTGACATCATCCATGAGGTGCTGCACTTTAAGGTCAACTTTGACAGCCTAAGAGGGGCCCAGTGTTCAGGATCTCAAACAGTCCTGCTGGACTATCAGAGTGGAGAGGAGAGGGAGCCTGCTGTAGCAGAGACCAACCACTGTGGAGTAGATACTTGGGGCTTTAGTGCCTGCCCCTCGACTGCAATGAATGCAGCAGAGCCTCTTGGTTCTGGCTCTGATTGCAGAGAACACCTTCAGCGCCAGAGACTGGCATTTGAGCAGGTCAAGCGGGTTATGGAGTTGCTGGAGTCTGTGGAAGCTTTGTACCCTTCTTTGCAGGCGCTGCAGAAGGACTATGAAAAGTATGCAGCACGAGACTTTCAGGGCAGGGTGCAGGCGCTCTGCCTGTGGCTCAATATCACCCAGGACCTCAACCAGAAGCTGCGTGTCATGGCCACTGTTCTGGGCCTCCATGATCTGTCCCGCATTGGGTGGCCTGTCTTTGAGATCCCTTCACCTCGCTGCTCTCGTGGAAGTGAAGAAGAAGGAGACAATGAGGAGGATGAGGAGAATGACTCGACAGCCACTTTTACAGCTGAGAGCGAAGGGGAAGACAGAGATGACGAGGAGGAGGGGGGATCACTGCGTGTAGCAGAGGGAGAGCTCTCTCCCTCCCTGACTCCTAAACTTGCCCGATTGTTGTCAGAAGATGAGTTTCTCCCTACTGCTACTGCAGGAAGCGCAGAAGCATCTGTGGGAGGGGGAGTATTCTGCCCCACGGCCATCTACAGGCCATTTGTGGATAAAGCTCTGAAACAGATGGGGCTACGTAAACTTATTCTCAGACTGCACAAACTGATGGACCGCTCTCTTCAGAGGTCCAGAGCAGCGCTGCTCCGCCACACTCCTACACCGGAGGTGAGGTTACTGCTAGTACTGCTTACTAAAAAACAGGTTGTAGTGGATAAGGTAAAATTAATAATCACAAACAAGAATTCAAGGATTTAAATATTTATTTATCACACATATGAGTGATGTGTAGTGAAATTTCATGCTATCTGTTCCTATATTTGTGCTAATTGTGATATTTAGTGTCATAGTCCACTTATAATGGTAACATGGTGCACTACTTCAGAGCAGGTGGAGAGCAGTCGTGTCTGCAGTGAGGAATCAAACAGCTAATTTTAATGTTCGCTGTGCAAATGTTAGTAGTTTAATTACATACTTTAGGAGGCAGCATTTGGAGGAGTTCTCAAAGATAAGAGCTTACAAGAAGTCTGAGCCCAGAGTATAAACAACAGAGGATGTGCTGACACAGTGAGACAACTAGAAAAAGTTGAGTGTTTCTGTCTTTATTACAATGGTTGAGGAGCTCATCTGGGAAATGGTGCGATGTTAGGATTTAAGGAGGAACTTTTGAGGGACGCTCAGACTTTGCCCTCCTGCAAAGGTAAAACAAGAAATGTAAACACTTCTTTTGGTATGAGGAATGAGGAGAAGTTGTTCAATGAAAACAGTTTAAATTACACTTATTAAATAGAATAATATGATTTAAAACAACTTTGAATTTATTTGAAAAAAGTGTTGATGTAAAATATTAACACTGGTTAGCTATGATGTGATGAATTAATGCCTGGACCTATCTTCCACCTGCAGTTTGCAGACTTTCCAGACTCCATGCTGTACAGTGATTACCTGCCAGAACTGTCACGCCATCTGTCCTGCAGTGGTCCGGCTCATCCCAAGCTGGGAGCAGACCAGGTTTCTTGGGAGGATTTGCTGGACATGGACCTCCCATCCTTCCGGCCAGCGTTCCTTGTATTGTGCAGAGTCCTACTCAATGTCATTCACGAATGCCTTAAATTGCGACTTGAACAGAGACCTGCCGGAGAGCCTTCACTCCTCAGTATCAAACAGGCAAGCTACACTTCATTTTCTGTGACCCTTTTATGCGCCAAACCACTAATGGCTAAATGCATTTTACATTCAACTATCACATTTCTTAGATCTATTGCATGGTTATTTTTTTCAAATAATGAAGAGACCAGTCAACATTAGCATTACGTGTCTGTGCTCTGCAGTTGGTGCGCGAGTGTAAGGAGGTTCTTAAAGGGGGTCTTCTGATGAAGCAGTATTATCAGTTCATGCTGCGTGGTGTGGTGACTGATGCTCAGGGCTTGCAGACAAATTCCAATATTGATGACTTTGAAGAGGACCTTCACAAGATGCTGGTGGTAAGACTCCTAATGTTCCTCCCACCTGTAGTTACAGCGACTAATTTTAAATGCCCAGATTCTCCTTAAGTATATAGTCATTGTAGGATAAAGCCTGCAAATTCATGCATTATTAAAAAGTAAGTTGTAAGTAAAGGATCATGTGATTATCTAACATCTGTCCCTGCCTTTGCAGGTTTACTTTGACTACATGCACAGTTGGATCCAGATGTTGCAGCAGCTGCCTCAGGCCTCTCACAGCTTAAAGAATTTGTTAGAGGAGGAGTGGCACTTCACCAAGGTTATCACTCCTTACATTCGTGGAGGGGAAGCCCAGTCTGGGAAGCTTTTCTGGTGAGTGGAACTGGGGTTCATCTAAAATGTTTCAATTTGAAATTTAACTTCTTTTTTTTTTTATCCCTGTTATAACTTTCAAACCAAACTGTCATAAACTTTCATAAGTAAAGAGTTAATTAATAATGAAACTGACCATTCTGCTCTTTGCAGTGACATTGCTGGGATGCTGCTCAAATCCACTGGAGAGTTTCTTGATTCTGGCCTGCAAAAAAGTGGAAATGAATTCTGGGAAAGTGCCGATGACAGTACAGCCTCAGATGAGATCAGGTAAGGAGTATACATTGTTTAATTTCTTTTTTAAATATTTTTTTTCTCCTAGTGGAGGTGTTTTAAACTTTCATCGATTTGATTCTTCCAGGAGGTCGGTTATTGAGACTAGTCGGTCACTTAAAGAGCTGTTCCACGAAGCCAGAGAGCGAGCGTCTAAGGCTCTGGGCTTTGCCAAAATGCTTCGCAAGGTGAGAAGCAGCAGTGAAGATTTTTCACTCCGTTGAAACAGAAAGCCACAACAGCACTGACTGCGCAGATATCAGTGACCCTGTTTTCTCTGCTCACTAAAGAACTGGGACTGCGTGTCCTGACACACACTTTGTTTGCTTCTCTCTCTGCAGGACTTAGAAGTTGCTGCGGATTTCAGTATTACTAACGGGGTGATTTGTCTCCTGGAGGCACTGAAGAAGAGAAACTATGTCAAGGTGTGTCTGCTTTTCTATTAATTTAGCTTTTCTCATCTTGCCTCTTTGTCTTCAGGTCACCTATATACTGTTTGACTTCGTCCTTTTATATCCAGGTTCAGATTCCAGGCTTGGAGGAGCTGCAGATTTTTGTGCCCTGTGGACTAAAGGATCAGCGGACTCTCATCCTGCAGCTTCTTAATGCTGCTGCTGGCAAAGACTGCTCCAAAGAGCCAGATGACCTTCCCGAGGATGAGGCCTACCTGCTCATGAGTAAACATGGAGCTGGGGACTCCACTACTGATTCTGACTGGGCTCAGTGGGAGGGAGAGCTGCTCAAACTGGTCCCTCAAATGGAAACAGTTGACACTTTAAGGGCCATGAAGGTATGTGACATTTTTTTTAATTCATTCTATGTATATATGAGTGTGTCTGCCGTTTATAATCCTCCCACTGGTCCAATTTACTTTCAGGTGGAGAATATGCTGTTGATAGTGATGCAGTCTGCTCACCTGGTGACCCAGCGAAAAGCCTTTCAGCAGTCCATGGAAGATGTGCTCACTCTTAGCCGGGAGCAAACATCTAGTCAGCCTCTCATTGCGAGTGCTCTAGAGGAGCTAAAGGTACTTACAATAACTACACACTGTGATTGTTAACCTGTTAAAACAGTGCTTTATTCAGTGTTGTTTCAAAAGCAGGTGTATGTTGGTGTCCTACTTTTAAATTTATTTAATAGTGCAAACGTGACGTGATGTGGTTCCGCTCTCTTGTGGGCCCACCACCTGCAAGAGGGGCCATAGGGGTCGGGTGCGTAGTGATACGGGTGGTGG
>JAUMHL010000007.1:8942168-8959837 GCA_032362345.1 Sandelia bainsii | reverse complement strand
AAATGAGTTTTCTCCGCAGGGTGGCTGGACTCTCCCTTAGAGATAGGGTGAGAAGTTCGGTCATCTGGGAGAGACTCGGAGTAGAGTCATTGCTCCTTCGCGTGGAGAGGAGTCAGTTGAGGTGGTTCGGGCATCTGGTCAGGATACCACCCGGATGCCTCCCTCGGGAGGCTGGAGGGATTATATCTCCCGGCTGGCTTGGGAACGCCTCGGGGTCCCTCCGGAGGAGCTGGAAGAGGTAGCTGGGGAGAGGGAGGTCTGGGCTTCCCTGCTTAGGCTGCTGCCCCCGCGACCCGCCCCCGAATAAGCGGTTGTTAATGGATGGATAATAGTGCAAACGCTCTCAGTCCCTGTGAATTTCCGCTATTAATTATACCGGGAAGCTATTAGACCAGATTTAAGTAATTCTCAGTGAGAACTTTCTGTTATAGGCTGTAATAACAAATGTAATTTCTCACATGCTGTTAGTTTTAAATGCTTTCACAGAAAAATGAAACACAACTTTAATCTGTAATTTGCTTTCTTCCCTTACCACAGAATGAGGCCCTCCAGCTATGCATTAAGATCAGCAGTGCCATTGACCGAGTTGAGTACATGTTCACCACAGAATTTGAGGCAGAGGTGGAGGAGTCCGAGTCATCCACTCTGCACCAGTACTACAGGGAGGCAATGATACAGGGCTACAATTTTGCCTTTGAGGTGAGAACCTACAAGGTTTCAGAGATGTAAACTGTAACAGAAGCACAAGCTTTAGATGTGACTTTTTCTGGTCAGAGCTTGAGTGCATGAGTCACATGTCCACTAACTTTAAGCTAATGGTAACTGTGTAGATGTAGTAACACTTGACAAGTGTGACACTTAACATGTGACAGACAGTAAAGCTGCATAAGGATATAATTACATGTGAAGTCATCAGATGAGTGGAAGTTGAGGCATTAATCAATATGTCCCTGTCTGCCGTTTTTGTTTTGTCGTCTTGCAGTACCACAAAGAGGTGGTGCGCCTGATGTCAGGGGAGTTCAGGCAGAGGATTGGGGAGCGCTACATAGCTTTTGCCCGCAAATGGATGACCTATGTCCTGACCAAATGTGAAAGTGGAAGGGGCACCAAGCCCAGGTAAGGCTATATCTTCTGTCAGTTGAGCACTCATATACATTTGTAAGTAATTCACTTATGTTTCTTTTCGCCCTTTGAGTGCAGAGTATTGTATTCCTAATGCTGCACTCGAGATGCTTCTTGCAGCATTGCTGAAAAGAGAGTAAAGACAGGCCCCTTGTTTGGGTATTAACAGCATTAACCAATAAACCATACTGCTAGTGCAATTAATCTTAGATAAAAAAATATATAGAACAATGTTGTCATTCTCTTTACACAGGCTGCAGACTTACGTTAGACTGATGAAGCGTTTTTGTTTTGTTTTTTTCTTTTATACTGTTGAAATTCATAATAGTTACAGGGGTTTGTTGTGTGATCAATTTTCCATTTGCCCTGGTGTTACTGCTATTTTTTAGATTTGCTAGTAATTGTAAAACCAGATCTGTTTATCTTCTGTGCAAGAACTAGAGCCTTAATTGAAATATATTTATCTTTGTCAAGATCTCATGATTTGAGCCATAACAAGTTGCCATGGCAACATTATACTCAGATAGCAGTGTGAAGCCTTTAGGACATTTCATGCAATACAACTGAATAGTAGCATGACATTTCAAAGACACAACAAAAATAGGCACACTTAACAGTGAGAATGAGTCAGGTGTCAGATTTATCTTATTTTAAAGTGTACTTCTGTATTATCAACAGTATCTACACAAGACGCTACATAAAAGGTTCTTGAAAATGATGATTCTGAAATCTGTCTATAGTGAATCATACCTATGACAGATTGACAGACTATGGGCTAATCAGAAAAACACATGAATAGCAAAAGTAGCTCTTCATTTCATCATATCATCTTATATTTGTATGTAAAATTTGAACTTTTGATCACCTGAATGTTGTGCTGATACACCTAGAAGCGTCATCACCTCAGATCACGTCTTTCTTTTTAAATAACATTGCACATTTTATTCAGTTCTAACACAAACTGTGGAGCAGGGAGAGAATGAAATGAAGCAGAACAGATTGTGTATACACTGACTGATTGTCATACTTCACCTACAGGTGGGCAACTCAGGGTTTTGACTTTCTTCAGGCTATTGAACCTGCCTTTATATCAGCTCTACCAGAGGACGACTTCCTGGTAAAATAGCCTGCTTTCTTCTTGAATATAATGTACTGTATGTATCATCTGCTGACTGTGAATTTACCTTTCTTTGTGCAGAATTTACAAGCTTTGATGAATGAATGCATTGGGCATGTGATTGGAAAACCTCATAGCCCAGTCACTGGCCTGTATATTGGTAAGATGCCTCTGTGGGACACAGACTGTTAGTGACTTCAGGTTTTATTTCAGTTTGTTTACATTCTGTTACAGGTGTATAACCTGGGTGTTGTGGGGACAGACTGTTACGCAAAAGGAGCACAATGGCAATGAAATAATTTAGTTTTGTATGATTTAGTCCTGAGTGAGTGACTTTGAGTAACTTCACTTGTTACTCAGGCTCCTTTTGAACAATGCAATGCTGTTCAATGGCCCAAACCAGGAACGACACATAGCCTCCTGCTATTCAATGAAATACAAAAGTAGTGTTTTTAGAAAACTAAGTGTACAGCATGTTGCAAATGGTCTTAAGTTTGTGCAAATTAATATATGGAGGTGATTCAGCAAACTGGCAGTAGGAACAGTATTGCACTGAACTAAATGTTTCAGAATGTGTGTCTTTGATTTAGATGAAGGAAGGAGCTTTACACTGTTGTATAACAACCTGACCACTGCATACATGTGGTTTTAAAGACGTGAACACGAGCAGAATTGTACATTTTGAGAACTGAATATTTTATGTTGTGCATGAAACAAAAATAGATCTTTGCCTACATTTCTACAGGACAAGAAACGTTTTAGAGAGATTTTTTAACAGTTGCTCTGTGACTTTAGACGAGTCTCAAACATCTTTTCTAAAGCATCTTAAAGCCAATTTGTTTTTGTGGCCTTGATTTTATAACTGTATTTCCTCTGGTTGTGGTTATTGTGTTCTCTGCTCCCCTCTGTCATTTTCCTCTTCTTGCAAAGCATTTTGCCACTTTTTGTTATATAAATGTTGTATAAATAACGGTTACTCGCTTGCTACTGCTATCCTGCTGTCTTGTTCTACATGACTACATTGAAGGATTCTTTTGCACTAAAATACCCACTGGTTGTTTTTCTTTTCAGGTTCCAGGAATAGTCCTCGCCCTGTAAAGGTACCTCGCTGCCATAGTGACCCACCAAACCCCAATCTGTTCATCCCTAATACTGAAGGTTTCAGGTAGGCGATACCAGTACAAGTTTGTACAATGATGTCTGCTATGTTTTAATGTCATTTCCTTGCATGGCTCACCATACCTCATTGCCTTTGCTTTTTATGCCTTTAATGTTTTTGCTTTGTAGTTGTTGAACTTCTGTGTGTATATTTGTATTCTGTGAGTATGTCTGTCGTTATTTTATTTATTTCTAAAACCCCTGTAGAGCGTGTGTGTGTGTGTGTGTGTGTGTGTGTGTCCCTGTCTCAACCAGCCACTCAGTCACACACACAAACATATCTATACACATCCCATGCAAGCCACCTCACCTCCCAAGACGGAGCTCCTCAGTTTGTTTTCTCACCACACAGCTCTCGAAGTCTCCCCTGCGACCTCCGGAACCAGATGTTCCCCAACGGCCCTCGGCCCGTCCCTCAGGGCCCAGGGGAACACTGCCACACCAAAGCACCTGGCAGCACCCCCAATGATTCCAGGTAGCCTTGCCCCAAGTTGCCTGGTAGAAACTGTTGTGAAACCACAGCAAAAGCCACAAAAGCCATGAGTGATTTCCATAAAGCTTCTAGAAATGGAAGGAGGAAATGTTTCATGTTAAGATTTGAAACCTGTTAAGTTTAGAGGTTAGACCCAGCTTAGAGCTAAAATGTTTATCCACTCATCAAATCTGTAATGTGGTGCCAGTGTATAGCTGTGACGATGGGAAGAATGAAACACTGCATGTTTTTCTTCCATTATTCGTTTTGTAGTTTGGATTTGAATCAAAGTTTGACTTTGATTGCTGATTTCTGCTTTCAGCCTTCTGATTGCATCTACACTAACACAATAAATGTGGATATTTAGCCAGATGTTGGATTAACAACTGTATCCACAAAGTCAGTCTGCCGTTCTCTTGTAAATTGAGCATTTCTAGGCTGTGCATTGGTACAACATTACAGTTTACATTATTTTACCACATTTTCACATTAAAAACAAGGCGTTTCCCTTCACGTTCCACACAAAGTGTCATTTTACTGAACTCAATTTTTAATGCATTGATGCTGCATTTACAGCATGACTACTCAGGTATGATTATCTTAATCTCTAGATTTGCTACAGCTTAAATGAAATTAAACCTAACAATCTGAATTTGGCCACAAAATGTCACACAAATAAGAAAAGTGGCCTCATACCAGTCTTGTTACTGGTCAAGGGAAGAGACTGTGATTGTTGTGCGTGGTGTGAAAATGAAAATAATAATGCTTGCTCATTGAAAGATGGGTTATGATATTCTGCTTTTTAGCACTATTAACATTTGCCTTGCTTTGATTCTGGTGATTCACTGCTGTTAGATTTTCTGGTGTATTTGTGTGTGCTTTTGAAATCAGAACATGCACTCTAACAGAGATCTAACGTTCAACTGGGAATGATGAACTGTAAATCGGTGTTTTGCTAGAAAGGATGCTTAGATGATTTGTTAGTTTTTAAAATGTTATCTTTCAATTCTAATACCGTGTCTGGGAACATTTTCCACAGAAGCATCTCAAGGTGAAGATGATTTCTATCCCTGTGCAAGCTAGTGAATTCCATTTTAGGAAGCAGTGCCCTGTGCTATGAAGGAACCAGTTAGTGTTTGAGATTTTATCAAGAGCATACTCATGTCATTTTGAGAGTATAAAAAAGTGCAGTCTTGGCAGAAGAGTTTGCACTCTGTGTTTATCCTTAGTTTGGCCATTAACAGAGAAACCCCCAGACTGAAACAAACCACCTGAATCAGTGTTTTTTTGTTTGGACCACACCATTGCATAATTTTCTTCCATGTCCTTGCAGGGGATCCAGTTTCCACGAGAATGACCGTCTGTCGTCAGTTGCAGCAGAGTTGCAATTCAAATCTCTGAGCCGCCACTCCAGCCCCACAGAGGACAGGGAAGGTGGGTGCACTCAGTGATCAGCACCGCTCAGTTCACATTGTGATTCTTCATCTGCCTAATTAGCTGAACTCCCCTTGTGATTCCTACCCCCAGAACCATCCTATCCTAAGGGAGATCCTAACAGTGTTGCACGCAGAAGTTGGGAGCTTCGCACTTTTATCAGCCAGTCAAAGGGTGAGATGGCTGAATAATGTGGAATGTTAGATAGACTGTACCTGATAGTAAAGTATGTCATTTGTCATATTCACTAATTATTTTCTCTCGTTTCTGTCTCAGACACAGCAGCACGGCATAGCCCCATGGAGGCCGTCCGTCGCTCCATTCGTAAGTTTGAGGATAAACACTACAGCATGATGAAGCAGCGCAACATTATTGGTCAAGTGTGTCACACACCCAAGTCCTATGACAACGTCATGCACGTTGGGCTCAGGAAGGTGACCTTCAAGTGGCAGAGGGGCAACAAAATAGGTATGGCTACCTTCCTCATGACTTCCTTTGTTAGAATCTGGGTTATTTAACACACATACAGTCAGTGATATTATGTTTGTGTGTATGTGAACAGGAGAGGGACAGTATGGGAAGGTGTATACCTGCATTAATGTTGACACTGGAGAGCTAATGGCCATGAAGGAGGTATGTAACCCAGCAAGATAAATTCAGTAGTATTCAGATAATATTTGTAAGAGCTGCACACTAAGAGTAGCATACTTTTGTTCTATTTTTATAACCAGATCCGATTCCAGCCAAATGATCACAAAACGATTAAGGAGACGGCAGATGAGCTGAAAATATTTGAAGGCATTAAACACCCGAATCTTGTGCGATACTTTGGAGTGGAGCTCCATCGGGTAAGAGGCCGCTAACGTCATTTCAGGCATCACACGGTGCATACAGAAGCAGTGTGGTATAATTGTTGACGCACTCACCCTGTAGGAGGAGATGTACATCTTCATGGAGTACTGTGATGAAGGCACTCTGGAGGAGGTGTCCAGACTGGGGCTGCAGGAACATGTCATCAGGCTCTACAGTAAACAGATCACTACAGCCATTAATGTCCTCCATGAACACGGCATTGTCCACCGGGATATCAAGGGTCAGTGTCACAGGATGTGTCTCGTATTTTAATTTGTTTTTGTCTTATCAGAAATGTCAGTACCTATTTTTCTATTACTGATTCTATCTTTTTTTATTATCAGGAGCCAACATCTTTCTGACATCATCTGGTCTTATTAAGCTGGGTGATTTTGGCTGTTCAGTCAAGTTGAGGAACAACACTCACACCATGCCAGGGGAGGTGAACAGCACACTTGGGACAGCAGGTAAGGAAATCTCATTTCAATTATAGCTTGTTTCAGGGTTGCACGCCACCACAAGGTGTCAGTGTGGCTCCTCCAACCACATTCTATGATTTATACAGAAATCTGTTTGTGGAGACATAGCCATGAATGAGGCAGATATTAGATATCCTAATTATATCCTAGTTAATATGAATCTTCAAATGCACTTGTTTCTGCAACTGTTGTAGTGGATAAAACAATTTAAATTTATAATAACAATAATTAATAATTATTATTTCACGTATTTGTATTTGTTAATGTATGTCTTGAGTCTGCATGCATGCTGCCTTGTGGCATATTATTTTTGTATCAATGCTTAATAATTTCTAGTGCCTTTGGTTATTTTCTCTTTTTTTTTCTTCCCTTAATCAGCATACATGGCACCTGAAGTTATTACCAGAGCAAAGGGTGAAGGTCATGGACGAGCTGCTGACATCTGGAGTTTGGGCTGTGTCCTCATTGAGATGGTGACAGGAAAGGTATGAATGGATGTGAAAAAAAGATCTTAATTTCACACAGTGCATGAAGTATTTTGCTTTAGTCACAGATCCATAAATGCTTTTTTAAAGTGCGTGTGTTACCTTTGTTAAAGTTTAAGATCAATTATAGCTCCCACTTTCAATTATTGTGATTCATTCTATTTTAAAAAAATCATGCAACATTTACATCATTTAAATCAAACCACAAGGAGATGATTTATATTTGTACTTTTATCTTAACTTGCAGAGGCCGTGGCATGAGTATGAGCACAACTTCCAGATCATGTACAAAGTGGGTATGGGTCATAAACCCCCCATCCCAGAGAAGCTGAGTACAGAGGGGAAGGACTTCCTCGGCCATTGTCTGGAGAGTGAACCCAAACGGCGGTGGACAGCTAGCATGCTGCTAGATCACCCATTTGTCAAGGTGAGACTTCCTCTTGTTTCTTGTGATGTTTATCACCAAACAAAAACACAATGTAATCTCAAAACATCTCATGAGTGAATTGTCATGACGTGACTGAACATTACGTTACAATTGTTACTTCTCATCTGTTTCAGGTCTGTACGGATGAAGAGTGAATGGAACTTTCTCTGTGGCTTTTACGTTTACACATTAAAGCACTACTGTACATGCTGTTGGCAAAAGAAAAAAAAGACTGTGGATGTGGAGAAGTCGAAGTCAAAGCTGAAGGCACATGGAGTTAAACTGAGGAACTAATACAATATTTCAGAGGACAACTGGACCTATTAAGTATAGGGTTGTTTTGTCTTTGTGTACCCATGGACTGGGGGGAGTGGGGGTGGGATTGTACATACTGTAAGAATAGGATTGGCTTTAATTCTTGTATGAACAATATTGTAAAGTTAAAGTAACTATTGAAACGTTTGTTGTTCTCACTGGTGAATAGACCTCTGAAAAGGCATTGAGAATTTTTTTAAACAGATGGGAGGGGGGTGGGGGGGGGGCAAAATCTATGGCACTTTTAAACTGTTTACCCAAGGGGGCAGTTAAGTAGAGGAGGGAGGAATCTTATTTCAGTCGCCCTTTGAGGCTGTAAAAGGGTGTGGTAAGCCTCGCTGAATGGAAGGAGATACTGGTCAACTGGTTTACCTTTATGAAATGAACACCATCCAGATATTCAGATTAATTTATCACTTGTCATTTGGCAAGTGTGAGCACTAGGAAGGATTTTTTTAAATGTATTTTCTTTTCTTTGCCTTTGCTGAGGAGTAAATGTCAAGTTGGAGCAATGTTCAAGTCTACTGGTCGCCGGTGAAGAGCTGTTCATGTGACTGGAGCGTAGCCAACAAAGAGGAGAAACAGGGCCTGCTCTCTCCCTGCTGCTGAACACAAAACATTCACACAACCAAACACATCATAACTTCTGGTCCTCTGCTGCTCTTACAGTGTTTGATATGTACAAACAATATTAATAAACCAATCTTTTTTTAAAGGGAAATGAGTGTTTTCTTTAACCATGAAAATACCATTTATTAGTATTATTGTTTAAAGTATAAGTATTATTTCTGTAGCTTAAACCTCAGACCTGTTGGGACTCTGTAAAGAATGATTAAGAGAGGGTACATTTACAATATAGCAAGACACAAATAAGTGGTGACTGTTTTTATTAAAATAGTGGATCTACATTTAATTTCTTTTCACAGGGTACAGGATTTTCAGGATCAGAACTTAGTTTTTCTCAGTTTGCTCTCTGTGAATGAAAACTGGAAAAATCCTGCATCTATTCTCACAACAGTGTATGAACATTGGTAACACTTTTCTAATATATCCTTTATAAAGCATTTATTGGCAAATACATAATTTAATAATGATTCATGGATCTGTAAAATGGCTGCAGAGTGTCTGAACCAAAACAATACAGACTCATTATTTGTTGTTAGTAAGGGACACCTGACACATTTGCTGCATTGATAATATGGATAATGGTTAATTTAGTGGCAGCAATGCTCTGGGTGACAAATGTTGATACATTTAACAACATGTTCTGAATATATTGACAGCAATTTGGATGACAAATTAAAAGTTGCGTTGCCCAGCATACACTGATTGCACATGATTGAATGTGATTGCTCCTAAAGTTTAGAGAAATGTAAAGCAAGTAATCAGAAATGCTTGCTGAAAATTACATTTGGTCGTGACTGCATGAAACCAACCTGCAGCTACAACAGCAGCAACAAGAACCAGAAAAGCCAGTTGATCAGAGCTCAAGGTCAGCGTAAAGGGCTCACTAAAGAACCAGAGACATGCCCTGAGTGTATGGTGCACCTGAGAACTGCCCTGTGGATAGATGCATGCAAACACAACTCACTATCAAAGTCTAAATAAAGAATGAGCTCAGATTTGTTTACTCAAAGTCACGTCCTGAGGGAGTTAGGGGTGATTAGGAAAACAACCAGTGAGAAAAGGTACTAAGACGAGTCAAATCCACTTAGAAGTTGTTATATTCAAAACCACCACCAACAAACCCTACGACATATATCAAAAGCTTCCACACTGTTTCTCCTGGGGGAGGTCAGATCTCTATAAAGAGCAATTACAACAGAAAAGCTAGAGAAGCAATAAGGTTTGTAAGTAAACCATTGCTCTCACCCACCTGCACACTGATCTAGTCCGGTTCCTTCAGATGTAGTTTGTGTTTTGTTTTGCAAGAACTCACATTAAAAGCAAATGTCTCTGTAGCAACACTCTAAAAAGAGATCAGTCTCAGTCATCTTTTATAATAATTTCCACAGGCTGAAAATTACCCAGTTAGTTTTCTGGGTAATCCTTCATTTTCTGAACATTATGAGTCACCTTCCATTGCTTCTTTAAAAAGTACCCCATCTGACCAATAACTGGCCTGCAAAACAGCTCTTTCTTGGCTAACACTTTAGTCCTTTGGCAAGATTTCAATTTAAAACATGTGAAGGAACTGAAAGGAAACCAAATACACAAACCCTCTAGTTAAAATGATGAAGCACTTTCTCTTACCCCAAGAACCCCAGATCTCACACTGTGGTTGACAACTGTGAGTCTCAGTTCCTTATATTAGATAACTCTCTGTGTAGGTCTGCATTCTCCAGAGCAGCTACCACCTTTGATGATCATAAAGACACACAATAAATGTTACGCTTTGTGAGCAAACATAGAGTAGTTTGTGTTCATTCATGACATGGTCTTTTGACTAATAACCCTGTTGCATGCATGCAACAGTATTTAAATATTTAAATATTTGATCTTGTTCATTGCAAAGTTACCTCCAAACTGACAAACACAACAGACAACAGTACAGTGTTTGAGGCATAAAATATCAGCAGGCCAGACTGATGTTGATATAATTTTGTACATAAAATATACTACTTTATAGGTACATTTACAAACTTATCCTACAAGAGTTGCTGGAGTTTTGACCTCTTCAGACTTTGCCCTTTTGCATGCACTGTGGAAGCAGGTGAGGTTGTGCCTACTCTGCTTACAAAGAATGACTTTGTTTGATTTCCCAAACTGAACATTGAAGTATATGAACAGTCAGCAGAGAAAATGTGTACCCCTTGCAGGATACATAACCTTGACCCTTTACTGAGTCACCATGTTTAACTGTGTAAAAACAGAAAATCAAATCCCACTACCAGCTGTGAGGAGATCCCTTCTTAGTACAGTTATATCTCCAAATATGGAAATATTTATATTTTTAGGTTCAACCAAAGCTGGCATATTACAGTTAAACAAATCAACTGTGTATCATCCAAAGTCTTCTGTTTCTGCTGGTTGTTTTGTGTTTATCTGTGATTGAGGGACAGTAATAAAAAGAGTGACTTTTGTACTAAAGTGCCAAACTCTGAAAGATAAAAAAGCTTTGCATCTTCATTAGCTATGATGAGATGTGCTCACAGTGCAATGCAGAATGAAAAAGAAATGGGATAGGATCAAGTAAAATACAAAATACATTGTTATTATGTATTTAATTATTAATACATGATTGTTGCATACAAAATGACAAATGTATGGTAAGTGACAATTATTTAGCTAATTGTGTTTAATAACCAAATTATTGTATTGTTGTTGAGACTTGACATCATGGTATATCACAATCAAATCAGAACATACGGACATTTCAGTCTCACAGTGGCTCACAAAATGACTTACATAAAGTCGCCCAAACAAAGGTCTCTTCCATTAAGTTTAATTACTGAAATGTCCCAGTGCCAGGAGAAGACACTGTAATATACTGGTGTGTGATGATAAATACATTCATAACAAAAAGACTTGGGCTACTGGAATGTGTCATCAGACTTTACAGTAAACAAATCACCACAGCAATTAATGTCCTCCATGAACATGGGTTAGTAATATCAAAGGTCAGTATCAGTCTTCCTTGTTGTTACATCATCTGGTCCGATTAAGCAGGGTGACTGTTCCTTTGGTCATTCACCCCAGCAGAAGTGAACCGCATGCTTGGAGCAACAGGTAAGAATATATATTTATGTCTGGTTACCAAGCTGCCACTAGGTGTCACTACATGTTAACATTTCATTTTCCCCCACCTCTTTTCCAATGGATATCCATCAACCAGTGTCACTGAAATATAAGCATGGCCCAGAGCAGCACTGGTGATGAGTTTATGATGCACATTTTAACTATTTAATCTAAGTTTGTACCACTGTGACTCTTGTTTTTTTCCCTTTATCGTCATACATAGTACCTGTTGTCATCACAAGAGCAAAGGATGAGCAGTAGGCATTAGGCGTTTGTGATGCTGACGAGAAAAGTAAAGAGTGACGTATTTTCTGTCATAAAGATGAAAAATAAAAATAAGCAAGTATACTTTACTTTTTATGTACTTATCAGAGAGATACTAGACAAAATTTTATTGAAGTATACTTGGTGTATACTGACAAGTATACAGAACGACCCAGCATGCCTCTATAAAAAAAATAAGTGATGTTATAAATTAAGAATTTGTCACAAGTTGTTGTGTGGCATCATATTTTCCCTTTTGAAGAGAGTAAGTATGGTAGGTAATTAATTGTTTTATAAACATAACCGTAACAGTAAGAAGAGTTATTATGCATTCATTCCCAATCACTTATTAGAGTACTAAATAATACTTCTTGTAGATGAACTATGCAATGTTATTGTCACAGTCATGCAACAACGAGATGACATGAGAGGTATTCATGATAAATGAAAAAATTAAATGCACATTTAAAGCCTATTTTAAGTATTACTATGTTCATCAAATTGAAAAATGGCATAAAAGTATACAAGTAAACAAATTGTGTACCTGTAAATTCAGTATTTGTGTTAAGAAGTTTACATTTATAAACTAGAAAGTGTACTAGCAATACATCCATAGAGAACTAACAGCATAAATAAAAGTTTATTTGTATTATGCTTAAAGTGTACTTTCATGAACTAAAAACTGGGACAATTTAGTCCCAATAAGTATTGAAAAAGTATACTTATAAGTATACTACAAGTACATTGCCATTAGTATACATACTACATGAGGTACACTTGTGAAGTATACTTGAACATTACTTAAGCATACTTGAAGAAATTAACTTTTAGTATACTTTTTCGTAACGGGCTGTAGATATGACTTGTGTCTCTGGTGACTGGGGGAAGAGACCCGACTGAAATGACAGCTTTTTAACTACCTTATCTCACTTCACACTGTCAACAAGAAGTGCTAATTTTTTTTCTGTTGTTTTTTTATCTCAATCTTTTAAGAATTAGTGTCTTATCAGATGGATTTGCTCATGTTAATGATGAGTCTTCCACGCACGCGAAAGTTAGTTATGGAGTTCCACAAGGTTCTGTGCTTGGACCAATATTTTTCACTGTATAAATGTCTCAGGCAACATTATTAGGAAACACTCCTAACAATACTACACAGATGACACCTATATGTAGATGAAACTAAACAAAATCCATTAGTCAAAAGTCAAGCCTTCTTACAAGAAATAAAGGCCTGAATGTCCTGTAAGAGATCATTGTATTTGGGCTTAAAACATCACAAATAT
The DNA here is from genome assembly GCA_032362345.1 of Sandelia bainsii. Lineage (NCBI taxonomy): Eukaryota > Metazoa > Chordata > Actinopteri > Anabantiformes > Anabantidae > Sandelia > Sandelia bainsii. The sequence goes on along the minus strand of JAUMHL010000007.1, from coordinate 8,946,688 downwards.
CCTGTCTAATAATATGGACACCTCTAGATGACATAGCTTTGGCCTCAAGCACTACTGTGAGGAACCTTGGAGTAATTTTTCGACAGGGATAGTTTCTTTACCTTGCATATAAAAGCAATCTCCATAACTGCCTTCTAACACTTGAGGAATATTGCTAAAATTAGAAGCATCCTGTCTCAAAGTGATGCTGAAAAACTAGTCTATACATTTGTTACTTCTAAACTGGAGTACTGTAATTCTCTGCTAATAGGATGCCCCAATAAGTCCTTAAAAAGCCTTCAGTTAATCCAAAATGCTGCAGTCAGAGTTCGCAGCATTTCAGCAAAACAGAACATCTTTCCTACATTGGCTTCTCTCCAATGGTTCTTTAGAATATAATTTAAAATCCTTCTCCTTACATAGAAAGGGCCTAATGATTAAAGCTCCCTCATAACTTAAAGACCTCATAGTATATATTATCTCAATAGAAGTTTATGTAAATAAACTGAATTGAAAAAAACTCAATCAAATTTATTATTAGTTTTCCATTACTAACAAAGAGGTAGTCCCCAATGTAGTAGAGTGATATTTCATCCTGTCTTACAGGTTTCCCAAACGAAGCTGGCCACCACAGTCCAGCTTCATGATCTTACATATTGAGCTTCTGCAACATGTCGATAAGACGAGACTACCCCTGCATTGTGCTCTGAAGCAGGTTGCACTTGTTAGACAAGCATAATTCCATTTTAAGTTTACAAATATGCTACTAGCAGTTTGCAGATTAGTGGCTGTGCAAAAAAGCAGCACCGAATATGTCCAGATTCCTTAGTTGTTGTTTAGAGGAACCGCCTTATTTCCATAGCTTGAGCCTCTGTTAATCTCAGTCTGGCCAATCATCCAGCGAACTCCCAGTGAAGCTGCGAATGAAAGATTCAGAAAGGGTAGATTTACAATTACATTATTTGAGCAAGTCATAAAGATGCGGTGACTGGTTTGAGATCCTATACAATACATACTTATTTCCACAGTAAATTCTTATTTTTTTAAATTTAGTGATTTTTTAGAATGGAAGCTAAGCATTAAGTCCTCCAATAACCAATGTTTAGAGAAAATCCAAAATTCAGTTACAAGCAAACTGAGGCTTTTTGATAAATACGTAATACAAAATGAAATTGAATTTGTCCTTTAGGCCTCAAACATAAACATGGATGTGTATTTATTGTGGAAACTGTAACATGCTCGTGAATCCATGCTGTTAGAGAAATAATTTCTCCATTTAACATCTCAGTTAAAGTATTTAGATGAATATCTACCTCTGCTAAGCACACACATGCCTAAAAGCTGTTAGGGACATGCTCCCAAGACTAACAAATCACATTTTCCAAAAATGGGGACTTACATTTGAGTTGTCAGATCTGCTGCTTTATGAAATGTTTGGACAAAAAGGAACTGGTTAAACTGAAGGAAGGTCCATTATACCTATTTCAGGGTGGCTTCACCTAAGATGTAAATACGTGAAACCAACCTGCGGTACAGAGAGCCACAGAAGAGAAGATGGTGAGCATGGAGCCAGAACTGATCAGCTGTGCGAGTAGCAGGCCTAATGGGTACAGCAGCAAACAGGACCAGAAGAGCCAGTTGATCAAAGACCAGGGACGGCGTGGAGGGCTCACTCTGGCGGCCGGAAAACGCCCTGTCTGTGTGTACTGCTCCTGAAAGCTGTCCTGTGGATATATCAGTTTTTAACAGAAGTTACTTTGAAATCCACATTGCTGTCAGTGTCTCTAGGAAGTGGTAGGTGCCAAAATATAAAAACCTTGTACACAACTTGTATAATGTTGAACATTAACCACTTCAGAGTAATGAATTACTTAAATGCCATGATGTGTGTGAACTGCAAACGGATATACTAAATACTCAGGGTCTAGTGTTTACCAGAGGCACCTAACATGCTGCTTACATCCTTCTAGCTTTTATGAAATAAAATATTAACCCAGAGGCACAATTTTACACAGTCTAGGGTAGTAATATATTTATTATAATAGGAACAGTATGGCTTCTGTTTTAGTCGTCGCTGTCTCAGTGGCCAAACAATTTGCTATGGAAAACCTTCTTAAATACAGTGTATCCATTAATCAATCACCTTTTCCTGGTACAGTTTATGGAGCCAAGCAGCACACTCTGCCTCATCTTCTGGGATTAACTCCAGAGGGATTCGCCTGCAAGTAAAAGGGGGGTGGGGGGTGGGGGGTGGATCTCTCAGATCAAGCCCAATTTATACCAGCAAACAGGGAAATAACTGTAAAGCAAAACATGTCTTTGTACCTTACATATAAATCTGCATGGTATTTCTTCCCATTAAGAATTCCAAGTAAGGTTGGTGTTTCATTGTTTCTGAAGTTCAGTGTAGAGTCATAAACAGCTGCGGCTAAACAGGATAAGATACACAGCAGAAATTAAACGTACAACTCACATGGTTTGAGAATTCCTCTCACTATCTGACATCTACTGCTGGATGTTTTTAAAGATCCCATCGCAGGTGGACACTCACCAGTTCCTCTGAGGTTTTGGACTGTTACCCAGAATCCTTTGGTCCTGGGCAGAAGGTGATACTTAAGTTTGGCCAAACCTTTGCTCTCAGCTACCTGCATGCTGATCTGGTGTTTCTTTGGTGTGAAGCGTGTTCCTTCACAGTAAAGCAAGAACTAGTCACAGAAAAACAGAATTTTCATTAATTCCATTATTCCACATGTCTGCAATACCACACTACAGCTAAGCTTTCACTTTCAGTTATGTTGATTTTCAAAGAAGAAAAAATGTACCCAGAAGTTTTCTGGGTAATCCTGCAGGTTCTGAAGACCCTGAGCCACTGTTCTTCTGTCCTGCTCCCAATTCCTCTTGCAGAAAACGATCTCCAGGAAGTACCACATCCAACCAATAACTGGCACGTAAGCCAACTCTTTCTTGGCTAACACTTTTGAACTCTGAAAAATTATTAATATAAAAATATTAAGAAACTGAAGGATGGCAGCTCAAAAAAGGGGAAGCGCGTACTTTTCTGCGACACTTTCTCTTACCCCAAGAACTCCAAATCTCTCACAGAAGGTCCAGCCACAGAGGAAGTCGATCTCAAAGTTGTGGTTGAGAACCACAATCGCATTCTCATTTCCATACAGTGGATAACTTTTTGGGTCGGTGTAGAGCATGCATTCTGTCCCTGACCACCACTCAAGGGCAGCTACCATCTCTGAGAATCATTAGTACACAATATTGTACATTATAGATTGGTGTAGTTATAAAGTGGTCTTATGGCTCATGCAGACTAAATCTGTGTTCATTACCACTAAAATGACTACTTTTCTCATTACAGCTTAAAAAGGAACCAACAGACAACAAATTTCAGTGCCATCTGTGTAGCAGAGAGAAAAAACAGTACTTACGGCTGCTGATGCAGTAACATAGTTTGATGTTGATCCTACGGGCCAGCTGCTTACTGACCAGCCACAAGGGTAAAGTGCAGAGCTGCAGCAGGTTGATAATGATGCCGCTGACCAGGAACACATAGCAGACGATCAGGTGGCATATGAACTGTGATTTCAGCATCTGCACGAGGCCCATTGTTCTGTAAAAGTTGCACAACCTCAAGCATTAAAACACAACCGGCTTATCATGTAAGTCCGCACATTTCATCATTCAGCTCTGTCAAACTAAACTATCAGCTAACGTTGTCCTGCTCTGTGACAGCAGCTGTTCTCACAGCACTGAGCGCAGTCGGGACAAACAGTGAAGCTTTTCTTTGACTGGACTTTCTGGTTTCATCCGCTGAATGGATCATTTGAGATGGACTGCATGTACTAGTAAATAGTATACATAATATTTTCAGGGCCACATATGCTCAAATGATTTTCTTATAGTGAATAACTGAGAATCGATCCAGACCAAACACTGTAACTCACCGGCTTTTGAGAAATGTACCAAGCTTAAATCGTTTGCGATAATTTTCTAATTTAATTACTCGCCTATAAGACAATAATACACACCTTTAATTAATCTAAAATATGTGATATTTACCTTATAGGTTTATAAGCTCCAACAGAGTCGTTCTGTCACAGGAACCTTCCACTTATCAAAATAAAAACCACCGGTGTTCACTGCGCTGAAGTAATATGTTATATATCCATACCACATGCAGTTATCGCTGTTCTTCAGATTTTACTCACACTTCATTCAACATCATGTGTGCTCCCCAGTCGGCTAACTGCCTCAAGGAACCACACCCATCTAAGACCACGCCCGGAGCCGGTTATGGAGACACACGTCAGCTGCTCCGCTTCTTTCTAGAAACCCTTGCGCCACACTGGCTGCAAAGATCGTCTATTCTTCGCGAGATAAATTACATATGGTTGGCGAATTGTAGTCGCGGTGTTGTGGACTGCGAGCAAGGCTTACACCAGTGGCCAAAAGTTTTGAGAATGACACAAGTATTGGTTTTCACAAAGTTTCCTGGCAATGGACCCAAAATTTCGATGTTTTGTTCCCTG
>JAUMHL010000007.1:8898506-8942068 GCA_032362345.1 Sandelia bainsii | reverse complement strand
CATTATAAAAACTGAGGCAGCAAACTTTGTGAAAATTAATATTTGTGTCATTCTCAAAACTTTTGGCCACGGGTGTAAAAGAAATCATAGCACGAGTCTATTAGTTGTTCTAAAGTGCAGGACAAAAAAAACTGAGTGAAAGTACAGACGTTTTTATACGCAAAATTAAAAACCTACCCTTTGTTTTACTGTTTTGATTACAATATTTTATGTTAGAAATCTCCCCAAGGGGATTAATAAAAATATTGATTATTGAGTATTATTAATTTATTATTATAATATAACTATTATATTTCTTTTCTTTTCAAATGATATTCTAATGTCCGCACTCTTTTTTTCCCATTTCATACATATCCAATCTTTAATACCTCTCCTTATCTTTACTATGTTGTATTGTTTATTGTTATTGTTAATATTTTAAGCTACTGTGTTGTAATCTCATTGTTTTATGTTCTATTGCTCTCTTGTCTTGTTAACTTGTTGTTAACTTCTAAATCAAATGTAAGTCAATTGAATTGCATTTACCTGTGCAAAAGGTGGTACATAAATAAAGTTCGATTGATTGATAGATTGATGATTAATGGTTTTCTGTTATCATGGTGAACGGTAAGTAGACCTCCTTAATAAACAATAAATAACAGGATAGCCTCCAAACATGTACCTCCGTGATAATATATTTGCTTGTTGGGTGATTTAAACGTTCAAAACACCGCTTTCAACAAAACGTCAAAATGTGCAGTATTTCCTGACGCTCATGCAGTTACACGCCGTCTGATTCTTTGCGCCTAAACTAGGGTTGAGTGAGACCTCTTCCTTTTGTTCTTCTCCTCTTCGTTGCCTTTGTTTGGTCACAGGAAAGACACAAGGGATGGTGCACCGGTCACGCCATATTCTGCTTGCGATAATTTACTCCCGAGGTGTGACCAAATAAAAAAATTCTGGTCTGGGTTGTAAATAAAAACTTAAAAGTTATTGTGACTAGCGAGCGAACAACAGCGGTTCACAAAGTACACTCAATGCATCCAAACAGCATCTCTCCTCTACTGCCTCTTTTATTTTATACTGTAGGAATAAAAAAAAAAAAAAAGATGAAATAAGTAAAAACATGATTTAGTCAGTGAAAGGTTAGTCCCACCTCCTCTTTAAAGCTGACGAACCAGTTCGCGGCCGGAAGTGAAGGTGTCTCGTCCAGTTTCACGTGAATCGAGTGAACCTGAACTGGGAGAGCAGCACACGCGCAGTAGTGTTTTCTTTATGACTACAGCTAAGCACCAGCAGTAAGTGGTGTTTGGGCAATAGTGTAACTTCCTTGTTAACTTTAGACTGGATTTGAATAGTAAGCAGCGCAGAGTAGTTTTCACAGTCCGTCCATCCATTTTCCTAACCTCGTAAGGGTCACGGGGGGTGCTGGAGCCTATCCCAGCTGTTCTCGGGCGAGAAGCGGCGTACTCCCTGGACAGGTCGCCAATCCATCGCAGGACCGACACATAGAGACGAACCATGCACACTCACACCTACGGACAATGTAGAGTCACCAATTAACCTAACATGCATGTCTTTTGGATGGTGGGAGGAAGCCGAAGTACCCGGAGAGAACCCACGCAGACAAGGCTGCGTGTTACAGCACCGCCTGCTGGTAATATGTTGTATGTGCATAAGAAAAGTGTATTACTTAAAGTGACAGTAACTGTCACTGCCCAGAATTAAACTACAAAATACAAGTATACTGAACAACCACTTACTTCACTACTGGACTCGTTAAATACTGATTACTGCTTTAAATTTTCCTCTGGACAAGGGTTAAAATAAAACTTGTTCTGCTTATTTACAGTATATGACAGCTCATACTCATACTCATGTGTTGTTTGATAAAAGCAAGAATACTCCACTGACTTAATAAGTGAGTATGAATAAGTAAGAAATAATAATCATCTTTCCAAAATTAAAGGTTTTCCATTAGGCATAACAAAAATCCCTAAATTTATTTTAGTGAATTAGGTACTCCAGCATCAATCAGATAATAATTATTGTATGAGCTGGTCCATAGAAAAACACTGAGATAGACACTATCTGCTCTCACAAAAATAAAAGATAATAATATTCTTCAGCTTAAATTAAGTAGAAGTGGAAACAGCTACAGTCATTACATTTCCTGATTGACCAAAAGAGATTTACTGTTATTGCTTGTTTCACATTAACTAAAAAGAATATCTCAGATCATTTCCTCTTGCCAACACCAGAGGGAAATAAAGTTGCATGGAACAGGGCTCCATTAAATGAGGAAAAACCGCCAACACAACATATTTCCCAGTTGAGGCAACAAATCAGGTTGACTTTTTATTATTTTCTGTTTTGTTGGCAAAAAAACATGTCATGATTTGTTATCTATATGGAACATCCAAGCCAAATCAAACTGCTTTTGACTATTTTTCTTTGCAACCTGGAGACCCCTAAACGAGGTTAATGGAGAGCTGTGATGGCTCCTCCTTAGGGGACGCTGAGAAGTGTTTCCAAGCACTCTTTTTACAGCTCACATAATGCTTCGGTTCTCATATCCTTTACTCAAATAACCTTCAAGCGAGGACATAACTGTCTGCAGAGACTCTAACATACAATAAAATACCTCAAGAAGCCCTTTATGTTCAAATACCAAAAACAAAGAGTGTAAAGGTTCTCAGGGGAGTAATGTTCACTAAGTAGTGTATGTAAGTCACTTTGTAGCTACAGAGGTGATGGAGCATAGCAGGCTGTAGCTGAATACATGTGTTAGCTATTTTAAATCGCATAAAACAATACCCTAAGTCAACATATCCGGTTCTCTTGAAGGCAACAATTTAAATACCTTGGTTTAGATTAGTCTAACATAATCATTTAGTCGTGCTCATCAATTGCAGTGGAGCATTTGGCTGTTCGTTGTTACAATATTTCACAGAAGGTGGAGGTACTAAGGAAATAACACAATTAGAATTTCTTGGAAATTATGTACAACGCAATCTTCTAAGTAAAATTATTGTGATACATATGGAGTACAGCTCTCTGTGTCTTTAGAGAGGTTAGTTTGCAGTATCTAGTGCTGCTTTCATTACTAGTAAATGAAACTTTAGCACTAGATGATTTGATTGAAACATGTCTGAGGACAGAAAAGGGGACAAATTCCCCAAGGGGATCAACAAAGTTTCAGTTAATGATCTGGTTTTAAATAGTGTGGTTTATCAACACAATGTTTAATTATCTACTTATAAATGATCAAAAGCACATTGACTAATTTTCCTTCATTAAAAACCCAGTGCTATATAAATAAATTTTGTTTCTGAAGTTTGCTGGATGTTTCCTACATCATTGAAAAGTCCATTGTCAGCATAGATGCTTTGGAGGTTTCCAGTTTGACCATCACACTTTTGTAAGTTGTACATTGAACCATAATTGGTTACCAGAAAATTTGTGATGTCACACAAAAGAAAAGTTTTTACTTGCACACATAAAACTCAGATTGAAGGAGAAATCCAAATAAATTGTAAGAACTTTTCTATATCTGAAACTAAGTTTAAGACGTCCCAAACTGAACCCCTGTAGAACTTTGCCAAGGCCCAGCTATACAAGAAGCAAGTACATGAGAATGACTGTAAAATGGAAAATATAAATCAGAGTGAAATCATACATCTTGAAAATGGTTGTTAAACTGAAAAGACTAACATTAGTGTGCCTTCTGCCCAAAGTGGGTAGCCAGGAAGGAAAGTGTCTAATTCGCATTTCACTGACTCTTTAGTGGAAAAGTGCAGTTGATATGAGGTTACTGGATGTAAAAGATGTGTTGCAGGGGGACCTCACCACAAGAACTCACCCTGTTCCAAGAGATGTCAGCTTTCATTAAGTGAGTTATGTGTCACGGTTAACATTGCCCTTTTAGGGGCCTTCTTTGGTACAGCTGGCAGCTGGATACCATGTAAGAGCAATGTCATGAGTGCTGCTCTTGACTTTTGTTGCATGACATCTTCCTACTTTTATTCATTGTCCACTGTTAAATCACACAGAGAGGTTATAAAAATAATTTAAAAAAGCTTTCTTGCTAGATAAAACGAAACACCAGATGGAATGACAATGGACAACAAGCTTCTTTGACATGTGGGAAAACTCAAGTATTAATACCAAAATGTTCCCTTTAATGTTGAGAATTTTCCTGTTGTCATCCCTTCAGCCATGTGAAACCGTTTTTATTAGTTGATATTTTTTTCTTTATTTATTTGGTAAAATTAATTAGTTAATGTTATAAAAAAATCAGCATGTGCAGCTGACATTTTTCAGTCAAGACTGAATCAGGTTGATGGAGCTGGCCAAAGCCAGCAGCTTTCAGGCAGGAAGAACTATACTTTTGGCTCAGCAGCACAGGAGTGGTTTGGATGAGAATCCAGTATAAAGAATGCACCGAGGATTAAGTGAAATCACTGCATAAGTGTTATTTACGAGCCATTCTGCATCTGGATTTCACTTCTTTTATCCGAAACTAATTAACACTCATTCAACCCTTCTGCATAACTCTTTAAGTTAAGTAATAGGTGTGTCAGTGGACATTTCTTACTTTTCACTTAGAGGTGAGACCGGGAAAAATCTTTCTGCGTGTTCCTTAAATTGTTGTGAACATATTTTTTATTTGTACGATGTGCAGTTCAGCAACAGATATGTTATAGGTGATAGTGGAAACTGCTTTGAAAGTGTGAGGAACAGTCATGCTAGGAGCACAAGCTAATGAAGCTAATGCAAATGGTTTGACCAGACAGCACAGTCAGCTGCAGGAGTTGGTATTCTGACTGGAAAAATGTAAGTGACTACATTTGCGCAAATGATCTGAATAAATGAGGAAATGCTCCAACCTGGAAAAAAGCTGCATTCATTCTGGTTTTGCGCAGGCTTTGGCAAATAAGGCGCAAAATCTGATTAAGTGATTTCAGATGACTGTATATTGGAATGTCATGAAATGAATGCATGCATTAGGCTTTTGGACTTATAGGGGAAAAGTAGAAATCAGAAAAAGTGACAACATACCCTGGGGCCTAAACTTTATTTGACACAGCATATATGCGCAATGAGCCAGTAATGAGAACCTGATGTATGCAGTGTCTGTTCCTCCCAGGGCTCCATGCTGCAGCCTCGTCCATCAGACAAAGTAACTGTGGGCCCCACCTACACATCCGACTGTCACTGAAACACTGGGAGGTTTTCTGGAGGCACTTGCTCTGCTGCTCTCTGGGGCCTCTGCATGAGACCTGAACCAAGCGCCAAGAGGAACTAGCCTGAGTGAAGTTATTTGATGTAATGCCATCACCAAGGTGAAGAAGATTTAAAAACTGCATGGTTGTGCAACTACGTGTCCTCTTTTTCACCTTTTACTCCTGCCTCCTATGACAGATGTCAGAATTGGGATTTGAATGCACAGGGATGAGAAAGCGATTCAACATGAGGTCACATGTGCAGAAATCTGGATGTTGGTCACAGCACATGTGTGAGAGCAATAGTCTGTGCTGTAAGGATAATGTATTCAAATGATATTTTTATGTTTCTGCAATGGTGATCCACTTACTGTCTCTGTGCAGAATGGGAAAAAAAGAGGGTTCTCCTTGATAAAATGATCAATCTTATGCAAAGAAAAATATGTAGTCAACTCAATTCAGACAGAAAATAACTGAAAGTATGTGACAGTTGAATAGTTTCTGTATTTTTCCAGTCTGGAAGAGAGTTAATCTAGCCTTTTTATTATAATGTGTTTCTGCATCTGATGATTTCATAATTTATGTTTTATGTAAAAATGTATTTACAAAATTAATTTACTCTTACTCAACTTTATAAGGTGAGAAGTATGTAATTATTGTATATTAAGTATTTTTTAAATACTATTTTATACTTTTACTTCAGGGGCAATTATTCTATTCTTTGCTCTACAAAATTTGAAATCTACAGTTGTTACTCAGACAAACTCAATACAAATATATTTATTTAAATATATAAAATGTAAAATGATCTTAGTAAATACGATGCAAAACAATAACATTAAATGCTTCTTACCCTAATGTGTCCATGTTAAAAATTTAATATATATCAATATAACACTGAACATGGTCACTCTGCATAATTAGTACTTTTAGTTTACTATTTGAGCCTGTTTAACCTGCTAAAGAGTCAAATAGTTCCCTCTGGGGTTGGGAGAGACCAAAACAAAGCTAACAGACAAAGACAACAAAACTGCTGCATGTGTTGATAGCACAATGCTTGTTATTATACACAACAACAACTTTATAACTTGACCAGACAGTCAGTTATTGTATTTGGAGCTTGTTGCACATGAACGAAAACATAAATTAATCTAAGTACATTTAATATAAGTACATTTTGGTACTAATAAATCTGTTTGTAAAATAAAAAATGCAAATGAAAAGTTATTGGTGTATTCTCACATTGTGGTGCACTTTCTTGTGCTTAAGGTTAGCCCCAACCCTTAAAATTCAATTTAAGCACTTTACTTTTTCTGCTTTTATGTTACTACAGCACTTTGGACTCATGTGCTGATAAGTTTATGAGGTGGAGGTTCACCAAAAAATAAAATTCAACAATTTCCTCCTCACAAACACCATTAAAGTCTGTAGGACCACCAGGCACAGCGAGTGAGCCCCTGCAGTCCTGTGTCAGCATTCTTACAAATGACTGAAGTTATCAGGACCATTTTTACTGCTCCAACAAGCATAAAAAGACCATCACATTTTTTTCCCAAACAGCTTGTGAAGACTATTTCAACTGTTTGGTAGTGAAAGGATTGCCTTGAAAGATTGTCATCACACACACATTCTTACATTGCTTTGTTTCAGACAATGCCAACAGCTGTGGTTCTGGGCAACCCTCTCACAGAAGTCAGACGGCTGTTCACATACAAAAAGAACTCAATCTGGCTTTACATACAGACTATATATTCACAGTATACACAGCGTATCTTTAGTTTTTTGAGACGGTGAATGCTGGCAGCACCGCAAGTGCAGTGAAAGACTTCACCGCATATTTAAGATGAATTATTTATTCCGTTGAGCACGCACTGAAAACATCTTCAGTGTGATTTCAGGTGCAGATGGTGTGTAATGTGATGTCTGAACTATGAAAACATGTTTATGCATGCCAAAAGCTTTGACACATACCTCCTGTGGCTATTGCAGCACACATCACTGAACACGGTGCATGAATGTCTACTGTCCAGTTAGAAACCTGAAGAGTCTGTCACAATTTTTTGGTTTCAAGCCTTATTCAGATCTTATTCAGACATATTGCTTAGGTGTACATTCAGTTATGGTGTTGTGAAATTACTTCTCTGTTTCATTTTGACCTTTATGTGATCCAGAGACTGCTCCAGCAGGTGGAAGCTACAGTGTGTCCTGCTCAAGGACAGTTCAACTATACATTTTCAGATGGACTTTGCTATTCAGAACAACTGGGGATTTGAGCACTTATCAGGTTATATTGAAAATAGTTGGAAGTCATCCAGCTCAAGGCTAAAGTCATTTTGGTCATACAAGACATCTTGGTGTGTTGATGTGGCTCCAGTATCACAATGCACAGCCAACTCAGCTTTACAAATATTAAACAATTTAATGGATGTGTGCAGTCCATTCAACATGACTGAAAGGTGATTTACCTCAGAGTCAAGAGATGTAGGGGATATCTTGATTGTCTCTGCTTTCCAAAAGACGTAAGGGCTGTATTTAATCTAAGTTTATTTTTGTAAGTCAGATAAGCCAGACTTTAGTGGGCCTGCAGCTATCTGCATGGTCTGGATTTGTTTTGTCCAAGGTTACTACCAGGCCAAGACTTCACAACCTGATTTAATAAGACCTAATGCATCTGTTCCCAGTTTAACACCAGTGCCATCGAGATGTAAGTGGAAACAAGCCTTGCTCTGAAACCCTGGACATTTCTGAGGATACACGTGAAAAAAAGCTCTTCCATTTGGATTACGCGAATATGAGTCCCTTAAGATGAGTGAGGCTGGATTTAAGCAAATGTCCAAACGTGTAATTACTGCTGCATGGGAAAGGTTCTTCCTTCTTGAATGTTGTACCAATCTCTGATGTCAGTCAGTTAAAGCATCTGAAGTGAAGCATCTCAAACCCATGAGTAATATCAAAGAGCTTGGTTCATGCAGACAGCTTGGAGCCCCTGTGCTGCAGGATTCCATCTTGCAGCCCAACACTTCTGGCACTTCTCTTTTCTGGGAGCAATAAGTGTGCACCCCAAAGGCTGGCAGAGAGAAGGACTACAGATATTTTCCCAATGACTAGAGGAACCCTGAAATAAATGGTTTACTTTATTTTAAATGACAGACTCACTTCTTTCCTAGCACACTTGCCCTTGGCAGTCCCTTCGCCACTTTGTTCAGCAACAACATAGATTCACTCATTAAAAGACCCAGTGGGAACACCAAATGCTGATTTAACGTAGGTTCTGTGAGGCAGAGAAAAATGCATGTTTCAATGCTGCTATTGCTCTCTCATCAAAAATGTTTTCTGGTGATGCACTGAACTGGGCGGCTACAGTGCAGAGATTAGATTTTCCGATATGAAATGTGCACTTCACTACATCAAGTTGAAGTTTTTTAAACTTAACATAAACCAAAGTGCAAAAAATATTTATGGGGTGCTAAAGATGAGCTGGTAAACAGGGGTGTGGCTAGAGGGGTGGCCAGGGGGGGACCTGGCCATAGAGTAGAAAATTCAGCACAAGGAGAACTGAGGACATTCAAGGCTAAAATTAATTATTATCATTATAAATAATTAAAAATAGATTCTATTTATTATATAAGTTAAAGGTGAAATCATTTTGTAACAGTTACAAGAAGGTAGACAATCCCTATAAGGGATGTTTTTTTTATCTTCCTCAAATTGTTTAATACTATTTGTTTGTTTGTAGCAAAAAATTCTATTTAGTTAGTTTAGTTTAGGTAGTTATTTAATTATATAGTTATATATTATATATATTATTATATATTATAGTTTTGTATTTGGCATTTCTTTCAAACAAACAAACACTTAACAATATAATCCTATTATTATTATTATATCCCAAAAGGTTTTTACATTTAACACCTTTTAACTCATGTACTTCATTGCAAATGTGCCACCATTCATTACATGTTCCCAAGTGTGGCCACTACATACAAAATAAATATCTTGACTCACCGCTGCTGGTAAATGGATTTTGGATAGTGTGAGGCTAGCTGTTTGAGCTGTTTTCAGTCTTTGTGCTAAATGGCTGCTGGAATATGTTTAAACAGATGATTTATCTCAGCTGTTGGCTGGTTTCTAAGAAAAGTAAAATTTTGGATAGATGAAATGGACACTTCATTTCATCTCATACAATTTTAGATAAATATTCTATTAATATTATTAAATATTACCTGATTTTGAGTTCTGAGTTTATCTCTCCCCCTCTTTGGTGCTTCTTTGTACTAGTTTGGCACATTTCCTTTTCACTAGCTGATTATATAAATTTGGCCTAGAGAAAAGAATGAGGAGGAGGTGGAGTTGGTGAAGAACACAGAAAGTCAGTGAGTAGAATATTGTCTATATTTACAATGGCCCAGCATTGGACAGACTTGGTATTTCACACTACTGTGACTGAAGATGAACACCACACACATAATTTCTCCTTTAAACTTTGTATTTGAATGAGAGGCTTCCCTATCCATCCTCAACTTTCTGTGTGTCTCTGACAGTCTGGGGCTGAACTCCACATCTGCACAGAACAATCTGATCTTTTAACTCATTTAGTAATCATGATCTGATCGTTGGGGTCAATCCAGGTTACACACTTTGCAACACATTTAGCTGAAAACCACTGGTGAAAGTGAACTTTTCTCAGTGTTCCTCTGGTTAATTGCAGCCAGTTTGAGGTTATTCATCCTTTTAAAATACTTGCTGCTTGCTAAACACTTGCCTCAGCAGAAAATGCTGGTTTACTGTGTCACACATTGACATCCTCTGGCGAAGCTGTATGAACCACCCTGGAACGTGCTCTGGGCTTGAAACCAGCAACCAGGGCCAGACCCATATAGCCAGTCTTTGTTGCCACGTGGATTATTCCTAGAGCCTCAACCCAAATATCTCTGCCACAGAGCTACGAGAGGTTTTAACTTCCCCATTTTCCCCAATAGTGCATTTTTCCTGGCCTCACCATCATTTAGTTAACCCCTTCAATCCTTGGTGTCTGCAGTGGGAGACAGATGTTCTGGTGAAAACCCATATAAAAACATTTCATGTCAAACAATTGCAAACTCAGTTTTGCATTTTGCACATTAATGCAACTTCCCTAAATGTATTTTACAAAAGCATCTGAACTTGTATTGGTAGAAGGTTGACTTTTACAGGAGAAGTTTACAGGAAACTGTTCATATTATCTCATCCATCCATCCTATGCATCAGTCAGACAAACCTGATATGTTAGATAAACCTTTCACATTGCTGAGCAGCACAGTGAACAAAGACTGTTGCTGAGTCCATTAGAGTTGCAACTGAAAAAGATGAATGGGTATATTTGAAATGATTGTTGGTTGATTGTGGAATCAGACTATCTATAAAAATCAGCTTATATTTCATATTTTTCTTGTAAGTTGCATGAAATGTATTGATTTTACTAACTAGTATTATATTCATTTCCAAAGCTTGACATAAATAATTCCTCTGCACTACACAGCTCCATTTCTGTCCATAAACCAACACAGTGACTTGTTTCTTTATTATAATTCACATGGACACTGGATCTTATTTCAAGTCAATCTGACAAACAACAACTTGCTGTTGTAAATAATCGTTAGTGCCCCAACTGTGTATAAATCTGCTGCTGAAAATAGTCCCTAGCAAATGGACAATTTACTTCTGTTTGAGTAATATTTATGAAAAACAACTGCCCAGCTGTTTACATAAATTACAAAGTCTTTGTTAGCCATTAGTTTAGGGTGGAGAGCTACGGCTGGGTGAAGGATGTCAGAAAGTACTATATTCTTATTCAGATTCTGAATCTGAATCACACATGTGCTGTGACCAACATCCTGATTCCTGCACGTGACCTCATGTTAAAGGGCAACTTCACAGATTTTCAACTTGCAGATCATCAGGAGGTAAGTTGAGAATCACTGATGTCGTCTTCTAAGATTAATACTAAGACAATAATTATAATGGCATAACTTTCGATCTTCATGTACATACTCAACAAAATGGTGTACACGTGATTTATTCATGAAACAGAACAATCTTACACTAATGTTTTTAGAAAATGTATAACAGGACAAGTATACAAAAAACATTTACAATTTGTGCATTGCCAACTCTCAAGAAAAGTAAACCAAACATGGAAGAACATGAATACCATACAGATTAACGACAACAAGGTTGTACACTGACACGTCCTGGATCCGCACTATACAGTCACACAGTCACACTTTGTTTTTAGAGACCTTCATCTGGAATCCTTTTCAACCGCCAATGTAAAGTTTCACAACATCCATAAGTGATACATATGACTAGAGAATGAATGGAAAAAGTAATTTCTATAAAATGCTCACTGTTTTTGATCTTCACGACCCCATCACACACAATGACTGACTGTTCAACCTCAGACTCACGATTGTTGATGTGATACGTCACTTGGTGCTTGGTACACATTAGATCTACTATGTATTAGGCATCAAAAATGCAAATATATATATATATTTTACTACCTTTTAAACCGATGTTATTACCTTGAACTACTTTCTGTTTTTGTAGAAGTGTTATAGATAAAAAAGGTTTCAATAGGAAGTAAGTAAATGATGCTTGTAGCCAAGATTGCAGTCAATTTTGATGATTGATGATTTAGAAGAATCTATATGTGCAGAGTATGAGGACTGACATGATGGACCAAAGTGATATATCACTTTGAGGAAAATGAGGCCCTGTCTGGACAGATATGAAAATAAACACTGTGGATTTTTTAACATACACAGTGAATCAAAATTAACGTACTGTGGTAGCTGCTGTCACATACTGTGCATAAACATTTTCTGATTTTATATATGTGATTATTTAAAACGCTGCTGAAGATTTGAAAACCTAAAAAGTAAAGGAAGTGCATGACACTAAAATTCAATACTACAATGTGTTATCTTGGCGTTTGTGAAATTCAATTGAGTTTTGTCAGTGTAAACAAATAAATAATTATTTACAATCTCTAGCAAAAACTGCAAACAAACAAAACAAGCAAAGCATAAATAATTTACAAAATGAATTATAATACAGACGTAGTATAAACATCTTTGGCACTTATTAAAATGGCTTATTTAAATTGTTCACTCAAGTTCTCCATAAAAACACATTCAGGATAAACAAAATGAGCAAAAATAGTAATGGACTGAGACAACTAAATGATTATGCTTTGGTTACAGTTTATGTTTGTCAGGCATTGTATGATCAATTTGACTTTTCCTCTAAATCCCAAAAGACAGAAACATATTAAAAATATAACAACCAAGTCACTTACAAGTTGAAGAACATAAGAAACTGTAGGAAAGCACATACAGCATGTAAGTGGTTTTACAATGAATCATTTTAAAATGTAGACATAGGTACACTGGTTATAATTGGATATTCTGCAGAGGTTTGTTTTATAACTTGTCCACTCCAATCAGTTTTTTCTTTCCCAGACTGGGAAATGTGTATAAGTCACCAAAAACTAAAATCAGCCATGGTTTCCTCTCCAGTGGAAGGATCATGACAATACATAGGAAAGTATGGAAAGTCTCATTTACGTTGAAATGCGATGACGTGATGTTTACTTTAGAGTCTTGTCTTTTGCCTTCTGGTGTTTTTCTATCCGACTTGATTCAGTTATCTGTGGAAAGATTGAGAATACAGCTTCCATTACCAACATATTTATATTTTAAACCTAGGACTCTTAACCAGTAAGTACCAACAGCATCATGTGCGCTGTGTGGGTCCAAAAGCGTGTCTTTGCTAACATGGCTGTGATTGTGAAAAGGCTGCAGGCTAATTTTCCACTTTTCAGCACGCAACAGAAGATCTGAAGTTCTTGGACTAACACACAATGGTTTTCATAATGCAACTGAGACATTGTACATGGGCAAGCTGACAAGCAGAAACATAGCGTGACTCTTTTTCTTGCTTCAGCCAACACACAACAAATAACCCTTCTCATCATTACCTTGTGAACACTGTTGGCAACTCCGGCTTATCTGAGGTTTGAAAAAAAGATGTTGAATGTTTAAAAACTCACATTATTCAAACATGGATGTTTTCTCCCAGACTTTACTATACTATGGTATACGTAAAGCTGCTTATGCTTACATATATAAGCTAAATATAATTATATAAAATGATGTCAAATTAGAATTATATATAATTAAATCTATAAGTTATTTATGTATAGCTAGATCACATTTACACCACACTGCATTTATTTTGTTCAAGCATGTGTTATTTCTACTAGACTTATGTTCAAAATATGTATGTACATATGAGTTAGAAAAATAGCTAACCACTGTCTCAGAGACTAACTTTCAACCTAGCTTCGCCATAAAAAGATTATCATGACTTAATTCCTAAGCTAAAGGGCAACTGCACATATTTTCAATTCCTATGGTTCCAGTTCATATGTATATGAATGGTTTTAAATTGCTATCCCTATAATAAAATATCTCTCTCCTTACTGAAAAATGTCTCCCTGTGACATCTGGAGGAGTTTTTCACTTCCGATAATGTCAACTGAACTGAGCAGTTCTGGACCACAAGGTTGACCAAGATTATAATCTCTATGGTATGAGCAACAAGATGACGTTGTTTTACTAAAACAAAACTCTAGATGATGTCATCTGTTTTTCAGCTAGAAGAATAGATTCTGCAAAATAGGCTACACAGAGAGAAGTTCAATACCATCCATATACATGTAATCCCCAAATACTGTAAGTTGAAAATCTTACTTTGCTCTTTAATATTATTTATTAACCACTTCAAACTCTATAGAACAAATATGGACAAATATAGGAATTAAAGTATAAACCCTTCAATGCTTTTAGGTACCAAGACTTTTTGGCATCTGAGAATTGTAACAAAAACATTCAAATAACTTTCCTTTGTTTTGTTTTTAATATTTTACAGTTGTGAATTATTTATTTCAACTCGAAAAACCTCATTCAAACAAATCAAAACTAATCCTACAATGCTTTCTACAGATTCTAAACATGGCAGTTAATACTGTTGTCAGTCTGCTAATATCATACATCCACACACATACATGTCATTTCTAAAACAAAAAGGAAACATTCATGGCACTAATGAAGGAGTTTATACTAACCTCTGCACTCATACTTGAGGTCGGAGAAGAACACCAGCTCTTGTGAGAAGACAAACAGGCCTAACCTTCCTCCTGCAAATGTCTTGTCATAAACTGGCCCTGAGTCAGCCATGATCTGTTTACCTTCATAGACCACAACCCTGCAAAACAAAGGTCAAACGTGAACCCTTATGTACCTAAATGTAGCTTCTTCTTGTCATTGCTTTTTCTTTCAGTTCTGGCTATATCACAACTTTCCCAGCTTTTCTGTGATGCAGATATGAGTGACTATGTAAAATAATCAAACTACATACTGTAACTCTCTACCAGTGAGTCAGACTATAACAGATAACACAATAAGTTTCTTGTTCTTAATTTCTTACCTTATAAAACCAGTCTTCGGTCTGTGGATGAGATGCCACCTGTAAGCTGTGTAATCCTTCCAACCAATGTTTTTGGGATCGTGCCACAGAGTACGCACCTATGCAAAACAGTTAACATCACAAGGGATTAAAAGTGCTACAGCTTTTGAAACAGACTAAATAACATAAATACTAAAACCCACCTGTCCAGGAGTGTTGCCTGTGTGCCACAAAGCATTCCTGAGGTTTTCCCCAGTGCCAGTGGTTGAGTTGACAACTTTTAGTGATACGCCAGAAATGCCAAAAGCCTTGGAAGGCTTGTCCTCCCAGTACGTCTGTGTGATCTGCTTCCACATCACTACATAAAAGCGCCCACTCGACTGGTAGCCAAACACAAAGCCTGCATAGTCATCGTCTCTGTCTGTGTTCACGTACATCGTTCCACTGAAGTCCACAGCACTGAACTCATCAAAACCTGTCATTGTGTTAAAGAAAAATGATGCTAAATCCTGAGGCCTTTAGAGTTAAATGAAGTTTCATATCTGTTAAAGATCAGCAAATAAACACGAACTGGTTGCTGCAGAGTTAATGTGTGTGCTGCTCACCTACTGCAATGCCTGGGTCAGAATTGGCAGTCTGAACCAACTCTTTGCCCTGGTGTCTCACTACCCAGTTGGGATCAATTTGAGTGGTTCCCTTAGGATCCAAGTGGACCATCTGGAACTTCCTGAAATCGGTGGCAGTGATGGCATTGTTCTCTGGACACACATCAAGAATATCTGGGATACTGTCATTGTCAAAGTCATCTTTGCAGGCATCCCCTCTTCCATCACCTGTTAAAAAATACAAATAAATTTAAATTAGACTCTCATGATATAAACTATATTTTTAACATAGGTTGGAAAGATGTTTATGTCACAATACTATTGCAGTGAGTGCTGAGCAGCTCCACTAAGATAATATTAAAAATGAAAGGAAAAATAACAATTCCTCCTGGGAAAGTAAACTAAGGCATATCATCCATCTTTTCATGCTGTGACAACTTTCAATGACACTTGTAAGTATCTGAAGCCTGAAGTCTATCATAACCAGACTGCAGGCCCGGAGCTCACAGCAGAAAGGACGCCAGTTGCTAATGAAGGCCACTGCGTGTGAGCGGATCGCTGCTTTCTGTCATCATCGTAGTTACTGCACAAGGGGCTAACGCGATTCTATCAAATAAACACCATCTGACAAGCTGTGAAGAGTGTGAAAGCGTCACAAGCGTTTGTGGTCTGTTTCCAGTTATAGACAGCTGTGCAAACTACAGGTAACCCTGCGCAAATTGGGCACTGTGGATTAATCACGAGCAAAGCCTAAAGGAAAGAAAACTTCACAGCCTGGCGTGTGCCCTCCTGGAGAGCTCACTGAAGTCATTTAAAATGACATCACCCATGCCAACCCAGTTGTTGATTCTTTCCACAACCACCATAATTCACACTTACTTCAGTGAAGGAGGATACTAAAGCCAAACATGAACATCACTGAGTGGTGAACTACTACTTGGTCACTATACATACACATATACATATAAATACAGATGATAAATTCCCAGACTGACAAGTACAACCACAGTCTTTCTCATGAGGACAAACTTAATGTGCAGGCATCTTGCAATAAACCGCTCATACAAGATTAATAGTAGTAACTGACTAATGGTCCCAATCTTAAACTTTAGGCCCAAACAGAAATAAAGAACAACTACTGAGTGTGTGTTGTGGTGGTATTACTGTCAGCTGCTGTTTTCAAAGCCATTTTTTGCTAACACTTCTGCATTAAACAGTATGTACATTTGCACATTCAAAGGCACATGGCACACACACAATGCTGCAACCTGTAAACCACTGAAAGTTAAATCCTCACCATCAGAGTCCAGCTGATCAGCATTGGGTGTTAGTCTGCAGTTGTCCTTGTCATCAGGTATGCCATCGTTATCATCATCATAGTCACATGCGTCTCCTTTGCCGTCTTTGTCATGATCAGCCTGGTTGGCATTGGCCACATAGGGACAGTTGTCCAGGTTGTTCTGATAGCCATCTTCATCAATGTCCTGGTTATTGTCACACTGATCTCCTACCAGGTCATTGTCTACATCAGTCTGTTGGATAAATACATACGTTCACAGTTTTAACATTTCCTGTGCCACCTCTCCTACTGGAATGTGTCATCATATGCAGTGTGATGCAGTACCTGGTCAGGGTTGTGCAACATTGGACAGTTGTCACACTGGTCACCAACTCCATCCATGTCAGTGTCCTTCTGGTCAGTGTTGTACACGTAGGGGCAGTTGTCATTCTCATTTAAAATGTCTGAGACAAAAAGAAAGGTGAATTCAAGTTATAAATATAGTATTAAACTAATTAGCAACATTGGAACATAAAATACAGTAATTCACATATGTATGAATTACTGTATTTTATGTGTTTAAGCCTAGCTATTTACCATCTCCATCAATGTCCACTGCGCAGGCGTCCCCTTCTCCATTGTTGTCGGTATCTATCTGAGCAGGATTGTGTTCATAGGGACAGTTGTCGCAGCGGTCACCAACTTCATCCTTGTCAAAGTCAAACTGGCGAGGATTGTAAAGGAGCGGGCAGTTGTCCTGTGGTGGAAAGTATACGTATGTTAGGGAGTTCTTTGATTATTTGATCATAGAGCAAAATATGTCCAAAAACTCTCATCCAAAATTACCCTCTCATCCAAAATTCCATCATTGTCATCATCCTTGTCACAAGCATCTCCTTGACCGTCTTTGTCAAAGTCTTCTTGCCCAGAGTTGGGAAGATTAGGGCAGTTATCCTGAAATAACAGTGAGAAGTTCAGACGTTTTACAGGTAGCAGCTGTTTTGATTCACTGCGTTAGGTTGCATCAGATAAGGTGACACAGTTCAATGGAATACCTTCTTGCAGTGATAAGTGGCGTTTGCACCACACACAAGGTTCTGATTGGGCCAACCGTCCAAGTCTGAGTCTTCTCCACAAATGAAGCCATCTCCAGCATAACCAGTCCTACACTCACACTTGTACATTGGGTCACTGAAGTGGCTGATGTAGATGCATTCAGCATATTTGTGACAGTTGTGGGTCTTGTCCCTGCATGGATTCTCGGGCTCACACACCTAAACGAAAAAAGGAGGAACTATATTGTGAGATTTGTTGCTGACCACATGCAACATCAACAGCTGTGGATTTGATCTGCCTGAAAAACAAAGATGCCCCACCATGTTCCTGGATGACACATTCAAGTCGATGGTACTTATTTTACCACTACTCCTTGTACCATTCTTTTTGGAAGGCTGCTCCAAATTTAAGGACACTCTAAGTAAAAGTGAAAGCTTAAAGGAGAGATTTTGGACAAAACCCAAAATGTGGGGCAGTCCTGGACACAGTTGACTTTACAAAATCTCCCTTAATGCAACACACATCCGACTACGAGCCACTACTGCCCCTTTAGTGCTGCACAAGGTATTCACAGCTGCCACAGCTGCCACACATTACCAGAGGATGAACATTACTCCAGTTTGGATGCCACTCCATGAGCTCATAGCGCACAAAGTGACAGCAAGCACAGGCCTTGATCAAAACTGTGAAATGGAGCCCCTTAATGCCAGCAATGAGACAATTCCCTTTTTCCCAAATCTATTACTGAAATTAGGGCATCAAATCAAAGACAAGCAGCTGCAGAGGCCAAAGAGTGACAAAATTGTCACATGTCATATTATCTTTGATGTGGTTAAAAGTGTGCAGTTTTAACAGGAGTGAAAATGGAAATACTGGTTTGTTTTTAAGACTTGTGCACAGCCCAAGTTAAAGCTACAGTATGTAATTTCAAATATTTTTAGTAAAAATATGCTACAAAACATATCTTGAATATTGAAAGTTACTGTCACTGGCTCTTAGGCTCTGGCTCATTGAACAGATATTTAGTTCTTAAGGTTTTTGAATGAGGTTTTTATCCTTCTATTGGTTAATACCCAAGGGCTGGGCAGAGTGTGGTGGAGCACAGGAGAGCAGGCAGAGGGAGGACTGGGGTGAAGAGTGGACTGATTTCAAGTCTCATGCTAGTCTTAGCTTGTTTCACTAAAGTTGCATATTGTAGCTTTAAGAACAAAAAATTCACATCCACTGATGTGATCCACTGAAAATCTGCAGTAAAAGTAAATGCTTCAGTCTACCTTGCTGAAAGTACTGGAGATGAGTGACAGCAGACAGAAAATACTGGCTCGTTATACAAGATATAAATCTAGCTACATATGATCATTGTCCAAAGACAAGTACAACTACAGTGTGAGTAAGTCTTTCACATCAGAACAAATCATATTTAAGACCTTCTACCTGCTGATGCTGGGTCAAGATGAGTCACATTTATGTATGGTGGCCGACGGCTTTGCATCCAACACTGTGCAAACCCTCTCTGCAAGAATGAGGCTTATAAATCACATAAGCTGCTGCTTCCATGATTCATAAATTTGGATCTGACATACAAAAATTTACACGACTGCTTCTGAAGATCTGCCTGCAGCTAAATGTGCTTGAATTGTATCTGTTCCTATAACACATTTGGTTCTCACTTTTCCAGAACCCCTGTTTGAATGCCATTGAACAAGAGTAATTTCGATCACCTGTTTGTTCGTCTTTGCAGCCTCCACACCCATACCAAAAGGCTGTGTGCCCTTGTAGCGCTTTGGACATGGAAGGCAGTGGAAACCTGGATCGGTGTTGACGCAGCGCTGCGTTTCACTTACTTTGTAGCAAACATCAGACACCATGTCACACTGAAAGAGGGAAAAAAAATCAGTTAAGCACAAACAAACAGTTACAAGGATGAAGTCTTCAGTAGAAGTCTGGTTTATGCACATAAGAAAAACAGGAACTTTTACCTCATTAATATCTTCACAGTGGGTACCATTTCCACGGAAACCAGCAGGACATGGGCCACACTCCCAGGATCCATCTGGAGAACTGTTGCAATCCACTCCGCCAAAGCATGGGTTAGACAGACAGCCATCTGCAAGGGATTTAGATGACAAGAACAGAGACAAATGATGGAAATTGATCTAAACATGTCTTTAAATGATTCAACTTTCATTTCTAATGTTTTTTATCAACTGATTTTTCAAGATAAAGACATAATGTACTCTGCATTTACAATATGAACTCATAATCCAGATTTAAAGGGCTGCTTTAACCAAATTACATAAAAAAACATTCATTTTCTCACCTTAAGGTCTTAAGTACAATGTATTGCACACATTTCATAGAGCTATGCATCTACAATGGCTATACACATAATGTAGAGTGACGGGTGCTCACCAATAGGACAGTCCATTTTGTTACAACTGTCACTGTCATTGGCCTCTCCCATACACTTCTTTCCGCCATACTGAGGTTGAGGGCTGTTGCACTCACGCGCCCGACTTTTGATTCCCCCTCCACATGTTGCTGAACAGATTGCCCATGGAGACCATGGACCCCAACCACCATCAACTAAGATACAGAGATACAGTAGATGATCAGCAGTTTCAGTTCTGTGTTTCTAATTAAAAACATGTAGGCATTCAAGGTTTGAAAAGCAACCAGAGTCAGAAGCTTGGAACATAATATTGTAAGAGAAAATATACTGAGCTCATTGTGGATCAAGATTTTCCTAAAAGACAGGAGGCCATAACATATGAGGAATGTTGCCTCAGGGGAGCCATGAGGCACGAGGAGGTCTGGTTGTTTGACACGAACGCTAGCTGCTGTAATAGAGATGCTGCATTTGAGCCCTCACAGGCAGCAATACTCACTGGGACACGGCTCAGCAGTGCAGCGCTGAGTCTCTCTCCCACTTCCCTCACAGTCTTTGCCCCCAAGCTGAGGCACGGGAGCATTGCAGTGTCGTATCCTGGTGATCTGTCCTTCCCCACAGGTCACTGAGCAGGAAGACCAAGGAGACCACAAACTCCATCCTCCGTCCTGGCGAACTGTTTATCAAACATCAAACTTACCAGGCTGTGATAGGCAAAACACATATGTCCCCTAGACATGCATTCAGCCAAATAGCTACAGACATGAATAATTAGCAAAAGCAAAAGAAATGTCCAGTACATTTTCTTCAAGAACACATTATGTGTTGTTGGCAACGATACCTCAAAGATGTTCTAAGATGCCTGTGCCAGTATTTATGTCATTGTGGGTAAACTGTCCTCCAGAGGTTAGACTGATTCAATCACTCACCCAGAGGCAGTGCATAGTTAACTACAGGCCATAACACATGCTAATCCCACAATTTATCATTCATCAATTTAACATCCAGCACAAATCTATTAAAAATCTTCCGAGACCCCACCTCATGCATGGTACATCTCATGATTACGTTCATTAAGATTTTATATTTTTGCATGGCAGACAATAATGAGTCAATGCACTGTGGAATATCCTCTCAGCCAGTGATTTATTTGGAATTAACTTTGACTGGGCACACCCTGCAGCCTGACTGTGTGATCCAGCTTCACTTGGATTTGGCCTCACTCGGATGGATCCATTTTCAACAGATTTATGGAGCTGTGAACTGACTGTGTTTCACATCTCATTTTTAACTCAGTGCTGACTTTTTCCATCAGTTCCTCCCCTCACATGTGTCATGTTGTTTGTTTGTTTTAGATTACTGTGAAGTTGTGGTAATGACAGACACATACTTTGATCAAGATATAACCAGCATTAAGGCGGTTACTACTGGATGCCAGATATTTAGATCAATGAAAGAGTGACAGAAAATTAACTATTTGAAAAATAGCCTCACCACGGCTGTCACATTTCCCCAAGCTGCACTTGCGGGTCTGGATAGAAGGTCCAGGGCAGGGGTTACTGGTTGCGTCACATGACCGACCCCTCTGTTGGGTCCCTGTCCCACATGTGACTGTGCATTCTGTCCACTCTGACCAGGGGGACCAGCCATCCTCACTGTCTTTAGCTGGAAGAAGTATAAGCAAATGTGTTTTATTCTAATTTTACACCACAAACACTCTCATATCTACTTGTTAAAACAGAATATCTTCTAGAAAAAAGACTGCACAAATGACTGCACTATTTCATCTTGTTCATGTCAGCCTGTTTATCACATCACCTCATCAGAAAAACCCACAGTAGCCATTCTAAGTGTCTTATATTTACCAATAAATATGTGGTTCACTCACAAAGACAAACTGGCTGCAAGTGTCCTGTGGTATTAAAATGGAATACGTGTGGAATATTGTTTTTATGGCACATTGTAACATTAATTAAAAATGGCATGCACGCATAAAAGTTTGTGTGTGTTTAAAATTGTGTTTGCCGCTATTGGCTGTGACTACTTACGCATACACACGGGGCAGCACTCGCCGTCGATAAATGTGGGGCTGGCACAGGCCACAGGGGTGCACGTAATTTGGTGACACACGATCTTGGACTCCTGTCATTAATACATTTTACTAGTATTTCAGGATCATAGATATCAACAGTGAATCTGCACGTATTTTGACATGACCTAACAGTACCTGGCAAGTACATTTGGTGCAGCTGTCTACAACCCAGTCTTCCTTATCGTCAAACAGGCGACCATCCTGCCAGCACATGTTTTTCTCTTTAGAGTTTTTCATCCTCCCAAGGACCTCCTTCATGACTGTGTTCTCCTCTGTCTGAATATACAACAGCAGACAGATTTGGAGTCAGCAACGAAATCAGTCAGCAGTGACTTGGAAACACTCATGGTAAATTTACAGTGAATTCTACTAAGCATGTGAAGGTATACACCTGCAGACAAGCTGATTTGTTTAAGAGAGCACATGTGAGCTTACTTTTCAGTGAAAGTGAAATAATATATTCTTAAGTTTTCATATATACAGTAAGTAAGATCATTTATGTTTAAACCAGCTAAGCTAAAGCACAAACATTAGTCTCTGAAATACAGGACCACTACTGGAGATATCATATATACCTCTCCGGTTCTGTTAATACTTTGAGGTAGACACCGTAAAATCATTCAGAGACATGTCATGAAGGAAAGTGGGAAAACCTAAATGAACCAGAAAATGTCTGCTTTTACATAACTCATAAAAGTACAACTGCACAAAAAAGCCACTCCGCCGTATTATAAGAATACTGTTTAAATGAGCTTCTCATTACCACAAATTGCACTAAGACTAAATTACTTTGGATTTCTAAAGTTTCTATGAAAATAGCCCATTGAAAAGTGCTGCTTAGCACTTTTCTAGTCACACACTGCAACCTCCAACCCAATTGGAGACCAGGGGATCCAGGGCTGGACTTTCCAATACTTGGAAACTGTCAGTCTAAAAACTACTGCCAAAGGTTTGTGTGTCTATGTGTGTGAGTGTGTGTGTCCTCCTGTTGGAAAAAAGGAGGCAGCAGTGTGCAGCACTAGAATCTAAGACACCACTCGGTCTGGAAGAGCCTCAGGGACCCTTCTCATCCCAGCCGATTTTTTTTTTCCCCAAAGTTCATGCCCAGACTCTCCTATTGCTGGGTGGCTCCCAGAGGAAACACATGGACTATTTAAACACAGCCAGACAGTAGACTGGACTCTGTTGCTGCCAGGGGAACACTTCCTATATCCACATGTAACATGTCATAAAATCTGTCTGACTGCCACAGATAGCAGGAGTCAAACGGGTTCAGTCATCACAGGACTCTATAAACAGTCCTGTGACTACTTAATGTTTGCTTTCGAATCAGTTGAGGTTACCTAGTAACCCAATTCAAACCTCTTACTTCCTGGCTGCCACACTGAAGACTGTGTGATTTATTTTCATAAAATGTCAATTTTCTCTAAAAAGTTAATTTTCGTCCTTCACACAAAGACAGATTTTGATATTCATTGCTGGAATTGGCCTGTAAAGTACAGTGAAACTGGCAGTAGCTCATCTAAAACAAACACAAGTCCAGATTATGCTGATTTACACCATGTAAGAGAGAATCAGTCAAGTTACCACATTTGTCACTCGTCCTACTTACCACTTTTTGCAAACCATCAATGAGGTTACTGACGACAACACGAAGGCCTTTGAGCTCCTGGAACATGGTGCTAAGTTCCTCGCAGGAGCGTTCACACATATCCGCATCCAGCTCATCTGTCTTCTGACCTATGACGTTTGTAGTGATGGAGGGACTTACATCCAGAATTTCTCTGCTCTCACTCACAGTATTAGCGTCATCTGGAGGGACGAAAAAAGAGACAATGGTGTGAATGAGCAAGCAAGCAAATGAGTGAACAACACAGACTGGTGATGGAAAAGATGTGACTGAAACACGACATCTGTGACCTGAAGTCAGTCAAAACACCACAACAATACCGTGATTACAATGTTTACTGTGTTTCCCATAACAGATGTTCAGTCAGTGGTGTTTGATTTGAAAAATGTATCTGTTTGAAATGGTGACGGTAAATCTTTCCACAAGAGATGACAGCAGGGTTGGCTGCAGGAGCAGATGGTAGTGCACGAAAAGCAGAAATCTTGGTTTTCCTCGTGTGACGAGAAAACCACACAGATCTCATAAATCTCCACGTCCTTTTAGACAAGTGGACACTTCCTATATGAACTTAACAGACTGGAGTGACCACACCGATGGATTTACAAGAAGCCTGTGAAGCTTATGGTCTTGTCCTTACAGCTCATCAGTAGCACAGGCACTAGGGATACCCTTGTCTAGATGTCAACACACTAGTGTGAAAATCCCTTGAGCTGCCACATTTGTCATTCATTACTAACATGGAGTGCGGGACTGAAAACTCATGTTTTGCAATCTTCACCTACAAGGTTGTTTGAAAGGTGTAATGAGACTAATGTTGGGTCTTCTTTGTACATTCTGAAAATGTGAAGCAGGAAGTCCAGAGTAACGTGTGTGCCAGCTGTGTACAACACGGGCAAATCACAGAGCAGCACAGGACCACTTCTGTGGGGTGGAGTTTGAATGAACCCTTTTAAAATTATAAACATATGTCCTTTACATTATACATCCATTGACTTCCTCTTAAACCAGTGAACTCCAGCTATAACATGCTGAACTTTATGAATGTCTGATGCAAAAAACTTATAAGACACATATCAGATCTCCATGCCTCAATGTCCATCATTGTGCAACTGCCTTGGATCTTGTTTTGTAAAGTACTGAAGATTAATAGCAGACTGGGGACTCTAAATCAGAGAGTCATCCAAATGTCCCAGTGATGTCCCACTGTAGCCAGTGCTATGTTTTCTTTTCTTTTCAGTCTGCTGGATTCATTCAAATCTCAGGAGAGCTTCATGCTGTGTGCGCATGTTAAGGCGCGCTTGATCGTCTGTAAAAGCATTTACACATTCTTCTCTCCCTGACAGACATATTCTGTTCAGATAGAGGAACGAATTAAAAATGAGAAAAAGGCTCATTTAAAGGTCATTAAAAATGTTGCTCAATATAACAGTTTTTATGGCCATGGGTTGTGTGGGCTTATGAGTACATTTTGCCATTAAAATTGCAACCAGTGCAGAACTTTGGCTGGTACCAGCCAGCACCCAGAAAACTTCCAGGCCTTGGTGACATTTGTTAAACAAATAAACTCATTCAGCTAGAATTCAACTCTGCTTGTAGCAACAGAAGTGCAACAACTGCTCTGTCACGCACAAACACATAAACCACATATGGATTTGCTTTGTCACAGTAAACCAAAGTCACTGTCTGAAGATCGGTTGACCCTTTGGCTTTGTTGTAAACGATTATTACCTACCTACTCAGGTATCTGTATCTTTTTAGTCGCACTCGCTCTTTGCGTGAGCCCTGCTGAGGCTCACGAGTTACCATTCCTTATTCGAGCAAAGCCTCAGCTGAGAAAAGCAACCCAATAAGCCAGTTCACGACTTCACTGTGTGTGAGTGTGTCTGCGTGTTTGTGTGTGCAGCTGGAAGTGGAAGCTCCCCACTCTGCAGTATAGCATTCACTTTCTCTTTTCTATTTTCTTTCCCAGGGCTTTATCCTGACTCCTCTGCCAATGGAAATAAATGTAAGCATGTGCATGTCCTTTTGTTCACCAAAAACTCTATGCCTTTGTGACATGAAGTACTGGTGAGAGATCTCACCATATATCAAATCTGCAAACCTTTTGACCCACTTAAAAAAGAGCTTAATCCATTCAAAGGGAGTCAACTGAGAATGACAAACAGTTAAGTCTGGAAAGTTGCTGTGGTTGATAGTTAACAAAACACAGATACCATGCTTTGGAGCATTGCATGTGAAAGAGTTTCTCAATCACATCTGTGAGGTATCAGACTTTAAACAGTCACTAATGTAATTATTTTGACTCATTTTTTGGATGGTGAAAATCACACAAAGAGAAAATGCTTGTTTTAACACCATTAATTAACCACAAAAATCCACTCTTACCTTCCTTAGTAACCTCACAGTCTCTGCTCAGGAGGACTTCTTCCACTGGGGTGTCAAAGATGAAACGCACATTCTGCAGAAGGCCCTGTTTGGTAGGAAAAGACAGGTTTTAATCATAATAGTTATGGTCTCTATTATATACACCATTGTGGCTACTTCTGCATATTTCAGAAGTGACATATGAAATGGCCTTTTCCACTTACAAACACATTCACATTTAAGCAGAGAGGTTCACTCATGACCCTGTCAAACACATTCACAGTCATTTTTAAACACAAGGGGCAATTTGAGCCTAAATTTGGAGTCCTTTCCACAGAAAAAACCCCAGGGCAACACAGAGCCACCCTGCCAACACTTAAGTTAGTTTCTACTTCTGGAAACTGATGTTTAAAAAAAGCAGAGCTAGTAAAGTTCCCAGATCCTGGGAAATCCTTGTCTAGCTTCCAAAAAAGCCATAATCTCCATCTTACCCTGAAGTGGTTCTCCCGGCCGGATCCTTTTGCAACATACATGCGGTTTCCTTCTGCCTTCAGGTGCTCGTAGAAAGGCTCATCCAGGATGAAGCTGTCCATAAGGGTGCAGCCCACGAACAGGTGTGCATTTTCCCCTTGAACATAAAGTGTGATATTCTTCCACTGTGAATCAGACAGGTCCACATCCTCAAATGAAACCACATTCTGTGAGCCATCCACCCAGTACACCAGGTCCAGAGTGTTGGCTCGTCCATTGGACACGATCTCAAACTGCCTCTGGCCATCAGGGCCCTCCAAACCAATCAGGGTGCCCCGAGAGGCGCGGTCCTGACGTATGTTGGCCACAAACACAAAGCCCTCATTGTTTTGCATCTGTCGTAGTATTTGTTTGAGTATTTGGGGGCTCACTGGAGGGAGATGGTCGAAGCGAATGAAGCGGTAAGCAGGGGCATCGGAGTTTTGGCCCCGGAACAGTTTGGCCCCCAGAGTCCTGCGCGTGATGTGGCTGATTTCAAATAAGTCAAATGATGTCTCATCCTCCTGCTCACCATCTACAAATGAGATGAGAGGAAATTGAAATGGACAGTTAATTTAGGGTGAAATTAGCTCTTTTAAAGACAGAATCACTATTTTTTAGACAAAGAAACAATGACAGAAATGTAAATGTTTCAGTCAGTTTCTCCTTTAATTGTTTGTACATCACCTTGGTGGAGCTTCTAGTACTGAGTTACTTTTCATAATAAATACAATTAACCATTAATAAAATCTCTATTATTACTTATTAATAGGTTACACATCAACAACTTTACACTTACCTTGAGGTGATCCGTGGACGAATATAAATGATAACAGCAGCAAGAAGAGACTTCTCCTGAGTATCATATCTCCTTAAAAAAACAAAAAACAAAAAGGGTTTCTGTGCGTTTTTAAATCATGCTTGTTTATTTTCAGCATCATAAGAAATGTTGATTATGCACTTGATCTTCCGAGTTACCCAATGAAGAACTGGAAAAAAGGTAAAAATGCAGTAAGTGTAATTAATAGGCTCAAAAACAACAGCAACGCAACAAGAGAAAAACAGCTACAATGAGTGTTCGCAGCATCACTGGCTCTGTTATGTTTTATCTAACAGCCTATCTATTGACTGCTGCGAACTGCTTTTCAGATTTCATTTGCAGCGCTTGTAAATGTGTCTCACTCCTTATTTGCGTGCTCCTGATGCACAGAAGTTCAACAGTAAAGGTTACTGTGCCGTTCAAACTTACCTGACTAAGGCAGCCTTATATTGCTAAAGTCAGTCAGATATCCGACAAGAAAAGAAAGTTCAACCTGGAAGAAAAACAACTTGTACGATGATGTGAGCCGATGATTAAATGAATGACAAGCGGTGTCTCCTGTAAACGTCGTGCGTAAAGTCCACTTTGCTTCACCGTATCCACAGTCTGGAGGATTTGAGGCACAACGCTGACTGAGGAACCCACCTCCCTCCTCTTACATAGAGGCTCGCAGAAAGCCTGTCAATCAAAATCTTTTGGGTATGAACCGTTTGTCGTCGGTTGTTAAGACACAGAGTTACATAATTACACGTAATTTTCTTACCCGTGCTCACACACAGAGGCTGGTATGAAGGATTCACGACCCCTCCTCCCCCCTCCTCTCCCCTCTTCTCGCTCTCTCGCCCTCTCACCGTGATGCCCACAATGCCCTAGGCTGCCTATCAAACCAAGCTTCCCTCTGTGTCCGGAGCTAGTTCGCTTTCACAGGGGAATGTTGGTGAGATAACCAAAACCAAGTTAAATGGATGCAGTTGCTTAGGTGCACTTTATAAATGTGTTGGTATTCAATTAATACCGAGAGAAGTACAATAAATTCAGATTTCTGTGAGGTAGCCCATAAAGCAGGGTGTTGATTCCCTTCAGGAAAAGCACTTTGTGCACTTTTCTGTGTATTAAGGGTGATTCTTGGGAGAAAAAAAAATCCACACAAGCATTAAATCAGTAATTTCATAATATGGGTGAGGGCATTTTGACTAAAACGGTACAAAAATATCAAGAACTCAAAGTCTGAATCCCAGCTATGTCTGCAATGTGGAACAAAATAGAGCATGAAAATGTCGCCTAAGACAATAGATGCTTTGGATGCTTCGACTTAGCTGGCAAGCAGTGTCTTGAGTCTGGAGACTGTCAGGTATTTGCCAAGGCTTCCATACTGCAGTGTCAGGGAAAGAAAAGCTGATAGAGTGATCATAGGGCTGGATTTGGGTAAATCCTTGTGTACCAATAGGATACGTCTCAGGGATGGTTTACGTCAATTGGAAATGTGCATTCCATTTAGAGGAAAAGAAGGGGGTGAAGAACAGACTGTTTCTTCCCAAACGGGGCGCCTGCCTTTCAACAACATGGATTCACTAACCCGACAGAAATAAGAAGCAGTAGCGGACAGTTTGTCAGACACACAAGAATGCTGATGATAAAAGCATTCTGTAGTGACCAGAGAACATCCGATTACAAATGTCAGGGGTGGAAAAGGTTCAACTGTTCCATAGACTTGCCCTCATTAAATGTGGTAGCAGTAGTTTCTCAAGATGGGTTTTCATCTATTTGATTATGTTACATCATTAATCCTCAATTCTCAAATTAGAAATTAGACTTTCAAAACTACATGTCGGGTTTCAGTGCTAGCCTCCACTAACCTTTGATTTCTAAGATCTGCATTTACCCACTTTTGCAATTCTGATACTCTAGTACTGAGTAATGACCTTTAGCAGAGAAGGGGGAAATATTTACGATAAAAAGTCAACTCTGGCGTGCTCACCATAGCTTAAAAAGAACAGAGCTCGTGAAGAACAAATGTAGACAGAGGAGTGAAATTTTAAGGTCATGTAATGTTTACAAATGAGAAGAAAGGAATAAAAGGTAGCCACAAATTAATGTCAGATTTGTTTATACCAAACTATGTCATACAGAGAGAATGAATAACACACAGCTTTAATATCTTGCTCAATGGACAGCTCAGATTTCCATCACTTTTAAGATAAACCTTTTATGTCATTTGGACCACACCACAGTCCAGCGCTTACCTAGTACGCAGAAGAGATCCATACATAAATGCGGTATCCTCCATTAATGCTACAAACACCAGATATGTGGATGAGCCATGAAATGAAGGTGATGGATGTCAGTTAGGTTGATAAACAACTATACTTTCCAATACTTGTCTCCAACTTGTGACTTCACCACAGAGGTTTATGTGTTTTTAACAAGAAAATGGTTCAGTGTGACTCAGGAGCACTATCCAGAAAGGAAATCTGGCACCTGAAATGTTTAAAGTAGAAGGAACTGAAGAGAGTGACACATGTAACATGCAAATCTCACATCCTCTGTAAAATACAATAGTTTTGGGAATGATGAAAATAAAAAGAGCGTAGTTAGAAATGGTCTTTTTGGTTATAAGATTTACTTCAAATAACCCATTTAAGTTTGTCATGCCAAACACTGAGTAATGCAATTGAAACAAATTTGGCCAGAATGGCTGGCATTGTAAAATTTCTTTGCATAATCTCCCAAATGGAATGACGGCTCTGTTTGCATGACAATTGCACTATAATGTACAATATGTATTTAAACAACTGGAGGGAGGAGCGTTTTCTTCAGATACTACTGTCGTCATTACTCATACACTGTGCTCTTCACTTACCACAGTCGTTACTGGTGTTAGTTTGCCTGTGGTTATGGCATCACATGACTCTTTGCTGCTCCAAAACCAATGTGGCTGTTCCCCTCCTCACTTAGCTATAGTCTATTTGGAGGTGGATTTCAACATTATCACAGGTAGTCTTCAGTTGGTTGTTTCTTTCAAAACGTTTCAGACTTCTGCATGCCCACTAAGTAGCAGTCTTGTCACATCAGATCAAACTGCATTCATATAGCACATGGGTGGCACAATGATGCATTCTTCTTAGTGCTATGACAAGCAGGAAAACCAGATTTAAATCTGACAGAGCGAATGAAGACGAGCACTGAAGTCATGTTTGTATAGAGAGAATGGCATCAGGCACTGGCAATGTGCTTCACTCATTCACTGCTGTGGGGCAACATCCAGTCCCATTCAGGCAGATGTAATGTGGACAATATAACCTAATGCTCGTCACTGTTAGTTTGTTGATCCATGCAAACACTGTTTGCTGCAGCAGTTTCATCCACTAATACAACTTTGTTTGAAACAAAATTTAATAGTAAAATAATAAAATTTGACAACACCAAAATTGTGCAAAACCAAAGATACTCCCCCTTGCCCCAAACATTATACTTGCTAAGCATCAGCACAGTAACAATGTGATAATGTTAGTATGCTGAGTATTTAGCCAGAAGTACTGTTGTGCTGTAAGTAGACAGAGCTGCTAACAGGGCTGTGGACAATTGTTCAATGACACCGTCTAAAAAGAAAGATTGGGGATTCAGACTTTTTTTTTCAAAGCTTCTCACAATAGCAATTTTCACTGTCACAATATTGTACTGTTTCCTTTGGCAAACACATCTCAGTGAAATTTCCCTGTCACTGACTTCATTTGTTTTTGTCTCTTTCCCAAATTTAAACATTTCTCTACTCTTGCTTATTTTCTTTCTGCAAACTTTAGACAAAATGAATCTTCCTACCATGCTTGTTATTTGACCTGATGACACAGTTTATTGTTTATGGCTGATGTATGGCGCCACATCACAGAAACCACCAAACAAAGCCTCTGGACTGCAGGCAGCTATGGAAAACTGTGCAGAAATAGATATTCACTGTGTGAACCAATGCCAGTTTGCTATTTCGTGACAAAAGCACCAACTATGTGTATTTAGTGGCTTAAGTGACATCATTTACGAACACTCAAGTCTCTTTTATGCATAAAACAACACCATGATTATATTCATATTCCTCAGCTTCCTGAAATATCACCAGGATGTCTTGCCTAAACATCCCACCTAAGAGATTGTTACAGTTGTTAATTTACCACACTTGAGTCACTGGACACTGGACAGGACAAACAGAGTGCCACAAATAGTTCTGACATGTTTTGCAAATCAATTGAGAAAAAAACGCAATATTACAGGACTTCCAGATTGACTTTCTGGCTTACTGTGTACTAACACACTAATGGTGTCCATTGGTCACTCTACCATACATTCAGCAGTTTGGGAGTGAGAAGTCATCAAAGATTTTTGTAGTCGTCTGTATCAGCAGCAGAAGCAGCGGCAAAGTGTGCATTGTAACAATACAGGAGCTACGCGTATGTACTGATAATACAGTTTGTATTGTCTACAGAGTTCAGTTTGTTTTAACTAAAAACAGAACTTGCAAAAAAGAGAATAAGTTTCCAGGATACCACATGTTTGCTCTCAAAGCATCTAATTCCAGTTTTCATATAAAAATGGCTCACATGCCTTGGCTTAGACCAGGCATTACATCAAAGTGAGATAACCAATGTTTGACTTGTTCTCTCAAAGGTTTATACGTATGTCAGCTTTGTGGGAGGGATTTGTTGATACATGATTTGTAAATTCAACACAACAGAATATTTCCTGGGTGATATTATGCCTGGGATCAAAACAAGATTTCCTATTTTATTAGTACAAAGAGTACAAAGTCAGATGCCAGCCTTTGTTTGTGCTTATCCAATATCCTAAGAGGAAAGATGAACACAGGGAATCTTGTTTACATCCTTTGTTTCCTACAGGATTGTTGGAGAATGGCAGGCTGTAAGAACCCCATTAAATGTCTGCTGGTTGCAAATGTCTAGCGAGGGTCAAACACTGCCAGCTTTATGCAACGTTGCTTGTCAAAGTGATGTAATCAAGCTTTAGTCAAATTTGGGAGTTAGGACTTATTCCCAGATGTGTATTTGAACCACTGGACTTGAACAAAAGCAAAATCCCCCCAGATTACTGTGCTTAAATACAAGATTGAGGTTGTACTTCACATAAATGTGTATAAAATGAAAGGAAAACTAATTCATATTAAAGTTTCCCTGACTTTACATTGATTCATACTTACCTACATTTAGGTTAATGGGGGGGAGATTACACCAGCGCAATTTTGCTTCCACCCTCTTTTCTCATAATTGCAATTTCATTTTTGAGATGCAATCATTTGGTAATCACTTCCAGATTCCCATTTTCCTCCTTGAGCTGGTGGGATGTGTAGAGTTGTGGCAGAGCAATAAGATATACTGCGGAAATTTATACGATCTTAAAAACTGGGAGAATTCTGGGCTCATTTTACACAATAAGAAATCTAAAGGAAACACCAACTTGGGACCTAGAAAAAGATTGATGAGTATGGTCAGTGAAAGCAAGCACCATGAGCAGTTTTACGGGAGAGAGAACAAAGAGTGAGATCTCTTCAGTGTAGTGGAGAGGAGGAGGAGCTCTGGCCTTGGGTCCCTGGGCACAGAAGGTGCTGCAGCATAGCTGAAGCTCCACTAATGCTGTACTAACTCATCCTGCCTTGTTGCGGCTAACGGAGTTAGTATTTTCACTCAAGCACAGAGTTAAGGTACTTGTGCTCCACACAGTATTTCCATTTCTTTCTATTTTGTACTAGCCTGCATTTCAGACGTACCACTACATTTTCAGTTACAGTTTTAAGTCACTTTGTAAATTAAACTTTTAATGTTTTTAGATAGTGAATTGCACCTAAATACTCATATGACTGATTCATTTAATGAGTCATTTAAAAACTGCTTTTAAGATAAACTAAGCCTTGACCTGCCATACCATTAAATTGCTACTTGCTACATGTCAACAACAATAATCCAGTAATGGAGTAATACACACAACACTGGTTATATTTGGTACTTTAGATTTTCTTTGTACTTTTACTTAAAGTTGCACTAACCATTGTTTCTACAGTAACAGTGGATTACATATGTGATGGTACAGAGTGACCACACAGTCCATACTTGTTAGATATATTAATAAATGTTTTTGTACTTTTATAGGATTTGTTCACAATAAGAAAAAATGACTTATATTTGAAAGGCATAAATGACAATTGATCCATGCAATAACAGCACATAGGTTTAAAGAGCTAAAGAAATATATTGTACTTTGCTGTAAGCACAGTTATAAAAGGAAACATCAAACGTTAACATATTCTTACAAGTTGGGAAGAAATTGCAGGACATGTTGGACTTTGATAAAAAGGCACAGCCATTGAAGACACAAGACTGTGGATAGGTGCAGTTAGCAGGAATGTTATGCTGAAAAATACCAAATGTTTTAGAGGTGAATTTCCTGCTCATTATTGACTCCAGGTTTTGGCTTCCTGCTTCTGTATGTCCTCTGAAAGTTTTAGACATTCAGGTTAACTTACAGTGAAAGGAATAATTGTGTTTATATCCAGTGCAGAAGCAAATTCAATTGTTTTCCTGGCTTCTGAATTTGAGTTCATTCAAGGGTATGAAAACCTGGCACAGTATGAAATAGTGTAACGCCTAACCTGAAGTTATTCCTTAAATTTGAGTTAATCAGGCAGGTGATGCCCATGTTAGTTGGTAACTACACACCCAGAAAACTAGGTTCAAGTACTGATGGACAGATGACACATTTGGTTTTTTTTATGTTTCCCATTTGACTGAGCAGTAACTCTGATCACATCTTTCTCTTCAAAGCTTTTTTGTTTGATCATTTTATGGACAAAGTGAAAGATTAAGAACACATGTGCTATTAATTCTACAGCTTGGTTAAACACGATTAGAGAGGAAAACATTAAATTGCCTCCTTGAGGAAGTAAATTCAGTAATAAAAACAAAGGAATTTGCTAATGGTAGAGGATGATGTTGACATGGTATATTTATGTCAGAGAATGGCTGGAGTTTAGGTTGATGGGTAGAGAAATGAACTTGGGAAATGAGCAGAGACTTGATGGTTTATACTCAGATGCCAAAATATCATCTTATCTCTCCCTTGCACCTAAGCTTAATGGAGCTGACTTTATGAAGACCCTGCAAACAGGACAGGCTGTGCATTTAGCAAACAGATTCTCCTTTTAAGACTAAGAAGACTAAGACGAAAACTTGGAATTAAATTTTCTGTTGCAAAAAATCTCATCATGCATTTTTATCAGGGGGTCAAGGAATGTCTGAGTCGGGACTTAATGAAGCAAACAGATAATTTAATTTTCCATTTTTAAGGATCAAAATTGTTATTTAAATAGTCACTGTGATTTTAAAAGCTCCACAAGATTCTAAAATGTTCCGCTTTCGTTTGGCGATCTGGCACCTTGTCTTACGCACTCCCGTTTTCCACATTTTTCCTGCTAACTCCACAAGGATATTGCATTGATTTATCAGAGTATTAAGCGCTCGAATGTTTATGTCTTGTACCCTGGATGACACCATCTGCTACTAATCTGTATTTCCGTTGTTGTCTGCACACAGCAGCCCCAAACAGCTCGGGACAGAGTCAAGTACAAAGACATTGATTTTCCTATCTGGCTCTTCCTGTGTGACTCCATCTGGATATCTCACCCATATTTAGTCAGTCCACGGCTTTTGATCCATGTTTATTCTCAAGCATTACCTTAAGTATGGTAGTTCCAGAGATTAATATGTTCATACACATGAACCTATGTATGATACAAGAGGAAGTATTCATGCAGACATCTTGGGAGAAACTGCCACTTTCTTTTCTTTGTTTAGTGACCAATGATACTCATGCTAACTGCCAAAACTACTCACATCCCAACTAGTGGTGCTGTTGTTTTAACTATAAATTGATTGGTGGAAGTTGTACTTAAAGAGACAGCGTGTAACATTTTTGAATATTTTATTTCTATATCCTCCAAATGTTTTCTTACAGCATGCACGTA
Source organism: Sandelia bainsii (assembly GCA_032362345.1). Classification (NCBI taxonomy): domain Eukaryota; kingdom Metazoa; phylum Chordata; class Actinopteri; order Anabantiformes; family Anabantidae; genus Sandelia; species Sandelia bainsii. Next base: position 8,906,589 of record JAUMHL010000007.1, on the reverse strand, counting down.
AAAAGTACATTTGCCTAAATTAAAGCTTATATGTTGGACTCTGACCAATCGCAGTTTTCCATCTTTTAAGACTTTCGATGTAAACAAAATTAAATTAAAATAAAAAATACTTTTCTGCGCCAAAAGCAACAGAAACATGATAACCTTTTTCTGCACTATGTTCATAATTGTGTGTGCAATAGCACACTGTGCTGCTATACAGTAGGTCCACATCATGCAACACGTCAAAGCGTCACAAACTTGATAAGAGAAGGCAGTAAACAGTCCTACACTAATCTTGGGTCCCCTGGCTGCTGCTTTTATTGACTTTAACAGAACACATGGGGTAAAACAATCAAATGTTGCACCCATTGCACATTTTTGTTCTTTTATCAGGCTGATATCATGTAGTCTGACGTGAGTGTTAGTTCAAACCGGGTGTTTAAGTCTACATTCGAAAGTTCTCATCAAGTAAGTCTGTAGGCCGAATCAATTTTGAATCCATGTTCTACCAGTAAGGAATAAAATCAAAACAAAAATTACTCATATCAAAAAATCACTTTAATATCCACTGGCCACTTTGTTTTAATAGTTCATAGAACATTGTATAACATTAAGAAAAGCCTTGCGTACGACTTGTATGAGTCACAGCTATATGACAGAAGTTTTTGACTTGTGCACAAATATTCTCCTCAGTTCATGAAAACAAAAGACCTGAGATTCACAGAAGTCATCCAATCGCATGTGCCATTGTCACACATCCAGTGTCCTAGTACTTTACAAAGTTGGAAGCAGTTCTCTTCGTCAAATTGAATGATAAACTACCGTGGGAGATCAAACTTTCGAACAGATTGCATTATGACGTATGGGTGTGGTTATTCTTAATTTTTTTCTTTTTTTTAAAGTATAAACACATTATTCCTTACTGGTGAGATCAATGCAGGAGAACACCCAAAATGACCTCACACAGACAAAGAATGTGTGTGTACACTAATATATCACTTTGGTTTGTGAATGTGTCCTTACTGAATCTTAGTTTAGCTGGTTAATTTATGCAAGAGCAGACTGTGACTCCTAAATACACCCACACACATACTAGCACACATTTTAATGGAGAAAGAACATGGCTACATAAATTTCCTCAAAATACAATTTATTGTGTTTTGTTCTAGTGAAAAGTCTCTGCTGCTTGCAGGAACACTAAAGCTCACTGTGACAGAGTGAACTCAGTCTTGCCAGTACAGACCTATCTTCATGGAATATAAAGTATGCACACACTAACATAAATAATAAGATGTATGAAAGGAATAAGTACCACCCTATAAATCACATGCAGCCCTGCATGTTTTAATGCATAATGTCCATTTTTGTGACAAGAAATCTGGCCACGGATATTGTGTAACTTCAAAGCTATATTTCATCTGATCTAGCTGATAGTGTTGCTGCACAGAGAACAATTTTCACATGCAGTCTGCTTCCAAATCAAGTAAAACTCACAGTCCAAAAAGACAGAGTAAATCAAATGCAGAATATTGGACAAGCAACAAGGCAGAGATGAGCAGTATACTGAAAATTAAGCTCCGTTTGAGGGAGTCAAGACAACTGTTATCAGTGGATTTATCATTCTATCATCAGCATCAGAGTCACATAATGCGTCAAGTACAATATCTTTTCCTAATGAATGGGGGGTGAGTGACGCTTGAATTGTCCACTTCAGACAGGCAGAGTTTTCTTTCAGCCTATCTAAATACTGTGGTAGGTTAAAACATGCCTGCACTGATAATGGCAGCATAGTAGAAGAGTATTTTTCTGGTCAAGGGAAAATGCAAGAATTGTAATTCTATTAGAAAAGAAAGTGGCTTCCAACAAATGTTATTTAACTATTTACTTTGATATTATAGTTACTACAACAGTGAAACTTAATGTTGAACCTAAGTGCACACGTGGTATGGTCAACAGTAGTTATTTTGGTATCACATATAAAACTTTTTGATTGTTGACAGGATCTGAAACAAAAACACGACTATGAGTGTCAATTTATTGTATTAAATAGTTATTACATTAAGATAAAACACTTGAGGTGTATCATCTTGTGAAAGCATTATTGAAAACAAATGGTATTTGCCCAAAGGAAAAAATAATGATTATGTACAGGTTTATCATTCAGAATAGAAGGATCCCTTCCTAACACAAGTTCATCCTAATGCAAATCTGTCTTTTATCTACGTATAGTCTCTTTCTCAAACAATGTGATTTTTTTTTGTAGAAATATGATCCAAAAAGTATATTAATGTGAAGAAGTGATGTCAAAGGTTTCTGAGATCCAGTCTGGCAGCAGTGTAGAGATATTTCCATCAAAAGGTGTTTGAGCGGGGTTCGACCCTCTGATGAATCAAAGAAGGTAAATTATTACTGCTTGACTTACAATTTTATAGCATTTTTATTGTCATTTTATACAACCAATACCTGAAGGCTGAGTGGAGCATACTATAGGTTGGGTGGAGCAGAATGAATTGATTTAGAGTCTCATGTTAACACTAGCTTGATTCCCAAAAGTTGCATATTGTAGCTGTAACTATATAATATAATCAATGTGTGTTTTAAAAGTAAGGGTCAAACCATAAACCCAGATATTTAATTTTATCAACTGTCTGGAGAGGTATTTTGTCAAACCAGAGCACTAGATTTGGAGCTGAGGTTCTGTCTCATACCAAAGACCATTGTGTAAGACCTTGTTTTACAGTTTACAGTTTGTTAGCTGGCAACTAGGTTTGTAGAACGTTAAATCAGATTGCAAAGCTGCTTTAATTTGTCATAAAATAAGGTTACAGTGGTATTGTCAGCATAAATGAACGCAACAATCAGAAAAGACTGGGGGAGATCAGTATTAAAAACAGGAAACATGAAGGACTTAATTTATTTATTCACATACACAACACAAACCATTTACATCTGACATATAACAGTGTGAGAGTCCTTGCATGAAGGTCATATTCTGCTGTGATGAAGGTAGAGCAGAGTAAATGTAAAGCTCAAACAATGTGGATGGGTGTGTCAGTATGAACAGTAGTAGCATCTGTGTTTCTGGCAGCCAAAGAGGTTGCACCCAGTTGATGTCATAGCTCTGTGTGTTCATCTGCTAAGTAGTTGTCATAAAGAGTGATATAGATGTACATCTGCTTCACATACTGAACAAACAAAGTCTGACCCTCGACCATTTAGAATGTGCAAGAATGGATGAGGATAACAGGTCATATAATTATTCTTGGCATATTTACTTCAGTTGTAATTATCTCTAATTGAATAAATGTTGCTTCGCAGTAATGCAGTTAAAAGAATCTCTTGGAAGATTTTCAGTCAAACCACTGATATCCCATTGGATCTCAGTCTAAAAAAGTGGTCTAATAATTCACATACAGTACATCGAACAAAGGTGAATGGGATGAAATAGGTGGCTACTTTTGACATTTTTAAGCACAGACATAAAGGAAATAAAAAGAACAGTATGTTTCAAACGTGTAGCTACTTTCTATCTTCAATTAAGCAACAGCAAAAAACAAAACTCTCACGTCCTTCTTTCCCAGAGAAATCTTAGCCAGGGGTTTGGAAGTGCTTTAATGAAATCTGCATGGCCTTTGCAGCAGCCTGCTATAATTACCCAGTCATGCTGGGGACGCTATGCACAGCAGCACTGGTGTCATGAGACAGAAGGGCCCCGCTGCTGGACTGAAACAGTCTTAGCTTCCCATCCAGGGTCCCAGTCAGCAGCTGGGAAAGACGGAGAAGAAATGACATCAGGTTTGACTCTTGTGGATGGCATTCCCAGGAGCTGTGTCACACATCATCCTCCTTTCTATGATTCTCTATTCTGAAAACTGAGTTGCATAACAGCACACCTGCTTCGTTAAAGAAGATGAACATTAAATTCATACCGTTTCCCATTGAAAGCGTTCATTTTTTATACCTCCCATTTTTCACAATAACATGAATCCACCTGGCCTGAGCGTTATATAACTCGTTTAATCAAAAGCGGTTCTCAAGTTCCTGCCAGCGCTAGTCATGGTGAGTCAACTGTTTACAGTTTAATAAGGCACCCACACGTCAATAAACTAACATCAATCGACACCCTGCATGCCCATTTAAACACAGACATGCAAACACACACACACCCACACAGCACACTCCAACTCACATGTGGATGTGGCACACGGGCAAGTGCAGCCACCTCTTCACTATATTTCTTAGTACAAAGGGAGGATTATCTCATCTCTTTCTATCAACCTATCCACACTGAACAGATGAGAGTGAGGGAGCATTACAACAACATTCTGACAGCCAATCAACAGAAACAGCAGTAGGAAACCTCCATTTGGGATTCAGAATGAGGCTTATGATACATATCAATTTCTGCAGCTGCTCAGTGTAGAGCATACAGTGTAAGAATTCAAAACAGTTGTTCACAATCGACTCTATTTCACTTAATTTTCAAATGTACTGTATGTACGTGGGTTCTCTCTGGGTACTCCGGCTTGCTCCCACCTTCCAAACACATGCATGTTAGGTTAACTGGTGACTCTAAATTGCCCATAAGTGTGAATGTGAGTGTGAATGGTTGTTTGTCTCTATATGTCAGCCCTGTGACCGGTGACCTGTCCAGTGTGTCCTCTCGCCCAATGTCACATAGGCTTCAGCACTCCCACAACCCTTAAGTGGACAAGGGGTTAGAATAATGGATAGATGTACTGTATATTACATGTAAAACCAGGGCATCTAAAAAACCATTTCAAATACCACTTCAAGCCAAAGTTATTTGCACTAATTCCACCCAAATACTTTACAAATCCTGCATGATGAAAAATAACTGAAGACAACCTAACAATTTCCTTAAAAAAAAAAATCACTAGCTCTTATTTCTTCAAGGAGCCTTCTGGGACCATGAGCTCTTGTTCAGTGACCTTGATGAACAATAGCCAAACTGTTCTGGTAATGCCCCTGAGCTGCTACACCAGCTATGTAAAACGTACAAGGGTCAACATGCAGCCTCATTAGAAACAGGTCTCTTCATTAACTGCCATCCAAAACAATTTGACTGAGTAATCAAAAGTGGGAACTTCCAGATCTGCTGTGGAGCATCAATGTCATTTATGGTAATGTCTGATATTTTTAGGTTAGTGTAACGACACAGTATCTTTTTAAAGTATATTAACAGTGAGAAAACAATAGTTTGCCAAGCAGTGATAAAAAACACATTTGGTGCAACAATAGTTCCAACATTTTTTCCAATGTACTAAAGCTGTTTTATGCAGGAGAAATCATCTTTTACCAGCAAGCAGATGCCTGTGCTGGGAAAGGGAGTCACAATAGCTGAGGTCTGAGGATGACTCAGACATACAATGACTACACTGGGGTGGATTTAATCTTTGTTTGACGAGTGATCCCTGCAACCTCTCTCCTATAGTCACACAGATGTTTTCCAAGACAAGATGAAGCCAAGTAAACACAAACACATCACACCTACAATATATTGTAGGAGAATGTGCTGTAAATTTTAATTTAATTTAAATTCCCCCATGCAAACATGCATTATCCTGTAGAGTACTGTAAATCACTTATTTTCTAAAAAGGCAATAATGATGTTAATGGAACGTCTACATCATAATCTTGCAAGAAGCATCTGAAGCATTCAAACTCTGCAACCTTCAACCTTTGTCTACTGAAACTGATGCAGCCACAACTGATGAGGGCTGAAAGGTTTTGGATGGCTTTGAAGTCAAAAGTCAGAACTTGTTGTGAGTTGATTCACGTAAAGGTGGGGTCATGCTGGGTCATCACAAGTGAGTTGTTTGGCTTTCCTCAACATCACACTTCAAGAAAGACAATTTTCATAAGTTTCATCTCTGTTTCAAGATATATTTGCAATGTCAGATGTCACTATGCAATCCTACAACCACTGCTATATAGATTTAAATGTACAAGCATATGCTTTCACTTTTGGTGGCATTTTAGTGTATGACATATTAATTTTAATAATATTAAAAATAAAATCAAATATTTTTATGACATCCTTGTTTATTTGTTAAACATTTAGTACATTAAAGTTTTCATTCTTCATTCAAATCTTTTTAGGAATATCGGCGTTGTAAATCAGATTGAGAATCAGCATGCGTGTGTCACGCATATTACATAATCTAAGTTACTGTCAGGTATGCTGGCTCAATAACACGGAAAAAAGACCACAAATCAATAGTTCAAAGGAGGAACACAAAAAAAAGATGATTGAGGATGCAATGTGGGTTAGATTTTCAGTGGTCAAAACTTGTGTCAAATCCTGGCAGCCTGGATGAAAGAAAATGTCTGTCTTCAGAAAGTAGTATGAACAAAGGCGGAGACTTTGAAGATGTGGGGAGCAATGTGTTTTCCCTCCCAAAGGATATCATTCATCAGCTGTAGAGCACACACTTGACAAATGTCAACATACCAGGATGTTCTGTACTATACATGCTGAGAGGAGAATGAAGATTCACTTCAGAGAAAGCGAAAAAAAGCAGAGGTTCATGACAGTTCTCTTTGCATTAATATGTTAATTTTGAGCACTGCAAGAATTTTTAAAAATTGATAACTAGGAAATTAATAGAAATGCATTTGTTTTAATTCAGAAACTGTTTGATAGTCACAAAAAACTAAGGAAAGTGAAACTCACATCACGTTGGAGATACCATACATTTTTTTCTTTTATATCTTTTACATTAAGCAGGCATTAATCTAACCTCAGTTCCTATCATATTTATTATTATGGGACAGCACTTAAAACAATCCAAATAATGGAAGCAAGAACACATTTATATCTTTCCAGCTCAGACTCCCTGCTTGGCCTGTAGCCAGATCTGACAGTCTACATAGGTAGATCCTATTTATATGGCCCTGGACAAATCTGTCTGGATGGGAGTAATGAAATGCAGACTCACAGCAGTCCATGCATTCGCTTCAGAAGCTGAGTGTGGAATGTTGAATAAAAACACCCAAAAACAGAAAAAAACAAAAAGTACATTTTTATTAAGTTGCAGAACACATCACTACTTAAGCCTGACAATGTTCTTTCATTTGTTATTGCATGTGTGTCTATGTATGTATATGTTTACATACTTATACCATTTATACATTGTAAGCTTGATTTACTTTTTCTGTTCTACTTCTACCAATTTCAGATTTAAGTTGTTTTTCTTTTCTGTTAGTTTGCTTTAGATTTATTGATTGATTGATTTTAACCACTGTTTATGTCATGTTTTTATGGACCCAAGGAAGACTATATTATTTTGTGGAAGCTAATGGGGATCCAAATAAAGAATAAATTGTCCTCTCAATATCTCAGCAATTTCAAAACCCTATGCAAATTATCATGAGTAATCTCTGCTTTGCAGCTTTATTTAAAAAAAACTGTTCTACACTGCTATAATAATATTAAATATTGTTTGTGTACTCACAATAAATTTAACAAATATGTTTAATTTATCTATAAAATGCCTATTTGAAAAGAACAGCTTGACATTTTGACATAATGCTCTCATGGCTGGACAAAAATATGTAATTATTTGCTTAGTATAAAGACTGGAAACAAGGGGAAACAGCTAGTCTGGCTCTGTCCAAAGGCAACAACATTCACCTACCAGCACTTCACAAGCTTATTGAGTAGCATGTTTGATCTTGTTTGTTTAATACTAAATCCAATCTAATTTTCCACCAAGATAAACATTCCAATATTCTGGAAAATTCAGTAGGCTTGTTTCCTGTCTCACACAGAGTTAGATAATATGATAGATCTCAATTTGATCTCTGTGTCCACAAAATGTTAACAGACCTGGTCATAAGATCATTTTTAGTTAATAGCAACATAACATTCATGATATACTTTTCATGTCAACAGTTAACATACACTACTCACAAAAAGTTGGGGATATTCGGCTTTTCGGGTGAAATTTCAGGATGAACCTAAAATGCACTATAACCTTTACAGGTGAACTTAATGTGACCATGTCCAACTGTTCAATGTTTCAGTACTTTTTACACAACTTGCTGTTCTCTAACAAGGAGCTTAACGGCAAAATTC
>JAUMHL010000007.1:8788763-8898406 GCA_032362345.1 Sandelia bainsii | reverse complement strand
TAGTGTGAACTTTTTACGTTTTCCATAAATTTCACCCGAAAGCCAAATATCCCTAACTTTTTGTGAGTAGTGTATATGATGTTAATATATATATATATATATAACACCTTAATCCAATAAATCTGTGTCAACACGACTAAGTGGTATACGCTATCCCAGTTTACACAATATCCTGCATATTTTGGGTATTTGGGCAAAGAAAGAACTATTAACTACCACTATGAGAAATTGCCATCTACTACATGTGAAAGGTTTTGATGCCTCTTTGCAAGTGATCTAAATTCTTTATTTCCTTACTTCCTGTTCATTGCAGTTCCATCTGTTTGAACACAGGCCAGTTGGTTTCAGAAAAGCTGTCTCAGCTCAGTCTGAGTCTCACTCTAATGTGACATTCTGGAGCAGACAGCACAGTCCACCTTTGTGTTTACTGTCTGGCCACTACAGTAAGCTCTGCTCTCTGGGGTCAGGCAAAGAGGAAATGAAGAAATCAAATATATTTAACTAAATGAATAAAGGTGAAGAGCTTTCAAATGTCAAATGACCACAAATGAAATAACACAGTGAAAAGGTTTAGTAGGACACCAGCTGCATTTTTTTTTCTGCCTGCTCAGAGCAAAGATGATGCTTGCTGACACATGGAGACAAGAGTAGCAGTGAGCTTGAAAGCCAAGGAGTTGATTCACTCATTGTTCATCTTCCTGGTTTGGACAATAGAATATGTTAAGTTTCAGAGACAGCTGCACGTGTCAGTGAGCGGTCACAGTCCTGTCCAACTCCAACACATGAAGTGCAAATGAGGTCCAAAGTACTTGAAGGAAAGAGTTCAGAAACTTCTCACTTAATCAAAACACTGAAACTGAAAACAGTACTTAATAATTGTTATTCATTGTGATTCCATTGTTTACGATTATATTTGATTATATAAGATTATTTAAGATGTTAACTGGATATTTTTTCTCTTCCATTTTTGGCTCATCCTTTGTTGTTTTTCAGTGATATTCAATGAGTTCACATTGTAAAGAAATGTTCAATGGAGTCTCTCTACTCAAGTTGTAGTTGTTGTTTGTATTTAACTTTTTTGTTTTTTCAGAAAAGAGTCATTAAGATTTTAAGTATCTTTTTACACAAACATGTTGGTAGATTATTCAGAGAACAGTCAGTGGTATTGGCATTGGTTATAATTAGCATAGCCCCTAATTGTAACCAATCCCAATACACAATTAAATATAAAAGCACAAAGGCATCCTCACAGTCAGAGACATACAGGTAGCACAAATAAGTCCCTTTTGATCAAGAAAGATGCAGTTATAAGAAAAAAACCCGGCAACTTCATTTTTTTCACAAATTGCACAAACTGTGCAGCTTGAATAAAAATGTCAACAATTAAGACTCCAATATATCCGAATGAAAAAACACCATTACTGAGAAATAAAAGTAACAAAAACAGGAGGTTCAACAAATTTTCTTCTTTAACAAACACTACATTTCCATTGCCATATAAATAGGATCTACCTATGTAGACAAGACATTTCCACTGCTGAGTGTAACAATTAAATTGTAGCTATCAACAACGTGGGATGAGACAGTATAGAAATCGAAGTAACCCAAATAGAGCGCAGATCCATGAAGTATATTTCTCTAATGTGGCATATTAACCTGTTTATTTGAAGTCACACTCGATTTGCCTCTGGCTACAGAATCTTTCTTTGTCTTTACTTGTGAGCTGAAAGCTTTTAAATTCCAAAAATCATTGGAGGAAGTAACAGCAAATCCAACTGTAACACTGCCATGTTTTCAGACACTACTGAAACTAGACACAGCTTAGTTTGCCTCCCACAAATCTATTCTCAAAAGATATTTAAAAGACAACAGCCCTATGTGCCTTAGCCTTATGAGACAAAATCATTCATGTTGTTGAGAGAGAAAATACTTGTACATCTTCAAAGAATTGCAAGTCAGCTTTTGTGGTAGCCACAGTTAAGCCCCAAAACAAATGAGTTAACAAAATGTTACACAGGATATCATGTGGAATACCTAAAATTTTACAAGACAACAAAAAGACGTGATAGTAAAAGTTGGGATCTTTCATTACAGAATGAAATATATGAATAAACCTGAGGGACTGAACCCTGGAGCTATATCTGGCTGCTTGATGGTCTTTTAAGTATCAGAATGGAAAACATGAGTGAAAAATGAGTGGAAAATATGCATCGCATTATCTGTCTGTGCCGTGCATCAGAAGGTTCTCACAGCAGTAAATATGGAGAACATCTGGGCCTCAAATGTGGATAAAACACAAGGTGAGAACAGTTTGGGGACACTTTTTGTCAGTATATATTTTATGTCTTGGTGAGAATGAAGCACAGGCTCAAGAAAATTTAGTATTATTCTCTAATCATTTTTTTTATTTACGTACTGTATTTCTCTTTTGGCCATAAACAAAAGCAGAAATGAAGATAAATATGTATACATCCATTGCTGTCATACATTAGATGACCGCTATCAAGGTTAACTAGAAGCAGCCTCAAAAAGCTCAGCCAGCCACTCAGAAATCACTGGAAGATCATTTTTCAGTTAATGTGAAGGAAAATGTTCTGTAACTCTGTAAGTATGTACCTATGAGCAATCTTACACTCTCAATAATATTAAGAGGAGTGCTCATATAAATGATGAGGAAACTAATCTCAGAGTCAAAGGTGTAAGATTCTGGATTTTATAGAGCTCAACTCTTCAGCATCTTGAAGTAATTATAAATCCTCCTTTTTTCCCAGATACTGTACAAAGATTTTCTCTGACACAGACTGAACTGTTGTTTCTAAGCCTGAAGTGTTGAACAGGGAGGCTTCAAATATGTCAAGCCATCGGTGCCTGCTACATAGCAGAACCCTACCATGTGGAGAGGATTTTACATAAGTTCAGTAAGATATGAAGGGATAGCAGAAAAGCCAAACTTCTATTACTAGTAGGTAAAGATGCACTTTTATTCTTCTAAGTTGTAAAAGTGTCATGGAAGTCAAAAAAATATATATCTTAATTAGTGGGCTTAGGCTTAGATGTGAATATTTCAATTCCATACAACTTAAATTCCTTAACTTGATAAGAGCTGGACATGCAAAATGTTAAATAAGAGACAGGTTGATTTTTACCACTGACCAAGAATAGATCTATCTCTTTGGGAAAGCAAACAGACAGGTAAGTGTAAAGTGTAAAGAAAGCATGAGTTCCACTAAAGGCCTACAGAATGGGAAAAAATGACTGGCCTCATACACATGACCAAGGTACTGTACCTAGAAGAAGTTGTTGTGACTCTTTATTTAGCTGCAGACCCTCTGGAGCCTTCCAGCTTTTTCATATATTTGTGAACTTTATGACTTCTGGTTAAATCTTAGCAGGTTTCTGTATATATAATATTACACTGTAGAGAAAAGATATTTCAATGAAGAGAAAAAAAATGTTGCACAGATTTGAACATGAGCAAAGGAGCCAGATTTACCGTACATGTGGAAATACACTGTCAAGGCATCAATGCCACAGTAAGTGGTAGACATTTATGTTCTATACATTTTGAGTTTGATTAAAACATTTTTTTAATCTTTTCACCTGACAAATATGACAGTGGAAAATGCAATTACGTTTCTATATTGCCCAGTTTTTTAAGGTGGTTGGTGCTTTGACCAAACAAAAGAGAATGTGGAGAAGTACAGATGGGGAGCAAACATGTCCTGACTGATGAAGTGTTTCTTTAAACTCTGCAGTTTACTGTGATTCAGCCAGTAAATGGCCATGGATAAAACTTTCCACTTTCAAACTTTGATATCTGATTCTATGAATTGATGCACAATGATGGACATGCAGATTTAAAGCATGTGCCTCACGTCCAAAAAACAGTCAACAAGTCTCATGAGATGTCTAGCAGGCAATTTTTTTGCAAATGTACTTAAATTGAACTATTCCAAAGGAAAATCATTAACTGGACAATAAAACACCTCCAAAGGGAATTGTTGCACTGCAGAGATTTTGTTGGCGGTATTGAAAAATATTTTTAAGGTTTTTGTCCTCTGTTAAGCCTTACTTTATGCCTAGGATGAGACTGCCTGTAGTCTGTTGATTTCTATGTATATTGACCAGGTTAGGATGATCGTGGACCAAGCAATGAAAACAACTGATAATTGTTATGGAGATGGCCTGAAATAAAGAGTTCATAGCATCAAATTTAAGCCTTCAAAGCATTTTTGACATTTGACACACACAACCATCAAGATCCAGTAAAAATGATAAACAGTCAACATAAAAAGTGGAAATCAGCTCCAGAATTGAACAAGCACAACCCTGTAAACTCTATATCTTTTGTCAACTGTGGAACAACCATGTAGGCAGTCAGTCAGTCATACCAGTGGATCAGCACAGTACACAAAGCGAGTCACTAAACCCCCACAGGATCATGGCACGGAAGAGTGGTAATCATTATCTGATTGGACTATAAACTGGCCACAACTGGCTAAACTCACAGAGCGATTTGGGGGATTTGTTTTAGATTTAAATAAATTTGGTCCAGTAGGCTAATATTTAAAAAGTGTTTTTGTCTCATTTTGAAAGCATTTTTATTTGGGTTTATATACTGGGATTCTTGGATGTTCATCTTTTTGTATGTCAATCATTTGTTTATTAGCAATTATTGTGTAGTATGTACAGATAAACACACCCATATAATGAAGCACACATACAGTATATGTACATTAGAGACATGTACATTATAGTGCAAACAACTACACCCTTTCCACTCATCTGAAATGCTAAAAAATTTTTAGTTTCTTATTAAGGAGCAACATCTCTCTTATTATTTACGGTATATTATAAAATTCTTTCATGGCTACTAGTAGAAACACAGTGATAAATAAAAGTCTGACCACTCTGAACTTTTGGATGATCACAGTAAGCTCTGCTATGACCTCAGCCTGTGGATTTCACTCCTCCTTTGCAAAGTCTATGGGTGCAGGGCAAGCAGAGATGGTGTAGACCTGTGTAACTATGCAGTATTTGTGGAAATTACATAAAATGCACATCCTTATTAAAATTGTTCTACTTTTACATTCATTAAAACCCCTAAAATAAGACCTGGAGATGGAACAATTCCTTGGACTGAAGATGACACAACCTATAACCAACACTGTTTTCACTGTGACTTCTTGCCTTGCCCATGTAGGTAAAAGTTAAAGACATCTAATTAATCTGTACAAAATGTTTCTCTGGTGCACAGCTGCAGAGATGCAGAAAACTGTGACAAAAACCTTTCGGTTCTGTGAGGTGATGATCCCACTGAATGCATGGTAGGTGAGCAGCAAGATAAAAATAAATGACAGAATCACAAAGACAAAAATGAAAGAAAGTTCTGTACCTCTGGTGTGGCTGGGTTGAAGGTCACACTGAGCACTGTGTCTGAGTGTTTTTGAAGTTTGTGGAGGTAGCTGCTGCTACGGATGTCATACACATAGGCCTGAAATGAGATGGTCTACATGAACAAAAGTACACATGTAGGAAATGTGTTTTGCTGACACAGCTAGTGAAATTGTTAAAACAAGACACACATATTAGAGGTGTGCAACTGCATAAAAAGTCAAATGAAATAGATGAGCAGACATGAGTAGATGAAGATTTGCTTTAGAGATACTTTTAACTTTGAGGCAAAACATTGTCATTTTGAGTTTGCGCTCCAGCACACCCACACAAAGACACATGTCATACACTTGCAGTCAGTGTAAAAAGGTAATGTCACAACAACTTACTTCATAGTTTACTGCAAATTTTATTGCACTTGCTCATCATCAGGAGTTTGCGACTTTGTTCAGAAATTGGCTAGACAGTGAGACCTGAAAAAAGTCTTTATTGAGGCTTGTCCACAAACTCCAAGCACTCAAATATTAAGAAGTTCAAAACTGAGAAGCCCCTGAGACTTAAAAACAATACCAGTGAACCCATACACATGAAGATTTTTCCTGCTTTTAGATAGTAAAAACCTTCTGCATAGTGCTTGTGTAGACATTCTATCAACACTTAAATGTGGATGTGAATAAAGATACGTTAATGCGTTATCAGCTTGATAGGACAGCTTTTTTCAGAATATAATGTTTGTCTCAGTACCATGAGGACAGATAAAACAGATGTGGGATGTCTGATACCAGACAACAACTCATCAGACTTCTGCAGCTGTTTGATATTATGTTTCCCAGAAAAACACAGCAAGCAATCTCTGTCAAATGGACCATGGGTAGAGTGTCTTCTGTCTGGGGCATATACCACGAGTGGTGCCTAACAGTGCATTAGATACTTGGAAGGGAAAAGTTATTTTAGAAAGGCTAAAATATTGCATAGATCCCCAGATGTATTAGTTTGTATCACCAGTAACTGAAGCAGAGAGTAGAGGTAATAAAGCCTGAGCAATGAAAAGTGAATCGCCAGGCATACATCTTGATTAGCAATTTAAAAAACTGTTATCTTCTACATAAACAACTTCACGTCAGATGATTACAGCGGAAATCAAAACAGGTAAAAATAACACATATTTCAATTGTACATACAACAGCTAATATTGACCTGAACTCATATGATGCGTAATTTGTTTTTGGCCTTATGTCTTCTGGAAAATATGTAATATGATGTGGGGAGTCTTTTCAAAGTATTCAAGTTCTTTTTTTTTCTATGATCACTTTTTGATATATTAAGACAAGTACAAATGTGTCTGGCTTATGGAAGTCTCAGGGCAGCTACAAATAAATCCGGTGTAGGCCACTACCGTATACTCTCCTGATTTCCAAGAAATGCTGGAAATGTCCAATCTCAACAGAGATTCTCTCAAATGTCCACACCGTACTGAGTCCGTATAATTAATAATAACCAGCAGCATGCATATATTATTCCACTGCTTTCAACAAGCACGTACACCTGTAGAAAAGAGAGATGGATAAGGAAAAGGGAGGCAGTCTTTTGAAAACGTCTTGAAGGCAAGTATAAGGCAGAGTCTGGAAAAGCAATTAAACAGTTCTGCTTCAACATGAATGCTGAATTTGACTTCTATGGAAAAAGGCTTGAATCCAAATAAAAATGACTGAGTTAAGCACCAACAGTTCCTCACCTTAAATGGAGGTGAAACTGATAAAGATATGCTGCTGTTTCCTTTCTGTCTTTCACCTTCACAAGCTCAAGAAAGATAATGACAATATATAAATAAATATAAATATACATAAATTATAAATAATTTACTATAGTGAGTCCAAATATTATGCAACATGTGCCTCTGGTGTACTGCAACTACAATTCCTCATACATGGCAGCACATGTAAAAGCAAAACCTTTCTGCCCACTTGCATTATGAATTTGGGAGCATGATTTAACTGTACAACATATCCCAAACTGCCCTATGCCGCGGCTTTCTTAAAAAAAGATTCACCAAACATTCTGAGCTGAGTATTACAACTTACACAGTTATCCTCCGAGCCTGAGGCAATGAACCGGCCACACGGCGAGAAAGTTGAACAGCATGGATGGCAGCGATTTGGATGGCTCTCATAACGGCGCACACACCTAAAGTGATGACGCAGATGTGAGGAGATGTCAGTGAAGTTAATAAAGATCAACCTGATGTGCAGGAGAAACTTAATATTTGGCACATGTAAAAGTCTAAAGGTGAAAAGTCTATTATTAAACAGGACATTGGCAGGAATAACTGATGAGCAGACTGCCACCCTGCAGACGTCACATTTTACATCTGAACCAGCTGAGATGACAAGTAAATCACATGAAATAGAGGGTAGTAAATGACAAATGGCCCCCTTGTGCAACTTCTGTGCTGTTTCATTTGGTTTGCAACAACATGTAATGTCTTTACAATGCTACTAAGACCTAGCTGAGCTAAGGTCTCTATATGGACTGGCATGTTGGCAGGATCTGGTGAGAGCATGGCTTTGACATTTGCATGCTAATGTCATTAAGCTCGACTAAAAGTAGGTCATATTCACTTGTGACCACAAAGAAATTCGATATACCCTATACCAGCTAGATCTGGAAACATACACAAGGTGGCCACAAGGGAACACCTTATAAGAAAATGAAAGCTAATACAATTGCTAAGCAATAAATACACTTTCATACCAGCAGGTCACAAATTCTTGCTGTCTGCAACTGAACACCTCAGGAGAGAGTTGGTTTCTGTCTTTATGATATATAAAAAAACAACTATTTTTCTGTTTCCGTATTTGTACATGTTAACCTGAATTTAAGAATTTTTTATATCCAATAAGGTTCCAATTTCTTCTGTGGGAGAGCTACATGTGGCAAAATAGTAAAGTACATTGTGACCTCTAATCATTTTGATAAATAGCAAGACAACTGAAAAGTATCTGTTTCTAAATCCCCATGAGTACATCTGCATATTCAGGTCTAAGGAGCTGTCACAACCTGTCACTATCACACTGATAAGAAGCAGTTAAATAAGTTAGAGTAAACACTCCCGTTTTCTAGGTCAGAATGTGGATCTAATGTTTTGACTGAGAGAAGATGGTGGGCTAAATTCCCCCACCACACACACACACACACACACACACACACATTCTCTATACTACGTGAGTGATGACTATCTGGAATTTGCCTAATGACTAATACAGACTGCACTGAAAAGGTTTGATGCTCTCGAGTGGGAGCCTATACAGTTACTAAATACACCTGGGTATTTAGTGTCAGTCATCAAGGTAATCAGCAGGCTATTCATAGCTCATTATTTGGAAGCTTGCTCTATTGCACTATTTGATATTTTAAATAACTTATTGATCTATTTAGTTACAGAATGAATACAGAATTGCTCAGGATGAAGTTGTCAGATGATGGAAAAGAGATTTAAGAGGGAATACATCACTGAATTAAACAGAGCCAGATCATCATCTCTTCTCACTAGTTTTAAAATCAGTATCTGAGTGAATATGACTTTAAACTATGCTAAATGCTGGGTTGTAGACTCCTGAACTGGAACCCTGCATACTAAAACATGCCATTTGAAAATACAATGAATAAGAAGGGTGGGGGGGGGTTAAAAATAAACTTTAACCAGATCAGTATTTTCTAAAATTCTTTCTTTAACTGTGGAAAATGCTCAAAAATCATTATCCTTATTCAGTCTTTGATAAAATGCTGAAGATTTTCCAGTGACAGAGCAAAATAAAATTAAGATTACGTTTTAGAAGTGTCCACTGAGTCAAACATACATGTACCATGAACTTCTGGATGTTCTCTAGTTTGATCAGAGACAGAATACAGTATTATTCCTAATATCCCAACTTAGAGTTTCTGTCAATGGAGCACGTCCATTAACTGTGCTGTATACTACATAATATAATCATTGTTAAAAAATGAAAAAAAAAAACTGGCGCTAATGACTCTTATTGTAAATTTATTACAAATAGTAAAATGATACCTGAGAAAATGTTGGATATAAGATTAAACATTACTGCTTATTTAATCTTTCAGGTTATGTGGGAAAGGACTGCTCTCATTGATTTTCTGAATAATTTACTGTATGTTATTCTGTGCTTTTTCTAATGAAGAAAAGGCGAAAAGTTACATTTCAATTAAGTTTATATAGATAAGTATAGGACACAGCATCGTCTTTATTTATAGAGATCATTTCTTCTGCTAGCACTATAACACAATAGGCCTCATGCAAGAACCACTCAAAATTCACAAGTCCTATATATGTCAGAAAGAGATAGATTGTCCACAGGAGAAATTACACGTTTGGCTTAAGAATTATAGTATAGTTAATGCTTAAAGTAATATTCTGTTTATCATGTCATCATCATCATGGTTTGCCAATTAACTAAGAGGTATTATAGATTTCAGTGATTTTATTATCATATTTAAGCACAGTGGGTTCTATATTTCTGTAGTTTAGGGATAGGACATTTCTCTCCCTCTTCTTGTTGCTTCAGGGTTTTAATGCAGGTATCTGTCCAGTAACAGTGTAAAATCACCAGTTGTAGGCTGGAATATTATTTACTCTAATATCACAGTGATTGTCACCCCCTTGATTTCCTCACATATTAATAACAAAGTGCTTTATTTCAGGGAGATTTTTAGTATCTAACTTCATGCACAGTACCATGCACAATTCTTAAAAAAAAAAAAGAAATACATTGAAACATTAATTAAGGTGGAGCTAGAACTTTTATGGTTAGTAGTAGCTACAGAATCAGACACATAATGTTTATCAACGAAAGAAATTAAATTAACAAGGTTGACAAAATGAAAAAAAATGTTGCCATAATATTGTTTTCACACATAATTTGTTTCAGGTCAGAGGAGCTACATCTGCTGAGGGATGCTTGGTGACAAGCTCTCAGACACAGAAGTTGACCTAGAAACCAGGCACAAATATTTATCAGATAGCAATAAGGTTTTGATGGAGTTTTGGATGAGGAGTTAAATATGGAAGCAGTTTCAGACATGAAAGAATGAAATACTCAATAATGCCTTCTACTGGGCCAAAAAGAGCATTTTGAAATCCAAGAGAGCCTACGTGAATTATCTGCTTTTTAAGGATATAAGGGCCAAAGACAAATAGTCTCCGTTATGTGCTTTGGAAATTAAACTTGCCGTTTCACTCATCAACTGAGGAATGATGTAAGTCAAAAAGTTGATGTAATTTAAATATAAGGCAATTGTAAAGCAAAAGAACAAAAACAATAATAGTTTTCTCCTTAATATACTTTTATTGCCTGCAGCTAATGTTCAACTAATTTGATTAAGCAGCCCTTTAGCCAGTTCTAGGACTGAATAGAGGTTAAATGAGTCACAAGACCGTAAAGCATTCAGGGTTCATGGCAAAACACTAGTATTTTGCAATTAGTAAGTCATTTCAGAATTGTATGCCAGTTGTTCCAGATAGCACTATGAGCCAACTGTTCAAAATGTCATAAAAAAGTAAATGTATTAAGTACTGGTGGTTTCTGTTGGTTAAATTGTCATACAGTACCGTCATGACACTATTATCTTAAACCTTAAACCTTAAAGAGATTAAATCAGTACAGGTGTATTTGGTAAACGTGGCTATACAAAAATAGCTGTTTTATCATAATTCCCATGCCTGATTTTCATATTAAACAAATGCAACAGAATATCAATACCAACCTAAGCGTACGGAGGTCCCAAATCTTCACACCATCTGTAACTGCACTGGTGAGGAAGAGATTATATGAATCCGTAGCCTGTGTGCTGAATGTGGAGCCCTGTGAATTACACACAAAACAAAAAAGGCTAAACAGACCATGCTTGACTGTAGTAAGTGGTAAATCAGTGTCTCTTATTGTCCATTAGTATTAGTTATTAGTACAACATTAACAAATGTAAACACATTGGGCCTGGAAACAAAACCTGAAACAAAGCAGTTGTTAATTTGTGTTTCTGTGTCATCTTCCTGTTTATATGTACCACCCTGAGAAGTTTCAGCTATAGAGTTTCCACTGCATATCTATGCATAAATCCTCTGTGTGATTTTCACACCAATTTGTCAGAAAAGACAGTTAAATGTGTGCGTGTGTGTGTGTGAGGGAAAGAGGTGGCAGTGTTTTTTGTTTAGATTTCCATTAGGAGTGTGAGAACGGGAGTCTGAGAGGCCATTTCCAGTTCCATTTTCCGAGAAGTCCTCTGCTCTGATGAGTTCCAGGTGAATTTTGCAGAAGAGGCGATGGAATTGAAGGATGGATTTGAAGTGGGAAAAGCCGCTTCACATGCTGCAGTTTTTGATGTTTGGTTTGCCCCAGGACGAGAACGTAAGACGAGAGGGAAGAGTGATGTTATGTGAGCAGACACCAGGCAGGGGCAATCCCTCTGATCCACAGGTATTAACCCTATATCACCCAAAAGCCTCCAGGGGCATCCAGGCGAAGGACCCCACATTGACGCAATAGCACACTGTGGCTGGAAACACAATGGCTGGCGTGACAAAGAACAGGCACCTCTTGGGTGAAGGAGTATAGTCAGCTGTGTACAAGAGTGCATTGCAGTTGAATGGGTTAATGCATTTAATCCATGCCACTAGCTGCAGTATCCAGCTAATCCAGGCTGGCCTGCAGTGTCAAGTATGCACAGGTCAACATGCAGAAGTAACTAAACTTAATACCGCAAGGGCACTGGGATAAAGCCTCTCTCACATAAATGCACAGCATCTCTGGCTGATTTCTACTTTCACAAGGTTATAATTTCTCAGTTTTTGCTGAAACTTTCAGAAAGGTGATAATTCTACTATATGTTTATTACTGAGGTCATAGGTGGTGGAGGAGTCATGCTGAAGTGCATTATTTTAAGAGCTGTCTCATTTATGTAAATACAGGACCAAAACATTAAAAAGATTATCACCTCTCTGACAGTTTCGACTCAAAATGTCCAGTGAGTGTACACATCAGTGTGTATTCCAATAAGTTACATAAGCACCTGTATTATTGGTCAAATTTCTATAATTTTTATGATCAAATGGTTTTGTTGCTATAACAAAGATGGCAAATATTCATATGACTATATATGGAGAGAAACTAGGAACTTCATTGTGCAGTGAAATGTAACCTGATAGCTATAAAGAAAATTAAATAATATGCAGAAACACTCAAATGCATTAATTTATTACTGATATTTATAGTTTCATTTTGAGTGATGCAGGAATTCATTCTCCTTAGCACTATAATGGCTGTGGATAAAGACCCAAGCTGTCTGTTTGTTAGAAACCAGCTATTTGGGCACAGATTTGTCCAAGACAGTGACGTGGGAGTAAGGCCACATAAACCCAAAATGCATCATGGAACAGTATTACTCCAAGGCCATCATCCAGCATGGAATCTCCTCCTGCCATCTCGTACAGCAATCTTAATCCTGATGCACCAGGGATTTACATTCAAACAGTCAGCAAGATGAATGATACTGATGATGGCATGTCCTGTCGGTCTCTCTTGGAAACTTTTGGGTAACCATGGTACTTTTTTAACCATGACCTTTTTCATTCACACCGCAAACTAACACTTTTACTCCCTGAAAGACGATTTGTGCTTTGTAATTGCACAACACTCACAGATGTCTTATGTAACACTACAACATCTGCCAAATAGCAGAACCTTCAAAAGTAAGATGGAAGATGGGGTTCCTTCTACCAATTGATGCCAAGCCAAGCAAATTCTTCTCTGTAGGGTTCAGGTCTAAATGTCACTCAGGTCTCCCTGTGGAGTGATGAGATGTCATGCCTGTATCAATTTACAAAAGTTAGAAGTTATTGTAGGTTTTTTTATAACTGCAAAAGAGAAAAAAGTCTGCGACTCAGGAGGATAAGAAACTTACGTGGCCTTTTGATAAGAATAAGTGTTTATCAGTAATTTAAATTATTTCAAAGAAAAGTGCTGAGCTCGGGGTATGAATGTGGATGGTTTAAGGCTGACCTTATAACATTAAAATGAGAAAAAGTGGAAAGAATGCTGTGAAGAAGTTGGTATAAAATTACTTTCCACTTCAAGAATCACAGTCACCAACAATGCTGACGTAAGGAAACAGCTGAAGTTGCAGACAACAGCAAAAACAATATTGATAATTTAAACTTTAACTGGCTATTTTCTTCATCTACAACTATTTCTCCATTAACAAATATTTATGGCCCTGACCTTAAAATGAGAAATAATCTGGAACATCAAGTGCTTCATGTACTTCTGCAGAACCTACACACACAATATACTGACTATGTTTCATATATGTCACTTCACATTCTGCATGCTGACTTTAACATAAGATGGAAGATGGGATTTTTATTTGTACCACTTAAATGGTGTTACCTTGTTCTGCGTAATGCAGTGGGCGGCTCTGCTGTGGGCATCAGCCAGCTCTGATGCAACTGTACCCCTGTTCATGTCAAATACTTGAATGGATCGATCTGAACCACACACAAGGACAATATCTAAGACAACTGTTCAGAAAAGTAATTATTATGCATACTATGAATAACTGAAGTTTTCTTTGGGAACCAGGAAGTAAGTATTTTACATAGTAAAATAATTTAATAAAATTAAATGTTAATTCCCTTCTTCTTCATGGGCCAATACTATAAATATATTGCTGATTACTGAACACAGCAGGTCACATCTTGTAGCCTTCAAATTGTCTTTTGTGCTCAGATTTTTCACAAGACATGAAAAAAATGCATGTAAATGTTACACGAGTGAGAGTCGTCTTTGCATATTGTCCATTCATGCTTTCAGTTGTCTAAAAAAAAAATCCCTCAAAGGAAGTTTTAATGATATATAAATTAAATAACTGCTATCACTGTTTACAGTTTCTGAAAAGGATTTCCACATGTCACCCAGAGCAGCAGTGTGGATAAGCTAAAATCAGGTTCAGGATTCACAGACATTACTGTGAATAGACACAATTCATAGTCTGTTTTAGTTTTTTTTTTCATAGGATTTGTTGACCATAACAAAAATATAGAAAATCTCTGGCCTTATTCGTTGATCCTTGATTTATATAGAAAATCATATATAATCTCTCATTATAGCTATTTTCTGTTTGGTTTGTGCAAAGCACAGTGGTGCAAGATACCCTGACAGGATCCTATTTATCTTAACACAGCTCACTTCAGTAGATTTATTAGAAAGTAAATGCACTGTAAACTCTAACAAGGGGTTGGAACGCAGACATTCCTGAAAAATTAAAAACACTTAAATGATTTACAGGTAAAATCAGCAGTGGAAGCCCTGAAGCAACCCATGAAAACTTTATGAAGCACAGACTGATTGCTGTGGTTGACATGGATGGGGTCCAAACAGATGCTCCAACCAAAACTATTGAAGACATAGGTTCACTTCACAGCATCATCACAGTAACTGTAACATGTCCTGTTACACAAGTGATCACAACAAGCAAAAAGGATACAAGAGAAGAAATCATTGGCTGCGGACATGGCAGTAATGTCTCTTGCTGAGGTTGTTGTGAAGGATCGTACTGATTTGACAACACTCCGTTGCTGATATCTAAAACAAAAATAAGTTGCATTGTTGCAAACACATTTTACATGATCAGAAATCTAACAAAACGTGAGAATTCAGTAAGCAGCACTATGCCTTAAAACTAATTTATTTTGGGCATTGTTTCCTTTACTTGACTATAGTGAAGAGGAACAGAGAAAACAAGACAGACGAGAAGGGGTATGACAAACATCAAAGGTTCACAGCCAGAATTGAAGTCAGGATGCTGCGGTTACGCGGCATGTGCTGTGCACACTATTCAGCTACCTGGGCACTCCCTTAAAATGTATTTAGAATTTTGTTTATATTGACTGATGACAAAAGTCATTTCCATTCACAATATGCATAACACAAATTACTACTGAAAGAAGTTAAGGATCATTGAGCATGGCACACACACACACACACACTGGCCACTTTATCAGGTGCACCTGTACATTCTAATGCAATACGAAAGAGCAGCTCTGCCATGAATTTTACTTTTTACAAGGTTATAATTTCTCTGTATTTGTTGAAGCAGTTAGAAAGGTGATAATTCTACTATGTTTATATGTTTACTATGCTTTTCATTGAGGTCATAGTGGGTGGTGGAGTAATATTGGAGTGCATTATATTAAGAGGTGTTTCTAATGTTTTGGCCTCCTGATTTCCGTAAATAGGGTTTCTTACCTGCTGCAATAGATGTATCTGCCTTGGTAGTCATTATTAAAACAGGTAAGTGACTGGAAAGTGCAAGGTAATTGATTTGAAGCTCCACAGAATGCCATCTCTACAAACTACTGTTAATGGTCTCTTGAGGAAGGCACTTAACCCCCTTTGTGTCAGCATTACAGTTTAGAGGCCAACAAAACTGTGGTCCTAGTGTGTAGCTCTGAGGTTTGAACATATGCCATGGTGACTGTATAACACAAACTGAAAATTAAAATTAGCTGGAACAGAGACACTGCAGTTGTCTGGACACAAATATAAACTGTGATGCCAGTAACATGGCCTATATTTCTTTCAGCTGTGGGCTACCAGTGGTTTCCAGGGAAGATAAAATTTTAGAATACATGAAGCACAAGCAGTAAATATAGTAAATTGGTATAGAAATCGACTATTACAGTTACACCCAAGTTTTACAACACAAAAGAAATTTGACATTATATCGAGTACTGTGTAATGTGTGCGGGGCAGCAGTTACCAATAAAGTACAAAAATGCTATGAAAGTGCAGACCATGTACACCTAAAATGCTAGTACTGTAGGTTAATGTAATGTTGTTGTTGTTTCCACATTGTCAAAAGAGAATGAGGATGTTTTTGCCCAAACTCTAGTAGTGACTGTGTTGTTTGTTTGCATACCATAGTGTAATATACTAGAATGATAAATTACATGCAACAGCCAATCCTATTCAAAATCCATAGCTAGCTCAAGGATCATGATCAACTTTAAATGACAAACATGTATATTATAACTTATAATTACCTCTTGATGTCATCACGTGCAATGTCTACATTATACAGGTACAAATGGAGAGAGGGCCCAGATGCAAAAAGCAGAAATTTGTCCAGGTAATAAAACTGAGCACTTCTAATAGGTCTCAAGAACATTCTGTCACCCTATGAGAGAAGAAGACAAAGTATCTAAACAATTTAAGACATTCATGATGCAGGAAAATATACTACTAAAAATAAAAAATAAACTAATTTAATTAGTTAAGTAACCAAGTCTTACCCTAAATACTAATAAAATATAAAAATGTACTTCATGTTGCTCATAGGCAATTTAAAGCAAGGTAAAGTCATGGCTGAATTCCAAAAGCAAACAAAAACATAAATATGTATGCAAATATGTACTGTACACTTCCACCGTTTTTAAATGCTCTAAATGATGGAAGCAACAACCTCAAATGTAGAGTGACTGTCTGCATATACTGATCTATAAACTGGTCTGTGTTACCCCACTAAACCCAGAACATTACATTTATGGGCATAAATGGAAATCTTGACAGTGTTGTCAATTCAGATATCCCTGACACACATTTACAACTAAAATCTCCTAATTTATTTTGTTTCATTGTATTTTACAGAGATTGTTCATACTTTATGGAAAATTAGACTCTATTCCAAAGAGCAGGAAGGAGTTAACTCAGGAAGCATCGTTATCTGAACCACTCAGTATAGGGCACTAACATGAGCATAGCTAGACACTGTCAAGGTAAAAGAAGAATGGATGGGCTGTCCTGTCAGATAATGTCTAGGTTTAAAGTTCTACCACTCAACTCAAGTACCTCATATCTACAGCTTTCCAATGACAAGACATCTTAAGAAATACTATGCAGTCAAGTTATTTCTTTCTAGAGCTGTCAATGATAACTGTGCAAAGCTATTTGTAACTGTGGCTCAGCCAGACAGCACTCTTGTCCCTGAAAATACTTGCATTGGTTGCCAAGTCGTTTCACAAGAATACCAAGCAGTTAAATGCTGCAGACCTGGCCAAACTCAACACAATATCATTGAGTGGAACAAAGCAGGATGGTTAACATCAGCTAAGTGGAGACCCCAGATTTTGTGGACAGACCTTTTTTTTTTACTTGAAATTGGAAGGTAGACCTACTTCTAATTGTCCAATTAAATGTGCTACCCAGTGAAGTCAGGAAGGTCTGCATATGATCTGTGTTTTGGACGCTCTTAAATGGAACAGTGCATCTATTCTATCACTCTCTCTTAATACAGTATAATACATGAGAAAATGAAACAGTGTGGGTACAGCACAACCACTGTCATTGACATGTAGCATCATCACCTCATTTAAAATACTGCAATTATAAGCTAAATACTTCCAGCAAAGCCATCTTTGAAGACAGGAGTGAAAGTGAAAAGTGTGTCTGTGCCATCTGTGTCTGTAGTTTTCTGAAGTATTTTTACTTCTTATCCATTTTCATTTTTAACCTTCCGAAGACCTTCCGAGTTAGGAAATTCTTGCAATATGAGATCACTCTGGCTGGTCTTCATTTCAGTGATGTAGTGGTGACGGTTAAGATTAGGGTGATAGAAGCTGCATTTAATCCATAAAAAATACAGGACAAGTGTATGTTAGTGACTGTTTGGGATATTTACCATGATAATGGCAGGCTCTGGGCTGCCATGGGTCCAGATTCGTAGCGTGTGGTCTTCTGATGCACTCAACCACCACTGTCTGTTGAGGCTCCAGCTCACACTGCTCACTGGCTTGTCATGCCCTGCTTACAAAGACAGTGGTTAGGAATTAACTTGGAAATACAGTGTGTGGCTGCAACATTTACTTTTATGGTACTTTTCAGAGAGCAGGGCAGAGTGAAGACAAGAGGTTCACAGTGACCTACTGGTCACCTCAGCTTCTCTCTTGTTATCTCTGGTGCCCCCTTGTGGAGTCTGTGTCCTGGCTTCATGTGAACCATTAAGGGTGAAATAGATGGTTGAGATATGTCAGTATGCTTTTTTGCCATTCGGTCTCAGACTGCAGGGTGGCAGACAGAATTGACTGCTATTAGTAAAGCTTTAGTCTTCCGTACTGTGTAGAACAGTGAGAACCTAATTGGCCTCAAATGAGAAAGTGCCCTTTTCATCTTTCTTTCTGTCTTTTCCTTCTATTTTTAAAAACAAACACGCAAAAGATAGAATAAAAACAAGGACTGCATGTACCAAACCCTTGCCCTAAAATAAAAACCAAACCACATTTTTCTGCTTAAGGAGAACTCTTCATCTGCAATTTTGACAGTGATAGCTGAATAAGTGAATATTTAGATTGTCTGGGAGTGTTTCATCATAAGCCATGGATCACTTTCAAAGTATTTAATCAGAACAGCTCAAATAAATGCCTAAATGCAAGATGGGGATGTATTGCTTAGTATTAATGCCCTCCTATTCTATAAAACAATGAGGGGTAAGATGATAACCTTTAATACCCCTATTAAACCCTATAACATACTAAATAGTGCATTAACTAAATCATTCTTACTGTGAAAGAAACAAAAACGTTCTATTGCACCACTGACAACAACACTGAGGTGACTAAGGGCAAATACTCAATAACCCTGACATTTAAAACTATGTTCACTTCATGCACCTGTGTAGACCGTTGGATTGCCAGTTAGAGAAGATTTGTACAATAACACTGAGCTGTCGCCAAGACCACACAAGATTTGTTTTCCGTCACCTGGGAGAGACAAAGAAACAGAATCATTTTATTAGGATTTTTCAGTCAACAACAGATTTATTATTACTGAAAATAGTAAAGCGTTTTTTAAACATAGTGTAGACACGATGTATTTTATATGAATACAGAACATGTATCATAACATATGATATTATTCTGTGGAACTGCTCCTAATTTATATTACATTGGTTACTGTTTTATCTTCATTCATCTTTTCCAGTAGAGGATGGACAAATGCAAAGCTTTAATAATAATACTAATAGTGATGACATTTAGCAACAATCCAGTCAAAGTGTCCATCAGGTCATCTTTGTTAAAAGGTTTGAAGAATTCACAGTCTCCGATTCTCACTGTAGAACTTCAGATCCTCAAACTCTTCTCTGTCCACTCACACTTCTTTTTGTTACTTTTATTTATTACTTAATATTACCTTTTCTTCTGTCTGAGAGTTACTGTTATTTGTACTCACTTTTGCTATCTAATGTTAGACAAGAAAACTGTCTCACCTGAATACTGAAGACAGTAGACCGGTTTGTTAGCAATGCTTAGATGAACGCGTGGAATACTAGGTGCTGTGCTGTCTGCTGGATAATCTCTGAGAAGTAATCCTCTAAATGACATAAAATAAGTTTAGTATTAGTCAAATCATCAATTATCAAAACATCTCAGTATTATATTTTAAATCATGTGGCCACTTACGTATTTTTGTTGGTCTTTTTAGAGGATGGATTCTTCTGAAGATTTGTTTTTGGTGAAAACATAATCCTTCTGAAAACCACATACAAAATGAAAAACTTTAATGATGTTACATGTAATAATTGATTGTGTTCATCAAACCTCATTTCATGGTGAAAAAAGTGTTAAATTAGTTGAATGTCAGACAAGACTGATGGGTTAGCTGTGAATGTCTAATGGAGAATTCTGACTGCAGAAAACATACATTTTCTGGTGGAGGTTTAACTATTCAAAACACTGTTGTTGAAATAGCTGCAAAGGCCTGTTGGCTGAATGTGGACAGTGTTGATCATGTTGAGAACCTGAAAACCTGCTAGTAAAAACTGGCAGAGAGGGAGAGAAACATTTGAAGAACCAGTCAGATCCAGGAGGAGGTGAGTTATGCTCCTGGTTGCATTTCTGAAGTTAAATTGAGGATGACAAGTTGGGGAAAATTAGACTGACCTAGATGGGAGACAAGTCTCATAATATGTCAACGTGTCCAAAATGTGATAAAAATCAACTTTATAGAAGCCAAATACAAAAAAAAATAAAGAAATCCAAGAAATTCCACTCCTCCTGTCACTTTAATTTACTTGACAATGTAATAAACTGTCATTTGAATTTCCCCCCCAAAAAAAGAAAGAAAAAAGTTACTCTATTAACCTACCTTGGGGCACTGGTGTATCCAGATGACTTCACTTTTAAGTGGAAAACCAAAGGCTGATCCTTCACTTCTTCTTTGTAGAAAATCACAAAATATAAAGACAGATTAGACACAGACTGATATTTACATGCAGCAATATAAATGGTCTACACTATCTATGCCTAAACAAATACAAAAGACACTAAAAGGTATGAATGGATAGATGTTACTACTGTGTATTTTTCAAGTTAGTCAAAAATTTCATTATTTTTCCATAATTTGGATAGAACTACTACTGCTCTACTATTATACTGTTGTGTTTTTTGTGGATTATAATATGAAAATAAAATACTGTATTGCACTCTGTCCTGTAAGCATTAAGTGCATCAGCCACAGACTGTGAGATGGTTCATTCTGCTGCCTGTCTGCTGTCAGTGTCTTTACTATATAACAATGAGGTCACTTTTTCCACAATCGTTAAAATATGTGAGGCTCTCCAAAAACGTTTCTCTTCAAATTCAAGCTAAGTAAGAAAAAGTCAGATCATCTCTGAATCTCTCAACAGTAATATGGAACTTATAACCGCATCAAAAAAATACGGATTTGGTATGAGCATCAACTCTAAATCAATACTAGTATACCACATAGGCAGCACAATGAATTATATTTTATTTTATGTAAAAACATGACTGATTTAGTGGCAGACTGTTTTTCAATATAGACCTGAAAAACTGTTTCAAACAAGATGGCATTTAAAATATTCTTCAAAGCTTTTTTGACCACAAAACATCCACAAAACATCTAATGCTAGAGGCACAGTCCTAGCATAATAATAAAGGCATTTAATGCAACTGGAATCAACCAGTTGAAATAAAAAAGAAGCACATCTGGATCTCTTTTCAGTCCTCTGTTATCATGGAGTGCTTTTCATCTTTGATCCGCAGTGCCAATGTTCATTCCAGTTTTGGCTTGGATGGCATTTTCCTGTACAATACATCCCTCTGAACAATTACTCTGTTCCCTTTTTTTTAGTTTGTGTATTGAAATTCAAGGTATCAATTGTTTATCATTCTGAAGAGGCAATATTTTATACAATATCAGGTGTTTAGTCTTTTTTAACTTAAGAACAAAAGGTCTTGCAGCACTTGGTGTCCACACACAGCATCTTCCTCCACTCCTCCATTGTGTTGTGCATGAGATGGGGTACTGTAAGGAACTTTTAATCCAGCATAGATTAAATGCAGGAAACTAAACATATTAGTTTTAAAGCATTTTAGAAATCTAACTAGCTGGCAACACGATCACTTGGCATTGCTCACCAGCCCTATTGACCCCCTGCTGAAATGTAATGGTCATTTAGTTTTATGGGGTCATAAAAATCTCATAATTTACGCTGACTGTACATTAGTTGCTATTTGAAGAAAAGTGAGAGTTTTAGATAAATTTCCAAGTCGAGTCATTTCTGCGTAAAATTGCAGCAGCTTGCTGTGTGCTCACTTCACAGCTCTCATAATGTAAGACTAAGCTGTCTAAACCATTAGGGCAAATAAAGCTCCAAATGAAGTTGAAATTCTTCAGTCTGGCTGAAAACATGTGGATATTTAGTTTCTGATGCAGCTGCCAAAAGATTACCAAATGGTTATGGTGACCATAAGGTTTTGCCTGTAGTCACAGAATATAGTGGAATCTGTCTGTTGTGTTTAGGTCTTTGTCTGAGTAACTAAAAACATTTAGTGGTAACTTTGCTAAACTGTCTAAACTGATAGGACTTAAAATATACTAACTAGTATATCACTATTTTATATTATGTGATTTTAAAAACTGTTTCGCAGTCCAAAAAGCTATGGCTAGCACAGACATTTTTTTTTAAATAAACCATTAACTCTTGTTGTCAGTCATAGAACAGGACATGGCAGAAGTCAGACATCTCTCTTACTAAACTGTTAGATGTGACCCATTTAAAGGATTTAAAAACACAAGCATTTAAAATGTGCAGAAAAAGCACAGCAAATATACTGTACATTTCTATCATATTATTCATATTCTGACTACTGCCTTTCTGACTTATGAGAAATGTGGCACACAATAAGAGAATGGAGTGAAAAGTTAAAAGAGACTGACATGAATTATGAATATGAAGCCAGACTGAGGGTCTTACAGGAACAGAAATCTTGTAGCACCTGGAAAATATGCTGACCAAGTGGAACATGTGTATCATATTGAGGGGGAATCTATAAAGGTGGCAGAGAATGTACTTTGTAGCTAATACAATTCTAACCACAATATCAAACTTTTTCAGCCAGCTAGATGTTAACTAGATGCACTGAACAATAAGGTATTATGCACTGTAGCTGCTGTAAAGCAGTGACTAATGGAACAATAATCAGAACCATGAAACACCCCTTTTCATTCAAACACGGTCTTACATGTCCTTGTGTCTCACATATTTATTTAAAAGTGAGCTGTATTTGTTTTCCTGATATCCCGTCTATAAAATAACTTAATCCAGGGAACAAAATGCAGACAAGTGACATCATGCAAAAAGTAATGGCAGCTGATTATCATCGTCTCAAAAAGCCAACAGTCCTGGTTCACTTCATGATTATGTTACATTGCAATTTGACATGACAACAGATATCTAATCTGCACTCAGTTTAAAAAAAAAGAGCTCTTTCAGACTTGTGCCAGACTTATAATGGAAGAACGTTTTCCTTTCCAGGAGTCTCAGAGGTTTATGGTGTAATTTGTATATAATTCTGCAGATATCCTTAAGAGTACTAAGATACATGTGGGCAGCATGGTGTGTTGTGCTAGTCCATAAATGTTTGTGGTGCTTGGTCTGACATGGCAGTCACGCAGCTCCCCTGAATAGATCCCCTACATAGTCTGGCAAGGGCAGCTCCCCTCGCTCCAGCTGTGGGGAGCCCAGCTAATACCAGCTTTCTCAGCATTAACTCTCTATAAGAGCAACATTTAAACCTCAGCATACTGTAAGTTTCCAGGAGAATAGTTTCAAGCTGCCAGATCCTAATGATACACCAAAGAACCACAAATAGGCTCCCTTCACCTAGGAATTCACTACTGCAAGAAGCAATTGTAACACAAACTGGGCTCATTAGTGAGAATTTACACCTAAATGTGTTATTCATTTACTTGTGCATAATCTAAAGAACCTATGTGGCCACAATGCAAAGGATGAAATCTTTTCCTTTGTCTACAACTACAGATGAGATCCTCAGCAGCCCTTGTAATAGCACAAGAGTCTTAATATAAACCTACAATAAGTACAATTTAAGACAGCTGTCTTTGGCCAAGCAAAACAGACAACATGCCAGTCATGGAGTGAACTATAAAATGGGTCATAGCCTACTTTTAAATCCCAAAGTCATCAAACAGCAGTACCTCCTTTCTTATGTTATGTGAGAGGTGAGTGAGTATTATCAGCAGGGATAAGGACCTTTCTTTTTAGGATGGTTTGGTTCCTTCTTCTTTAACTCAGCATTGAGAGGAGATTCAAGCAGCAGAGGAGAACTAAAATGAAGGGAGGAGTGAAACAGGAAAAAATGGTTACTGGAAATGAAAAGAGAACAGCATTTTCCACCATTATGGATTATTAGACCTTCTAATTCTAAGCACCATTATATTGTTGACTCATGAAAAACCAACTGGCGAGAATGATTATAATAGGCCAAGTTAATATGGAAATATCCGACTCAGAAAGAGTCACAGGCAGCAGGCCAACTGAAAAACAGGCCATATGTCCATCTGCTGGTGAGGCCAGGTGTCTCAGAGAAAGCAATAAAAGTCTAAAACTGCACTGTTTTTGCACACTTTAACACTTTGACTGAACTGTATTAAAACAGAAAAACACATAGATAGTGCAACATAACTGTGAGAGTAATAGGCATAGTTTTCTGGAGTGATGACCACATCCATCATGGAAAACTTTACAGAAGCTCCTGTAGATTTGAAAGATACAATATACATCTTTTGGGAATCAAGTAAGTGGTAGTGTGGGAGTCCAAATCAATCCACTCCTCTCTAACCAATCCTCAAGCTTCATGCTCTGCCCACCTTCAGGTGTTCGCTGTTATAAAACTACATTAAAAAAGAAGGGCACTACAAAATTTACCAGTCACAAAGAAATTATGCCAAATCTGGAGAAGTAGTTTGGTTGAAGTCAAACTACTTCTGCAGTTTGGTTGATGGTTGAATTCATTAACCTCAACCTCAATTTGAGAAATGCATTCTTGAACTGCAGAAAATGTCTAAAAAAAAATAAAATAAAAAATCACATACTGTGGCTTTAAGAACCAAATGGATACCAGAGACACAGAAAAGCTGATGTTTTCTTTTACTTGTTCTTTTATAGACTCTTTCATGATCTTACAGATGTGTCACTCAAATACTGCCTTTAACTTAATGTTTACCTCGGGAACACTGAAAAGCCTTCATCACCAGCCCAGATCCTCCCTAAGTCACACAGGTGGAACTCCAACAACACCACACATGGAGTAAACAAAGAGCTCACTAAAAACACCACCTGTATGACAAGAAATTCAGGAACGAATTAACATCAGAAATTTGTCAGAAGAAGTGTAGTGTTCCATATTTTTTATTTTTAAGAGCAATAAAAATATACATTTATGAATAATACTCAGGGAAACAGAGACAATGGTAAGTCAGAGTGTTGATTAATTGATTCTCTGTAGGAACAGAAAACTATCACCCTAGGGAAACAAATGACAGAGAAATCTTGTAAAAATGTCATAAATTATGAAGACAAAGTAATCAGCATTAAAAAATTGAAAAAAACAAACAAAAAAAAAACACAAAGATTCCACACAGATCAAGTTACTTTGCGGCAACTGATTTTAGTGCTTCATATTATTGTGATAAAGGCATTTTTATAAATTCAGCAGTTGTGACTTTTATCCTCATAAACTGACAAGATTCAAGGACTGACAAAAGCAGAGAGGCCTGCATAATTGCAAGTCTGACTCAAGACTCAACATGAGTAAAATCTGTCCTGTTAAAAGGATAGTTCAGTTCAATGTCTTAATCTGGTTAA
The DNA here is from genome assembly GCA_032362345.1 of Sandelia bainsii. NCBI lineage: Eukaryota > Metazoa > Chordata > Actinopteri > Anabantiformes > Anabantidae > Sandelia > Sandelia bainsii. Next base: position 8,872,759 of record JAUMHL010000007.1, on the reverse strand, counting down.
TCAAAATATAACTGGAATTACTCACTGAGTTATCTGGCCCTGGAGAGATTGACCATGACCCAGCCATTGTGATGCTCACATTGGGGTAATCTGGAAGAAGAGAGAATTTGTTGTGAATCTGGCTGCATCCAATTTCAGTGTCACATGGATCAGGTGCTGGGTGTTACACAAAAAAACTGAAATAAACAATGATTTGGAAAATTAATGTTTAAGATAACTGCATAAATAGTATGCAGTATTGCTAGCCAACCATAGTGGTTCTTTTGATGTCTTACCAAGGTAAAGCACAAGAGGTTCAATGTGTTTTACAGGATCCTAGACAAATTTGAGATATTTCCAGTACCAAAATGGGACTATGCTTTGCCTTAACAAGTACACAATCTTATAGACTTTCTGCTAATGAATTAATTTAGAATGATCTTCCAAATGCCAAAGTTGCTCAATAGCAACCTAAGAAGTTTCACTGGTAGCAGCCATACCTTTGAAATATAGCGCTGTTAGGAGTTCGGAGGTAGCTAGATTCACCAAATACAGGCCATCAGAGCTTCCGATACATAACCAGCTGCTGTCCCTGCAGGGGCGCAAACAGAAATGTATGGAAAAACAGTATTTACCTTAGGAATCATTTTTCCAGGGCACTTGGGAAAGACAACGTAAATATATATATAAAAACATATTAATGGAGTAAAAAGGCAATAAAGACTACAGATTTTTATTCAGTTTTCCTTTGACTTTACGTAGTCTAAATATCTACATCCACCGACATGGAAACTACTGCCCCACAGAGAGAAAGGAGAGGAAGTTTAGTCTAATGGAGCCGTTTTATCCACTTCCTGCAGTGAGCTACATGCTGAGGTTATGACATTGCGGAGAATGTATATGATAAACATGTTTTATGTTTTAGTGTATCATTATTTTCCTGCTGAGAAATTGCTATGTACAGGATGGAGACACTTAAAGCCATTATGTGGGTAAATTTATGTATGTGATTATTGCATTGTTGAAATTGTGCTGAAAGTACTGTATATGTTTTTGAGCAGCTGCCCTTACCATTTACTTAGATGTCTTTTTTTCACTGACCCACTGGGGGGAACCGAAGTCTGAATTTTAAATTCTACACAGAGGGGCTTTAACATACTCACTCAGTGTTTTAGAACCCAAGTTTAAGGATTGCCATAGCATTGAGGATGTGGTTCTAGTTTCACAAAAAGACACTGTTAGCTGCCTGTTTCTTCTATACATATATATATATATATGACTATATACTGTATTTATATGACTAAATATTGCTCTGAGATCATTTGCTTAGAAAAATAAGAAATCAATGACCATGTCTCTTCCAAAAACCACAGAGGTTTATCTCTGTGCCTTTTAAGTGCCTGCTTCCTGTCATAATATTGGTTTTTTAGCAGCCTGAAACTGTTTATGACACCAGCCTTCAAGTTTCCTGCAAAGTATTAAGTTTCCTGTGATGTTTTCTATTACTTCATAGACACGTGCAGCAATTAGACCATAAAGATGTTTAGTTTAGGTTTTTTTTTCTGGGGTTGAATGTGAGACAGTGTGACTTCTTGTCTTAATGGCAGAACTGTGACAATTTTTTTGGATTGCTTTTGCAATAGTTTCCTGGATCACATACAATTTTTACCTTGTGGAAATAAGACTAAATTTGAGCACACAGTATTGACAGTATCATATCGTCAACATTAAGATTCCACAACTCAAATGATGTGAACAGTTCTTCCTTGTGGTAAAGTGATATAATAAGTTCCATTATTACATTCAGAGCACTTGAGACTGGTCTCTATATAAACATTATGAAGTCTACCTTGGGCCTTGTGATTCCCTGTGTTTAAAAGATTAAGTAAATAGTCCTTAAACATATTAAGATCCTATCTTTTCAATTCTTCCATCTCTTAAGTGTTTATTTAAACTTGCAAAGGAAGTTCTCCTGGAAGTCAGACAGCATTAATAATATGTTGACTTGAGCATCAGATTGTGATTTCTGCAATTACCCCATAGCTAAACTATGATTACTTACTTCTTTTGCACAGTAGTGGACTCAGTAAATGTGCTACATAAAGCCATTTTAAGGACAGGTTTTGATGTCTCCACTTTGTCTACAGCTGATTGTTCTGCACTCCCTGAAAAATAATATCCAAAAAGCAGTGTCAGAATAATGCAGTTTACTTGGTACTGCATATGATTTACTAATAGCTACCTTCTCTGTCATTGTTAATGTGTAACATCACCTGCTTGTTGGTTCACAGTCTCTTGTTGCATTTGATGTCTTTTTTCCATTTTCTGAAGGTCCATTTTGGTCACAAGCTGACACTTGTGGTCATTAGGGAGAGAAAAGCACCAAACCTACAGCAGACAGATACAAGTGTGATACATACTGTATTTCTGATACTGATTTTGAGCTGCCAGGGGGGAGCATCACTAACCTGTCCATCAGTTGAGCCAAAGATGATGTGCCTGTTCTCCTCCTGGAAGACTATGCTGAGCAGTGGGGAGGCTGAAGAATGGAAAAATATGCTTTTGGCAAGATGGCAGACAATACAATATTTTCAATCATTCTGAAAGGTCTTCACTCATTTACAGCAGTTGTTACAGAAAACTTACTATTTGTATTTAAGCCTTACAAGCTTAAAAATAAGCCCTGAACATTTGGATACAAGTAGCTTAATACTCGTAATTTATACTCAACATACACAGATCCTAAAATCAAAATTGATATGATAAATAAATTAATTTGCTCTACCTAGATTTTAAATGCTAATATCTTACCTGAAAGCACAAAAGACTGGTAGCAAACAGTTTCAATTGTTAAATTCCACACCTTAAAAGAGACAAGGCAAGGTACTTTAAAGGTTGTTCAGACTCAATTACAATATGTTTAATATTATATTTTTGTTGTGTACTCAGATATACAGAATTTTTGACTCTCTCACTCTCATTTGTGAATTTTAAGTCAGTACCTTAAAGGTGCGGTCTTCTGATGTGGTGACGAGAATGTCTTTATTCCAGGGACAGAACTCTGCTGATGTCAAAGGTCCCAGGTGGCCGGTCAAAGTAGAGATCACTTCATGTCTCTGATGTGCAAAATAACAATGGAAGTTGACTGTGACAAAACAACCATTGGCTAGTAAATGATTACAAGAAATACCAGTTCACATCGTTTAATAGAGATGCATTGTGATTGGATCTGAATCCAATCAAAAAAAAATACAGTAATTGAAAACCATCATATCAGCATCACATGAGCTGTGAAGAGCAACATATTGAACCAACCCATGTGTCCAAGTGTTTTCAGCAATTACGGCTATGAAAATGTGCATCTCCTACCTTTGAGCTGAGAATATAGACAGTTACTCCTGAGCATGCAGCCACTCGTTCATCGGAGAAACAGAATGAAAGATGAACAACTTCATCCAGTAGCGTCCCGACAACTTTTCCAGCTGCAACTTTACCTGCAAACAAATCAAGTAGTCTGTTTGTATTCAAAGCAAAAGGAGTTCATGAGCATAGTAGACATAAGTGAACTATCTGGTAATAATCCATTAGATGCCAGGCTTGTTAGGATTTTTCACTCAGTAAAACAACCACTCAGAGTACCACATATGACATTATGTCCAAACGACTTTGCTCCATAACTAAGCATAGAATTAAATTTAGGATATTATAATGGGGGTTATGAGGACATTCAGAGAGTTGCAGAATTTCAATAATTGTATCCACTAGGCCTTAATGTGAACAAAATAAGAAACACTAAATAAAGCAATTGCTGTAGACAACAAACCAAAATCTGACCAGGAGAGCAACACATTGCTGCAATGCACTGCACACACAGAGCTATTTTCTTACCCTTCTGTGATCTCTTCTGGCACAGTTCAATATCCCAGACAATGATATAATCAGCGGAGGCAGAACAGAGGAGAACAGGCCTGCTTCCTCTCCCAAAAGTCATGGCACTGATCTCACCATGGTGGCCTGTAAGCAGCAAGGGCTGTGGACAGATAATTCAGACTTCAGTAAAATATGTTAAAAACTGACAAAGTTATGCTGCCTGCGGCTCATCTGTGAGTTTCAGTTATTAACACTATTGTTTTCTTAATCCACCTTTAAAAACAAACAAAACTGTATTACTATATTGCTATGATGTTATTTTCGTTTACTTAACTGTGGTCAGTTCATGTGTGGTTTGCATTTTAAACTGACGTACTTAACAGAAATACTTTTCTTTCTACAATGAACAAGACTTTGTTGACAAACCTTCTGCTCTATGTCCATATTACTGCAAATAACCATATCCTTTCCGTGCAGCGGTACGCCACAATAAGAGCTACAGCATGCGAGCTGCCGGTGTGACAGGAGTCTGTCACAAGTCAAACTCAGCTTTTCAATCATTGTAGCTCAGCGACAAACCACGTTTTCGTTGTGTTACCTTCACATTTAACGCTAATTATTCCCTTAAACTAAGCGGATCTACAGTTGTAACCGGTTCTGCTACTTTTGTTTAAGAAAACAGGTAAACAGGAGTTTGATAATGTACGATTAGCTAAAAATAGGACGGGCACGTTCTCAGGTGGACGAATGTTAGCAGGTTGCTAGGAAACCATATCTATTTCCGTTCCATCAGATCGTCTATTTAAAGTAACATTTCACACTGATGAAAAAAAAGACTAACCTTGGTCAGCTAAACATGTGCTGCCTCTGAAATTGTATCTTTCACGCTCTAGGTATTACAGTAGTGTTTATCTATTTTAAAGTATATGGATACTACATTTTCCTGAACGTAAGCGGTACTTTTGTCGTTTTAGAGTAGACCCGTAGTGACACTTCAAGGTAGGGTGAGAGTGTGACCTCTTTTCTATGACACTCATGGGCTCTTACTAATTGTATTTCTGCGTTTAACCGCAAGATGGCACTCAATGTCCACTTGGATATGGCTAGTTGACAAAGCATTAATGAAAGGCACACACTTCTATCTACGATAAGAAAAATCATAGAATGTCTATTGAGAATGAACTGCAAAATAAAAATATAAATAAATAATGTAAAGCATGTCTCATTGTGAACAAAGTTGTCATTATGCTATTCTCGGCAGGAAAGGACATGCTTAGCAGTTGTAGTAACAACTTATCAATGGATAATCATCAGGAAAATGACCATAACAATAATACATAGTTTTGAGTAGGTATTTTGCCCTGCAAGAACAGCAGCTGCAGCAGAACAGACGCCAGAGGACACGGAGTCTTAAGTGGATTTCAAGTCATCCGGTTTGACTCTTGACTGACGACAGGATAAGCATTTATAAAAAGCTTGAATGAAGAAGGGGACGCTGGGAAATGTAGTGCTCGCAGTAGCTAGCGGATATGATGTATGTGTTGTGAGGCTGGTAGCTGGGTGTCGTCTGCGGACTGCTCTGCTGTGGTTGGATGAATCAGTCGACGTTGACAGTCCTTAGGAAGTGACTGTGCTTTTGTAGTAAAGAGCTAACTTTAGCTAGACCGTTAGCGGGTTGTCAGGTTTTTTAGGATTACGTTAGCCAAAAGAGAGAGATTCGAGTGCCAACGCGTTTTCCCGGCAAACTTCTGTTGTTTGTTAGCTTTAATAGTTTTTATAAGATGACACCGATGATGTTTTCTGGAAAATGAAGCTAACTTAATTTTAGCTAGATGGTTAGCTAGCGTGTCATCAACTTGTGAATCTTTTAACTTAGTCAGCGTGTGGGCCATAACAACCGTACGGTTCGTTAGAGAGGGAAGCTAGCTGGGGACTTGCTAGCTGGGGACTTGCTAGCTGTTAACGTTTCTGTTAGCCGGGTAGCATAACGGCGTGCACTGGGAACCCGAACGGAGTCAATTTTGTTAGCATATCACCGTTAGTCAGTTGAGATTAGTAATATGAAAAAGACACAGTCGGAGACATTGGGTTTTGTTCCTCAAAAAGACATCGTTTACAACAAACTTCTGCCATACGCAGATAGGCTAGATGTGGAGTCCAACGATATTTTGAGTAAAATAAAAGGAAACTTGGGCCGAGCTGTTCAGCTCAGGGAGCTATGGCCCGGAGTGCTGTTTTGGACAAGGAAACTTTCCACGTAAGTAACCAACACTAATCTTTGGTGTCCCAGTAGCTGAAGCTTACTTGACAGCGTTTTCACCGTCTGAACGTCAACAAACTTTGGCGTAAACATCACGACACACTGTGCAACATTTCTCTGTGTATGTGAAGTATTTATTACGCTGTTGGGCAACACTAAAGGTTGTTTGCTTGGCTAACAGTTTGTTCCTGTTGCAACTGTACACACTGGTCGCTGGCTTCCACTCAAGTGTTATTCGTTAAGATAGTGAAAGTTTGCACTGCTCTGTAACCTGGTGTGTTTTATGGTGTTAACTGTTTATGCCTAGAAACAACAAACTGCCCAGTGTGTCTGATTACTGTTGGTATCTGGCTTGGGTCTCATAATTTAGATAACACAGCACTGTGGCACAGTAGTAGGTTATTGTCCTTATGCTTCTGCTCCTGTTCTGGCTTTGACATTCAGTAAATCATGTGACAACCCGCAATATTTCTCAAAATGAAAATATTACATTGAATGAATAACTCTCCATATTCAGTGTTCACCTAGTTCAAGTGTCTGATATTTGTTTAAAGTTAAAGATCACTGCGTTACATTTGACATTCTTTTGTGTTTGTCTTTTTAATTTTGAGTCACATTGTATCGGAAAAATATTGTCAATGTGACACTGGATTACTTAGGGTGCTGTTTCATTTTGTTGTACTTGGTTGCTTGGCTGTATTTAATCCGTTTCAGTCCCCAATGCTACTGCATTGCTCTGTCCAAGAGTGAGTCACTGCCGGCTCAGAGAGATGGAAAGTTTACTGTGGGGTTGACCCAGATTCTGCTTACTGGTATTTTGACATTTTAGCAGTGATACAGACATTTTGTAATAGTTCATATTAAATGCCCTAGAAAGTTTTACTTTTAACTTATGTTTTGACTCTCAACTGGATATCTGGATTTGTTAAAGTATTCCTTTTTTATTTAAATTTTGTTACGTTCATGGTGCTCACAGAGACTCTGACCACTTATTATTCATGTTGGAGAAACTGGAACAAACGTGACTAAATCTCTACCTATTATTTAGGTACATGAGACTATATGGACGCAAGTTCAGCAAAGAAGACCATGTGCTGTTCATCAAGTTGCTCTATGAGCTTGTGACGATCCCGAAACTGGAGATCAGCATGATGCAGGGCCTCGCTCGGCTTCTTATCAACCTACTCAAGTAAGAATGGGCCCCAATCTGTTTTACTCAATAACTTGTTAAAGACGCAATTATTGAACACTTTAAATTTAGTTTTTTGTTTGTCCAAGAGTTAAGTTAGTTACTTTTAAAATGCTGCACACTCACTTTAGAAAATAAATTATGCAATCCAAAGGTTTTTTTCCCGTAAGGTAAGGCTGTATGATCAGCTAGGAGCTGTGTTGTTTATTCTCATCCACCTCTATGTCTGATTCATCTAACAGGAAAAGGGAACTGCTTTCAAGGGAGGACCTTGAGTTGCCGTGGAGACCACTGTACGAGCTGCACGACAGGATTCTGTTTTCAAAGACAGAGCATCTGGGCCTCAACTGGTTTCCTAAGTATGCCTCAGTTCTCTACTGTCGCTGTTAATATAACTTTTTTAAAAGCATGCTTATTCATAGAGTTCTTTCCAATGAGGAGCTTGTTACTACATTTGAGTTATACGCATAATATCACATAATGTTCAGCCACATTTGGATAACAAGGAGTTTACATTTTTATTTCCTATTATATCACCTTCAGTTCCCATTATGTTCTGGCAGAACTTGGTTTGTCTTCACTTCTGATATTCCTTTTGGCACGCCTTTACTTTCCCACAGGGAAAACAGAACTTCAAGTAACAAAATTCATGTTAATAGAAAAGTTCATGTTGATATATGTACAACTGAAATCACTGCAGATGAGATGGGTAACATTTATTTATTCTTGGAATAGAGCGTAAATAAGGACCTTGTTGGGTGTACATTAACCACTACATTGTTGAACACTTCCTAATGGTCCAGATTGATTATAGAGTATCATACAAAAATGTATTAATTTTACCTTGAGTTGGCTGCATTTTCATTGAAATTATGACCTTTTCTAAGTAAGTAAGTTCTAAGTAATCCACGACTGGTGACTTATATCATTAAATTAGCTACTATAATATTTTGATTTTAAATTGCATGAAAAATCATTGTTAACTTTGATCATTTTTGGGCTTTGACAACTTTGATGAAATGTAAACTGAATGTTCTGATAATAATATAAATCAAGGTCAATAATTTCAAGCCAGTATTGTTATACTTAAAGTTACTCTAATGTTATGGGTTTTGGTGAATAGAATCTAATTACCTTTGTGTAGTGGGTCCAGTTGTTGGAGATCAAGTGGAGTATGTTTTTACACCACAAAAACTTCACAACTGTATTTTTTTATTTGGAATTCTGTCTAAGGTGGCTTTTGCACTGTTTAAATGTTGGCTTACACTTTGCAACACCCATGGGAATTCTTATGAAGTCGAGGTGCAGTGCGAGGTGCTCTTTTATGGTGCTATGGGAACATTGTATGTTTATATCATAAATGCCGTGCTGGTGCATCACTTTTAGGTTACAGTGAATGAAAACAAGCTGCTTTGGCTGATTCCCAGCTCACCTCTTTTAAAGCCATACTAATACACAGAAACATGGTTTATTGCCTAATAACGTGTATAAGTTGATGCATAGAATGTTCATATTTTGAGTGACGGGCACTTTGCTGCGTGCTGAATGTGTTTTTTATGCCTTTGTCTCCTTTCACATTCAGTTCTCCACGGCCTCGTTCATCCTCTAAACTCATAATGATAAAATTGGTTCAGAGGTGGTAAGGACAATACTTCTCTTTGTGTTTTTACTTTGAATTCATCCTTTGAGGCTCTAACTCCTTTTTTATATTGCATGTGAAAACAAAAGAAAAACTGGAAACCCCATGTGCAGCTTGTGACAGAATAAAAATTAAGACTTGATCAATGTTAACATTTCACTCATATTTGAGACTGTCGCACTGCAGCTAACAGAGTTTTTTTTCCCCCTTCTCCTATCCACCATAACTACTGTGACAACTTGATAGTAGACTGTGTAGTTTAGCATTGTTTTCTGGGATTACTTATAATTGGTCATGTTGTGTTCCAATTATTTTACCTATAGTGTATTATATGGCTGCAATATTTTAACAAAATGATAATGGCCATGGTTATATAAATGTATTATTCCATAACCTAAGCAGTGGTGTTAGTATTTACATTACAGTTGTATTTTGGAACATGTTCAGTGAGGAATGTGTTCTTGTTGTTTCTGTACTACATTTTCACAAAAAACTTTGTCCTTTTGACCTGGAACATGTTGAAGTGAGTGTTCACTTCAACTCAGTTATAAGCAAACATCATATACAGTAGTGTATTGTGGGTTTCCTTCACACTGAGTGTCTGAGCACTTTACAGAATAGTGGGACATTCAGGTTGATTAGTTTCTGTCTTATGTGCAGTGCATGAGTTTGAGTTGTGGGCTTCCAGTGTTAAACACCGTGTTAAACCCATGCATATAGGTAGTTGCAGTTTGGCTTCTTAAATCTTACCTAGAATTCAGCTGTTGTTCCACTATTAAATGTTCAGTATGTACAAACAGATTTGAATGATGTGGAGATGATCGGCAGGCCATTTCCAGCAAGGCATGGCTTTAGCTTGCATGTGTACAGATAGGTGGGATTGTGGGCAACGGGCTTGAAAGCTCTGTTTATATCAGTCCTGAACTTTCAACACTGTTATATGATCACAGTCCTGACTTAGAAGCTGATATGCGAAGATGATCATGTCATGACTTTGTGATATGTGAGATATTATATACAGTATAATAGTAGTAAATTGAAAATAACTTTTATAAGAACTGATAGTGACTGAATTGAAGGTGATTTTATTACCGTTTACCAAGGACACAAAACTTTTAAGGTTTTCTCATTCACTGATCACCAATAAGGTGTTTAAAGAACTTTCTGTGTGCATGCTGTCAAAGTAAAGTTGCATTGGTGTGAAGATTGTTTAACTGTAACTCAAACATCAGTGTTGTAGTCCTTGGACATGTTTATGATTTTTTTTAAATTTGGTTTTTTTTACAGTTCTGTGGAAAATGTGTTGAAAACTCTTGTGAAAAGCTGCAGACCGTAAGTAAACGTTAATGTAATTTTTTTATGAATCTATATGAATGCCCTATCCTGCCTCATCTTTAAGTTTAGTATTAGTCTGAAGAGACACTAATTTATTTATTTAATTATTGTTTCCTTTGCTGACTTGTGTTGATGTCATGGCAAAGTTGGCTTGATATGAAACTTCCCTGTTTAAATGTTGGATGCTGTTGTGTTAGGATTCACTAAAATGCTTCATCATCCCACAGCACTGCTGTCCCCAACACGTCCCCGACTGTGTTCACTGAGGTTATGCGCGTGCAGATTTCTTAGGCAAGCGCTACAACTTGTCCCTCAGCTCACACTTAGGCAGATAATCCTATTATCTCATCTAATTCTGTCTTGTGTGAGAATTTCCTGTTGCTGTGAGAAGGGAGAGTGATTTGTGGTCAGCTGCTGGAATGTAGCATTGAGGCAGAAGGAAGTAGTCTTCTTTGAAACAAATCTTTTTTTTCTAGGCTAGGGAGACTAGATAACCTGAAATAACCAGCATAATAAAAGTTTGCACAAGCACATAATGGATCATGGAAATCCCCCTGTGGGACTATGAGCCTATTGGAACCACAGGATTTACCCCAACAGCTAAAAATGTACCAGGTGTATGACTTGTTATCTCCCACTTGTGGAACATTGCACTACGTCATCGAAATTTCAGTAGCTGCTGGCTCGTGTGTATTTTAGTCTCCTGTTTGTAATGTGAACCTGACACAAACATACTTGGTCTTGATAAATGGAACCCTGAAGTAAACATTTGGCGACTCACATATATATGCTGTCGCTTTAAAGCTATCACAAAGATTAACAAAAATTATTGTGCATTTATGTAAATGTAGCATTGTTTTTTCTTAAACTGACATTAAAGTCTGGTTGTCAGTCTGCAGGATATGATTAGTGTGGTGGTAAAAATCATTCAATTGCCCATAAATACCCATTCATAAGGTCATTAACAGCATTTCATTTTTACAACAAAAAAAATCTAATTGTGATTCTCTGTGTTTACACAGATACTTTCCAGTGTCTGCTACTCAGGAGATGCTGGATGAGTGGAGACCACTGCTCTGTCCCTTTGATGTCACCATGCAAAGAGCAATCAGCTACTTAGAGCTATTTCTCCCCACAACTCTGCCTCCAGAGCTGCACCACAAGGGGTTTAAGTAAGAAACGCCTTCGTCCTTTCTGAGTATCTCGATGAGATCCAAGTTATTGCTGTAGTATGTAGACAGTTCAGCAAGTTAGTGCTGAGATCCAGTAAAGAATAGCTTCTGAAGTGAGAAGAACTTACTGAAGATCAACGCTGTGTTATCCTTTTACCAGGCAGACTGTATGAATGTCGGTGTCATGACTGCAAGCCACTCACCACTGGCAAAATGGAAAAAATATTTCAATATTTGTGGGGTGCATCCCGAGTACCTTCTCTGTTTGCCTTGCCATTAACACCAAATTACACCAGTTACATAGTTCTTTATAGAAATCTTCTTGGATATTATGAAGATAATCAGAATTATGGAGCTATTGTACAAAGATGTATTTATAAATGTGTAAATGAGAAAAAAATTGCTTTGTTAAGGACTCTTTAAAATAACTGAAGTCTGTCCACTTTCAATCTTCTCCTCACTGTATTTTGACTTAAATTTCTTTTCAAAGTTGTGTTCTGCATTTAACATTGTTTGTTTGTCTTCCAGGTTGTGGTTTGATGAGTTGATCAGTTTATGGGTGTCTGTGCAAAATCTTCCAAGCTGGGAAGTGGTAAGTAGTTTCATTTGTTAATAAGATAACGTTTTAATGTACAGTGAGGGGTATTTCTATGGGCACTTTGTTGTACAAATGGACATTTTGACACTTTGTCCTTATGTAACATGCTGTCCCACATCTTTGCAGCATCTGGTCAATCTGTTTGCACGCTTGGCTAATGACAACATTGGATACATTAACTGGGACGATTATATTCCGAAGGTTTGTTTCCATCTTTTTGTGAATAACCCCTTTCCACCAGCCAGTATATTAGTACTTGTTTGTTTTTTGGTTTATGGCACATTTTCCAGTACTTTGTAATTTTGGCTCATGGTTATGTATTTCACGGTCATTGCTGCTTATCAAAGAAACAAACTATCCAGTTTCCTTGTTGCTGTTGCTCTCGGTCACTGATGGGAACCGAGTTGCATCATGTTTCATGTTTTGAGTCACGCTTTTTGACAAAATCAATATGTGTAACTGATAAAATGTGCTCTGCTGACCTGTTAAGGCTACTTAAATGACATGTGCTTGTGATTACTTTTATAGTTTTATGTAATTAAACTAATCCTGTATGACATGAAATATAGCTTATTTTTGTTCACATTTTAGATTTTCACAAGAATTTTGAGGAGTTTGAATCTGCCTGTGGGGACCAGTCAGATGATAGTACCACGATATGTCACTAATGCCTACGACATCAGCCATGTGGTGCTTTGGGTCTCATCCCTCCTGGTTAGTTCTATGTTAATTTTTATTGTTTTTATAAACTATTAAATCTAAAGCAAGTGTAGAAATCTTCCTCACTGAATCCTGCTGTGTCACTTTCAGGGAGGACCCAGCAAACAAGCTCAAGCACAGCTCAGTGGCCTTTTCAACAGTATTACTTCCTTTTTCCACCCATCAAACCATGGCCGCTGGTTGGTGAGTTCACTTATTATGTCAGATGGACTGTTACAATGAAACAGGTGCTTTCTTTAGCGCCAGTTTCATTTAATGTAAAGTTCAATTTCAAGTTTTTCTATTTTGGATATTATTTTTTTATCTACAGGAAACATGAGTTAGAATCTTGTGAGTTTAAATAGACCACTCATCCAACTCCGGCTATATTTTAGTATCATGTTAACATGTGTTAACAAGGCACATTGCAGCAAAATGTACAATGAAAATGTGTGTAGTCACTTGTCATAATTTTTCTAGTAGGCTGTCTGGGTTTACATCAGTATGTAGCTCAGAAATGATGCAGACATGTGAGTGAGTCACTGAAATGCTGTTAAAGGTCACTGGGAGCAGGGCCACATACCTTTCTGTTTTGAGGATCCCCCTCCACACCACATGCAGCAACGTGTCTTCATACAAACCTTTATTTTTGGCATGGAGATGAGTTTGTATGTATTCTAGGCTGTTCCTTGGAAGCACATGTTCATGGATGTTCATCTGCCTAGCTGCAGGTCTATTACACGTAAACAGTGTTTTGCAATCACCTAAGAGCCAAGAAGTACTGCTGAAGTCATAATATCATCATGGGTAACCCAGAACGTCGATGTGTTCTCAGAGAAGTCTTATATCACTGTCTAACAAAATTAGTTTTCTTGTATTTTATATATTTATTCATCTCTTTTTTTTTTTTTACTAAAACACTGCTGTAACAAAGAAACAAAACTCTGTTCACAGTCTGTTGGTTTGTGTTTGTATGTCTGTTATGTCATCTGTGTCTCCAGATGCTCCATACAACATACTCTACCTCTCCATTTGTCCAGACTACATGGAGTCACACTGTGTGCATGTGTGTCATCCCTTTGTCATGTATCTGTCTTTTTGTCCCTCTGTCCTCATGTCCAGATGAAGCTCATGAAGCTGCTCCAACGCCTCCCAGCTAGCGTGGTACGGCGGCTGCACCGAGAGCGCTACAGAAAGCCCACGTGGCTAACACCAATACCAGACACTCACAAGCTTACAGAGGAGGATATCACAGAATTTGTGGAGAGTATGATGCAGCCGGTTCTGTTGGCCATGTTCAGCAAGACAGGCAGTCTAGATGCAGCCCAGGCCCTGCAAAATCTGGCTCTAATGAGACCTGAGTTGGTCATTCCCCCTGTGCTGGAGAAGTAAGTTTGCACAGAATTAGAAAAGTCTCAAGGAAACATCTTTTCAACCAAGTTCAGCTTCTTCGGAATCTGGAGCGCTGTCTCTAGTTTTCCGCTTTCAGTAAGAGACAAGGCAATCATTTTGAAATGATTTCAAAGAACTAATTGCTCTCTACCTCTGTCATAGAACATACCCTGCTCTGGAGACTCTAACAGAGCCCCATCAGCTGACAGCCACTCTGAGCTGCATGATTGGTGTGGCACGAAGCCTTGTGTCAGGTGGCCAGAGGTTTGCTGAGGGGCCCACTCACATGTTGCCCCTGCTCATGAGGGCTCTACCAGGAGTTGACCCAAATGACTTCAGCAAGTGCATGGTAATGATCATTGGTTATTTCAACCTGTTGTATTTTTGGTGGCTTATATCTGATCTAAACATTATCCCTGTCTCTATAGATCACATTCCAGTTTATTGCAACGTTCGTGACTCTTGTGCCTTTGGTGGACTGTTCCTCTGCCCTACATGAAAGAACAGACCTGACAGAGGTGAATTGCTGCTTTTTTTTCTTTGTCATGCCTTCATGAATAAATGCAAGGTGGTAATTGGTTAAGGTATCTTTTTCATATGTTTTGTATGATTTTCAGGTGGAAAGAGAGATGTGCTCAGCATCAGCTGAGTTTGAAGACTTCGTGCTTCAGTTTATGGACAGGTGTGTGGAGTTTAGCTTTGCAGATGTTACCTTCAGTAATGCTGTTGTGACAGTAAGGACATTACTGCATTCTTTAACAGACAGTTATCTAGAATAAAGGGCTGGTCAAAAATGTGTTTGCTAAAACATTTGCATTATGTTGTGTAATTGTGAACATCTTTGTTTTTATCGTAGGTCTGTGTTCACATCCTGCAGTTTTATCAACTTTGAATTTGTGATAGAGAGGATGACAGGCACAAGTCAAAGCTTGTGGTAGCTTTTTAAATTGTGATTTCAGATTAGAAATTGGTGGCTTATTTTGCATAATTGATTAAGTCAAGTAAATAAATATTACATTATTTTACATACTGACATGTCACAGCATTGTTGAGAAAATCCTACATTCAGCCCCATAAACAACAGTCTTTTGTCTATTTTCAAGTGAAATAATATATGAACATTTTAACTTAAGGTTTTTTTATCTCCACAGATGCTTTGCCCTGATAGACAGCAGCACTCTGGAACAAACCCGCGAGGAAACAGAAACCGAGAAAATGACTCACTTGGAGAGTCTGGTAGAGCTCGGCCTGTCTTCCACCTTCAGCACCATCCTCACACAGTGTTCCTTGGACATCTACAAGGTTAAAATGCAGTCTTCACACATCTGATTGAGTCCACATTTGATTTTGTGATTTATATATCTAGATATTCATACATATGAACACGTCACATTGTTCTAATAGGTAGCTCTAGAAAAGGTGTTCAACTTTGCAACAACAAACATCTTTGAGACACGTGTAGCTGGGAGAATGGTGGCTGACATGTGCAGAGCTACATCAAAGGTCAGTGTTGTCTGCTAAAACTCTCCTAGTCCCAAAGTGTTAACTTTTTGTAGCTCACTGGTTTATTGTCTTCATCTTTGCTGTATTTTTGTTTTCAGTGTCACCCTGCAGAGTCACTCAAGATGTTTGTGCCACACTGCTGCAATGCCATAAACCAAATAGCTGTCAGTAAGTGATCACCACACAGGAACATGCCTTTTTCATTTGCAAGACTCTTCCAAGCGTCTTTGTCTTTTGCCTGATACATACATTTTTTTTTAACAGATGAGGAAGTGTTGAATGAGGAGGAGCTTGACAAGGAGTTATTGTGGAATCTCCAGTTACTGTCTGAGGTGATTCAGACCACTAATGATTAACCAACTCAAACACTGTATTTACCAACAACTAATATCTATAATTCTGTCCTGTAACATTTTTTCCCTTCTTCCCATGTACATCTCAGGTGACTCGAGTGGACGGTGACAAGATCCTCCCTTATCGCTCTCACTTGGTCCAGATTTTGCAGTTGACGCTGCACCTCAAGTGTAAGCAGGGCTATACTCTGGCCTGCAACTTGCTCCACCACATCCTTCGTTCTTCTGCTCTCATCTACCCCACAGAGTACTGCAGTGTGCCAGGAGGCTTCCACCAACCAATCACTGACTACATACCCATCAAGGTACTAATATTGATTGATTGTACATTTCAGAAATTTAATCAAATTTCTTTCACTCATAATGCAAAATAGTGTTGCTTTATTTATTGTGGATATCCCACATGTCTGTCAGATTCATTCGGTGCGAGATAGTGTTTTATAAACAAATGAGAACTTGCAATTACAGGCATTTTTCCTTAAGCCAGGTACATTAAGTCAGGAAATCCTCTGTGGCACTCACTGTGACCTGGTTTGATTAATTGTCTGCTCCTGTCTTTAGACAGTTAGTCAGTGAGGACACCCTTTGATCTCATTAAGTCTCTTCTCAGAGTAGAGGACATGGATTGTAGATTACTTGGTTAGATTATTGTCTACTGCAGCACAGGAGAGATGAGATGAGTCTCGCTTGTGGTTTTCACAGTTGCCAGCAGCAGAGCACGTCTGTGTGGTTCCTTTATTCCTTTTTCTTCGTATCAGTGGTCTTTAATTAATGGCAGATATGTATATTGATATTGTTTTAATGCAGTGATATACTTTATATCTAACCATGTTAGAACTCATACCTTTACTTTTGTCTACTAAACACACACTAAACTATTAACCATAACTAAAACCAGTGAAAAGTGATGTTTCTCCAACTGGCAGTGTTTTTTGATTGATAGTGACAGCTAAGTTGTCCCACCATAAAACAAATTGATCCTGTTTTTCACCTCTTGATGGTGTTAATGAGCCTGATATTTTTCTTAAACTTCAGTAATATATAGAAATGACAGGCTTTGCTCATTTTTTTAATTCCATGCAGGACTGGGGTCGGCCTGGGGATCTGTGGAATTTGGACATCCGGTGGCATGTACCCAGTGTTGAAGAGACCTCTTTTGCTTTTTATTTGCTGGACCTGATCCTCCAGCCTGAACTTCAGCGCCTTCAGAGATTTGCACAGGGAGAACAGGATATGAGCAGGTGAGGAAGAACAACTATGAACGCTCCTTACACAATTTAGATTCTGATTCCCACTGATGTTATTAGCACTATACTGTATTAAGTTATTTTTATATTTTTCAGAGATGATGTACTACAGGGCCTCACCATTGTTCAGCACTGCCTCCTAGGGGCTGGGGGTCTGATGCCTCCACTGAAAGGAGAGCCCATTCCTGAACTGTGAGCAGTTGTATTGCCATACTAATAACATACTTTATTGATCCTCCTGGGTAATCGATTCAATCTAATCCTAACCTTGTTTAAGAAAACCAGAGATATATTTATAATAGTATAATTTGACAGATGTTTTGAGGCACATCTTTATTTCTACTAATTTTTTTTCAGACTCCATTTTACATGTCAAGTAGTTAACTTCAAACCTTCTTTATCCCCTAGGGTCCATAGCATGGTGAGTCTAGAGGAGACCACCCTCTATACTGGAATGGAGTATGGTGCGTGACATTTTAACTTTTAATAGCTAAAGGTTTAGTTCTCAGTGAATCCAAATTGTATTGTATAATATATTACATTGTAATATTATTTCCACCTGCAGATGAGTCCAGAGAAAACTACAGAGATGCTATCTGCTGTGTGATGAGACAGCTGCTGCGTAAGTGTTCACTCAGTTATTCCCCGGTTTAAGCTTGTGATTTGTCTTTCATATGTTATTCCACAGCCAAAGCCTTAACCAAGCTGTAATCATGTTCTTTTTAACAGACAGGCTCAAAATATGTTGTATTTCTCTGTAACTTCTTTTATCTCTTGTTTCAGATTTTATCCTGGTGCACTCTGAAGATGACACAAAGTCTCTCTTCTCCATCATCAAAGTAACATTATAGCTTTTATACTTTAAAGTCTTAAGACTGATTTGGTTATGTTGAACACTATCTCATATAATATCAGGGTTTGGTTAATTGCCCTGTGGCACTTTGTAGCCCTTTAACCTGTATTTGCTAATATAGTTAGGACAAAACTTCTGTATACTACTGGATTACAGATTCTTTAAACAAATCTGCACTCACATGATACATAGATATGATTTGGAAAGAGCCCATGTGGTGACTGAACAATCAATATATTTGTCTGTAATACCTTACAGATTATCAGTGACCTGTTGCACTTCAAAGGTTCTCACAAACATGAGTTTGACTCCCGCTGGAAGAGCTTCAGCCTTGTGAAGAAATCAATGGAAAACAGAGTGAGCAGTCTGTTGCTTTTGTACTGTTGCTATCCTGGGAATTTTTCAAAAAACACTCTCTGACTCCTTCAAAACTTGAATTGCATGTAATAGTGATACTGATATTACATATTGTGTTAAAACTAACTGGCATCTAAAAGTGTATGATGCACTGCTATTGTATTTGCAGCTTCATGGCAGAAAGCAGCATATCAGAGCTCTGCTAATAGACAGAGTCATGCTCCAGCATGAGGTAAGGCATTGGAGAAATAGAAATATTACTATGATATCACTGTATTCGACAATTTATTACATGGAATATTTGTGTATTGTCAGCTGCGAAAGCTCACAGTGGAAGGATGTCAGTACAGGAGTATTCACCAGGAGCTAATGAGGGATCTGTTGAGACTTTCCACAAGCACCTACAGTCAAGTGAGTTTCCCAGGACGCCCTACAGCTATGCATCTTGTCAAGTCATTATCAGTGTGCTTACCCTATTTGATTGCTTGTATTTTATCACATAATCAAAGATAACAGTTTCACATTACAAAGGAAAAAGACTGACATCTGACTTGTGTTCGTAGTAAAGCTGAAGTAAGTAATGCCTCACTGGATAATTTTATACCTTCCAGGTACGCAGCAGAGCTCAAAGTGTGTTGTTCACAGCACTGGGAACCTACAATTTCTGCTGCAGAGATCTGATCCCCCATGTCCTAGAGTTTCTCAACCCAGACAACAGCAGCATTACACAGCAGCAGTTCAAAGTATGACAGTTCACTTGTTCTCCACCACAGACACTTTCAAACTGTTATTTACATTTCTAGTTTTCTCCTGTGCTTCATCTGTATGTCTCCAGGGTGCCTTGTACTGTCTTATGGGGAATCACAGTGGGGTGTGCCTGGCCAACCTGCACGACTGGGAGTGCATTACTCTTACATGGCCTGGCATCGTACGCTCTGGCCTCAGCTCAGCCATGTCTCTTGAGAAGCCCTCCATTGTGCGGCTTTTTGACGACCTCGCAGACAAAATCCATCGCCAGTATGAGACCATCGGCATTGACTTCTCGGTGAGGAAAAACGCAGTTTTTACAAAGTCATCCTAGTTAAAGGCAATTAAGATATGTGTCTACTGAGTGGCATGATAGCTCAGTGGGTAGAGCAGTCGTCTTCAAACCCGAGGGTGAGCGGTTCGATTTCCAGTCCCGGCAGGCTACATGTCGAGGTGTCCTTGGACAAGACACCGATACCCTGACCCTTGGCGCCTCACGGGGCAGCCTGTCCAAAAAAGAATTCCCTAGGGGATCAATAAAGTATCAATTATTATTATTATTATTATTATTATTATTATTATTATTATAGAAGTAGCAGCTTAACAACTAAAAGAAACATATCTTGAAATCGGAGGTTGGAATTAAGTGACTGAATTATCTACATCAGAGATCATTATCATATAATTAGTATTCGTATTTGTAAAACACTATAAAGTATCACCTGGACATCAGAAGATGAGTATAAATGGGCCATATGAGCATATTTAGCATCAAAATAACACTTTATCTCACTTTCACTTTTACTCAGGAGAAGCTTATTAAAGCTACCAGAATTTTCTTATCAGTAGCTTGACAAACATTTGGCCTCATTCACTATTCTTTTTTTCTCTCCAAATTTGTTATTGAAAAAACTACGTGTGATTTGTGATGTGTCCCTAAATCACAGATTTACTTGTACCTTTTTTCTTATACTGATGAATGCCACTGTCCAGGTAAATTGGAAGCACATTCTAGTTGTTCCTATTTAGAACAGTTAAATGCCCAGCAAGTGCCTATAAAAGGGCAAGATTCTGCAGGGCTGTGCACTCACAGGGATCTCACACAGAAATCGAAAAGGAAAGTTGAAGACAGTGGAGCACCAGACTCCAAACAGTCACCCCAGCAGAAAGTGAACTGCAAACAAGCCTCATATTTAGTAGCATCATTAGTGGCTATAAAATAACAGGGACGCAAATGATTGAGTAAAAAAAAAATGCCTCAGTTATCTGAGCAGAGCAAATCTGCTGTCCAGTGTCAGGAGTGGATCAGGACACTATGGTGGCTGAGGGGAAATGGCAAATTGCACCATGTTCTACAACATGAATTGAAGTGCTGGTGTAGTGTTTAGTAATTTCAAAAGTTTGTCTGTGCCATTTACACATGAAACTAGTCACAAAATGATTATATATGGTTTTTCTGCCTGAGTTTAACACATTACAATAAATTTCAGTTTTCTAATATTTTTGATGCTATACGTTTTATCTTTGTCATATCTCATCTCTATCATCACTCATTAGATCCCTGATGAGTGCTGTGCTGTGGCCAAACAACTTATGATCACTGGAAATCCCTTTCCTGAGGAGCCCGTTCTTTCAGAGGACGAAACAGCTGAAGGTCTTAAGAGGCAGGAGCTCAAGAACAAAGAGTCTGTTGAGTAAGTTCACACCAGCAACAAGACAAAGAATTATCTTCTATATATATAAAATAACCTATCTGTAACCTATAATATAAAATGACCTATCTTGGCAGTCACTGGTTCATGTTATTAAACTAAAAGTATCTGCTAAGATGCTGTGTTTACTACACATACAACCTTAATATCAGCGTGATAGGTGTGAATGTTAATATTGTTCTGAAATTTCGTAGGAAATACCAACAGCTCATTGGGGATCTGCTGGACTGCCTCAGCAACAGGAACATGTACGTTAACATAACAATTACCTCATCAAATTATTCTGACATACTTACTATTTGTAATACTGGCTTTGTGTAATGTTCTAGGCCTTGGAAGTTTGAACACATTGCAATTGGCTTCCTTTCATTGCTGCTAAGAGATGACCACCAACTCCCACCAGCTGCTGTTACGTTCTTTGTTAAAAGCCTCAACCATGATTCCCTCTATGTGCGCAAGGTATTTATGAGAAAGAATGTCTTAGTTGTGCTGTGATTTTTACACAGAATGACTGTTCCAATTCTCTTGTTAACCTGACATTTTATTTGAAATGTCTTTATTTTGTCCATTAGGTGGCGATATCAGCTGTAGCAGGTATCATGAAACAAATAAAGAGACCACATAAGAAAGTCCCCATCAGCCCCTCAGAGCTTTGTAAGCATGAGAATGGTTTGTTTGTTTGTTTGTATTAACATGTTTCATCTATATTGTGATTGTGGTTTCTGAAAGCCGTCTCAATAACATCTGTTTGTTTTTGGTAGGTGAAGTGAAGGAGCAAAGTGCTGTTGTAGCAGGGGATCGTCCAGATAACCAGTGGCTCCAATATGACAGCAGCTGCCTGCCACGCACACAGCAGGACTGGGATCACTGTGTGTTTGTGGAAAAGACTCACTGGGGATACTACTGCTGGCCAAGGTTTCTATATTTCTTATTTTGTTTGCTTGACTGCCTTGATATGTTTATCTGTTTTACTTGATATCTGTTTTTTATATGTATATGTATTTACCATCACCTCTAGAAAAGTGATGATATATGCACCGCTGGAGGAGCAACCCAAACAGAACCTGACCAGAGAGGAAATGACAGAGGTTTCTGCAAAATCATATACATCCTCTAATAATAATAATAATAATGAACAATTTGAATTAATTGAATCTAGTAAAATTCATTTTCATATCCTTCTTAACAGCTGGAGCAGATCATCTTTGATAATTTCTCAGACCCAGTGTTCATCAGCCAGTTCATAGAGTTTCTCTGTCTTGAGGACCGTAAGGGCAAAGACAAGTTCAGCCCTCGCAGGTTCTGTTTGTTCAAGGTGAAACTTCCTGTACTTTCACATGCAGGAAATAAAGAACTAAAGTCAGCCAATTAAAAATAAATAAGTACATTTATTCCCTTCTCCTGCTCTTTCAGGGATTGTTCCGCAATTTTAGTGATGCCTTTCTGCCTGTTCTGCGGTCGCACATGGAGCGCCTAGTGGCTGACTCCCATGAGAGCAAGCAGCGATGTGTTGCAGAGATCATCTCTGGACTGATCAGAGGCTGCAAGCACTGGAGTTTCTCAAAGGTATGAAATGCTCATTCAGTAAAGAGCAATACTTTGCATAGAAAATTTATATTAGTGAAAATAAAAAATAATAAAAAACAATGTAATTTCATCTTATTTTTCTTCCTGGGTTGTGAAGATGGTTTTTCAGACTTAGTGTGTTTAGGTTTTATAACACAAACAAATGAGAACATACACTTCTCTGTTTACAGATTGAGAAGCTTTGGGAAATATTGTGTCCACTGCTCCGCACAGCCCTGTCAAACATCACAATAGAAACTTATGCTGACTGGGGAACCTGCATTGCCACGGCCTGTGTAAGCCTTTTGTTTATTTATATTCATTCATTCATTTGCTCCAAAAGCAAAACTTTTGTCAGTCATTCTTTTGTTCCAGTAACTGTTGTTTCTTGCTTTTACAGGAGAGCAGAGACCCACGCAAGCTTCACTGGCTGTTTGAGATGCTTATGGAGTCTCCAGTCAATGGAGAGGGGGGGTCCTTTGTCGATGCCTGGTTAGTAGAAAGGTTGCAGCATTAAGCAGATGTTGAGGTGACTGACAAACCCTGATTTTTGCTTCGTTTTCCTTTTGCAGTCGTTTGTACGTGCTACAGGGAGGCTTAGCTCAGCAGGAGTGGCGTGTTTCAGAGCTTCTCCACAGGTTGTTAAAATACCTGGAGCCCAAGCTCACACAGGTCTACAAGAATGTACGAGAACGAATTGGCAGGTGAGATTCTTTTTACACCCTTAGTGAACGTGAGTGGATTATGTGTTATTAACTTTTTGAAAACGTCTTTTTTTTTTTTTTTGTCTCACTTTATCCTTCCTGATTTGGTGTCCCTCCAGCGTTCTCACGTATATCTTCATGATTGATGTGAACTTGCCATACACCCTGCCAACCACCTCGCCGCACATCTCAGACTTCACAGAGCGAATTCTGGTGCAACTGAGGCCTCTGACCGAGGGTGATGAGGAGATCCAGAACCATGTGGTTGAGGAGAGTGAGGTGGGAGAGCAGGATGAGAGGACACAAGCCATCAAGCTACTCAAAACAGGTGGGTTCTGTATTTCCTGTCTTTGTTTTTGTTTTTTATCCCAGTTGTCTTTGTAAGTACTGGTTGTTGTGTGAATGGTTTTAAGGATTTCCGTTTTTCTGACATCTACAATTAAAGTGGCAGACTATTCTTTAAACCAAAAAAATTCATGTTTCTATATCTCTGCAGTGCTGAAGTGGCAGATTGCGAGTGCTGGCCGCTCCTTCTCTACAGCTGTCTCAGAACAGCTACGGTTGCTTCCCCTGCTGTTCAAGGTGAAATACTCATTCTCTAACTTTTTTTCTATATTTATACACATATAAACGATATAAAATGACACCTGCCTTCATGTTAACCTATGTCTGCCTTGTACTCCAGATTGCTCCAGTTGAGAATGACGACAGTTATGACGAGCTGAAGAGGGATGCAAAGACCTGCCTGTCTCTGATGTCTCAGGGACTCCTTTACACAGAGCAGATCCCCATGGTCCTCAGTACCCTGCAGGAGGTGAGTCATCTGAATATCACATCTTTAAGCTTAATATGGGCATAACGTTTCTGAAACTGATGAAGATAGAACATCCTCTCCCCCAGCCCGCTGCCAGAATCTTGCAGACTTCTCCCAGAAGTTCCAGGAGTCTCCCGCACATTAATAGCTGGACCCTGACAGCCAGAAATTCAATAAAATAATGTAATATAAAATTTCCTCTGTTCTTGTTGTAAGAGGACTTGTCACTTGCCTTTTTGTGCAGGTTTTGTGTTGAGAAATAAGAATAATAAGCAAAAAGACAAGATTCAAAGCAATTGGTGGCAAATTGAGTAATTCTTAAATTACATAATACATTGAGTGGTAATCCACCAATTTGGAGCTCCATTGCAACAAACCGAAACTGTGTAATGATCCAGCGCATAGTCTGCTCCTCTTGTGCAACAAATTCTCAAAGTCTATTATTGATATGTGATGGGTTTGCTGTGTGTTGCAGATTGCTGGCAGCAGCTCCTGGCACGCTCGCTACACGGTGCTCACATACCTCCAGATTATGGTTTTCTACAACCTGTTCACCTTCATGAGTGACAAGAAGGCAGTGAATGATGTGCGGGCACTTGTGATACAACTGCTGGAGGATGAGCAGCTGGAGGTAAAAACAAGCTTTCAATCACAGCAGTTTTAACATTTAAATCACCTAGAATGTAAAGAAGCTGAGAGTTTATTGGTAGATGTAGAACATATGGCAGTCTGGTTATGTAATAGTCAACGAGCTATTGGCCAAGACGCGCTTGTTTATGCTAGCAGGCAGACACTCTCATGGTCTTTAAGCTTCTGTAGTGATTCAGCACTCTTCTCATGGCTCTCCATTTTCTCCCCCCCCTCCTCTGGTCCTCTAGCCGTTGCTATGGTAACCACAGGCTGCAGTAATCTGTTGCTATGGAGATAATGTTCAGATTGAAGGAGAGGGAGAGGGATGGAGTAGAAACAAAGGAGAACTGGGGAATGGATGGAAGTAGCCATTTTTGTTTGGCCTCTTAAACCAACCTAAGCCTGATTTATAGGCCTTAGCTACTGTATATGACACTTTTGTTGCTCTCACTTCTTCAAAATCATCTTCATTTGAATAGTATTTAAACTGGCACCAGGACACATTTTATGTATGTAATAACCCCCTTTCTTTTATTGCACTTTACTCATGAGGAATGAGTTAAGTTTTAAGAAAAATAGTTAATGCCGCACTGAAACATTTGTAACATAAGAATGCGCCTAAGAGGACGGCTGTAACCTTTTTACCCCAGTGGTCCTATTTAGTCTAAGAGACCTTTACTCTAGAGAAGGTTGCTGAGAGACCTGCTTAATTCCCACTTAAAAGGTTTACTTGAAAAAGTATTTGCCCTTTTACTGATTTTTTTTTTTTTTTTGCATATTTGTCACACTTAAATGATTCAGATCATCGCACACATTTTAATATTACACCGAGAATACCCAGGTAAATACAAAATGCAGTTTTTAAATGATGATTTCAAACCTGCATGGCCCTATGTGAAAAAGTAATTGCCCCCTAAACCTAGTAACTGGTTGTGCCACCCTTGGTGGCAACAACAGCAATAAAGCGATTGCGATAACTTGCAATAAGACTTTCACATCGCTGTAGAGAAATTTTGTCCCACTCTTCTTTGCAGAATTGTTTCTCCACATTGGAGTTTTTTTTTAGAATGAATGGCCTGTTTACGATCATGCCACAGCATCTAATTCAGATTTATGTCCGGACTTTGACTAGTTCACTCCAAAACCTTTTTTTGGTTTTTGAGCCATTTAGAGGTGGATTTGCTGGTGTGTTCTGAATCATTGTCCTGCTGCATAACCCAAGTTTGCTTGATTTGAGGTCACAAACTGATGGCCGGACATTCTGGATTTTCTGGTAGAGCACAGAATTCATGGTTCCATCAGTTATCAGAAGTCATCCAGGTCCTGAAGCTGCAAAGCAGCCCCAGACCATCACACTACCACCACCATGTTTGACTGTTGGTATGATGTTCTTTTTATAAAATGCTGTGTTAGTTTTATGCCAGATATAACAGGACGCACACCTTACAAAAAGTTCAACTTATGTCTTATCAGTTCACAAAATATTTGCCCAAAAGATGAGCCTTTGTGTTCTTTTTGGTCAGCAGTGGCTTTCACCTTGGTACTTTTCCATGCCATTTTTGCCCAGTATCTTTCTTATTGTTGAATCATTAACACTGACCTTAACTGAGGCAAGTGAGGCAGTTCTTTAGATATTGTTCTAGGTTCTTTTATGACATCCTGGTTGAGTCGTTGTGTGCTCTAGGAGTAATTCTGGTTGGCTGGCTGCTCCTGGGAAAGTTCACAACTGTTCCAAGTTTCCTCCGTTTGTGTTTTATCCCTTAATAAATGAAATTATGATTTAAAAACTGCATTTTGTATTTACTCAGGTTATCTTTCTGTAACATCAATATTTGTTTGATGATTGGAATCATTTATGTGTGACAAGTATGCAAAATATAAAAAAGGCAAATACTTTTTCACAGCACTGTATCTAGCTGTGAACGTCACTGAGAATAGAGCCATTAAATGTGCAACAGACTATTTTAGGTCACATTATAGAGAAACATTCCCACACACATCCACCCCTTGTCCCCAACTGGCTGCTATTTCCGTCTATCTGGCCAGTGTACACACTAGTGGAACACCCTGCCTAATGACACTGTTGCCATGATATGTGGTATACCGTGCACCAAGGTGCTGGGACGTGTGTGTTAATATGACCAGTAAAAAGACCATACAGACACTGACCTGCAGCACTAGTTTAATTATGCCATCTTATGCCAAAGATGCATAAGATGAACTTTTAGGACACCATAGATGTTTGACCATTGAAACATGATAAATGAACTAATGAAATGTAAATATGTATATTGGACACAACATATTTCAATTATTTTGTCGCATGTAAACAGTAATAAAATACACTTATTCTGACAAAATATAATACATCAATCAAAATAATAATTTAAATGAAATACACAAGCTCAATATTGTTAGCATATAGTTTATGTCATCTGCAAATGTTTATTAATTTGATGCAGGGCCACAATTGTAGGCATAGAGAGAAAGGAGGAGAGGTAAAAACAACAAAGAAATGAATCACTGATGGTTCTTACAAAGCGTGGCTCTAAGTTTTATCATTTAGAATGACCTGGGTCTCTTTTAGTATATATCAGCCCGAATCCTAATTTGTAAATTGTCAATTTATGGCACTTTACATTCTGAAGTATATGGAATTACAGTGTAGCTTTTATAAGCATCCACTTAACACTCACCATCCTCACACCATGTTCCACTTAATGGTAAACATTTTCTGCTTTAGTTTTCCCATTTCTTCCTTTTCCCTTTCAGTACATTATGTTAATTGCAGCAAATTCCAGAATAATCAGTGCTTTAATCTGCACGCTGAGTTGGACCATAACAATGTGCACTGAAATAAGTAGTGAACTGAAGTCACACAATACTTCAACTTTCCATCTCCTCTTTCTGCCTCTGTTGTCTAGGTAAGAGAAATGGCCGCCACTACACTCAGTGGCTTTCTTCAGTGCAATTTCCTGTCCATGGACGCCCCCATGCAGGCACATTTTGAGGCTCTCTGCAAGACTCGCTTACCTAAGAAGAGGAAAAGGGAGCTCGGCTCTGTAGTGGACACTATACCCTCTGCCGGTAGGAACTTTGATTAAACTAACTAATCAAGATTATGTGACGGTACACTTGATATGGTGTTCTATCTCGTTTTAATGGAATCCCTTGTGTTGTGTTTTTGTAGACCTTGTGCGGCGACATGCTGGTGTTCTTGGATTAAGCGCTTGTATTCTCTCCAGTCCTTATGATGTGCCCACCTGGATGCCCCAGCTGTTGATGGATCTTAGCGCTCACCTCAATGACACACAACCAATTGAAGTATGTGTAATTACCTATAAATCGCCTCATATTGTTGGTGTGGGATCATCTTTCAGCCTAATTTTTTCCAGTTGTCTAACTCTCGTTGTAAAAAAAAGTCAATTATTTATTTAAGTTATGAAGTGTATACAGTACATATTCACTGAATGAAAAAATAGTGACTATAGAAAATAATTTGTGTTTGTGGTCTTCCAGATGACTGTGAAGAAAACTCTGTCAAATTTCCGACGAACTCACCACGACAACTGGCAGCAACATAAGCAGCAGTTCACAGATGACCAGCTGCTGGTCCTGACTGACTTGCTGGTCTCCCCCTGTTACTATGCCTAAACCCCAGTAAAGTATTTTAACTTGACTCTGTTATTTTTTTTGTTGACAATCATCACTTAAAGACTTTCTGTTTAATTAATATACTTTATTCGATACCATCAGATAAAGCTGCTGAAGATGTAATTTTAGAGGGATATGAGAGAACTCACTAAGCCACCCTTTTATAGTTATGTTTGTTTGTGTTTCACTTGTATCAGTTTGGGACAACCTCGGACTGTACGGATACCAGCCTACACTGGGGAGGAAGCTCCAGCTCTTGACGAATGAAAGACGGCATCAACCTGGGAAAAGAGTGGCACACAAAGCAACTGAACTGTGGCACACAGGGTTGAAAACTTGTGTATCTATGTATTTAGCTAATTTACATTTCTACTATACTTAATATTTAAGGATCAATCATAGCAGGGATGAGTGACCTGCAGTTTGTAACATTACTGTACAGTTTTTTCCCTTTTTTGATTTGTCTGTCTGCATGTGTACGGGTGTGTGTGTTTATGGGATGCTTGAAGGACCTCTGCTGGTGTCCTACACATTTCTCAGGATTATATCCCAAGTATCAACTCTGAGCCAACACAATGTCTGGTGTAGGACATACTCTGTACTATCTTCCACTAGTGAAGTGTGTTACAAGCCACAGATGTAAACCTTCAACACAATGTTTGTGTGGCTGTTTGATCTATATATGATTATATGCATCATTTATGTATATATCATGGTATATCAAATATGCACAAACATATTTATTTATTTATTTTACTTTTCAAAGTGCTAAGTTTTAATTTCTTTTTCATAGAAAGTACTTCTGTACTGAAATTAAATGACAGAAGTTTTAGCAGTGGAGCCTATTCTCATCTGCTCTTGCAAAGAAAGGGAGAGGGCAAGCTCCCCGCTGCTGTGCTGTGTGATGTTTGCTGTGAGGACCTGAGCACAGTCTGATTAATATTTTATGTCTTGGTGCAAGAAAATAACCAAACTGCCTGTCCATAATTGTGACCTCCTCCCTATAATTCTCATTATTATTTACCTTTTTTTTCTAAAGCTCAGTTAAATGAAATGAAACTCTGGTTTGCTTATGGTTCCCCTGATGACTTGAAATCTGTATAAGCATTGAAGCATTTAGTACCTCACTTATACATAGTGTAGTGCCAAAACTGCAGTGATTTTTTTTTTTTTAGATGTACTGTTTGCTTATTGAATGAGATCACAATAAATTGTTTCTAACAAATGGCAACAGATGTTTGTTTTTTGTTGTTGGTTGAAAGTGTTCTTTAAAAAATATTTTAAATGCCATACTCATTTATCATTCTGGGTTTTTTTTCCATGTTTTTCAAGTTATGACCATCATAAAAGCAGCTTGGTATTTTGAACTTAGAATTATGGTACACTTCTTTAACGCAATGAAAACGACGAATGCTATTTTATAATGAAGGACTTATATAAATCGGACAGCATGAATACAGACCTGTTGACTATCTTGGTCCTCCATGGTACATAATTGCTGTCTCTGGCTTAAATATTAACATGCTCACAATGGATGGCCACTGTATTTGTCGCCTAGCAACCACGTTGTTGGGCTGCTGTTCCCAAGGACGGCGGTGAAAACCGGGTAAATGGTAAATATTCATTGTAAATTTCTTGAGGAAAATTAAAAATGTAAATTTCTTGTATCATTTTTTAAACGAAACAAGAAATTTACAATTAATATTAAAAAAGATTAACCAATTTGAATATCGCCATATTTGGTAACATTTATCATAATCTATACATTTCCCTAAGCAATTTTTAAATAAAAAAATTAGGTTGCAATGGTTAAAACATCTGATTTAATCCTCTTTGTTAGATCTAGTGTAAGTAAAATTGTGCACAGTTTTTTTCTCTTTTTTTAATTGTAAGTAATGGGGAGAAATGATTTTTGTTTTTTTTACTTTTATGCAGTACGTGCTCTTGTCAAGATACGTAGGCAGTGACTTCATACTCATTTTTCAGTGCACGTCCAGTGGCCGTCGCTCCTGTTCAAGAATGGATATTTCGCCAAGAAAACCAATATACTGTCATCCGTGTTAAAGAATGAATGCAGACATGCGAGGAGACATATTTAACGCCAGTGTTTGTCAATGGACGTGTCTATTTTGGATGAGCTGCTGCTGAAATACGTTTTTCGTCAAAGCCGCGGTGCGTTCACTTACTATCGTGCTGCTTTACGATGAAGATTGGCTGTATCAAATGATGATGAGGGGCGCACGATCGATTACAGAGGGTAGGTTATATTTCATGTACCGTTAGTGTAGATTATCTAAGCCATAACGGCCTGTGTTAGGATGATGTTCACATATTTCCTCTGGATTTCAGCAGACGCCGTATGTGCGTTGGGGGAGAGAGGGGGAGTAAGGTATAATTGGCCAAATGCAGTGGTGCATAGCTTCACCTAGTGTGGCTTGTATCTAACATGTAGTGCATCACAACTTCTTATTAACTATGTACCTATTTACACTCTGGTTAACTATGCATTGTTTCTTTTGATCACCTGAGAATGCATTAAAACTGATCTGCACAATATAAAAGCTAATTTATGTCTTTATTTTGTATCCTTTGTAGCACTCTTATCAAGGTGGCAGCAGTGGCCGAGCCAGCAGATACTTTGATCATCATGAACATCATTTCATACAGAGGAATAGTTTTAAAATCAGTGGCCTTGGGATGCTTTTAAATAGCTAAAACGACAATGAACACCACTGTTACACCTTCAGACCTGATGGATGTGCCAAGACATCACACGTACAATGGCACCCTGGGCACACAGACCCAACCAGGTTGGGCCGTGATCCACACTGCTACCTTGACCTTTTGCTCCCTCCTCCTCATCTTCATCTTCTGCCTGGGCTCTTACGGCAATCTTGTGGTGTTCCTGTCTTTTTTCGATCCAGCGTTTCGCAAGTTCCGCACCAACTTTGACTTCATGATCCTCAACTTATCCTTCTGTGACTTGTTCATCTGCTGTGTGACGGCTCCCATGTTCGCACTGGTGCTCTTCCTGGATGCAGGTGGAGGAGATGGCGTGTCAAAGAGTTTCTGCTTTGCCTTCCACTTGACCAGCTCAGGCTTCATCATCATGTCCCTGGAGACAGTAGCAGTCATTGCTTTGCACAGACTGCGCATGGTTTTGGGGCAGCAGCCCAACCGCACCGCCTCCTTCCCTTGCACACTGGCTCTCACTGCCCTGCTCTGGACATCCAGCTTCACTATGGCTGCTCTCCTTACCATGCGTGCATACCCACGTAGAGATGGACCGTGTTTGCCCCACTTCGGCCTCGGGGGTGGAGAGGCCAGGGTTGTGTTGTATGTCTACCTGGCAGACTTTGCCTTTTGTGTAGCTGTGGTGTCTGTATCATATCTGATGATTGCCCAAACACTGAGGAAGAATGCACAAGTGAGGAAATGTCCCATCATCACTGTAGATGCCACATGTCCACCACCCGCACCACCTCTCATTGCAGCAGGTTTTGAGAGCATGCAGTGTGCTGTTCAAGGCCCCTCTCTGTACCGTAACCAAACTTACAACAAACTGCAGAATGTTCAGACGCACTCTTACGCCAACAGGACCAGCCAGTGTCTGGTTCCAGGGGCTGCCCAAGGTGCCACCTGCTGTCAAGTTGTGTCAACAGTCAACTTGGCCACAGCCAAAGACTCAAAGGCAGTTGTCACATGTGTAGTTATAGTGTTCTCTGTGCTGCTTTGCTGCTTGCCGATGGGAGTTTCACTGGCACAGGATGTTTTGTCACCAGAAAGTACCTTTGCTCATTACCAGTTTGAACTGTGCGGCTTTGTGCTAATTTTTCTCAAATCTGGTATTAATCCCTTTGTGTACTCACGCAACAGTGCAGGCCTTCGCCGCCGTGTGCTGTGCTGTATTCAGTGGGCAGCATTAGGATTTCTCTGCTGCAAGCAAAAGACTCGTCTGCATGCGATGGGGAAGGGCAGCCTGGAAGTCAATCGCAATAAATCCTCCCATCATGAGACCAACTCAGCTTATGTACTGTCACCCAAGCCACAGAGGAGGCTGGTAGACCAGGCTTGTGGGCCCAGCCACTCCAGGGATTGTGCTGGTAGTCCAAGGGCCACAGGTGTGCGCAAACCTCGCCCTCCGAGTACCTCTACACCTATCAACACCCGCATTGAGCCCTACTACAGCATATACAACAGCAGTCCCTCTGCAGGGCCCAGCTCCCCAACAAGCCTGCAGCCAGTCAGCTCTCAGACATTTGCCTTTGCTAAGTCGTATGTAGCCATGCACTACCACACTCACCAAGACGCACTACAAGACTTTGAAAGCACCTCTGTGCACCAGATTCCGATTCCCTCAGTCTAATCCAAGAGCTGTCATACATAAGGGTTTGGACAATCTCGCCATGGCTTTAAATCAAATATGAATCAAAAGAGGAACATGAACAAAGTCCATTTCAGACACTTGGAATCAGTATTAATCTCTTGCGCTCTTTTACAGTGGATGTACATGTGAAAGTAAAAACAAAATGTTCCAAAAAGTTATTTATTGTTCTTGAATTGACTATTTTTAACAAATACTGCATTTACATATAAATCTGCCAGTGTTGCATATGCATGTGCCATTGTAACCCAATATAGGTTTTCATTGCAGCCAAAGACTGCAGTTGCTGGTTTCACTGTTGCTTCCTCTATGGCTGAAGTGGCCGAACAGTGATATCAGTTGCTGTAGTGTCAGGCTGCTGTGAAACTCTGCACAGGCACATACATGGCTGTGGATGGCATGTGGTTCCACTTTGATAGACTTTTGCTTCTTAAGAAGATTGTAATTGTGATGACCTCATTCTCTTTTTAACACAATAAATGTTTGGCAAGAGCAGTGGACTTTTTTTTCTAGAGCTAAAACTATTTTTAACTAGTTGAACAACAGACAATTTATCAGCAACAGTACTGATAGTGTATTATATTCTTACACAGAGCATTACAAAATATATCCACATTTAGATTTGAAATGAGTGTTGACCTGATATTCTTAATGTTACACACTGATGGCAGATGAAGCTTTGACTTTATATTTCAATGAGTTCCATTTGTTTTGTTAGGATAAATTTTAAAAGGTTTTCATTAATAGACAAGTTTATATTATAGACAAGCATCAGTGCCCTCTGGTGGCCTTTCTATGACAGCTACTGCTGTAGAAGTACTTCAGCTGAGGATCAATGTGTTTGTCCTTTTCTAAAAGGGGGAATGACAGACCTGATGTTTCACAAATGCCTCTTGTGGTTCAACCATGTTTTTACAAAAGTGAGTTAACTCGGTGAATAATAAGAAAAACACAAACTTAAAACTTTTCGTAAAAGTCATTGCAGATAACTGTATTTGACTGTATTAAGCAAAGAAATATTGTCACGATGCCCTTATATCTCAGCCAAGTTAAAAGTTTTCCCTGTGGCAAGACAACACTATGAGTGAGGTTTCATGTTTTACTTTTATTCTTTGCTTATTTATTCTTCCTTATACAGCAGTGATCGGGATCCCAGTGTGCATCTTCATAAAACCACAGAATACCCCTTATAGGAACAAACAGACATTGTGTACATCCAACAGACTTATATCATATTTTTATCAACCACATTACTTTATTATTCCACAGCACTCTCTAATGCATAAGCTACACTCACTCATTCTGCCAGTTAACACAGCACACATTCCCATTGCTGCAATTTTTTTTGCATTGTGTATCTACAAGTACAACGTTCCACAGTCCAGGAGCTGATCATCTCTCACTCACACACACACACACACACATTTAAGACAATGAATATTGTTGATTCCCCTGATGATTCTGAATCACCTGATTCATTACTCCTTTGTTTGCAATTAATCAAAACAAAGTGAAGCATAGATATGAAGTACAGGCAACAAATTCACTGCCTGTTGAAGAGAGACATCAATCCGGTTTCATCGTGTTTTCACAACATCTGAGCTCGCCTGCTGAATTAGGCTGTGATGTAGAATTGCCCAGATGTGCAATGCTAGATGGGGGCTATGTGCGTGGGTTCCATGAAGTCCAGCCTCAAGATAAAAGAGTTAGTTTGACCTTGATTTTGGCTTTCAGTGCAGTGTCAGGGTCATCCCTCTTCCTCAGTCAAACAGGCTTATGTTCTCTCTCTCCAAGTGCACCTCTGTCTTTCCTCTCCTTGTCGTTCATGCTCTATTGCTGTCATATGATCGTTGTCAGTTTAGCTGGAGATTGACAGAAGTCCATGTTCATCAGCAGTATCAAGAATCCTGCATATGACTGGAGATTCGACCTAGGAAAATAAACAATGTCAGTGATCTCATTTGTGGTGCTAAACATCTCAGTTGACCCACTGTCTTCCTCCCTTTCATTTGTATGGTATGAAATGTATATGTATAGGTGCTGCATACATTTATAGCATTTTTTAATGGCATTGGAGAAAGACATATCAAAGTAAATAAATAAATAAATCCAAATTGGAGAAATGACATTGCCCCAACAGCCAGAATGTTTACACACACACACACACAAACACATATTACATTTGACTGATACATTTGCTTGATGAGCAAGTTTATACATGCCACTAGTTTTGCTAACCTAAATCTTAATCAGTTTACTATTCAAAATAGCTCTATTTTGAACTCCTTCGGAACTTTATTTAGCTCTCAAAACGAAAGTAGGGGTTAACACTAGACCAAGCATGTGTTTTTTCAGTCACTGTGACTCACTGGTTATTGGTGAACTTACCCCAAGGATGTAATGACAAGTCTGAGGCTCCAGCATATAGACAGTGACAGCATGGGGGGACTCAGACTCCTTACATCTGACACAGAGGAGAGAAATGATAAAAGTGAATCAACTGAGAAACATTGGAGAATTGTCATACTCATGCGCTATTCAGGACAATGACACTGAACTAGTGCTACGTTCCGTCCTCCATCTCATAACAGTTCACTCACTTGAGCTTGACGATGACCTGTCTGGGCTTTCCTGTCAGATCACACAGATCCCCGTGACCATAAAAGTGGGAAACTAACCTATCATGACGCAGGGTAAACAAACAGAGAGAAAAATCAACAATAATCTGAGTCCGCATTCAGGTTAAGGTTAAAAGAATAATGGCATAAATGGCATACTTGACTTTCTGCACTCCATCATCTTTGAGCTGGTACGATCGGGCAACATTCTTCTTGGCCCACTCAATGTGCTCCTCTGCGTTCCAGCTCCCAACCACCACAATGTTCTTTCCTTGTTCTTTATCCTGAGGCACCAACAAACATTTTTTTTTATCATTGTACAAATACAATCTAATGCTACTTTTGTAATAATAAACTGAACACTGAGGACTGAGGAGAAAGAAATTGGAGTAAAGAACCTTACTATTATTTCTCTCTATTTGTCAACATTTTATAGATGAAACAGTTAACTGAGACAAAAACTGCAGATTGATTGACAATGAAAATAATGCAGCCATGTAAATAGCATTAATGATCCAGTCTCCACACAGGTCCCTTACCTCATGATACTGATGGACGTGCTTTCCGTAACAGAATTCATATTTCCACCACCCCACCCCCTGAAACACACATATTAAAAAGACACTTATCAGTGAAAAGTCCATTTATACACTAGTCAGATACTAAAAATGAACATGCCTCACCCCATGCAGACAGTATGAGCCACTGAGGAACTCCTTGATCAGCTGGTCATCTGTCAAACGAGAGATGTGAGTCGTGCCGACAGTGATCTGAGACTGTCCTCCAACAGTCATGGGTTTATGAGTGGAGGTGAAGGCCTCCTCTCTCACTGGTGATACTTCCTCCTGTAGCAAGTCGAACATATAAATGAGCCAAGTGTTGTCAATACACGCAGCACCCATTTTTCCCTGTCACCTTTCTATGTATGTCTCACCTCTCTGGCCTCAGGGGGGCTGCTGAAAGGTGGTTTAAGCTGTTCCTCTTGCTCCTTGTCCAACTGGGCAAGTCGCTGAGGTCGCAGAGGAGAGCCTGCCAGAGCCTGACAGAAGATGGTGTGCACTGGAGAGGACTTGAACCTGCAAGGAACCAGTGAGATGTAAGCTGGTATCTCATCTGCTGCAAAATGCTTTTAAGAAAAACCCTGATACATAGGAATAACTCATCTTAAAACTGTATTTCAGAAGTTCTAGCATATTCCTGCTACTGAGATGTATTCCTTTGTGCGCCATATTTAAATGTAGTAATTCTGACCTCTGACCTGTATTTTGGGTGAGCGCAAAGCAGCGGCGTCAACACCACCACCTCATATTCACAAGTAGTGACCTCTGCAACAGACAAGATCTCATGCTTGGCCTCTGGATGACAGACGTACAACACAGACGTTGAACGAGGCTGGTTCTGTTTCAGCACACAGGGAGTCCCATTTCCAATCTCCAGAGAGTAGTAGGGAGTGAGCTGACCTTCTATATTCTTTGTGGGAACCTGGAGGGGAGTGGGGGGGGGGGAATCATAAATGTGAGAACTGACAGCTAGCCTTGAAAGTTGGCTGGTTAATGAAGTTTCAGTTTTGTACTTACTTCTGTTTCAGCTGCTGATTTGACATTTCCTGCTGCTTCAACTTTATCTGAAAAAAAATAATAATCCAAAGCTTTAGCACAATATGAAAAAGACTAGTTATTATTGTAATACATCATAAAATGACTCACCTGCCTCTGTAGATTGGCTCTTCTGTGCCATATTGCCCAGGTAGTACTCTTGAACACTAATCTTCTGTGGAAATACATATAATTACCTTCAGTACACACTGTACTAAGTGCTGGCTTCTTGTTCCTGTCATCTGAAAATGAGTTTACCTACTCACAACACTGACCTGAGCAGTCTCCTTCTCTTCATGATACTGTCTTATATGCTTTCCGTGGCATACTTCGTACGTCCAGTATGACTCAATCTGCAATGTTGACAAGCCGGAAGCAAGTTTAGACTTATGAGTGAGTGCGCCACAGAATAATATGTTTTTAGTTATGCTCTGCTAATGTAGCGTGAACACCATCTAAACATAGTTTCAACCTCTTCAGAGAAATAAGGAAATCACACGAAAGTAGAAAAGAAACTTGAGAAGTCTCACCCTGTAGGAACAGCTGCTTCGTTTGAATAGTGGCTCTAGCAGTTCACCTGGACTGGGTCCAGTGTACTCTTTATTATCATCCTGTGACAACAGAAGACATCAAATACGCGTGAGAGGAATGAGAGCGGTAAGGCAGTGCTGGGAGAGCACCGAAAATGTTCTTCTTCGTGGGAAGGAGAGAGATGGAGGAATTTCAACACCATATTTATACAAAGAAGAACCTGTAATGTAATGTAACCTGTCACATGGATCCTAGTGACTTCACTTCTCATACATTTACCAGCCTTTCATTGATCCAGTTGATAAATTGAATTGATCCAGTGGAGCTGTTTTATATGCCAATCATACAACTCTTCTCTTCCAGTCATAATGCCTCGTGAAACTATTTTGAGAAAGAAAAAGATCTGTGCGTGTGTAAGAAATTGTTAATCCTTCTTACCTCATCTCCAGCTGTCAGGGAAGGCAGGAGACATTTGTACTTCTCCTTCTCTGTTGTTGTCATGATAACAAAGTCATCTTCGCTGTAAAGTGCACCTGACGTTGGCTGAAAACCACAGACACACGTTTGTTACTTTAACTGTAGCGTCGTGTGCGACAGAAAAAGGGAACTAAATGTAATCCACCACCTAAACACCACCTGCCTGAACTTTACCAATAAATGCTGTTATGTTATCTTAAAAAATAACGTGTTACTAAATGAAGAGGCATACCAGCGTGAACTCAGCGCCTGGCCAGGTGATTTTGAAAGGATTTTCGTCTGTAAAGGAGGGATACCCTCCTCTGTTTGCTGAAACGCCGCTGCAAACCTCCAGTAGCCCCCCAAGAAACACCAATAGCAGCCCAGCCGTCATCTCTCGTGTCCGGCTGCCGAGCTCCTACAGCCCGCTCCTCATGTAGCCACCTCACCTCGCTCTAAATGATGAGTTAATAGCTGCTATACAGTCCGAGGAAGTCTGGTTTGACAGACGTTAAGACAGAGCTGCAGATGTCAATACGGCACTGAATACAGGAAGTGAACTGTTTACTTGCCACGTCGTGTTCCGCCTGTGCAATGGTCTGAAATCACAGCAGCGCACCCTGACGGCGACACGAGGTATTGAACGAGAGTTTGAAAAAATTAAAATTAAAAACTTTAAAGTCTGGACTTCGAAAGCTACGGAAGCAGAACTAAGACCAACTTTTTAATTAAACACAAGCTGTAGTATATAATTGTTTCTGTTGTTTCTATTGTACAACGTGGTAACACAACTTCATATGTGTCATATTCAATGTATTACGTAAGATAACACTTTATGGATTTCCCCAAGAGGGAGATTCAGGTGATACAGCAGCTGAGCAAAAATAATTATAAAATTATATATATGTATATATAAACAACGTTATATATCAAAATACATAACAGCATAATAACATCAATATTAATACTAATAGACATACGACTAATTATAAAGGTTATGTAGAAGCTACTTGGGTTATTTGAGTTTGTTGGTCAGCAATGGCGATTGTGGAGTCTGATACAGTAGCAGCCTGTCAAGGACCTGTGGCAGTGCTCCTTCACACACCGCAGGTGGAGCAACCTGTCACTGAACTGCTGCTCAGGGTACAGGGTGGATTTATGACCAGTATTTTGTCCAGCCTCGTCCTCTGTCCCAGCTCCTTTACTGTGTCACCCCAGGCCAGAGTTGGTCTTCCTGATCAGTTTGTCCAGTCTCTTCAGACGACTGTGAATCACAGTAAGAGTTCAACTGGACAATATAATGTGTGACTTGCCTTGAAGTTTTATTTATTTTTATTTATGCATAATCATCTGATCAACGGACCCTTTTGTGAAGCATTCTCATTTCTGTTTTTTACTATTTTGACCAAGGACAAACAATTTTCCCTGTGTGTTGCCAAATTTCACCCTATATGCTGAGAACCATGTTCATGAGCTGCTGAAGCATTTGGCTCCTTGAGAGAGGTTTTCAGATTAAAAATGCACAAACAGTACCTACATAAACAGTTGACTCATCTCTGCCTCCCAGTGGATGGATTTGGAAGTTTTTATTGTCAATGTGTGAGGTGGTGAATAGAGCTGATGTGTTGGGTGTCTCACAATTATTATTATTTTTTGTTTTTTACAGTGTTTTATTTTACAATGCAGAACTGAATATGAAAGGAAATGTGAAGATGCAAAGCTCAAAAACATCAAAGCTGACTAACTGAACATTATATTATGCTGGTTGACTTATAAACAAGCAATGACAAGTGTGCAGTGTCCTTACTCTTTTATCCTTTGACTCTGTTGATTCAGCATTGCTGTGTGTTAAATAACAATAAATAGTCTCCCCCCCACCTGAGTCGTTCACATAGAAACATCTCTCAGTTACCAGGAAATTTAAAACATAGACCTTGAAAATATGCAGTGTTGCATTTCATAGTCGGGGGAAATGTGCATAAGGGCATTTTTCCACCTGTTGGTGGAGCTATTGATGTAAGAATGTGCAGCTCTCCAGCCAGGAGAAAGGAGAGATTATAATAGAGATTTTGAAACAAAGAGTGAGAGGATTAGGAAGAGAAAGGGATATGGAGGAACAGGGAAGGATACAAGAAAAAGGGCGTCCCACTAGATCATCCATCCTCTACAACTGTTCAACTCTGGCTACATACTGTATATACATCTCTCACTCCTGCATCTCTCTGTCTCCATGCATGTACAGATGTAAGTGTTTATGTATACACTACCCTAGATAGATAGCATACATTTTCCATGGTAACTATCATTTTATTATAATGCACAATGACTGCATGAGTTATTTCTTAATTTTCCATGTCTATTCATTGTTTATTTGCCCACAAAAAAAACAAAGGTAGGAGTGATACAGAATGATTACCACAAACATTGTTGGTTACATCAGAGTAAAGGCTCACTCATGACCACGGAAATCACTGTTTCCAAATGAGAAAATTCTTGGAGAAGAGAAAGTCATGAAAATTATGAAATGCAGTTGAAAGTCCTAAAAAAATCTAATGAGTGGAGCATGAGCTTAGAGTTTGAAGATTTTGGGAAACATCCTTATTCACTTTCTTTCACTTTCACTGAGAGATGGCAAGTAACTAAGTACATTTACTCAAGTACTGTACATAAGTAAAATTTACTTAAAAGTACTTGCACTTTGCCTTATGTTTTACCTTCACCAGCTGCTGGATTTGTTTCACACCAACTCTCTTTTGTAACACAAATCTTTTCCCTTATTTGTTTTTAATTAATTACTAGAAATATTTCTTGTAAATATTTTTTAACTTTTGGAGCATAAATCTCAGCTAGTCTGCAAATTGTTTTTACACTGCTGTTTTACTGTAATCTTTACAGGTGCTGGCAGATTCTGATACATTTTCAGAGAACCAGACATTAACCTGCTGCTGTTAGTTCCAGTTTTATATTTACTATAGTAGCAAATGAGTATAGCTTTTTCCTAAAATGTCAAAATATTTGTTTAAACATATTTTCATGTTATGCTATGCTTAAAAAATAAATTAATTATTATTTTTATATTTTAATTAAATTAAAAGAATCACAGCCTACTAAATGTACTTTCCAAACACAAAGCCCTGCTAAACTTTGTTTGGTCTGTTTTTATGCATCTAAACTCCTAAAATGTTAATAAATGGTGTCTTGAAACTTGAATTGGTTGTTGATGTAACAAACCATTGAGAATCAAAATGCTTTAGTCGCCTATGTTTTCCTGGTGGTTGTTCACAGACTTTCCTGGCGCCTGACTGTTGGGGACTCACCTGAACTCAGCACTCTCAAATGAGCATTTTCATCTGTGACACTGTGACTGTGAACTTGATTTGCATAGATGCCTTCCACACCCCCTCACTTTATGCATAATTGATGCAACTGTCATCTTTCCAACCATAATAACATCATTCCAAAGTGAACAGAGAGAAATTAATTTCGACATTTAAAGGTCCTGAGCAAGATTAAGATATTGCCTGAGTTGTCACACAAATATAAGTAGATCAATACTGTCATGTCTGCTATATTGTCTTGATGACATTCAGTACTGATTTGTGTGAAACGTTTCTACAAGTTGCATTTCTTTTCTAATTTATACAGGTTTCCCTCGCTTAGATTGTTTTTCTACCACTTAATCATACACCATGTTGGACTCATCAGCTATTCATTTTAGTGTTTATATTAATACTGCACACTTATTGTCAAACTTATTACCATAAGGCTACATCACTGCTGCTATGATCACACTTTTGTGTAATGAGTTTTTTTTCAGAATGAGGGAAACCATAATAGACATACAACCATAAGAGTCAAACTAATACCAACGTTCTGCATAATCTTCAACAAACAGGTAGGGGTGTTCAGCAGCTTAAGAAGTGAAGTGTCAGAACACGCGGTATGCTTCTTGATGCACATTTTGCTTGGGCAAACTCCTAATTCTGTCTGCTCTGCATGTACACAGCAGTCTCTCACACACCTGTTGTGTCAAGCTAAAACACTGTGTTATAGGCTAAACGAAGCTTGTAAAAGGCAGCTACTTGAATAAATGCTACAAAGAAGCAGAACAACAAGTCTGTGAAACATGAAAGAAACGGATTTAACCATGCCAGTAGATGTGATCGCTGTTCTCCACATCCCTGCGGAGAAGCCAATGGGAGAGTACTTTTTGTTTGGATGGATCTGGATAGAACCCAGATATTCACAGCTATATTTGCCTGTAGCTGTGGCTTAGCTCTTATATGACACTATCAAACAGAGGTCAGTAGTGATGGAACGCATAGAAATGGTACAGAGCCCATGATTAAACAACTTGTGGCCAAAGATTTATATTAATCAAATGTTTACAGTGCTTCTAGGATGTATGATGGCGTGCTCATGGGTTCTTATATGAGTGCAGACTTTATCTTAGTTATTTGAATGTGATTTTTTACATATAGGGCAACTTTTCTTCCAGAAAGCTCCCAGCTTGGGGAAACCACTAATTACAGTTTAATCATGACTAAAGCAGTCCATTCAACCATGACCATTCTCAAATGTGACCATGGATATTTATATAAATACTTCTACACTGTCTGTTCTTTAAGCTGTTTACAAGAGTCTTGAGAAGCTACGCTTGAATACAAAACCCCTGAAGTGCGTTTTGTCTATAAGTAAGTACAGAAAGTGGGTTAACTACTTGAAAATGCATTCTAAGCAGTGTGCATAAACAAGCAGAGCTTAGGGAAGCTAGGGGAGACTTTGACAGTGGCAGTCATTTGGTGTTTCTTCACAGTTTGAGAGCAAATCGCACAAATACTGCAAAATGAGGAGCAGAGCTCTTGATTTGTTTGAATGGAAACTTAGATTCTGTGCACAGCTTAAATAAATGCATTCATTTCCTAACACAGTTCTTTGTCTTTCCATTAGAAGTACACGATGTACTGCATTTTACACAGTCATTTATATTCAACTGGCTGGTCTGGTGTTATTGATGCAAAGAAAGCCTACACAATCCATCATCATTTGAATGTAGTCATAAGATCTCATTGGCACCAATTTGCACTGCAGATGGGTTTGATTGGCTGAGAGAGATTATTATTACTTCTTCCATTGCATGTTTGAGTGCACTGTCTACTATGTAGCTGACTGTGTGAATCATTTGCTACATCAGGCTACTGGATGTCAGTTAAGAGAAATAGTTCAATGTATAGAATTTAACCGTCATCTTGTGTTTCCCATGCTCCAAGATATCAAACTGTTTAAAGATCATGACAAACCACAATACACATCGTAACATTTTATTCTAATGTTCTTGATATTGAAGAGAGTGACTAATTCTAAATTGAGGTTTATAACCTGCCAAACAATAAGAATGGAACAACAATTTACATAAGGTATATTATTCTGCAAGTTTAGGCAGGTGTATTTGGCTTCACAAAAGGACTATCTTACAATCTTGTTTAATGACGAGCTATTCAAAGTGAATCTTCTTTCTGAATCACCACATCCAGTGTTTACCTACTTTCTTGTCTGTTCCACACTTGAACATGTAAACACAGATGGTGCAGGTTTCATTTTCACTTAGTGAGCACAACTGCTGCAATACTATTCCTATTTCATTTTCATTCCACCCTGCACAGCCTACAAAGTTTCCTAACTTCACCCCTAACATAGCAATCACACAGCCACAGTAAAATATTTAGTAAACAACGTATGGTGTTAACACTCAGATGAAAAAGACATTCTTATATTGTGAAATTATATTGACAGGTTGGTATCACACTGCCTCTTTTCCAAATGGCACAAGGAATCTGCCCTTTTCATGATCTCAGTGCTGTCAAAAGATGACCTTTGTGCACAGCATCATGCAGTTAGTGTTTGAGTTAGTCTTCAGACAAGGCACAAGACTTGCCTTTTTAAAATTACTTGTCAATATAATCATTTTGAGCAAAAAACAAAACAAAACAGAAATTAAATTTTGCATTATGTTATGACTATGACTGTTTTGGTGCTAGATGATTTGGTTCCCAAAACTCTGTTTGTCTGACAATAATTTGATGTTGAAGAATTAGTTAGAATGACAGAAAAAAAAGAAAAAGAAGAGAAGCATGGTTCAGAGACGAATATACTCCGAGTCATTTGGCATTGATAGAGGCAGCAACTGAATCTCTAGTGAATAAAAGACAATTCAATTCAAACACCCACATAAAATCTGTTGTGTGTGTTTTTTCAGGACATTCTCACACCTCTTTCAGGGCAGTTGAGAAACTTAGTAAATCAATAAACTTCTGTTACACTTCTTGGTTTGTGGGTGTAACCTGAGGGAACTGCATGAGAGGGAGGAGGAGGTTGAGAACAGGCAGCTTGGTTTCCCTGGTGGGTCAAGGTGAGACTGTTAGCCTGATGACTTGTTCACTCTGCAGATGTCACCTGGCCATTATCCTGAGGTAGCCATCTGCCAGTTGGTCCTGCAGGGCCTGGCCACTCAGTCTTCTGGGCCCTGTGTGACTGGCAGGATCCATGCTGTCTTCTCTTCTATTCTGACCCGGTACTCCACCTGCCTCCAGTGTCCCAAAGACCAGGCTGGTCAGGGCCAGAAAGAAGACAGCGGACACACACAGAGAAACAAAAAAGCTATCTTTGAACTATCTGCCACAATGTAAACTGGGATAAATGAATGATGCATCCACCATTTTACCTGGGCTCCCCTCACAGCTGACTGCTTGGCTTCTCACCCTCAGCTCTGCTGGGATGCAAAGGAATGCTGCCAAAATA
The DNA here is from genome assembly GCA_032362345.1 of Sandelia bainsii. Classification (NCBI taxonomy): domain Eukaryota; kingdom Metazoa; phylum Chordata; class Actinopteri; order Anabantiformes; family Anabantidae; genus Sandelia; species Sandelia bainsii. The sequence goes on along the minus strand of JAUMHL010000007.1, from coordinate 8,828,104 downwards.
AACTTCAGTTTTCCCCATCGACTCACTAGCTCGTGGTTTTACCCAGAACGTGCTGGGAATCATTATTCTATTTCCTAAAATTATCTTTTGAGAGAATCCTCAGACACTAAAGTGAAAAAGGGAGCCATTACATCACAACCTTCGGGTTTGCCTTCTGAGCTAATTAGTGTATTTTCAATTGAGTTGCTAGGCCTGGTTATCTCTACTCTAACCCTCTCTGAAAGATGCTAAATGATGATGAAATGTTACTCTGATTAATTTTATGGTCATGACAGTAAAACATCTTCTCTACAACAGACTAAACTTGCTTTTTAAACTGTGAATAACAGATAGGAGAAAGTCATACATTCCCTTTTTTCAGTCCTGCTGTGTCACACATGCTGATGGCAGGGACTATTCGAGGGCATATTCACAGATAACCAATCAGGTAAAACCCACAAACACACTCAACTTCTGCCTGTCAGTAATGTCCAGGAGGCTTTCAATTTTTCATCATCCCAACACTTTCATCATTTTTACTGACCACAAAATACCATTACTGGCTAATACGTACACATGCACACATGTACACACTAATACACACACTTGCACAGCTTTGATCTTGTAGCCTCTGTTATTCTGATATTTCATCCTTGACAAAGTTTGAACTCATGACCTGCAGTAATGTACTGGACATGAATGGCTGCGTGGGTAAGCTGCTCCTCCTTTCCTTCTGTTGTGTTTTTTTTTTTTTTGGATCAGTTATGCTGTTGTTCTGGTGGAGAGATCACCACGACGTGGAGGTTTGGCTCTGTTTCCAGCCCCTGATATAGAAAGGAGAACCATGATTGTGGGAGCTCCACCCTCTAACCTGCCTGTACCCCTGGCAGCCAGAATGGGCCAGCTGGTACTGTCAGCAACCCTGACAGATGACCTGCTGAGTGGATACTTTTAGCTCATGATTCAGCCATCATTATACAAACATAAAGTATAATTTATAATGTACTAAAACAACGTCTCTTGTTACAGAAGCATCCACATAGTGTATTAAATGCAATTCTGGCCCATCTTAAAGCACTTCTATGAAGAACTGATGTACTTTTCTGCTTCTATTTTGCTGTTTTTCTATGATTCTTAATCCTGAGTTGGAAAATATGTTTTCAGCTATTAATGGTAAATGCCATGTTTGAAAACTTGGATACAAGAGAAGAACAAATGTCAACTGTCAGTGCAATGTGTGCTGATGTTCAACAATCACGTCTCAAGAAGTCCATCGTAGAAGAGAAGGAGGAACTTTTTTCAGACAGTATAGCTACAAAAACAACAAAAACATAATGTAATGTTTTATTTCAGAGCACAGTCTTGCTCTTTTGCTCCCTTACAATGTGTTTTTGTTATCTTTCTTACAGTCACCACCCACACAGATAACCTATACTTGGATGCCATATGGTTCATGCCCATTATGGGGGGATTATGCAGGGTGAGCATTTACAGTAAGTACAAGATATACAGTATGTACTGTATTTTAATGTATTTAAGACAAAGAGATTTGTCTTAAAAGGGGAATTTTTTTTCTGATTGTAATTTAGACAATAGCATTTGACTGATTAATCATTCAGTGAGAACCAAGTTAAATATAGCAAATGCATTGTACATAAGAATTTATGAAGGTTGGATGGAATTAATTTACTAAAAAAATATAAGCACTGACTCTTCTGCATGCTATTATCTAGTGTGAAAACAAAGTGTTTGTTTAATTTTTATAATACTCAAGCCAATTAAAACTTAACTCATAAATTATTACTTACTGACTGTATGTATTCTGGTTGGTGCTGTGTATGTCTGCTGTGCACTGTAGTCATAAAATCTCATTCTGCCTTCAAACTGCTGTCTGTTTAAGTAAAATGCTGTCTGTTCATGTGATATGATGGGATTTGACACTTTGTTTGATATAAATGCAGATCTGTACAAGCACACTGAATTAGGATTCAATGAGTATTGACTGTATGAAGCTTACGTTGTGCAGTTGAATTTAAAGATTTTGAATACTGCAATTTGAAAATGAAAGCAAATACTGGAAACTGAATGTGATGATTATTGGAATTTATCATCTATCATTCCAACCGCTTGTCCCCTTAACGGTTGCAGGAGTGCTGGAGCCTATCCCAGCTGTCATTGGGCAAGAGGTGGGGTACACCCTGGACAGGTCTATCTTAGGGCTGACACATAGAGACGGACAACCATTCACACTCATATTCACACCAATGGGCAATTTAGAGTCACCAATTAACCTAACATGCATGTCTTTGGATGGTGGGAGGAAGCTTGAGTACCCAGAGAGAACCCATGCAGACATGGGAGAACATGAAACTCCACACAGAAAGGCACCTGGCCGACGCGTGGATTCAAACCTGAACCTTGTTGTGATTTGGCACTATATAAATAAACTGAATTGAATTGAATTGGCCCTTCTTGCTATAAGGCAACAGTGTTAACCACTGTTGCACACCACTGTGCTGGCCTGGAAGTAACCAACTTATCAAAAATTACAGTTAATTTGCCAATTCATATTCAAATTTTTTTAATTCAGACCGAGCTCTAATTTTTGAACATTTGAACATCTGGAAGGAACTTTTGTTCCCTCAGTGATGGAAGACAGCTGCCTCCTCTAAGCCTGCCAAGAGTGGTCTGACACTCTTCACTTAGCCAACTGTAAGACATACACCATTGTGCCTTTCTCAATCTTCTCAGCCAACAAACAAGTCTTCTTTATGCTCAGTGAAAGAGATGCAAATTGTGTCTTACAGTTGCAAACATGGTCAGAAACAGACCACTTGCATATTTGTTGCCTTGCATATGATACTGCATCCTGCCACAAAAATGCCACATTTTGTTTTCTGGCATTTCACATAAACACAACAAAGACTAAACACTAATATTAAGTTTTTTTCAGAAAGAATAGGACACTCACTGGCTGGAAAGATGAGTAAGGCACAGTGCCACATGGTCTGAGGTTGGCTAAGTGATGTTAGCTCACAGCTGGCAGCCTTGGAGGAAGAAGCTGCCTGACCTTCTCTGCTTTATTGGCTGCCATGAAAGTGAAGCCAAAAAGGTGATAAAGGGAGCTGCTGAGTCCAGTGGCTGGCTGCAGTGAGCCAGCAATTAAATCTCTTTATAATGGCCTGCTGGTTTCCGAGTGGTGCAAAGTCAATTCATGACACTTGACTAAAAGGGATATAATAAAAGACAAAAACATCTGGCAAGGTCTTTTTTAAAGTTTTTGCCTTGACGATTAACTTTACTAAACATAGCTGACATGGACAGAAAATACAAGCACAGCAGATAAAGCAATTTATTAGAGGCAACAAGAGGTGACCTTGAGATGAATTTAGATAATGAGATGAGATGAATGAGTGAATACTGAACATTGTAAAGGTTTTTCAGTTCAAAATTCACATAATTTGACACTTTTAGATACATACAGAAGTTTGTTTCACATTTGTGTTAAAGACGAATTATGCAAACATGTCTTTTCCCAATGAAGTCTGTCAAATATTTAAATGAAGATGTAGTAAATATTCTCCAGTACAGTAATATCATCATGTTATTTCTAGAGATGAACTCAATCACATATAATATTTTTGTACACTTAACTGTGCAGTAGATCTAAATCTTGCTGAGATTTCCATTCTCTGTAACTTTATCAAAGTACAAAAGTGAACATAATAGCAAAGAAATTGTGCAGTACAGCTTGTATTATTTTATTCTTATGTGCATCATATGGGTAAGGGGTACAATAAATTATAAATAAGAGCTGCACCGCAGTTAAACCACACTACATTTATTTTCTGTTTTGATGTTTAGTCAGTAATTAATTATATCTTTAGAAACAACTGCATTTTAAAAAGGTTCCCTTATAAATGGCTGAAGCCTAGAATCAATAACTGAATTGTTAAATACACTCAGGAATGGTTTATTGAGCTCCTAAGGACCCTAAGGAAAGTCTCTGACATGCTAATTTGATCACACTTGTATAAACCATAACAAAGTGTCAGCGACATGAAAGCAACTATTGGAAAAATCCTGCATGCTGAAGCTGCGGCTTGGCAATGAAATCATTCCTCTCTCTCAAGAGATGAGCATTTCACTTTGACTGTGATTGGTCAAAGTAGTACAGTTTTTTAACAAGCAAAATCCTCAATGAAAACATTTAATTCATTTGGTATAGAATCAGCGAGCCACTTCCTGTTATGCGAATGCTTCCATACTGCCTGCTGTATCAGCACACACTGTGCAGGGCTTTCAGGGCTGTGTATGGTATAAAGACCACAAAACGTAATTCCTTTAAGCACTGTGTGTTACAAAAAGCTTTATGAGCAAAAACCCCAACTGACCCACCAGGAAAAACAAAGCTCTGTGCTCATTGAAGTGCTGCAATCACCTAAAATAAAAACAAAAGAAGAGCTTCAATGAATAAGATATGCCAGTACATATTGGTCAGAAATGTACTTTATATGAAATTCAGCTCTGACATTAAAGAATTAATAAATAATAAATCTTATTTGAACAGTAGTGCAAAGTCTACCAGCATGGCAGTTTGTCCTTAATGCTCCCTCTTACTGGAAAATTTTCCCCCCTTTTTTCATTTCTTTTCTTGTATCTTGTTCTGTTTCTACACTAGCATGAATTATTAATACAATAACATATGCACACGATTACAAAAAAATGAATAGCACCACCAGATGTTTCTGAATTTACACCTTCTTTAATTTCACCACAATGAGTAGAGCCAACACCTGCATCATAAAGCTTGGAGTTGAATGGTCATTGTGTCATGTGTTCCTCAGGGGTGGGGACACTTTTTTAAATTAAATTATGAAATCATTTAAGTTAAATGTGTTATTTTGTTCCTTCTAATGAAGATAAGGTAATTTGACTTACCGATTCAGCAACTTACTGAGTTGTCCCCAAAAGCAATGTCTCAGTAAGGTGCCTGTATGCTAAGTAAAATTATTTTTTGACATTTGAACTGGTTGCCAAATTAAACTTGTGTCACATTTGATGGAAATATAATTTGACAGCCTGGAGAAACTAAACTGCATCATCACGACAGCTAACAGAGAGAATAGAGAATCTATTTGAGTAGTCAGGCAGACGTTAGGCATTTGTATGATCAAAGATGCTTAATGCAGATATTGTTCAAAATGGCACTGAAGGCACTGAGTTGACATTTGCTTTGAGTTGGCCGCCTGCTGCTAAGAGAAGCCTACTGTTAAATTCCCTATCAGGTGCAAATGAGTCGTCCTATCTACCTATGTACCTCATACTTTGTTTCTTCCAGGCATAAGGCAATGTAACTAATTTGACAACTAGTCTTTACTGCCCTACAAATCCAAAAAGTTAACAACACATTTAACCTAGGCTATATTTAGTGAAGATCAAACTTAACTAGTTTACATTTATTTTAACATATAATTGTTTTGTTGTATCTCATGGCAAAAATTCAACTGAAACTGCATATTAAATGTGCAGTGATAACAAAACAGATTTAAACAAGTTAAAACAGGTTAACTGCACACCAAGACCTAAATGTTATAGGTTGTCTGCAATCACATGACTATTATGATGCATGAAATTCAGATGGAGAAAAACCCATACTAGTTTATACAATATTACAAGAGTAGGTAAAAACAGAAAATGATGTTAAATGTGATCACTGTGTTATGAAGAGGAGTGATGTTTGGATTGAATTGAAAGATTTGCCTACTGTGGAGGCAGTAAAACATAGAAAGTGGAAAATGTCCCAATTCGAAACATAAATTTCAGCCTTAACATACATAACACCAAGAACATGATCTGCTGGGTGTTAATTCTTATTGCATCTCTTGTACTCACACTAAACACACTACTGTATGTTAATTTATCATATATATATATTGATTTACATGTGTAAAATGACTGCAAAAGCCAAAGCAAAAACCCTTGTGCCTGATAATCATGTTCAGGCATGTATATAGAAAGCTGACACGTACAACGATAAGAATGACTGAAAACATGCTTGTTGAAAGCTTTTTTGTTTTCAACTCAGCTACTTCAAAAAAAGAAGAGTCATTTCCTACAGAAGAGCCGACATCGATGGCTGTTAAGAGCTTGGTTAGTGTGCCTGCTTTACACAAAGAATACATGATGAAGCTGACTTTCTGAACAGGTTTATTTAAGGACTAAACCTCACTTGGAGAAGTTCTACTTCTGTTAAAATGCAATTTTCACATGTAGCTACTTTTTATATCCTCAGAGGTAGGACTAGACTTTAGAAAAACAGACTAGGATTTGGAAAAGGGGGAAAATATGAACTAATGTGTGATGAAAATAACCCACAAGGTTCATGTAGCTGCCTGGTTGATTGACTCTACTAAACAGATATTATTTTGTTGATGTGTCCCAGTTTTTTCTGTGTTCTAACCTCTAACTGCTCTGTTTTGCATGTTTTACGCTAACATATGCCGTACATAACTCCATTAAATAAGTAGATTTGAACTGAAGGGGGAAAAAAACATGAATAAGAAATAATCAGTAGGTGTAAAAAACAATTTCTTATTCCCCAAAACATAGAAGGTAAATCCTTGTCTTTTTTTCATGAACTTTGCATCTATCTTTAATCTATCCACCTGTAGTGTAGTGAACTATGTAGGATGAAAGCCTGCCTTTTCCTGTCACACTGAATCATTATTCCATTTAATCTCTGGCAAAGAATACAAAAAGCTGGCTCCTGACTAAAACCAGGGGAGCATCATCGAGTGCTATATTGTACAAAATAGTCTTATCATTAGATACATGATATGGTTCTCAGTGCTTACTAGGATGTATTATTATTATTTAATTCAGACTGTAGGATTAACATTTTTGCCAACACAAAGTGGGAAAAAAATCCCTCCATTATTATTATTTATCACTTCTAATAGAATGAATTACATGTAGTACTGGTTGAGAGGAGAGTTAAGGGTTAAGGTCAGTTCTTTGAAAACGTACAATTTCAAAGTTTAATGTTTCATATATTTAATTCACATGATGCTACACTATGACATCAAAAATACATTATTTGTTCATTTTATGAAGTTACACATCAGTGCCATTTGACATTTAAGAGCAGTACAGTACAAATCATTTTACAGGATTTGGAAAATGTGTTTTGCAGCTAATTAATTTACAGATAGAAGTAAATGAATACATTTATAAATGAATAATAAAGTTGGCTGGTTAGTATTAAGTATGACAATGATCATCTCCAGTTGTGACAGATGGGTGTTGAGTCCTCCAAAACCCAGAAATCAACATCTGGACAAAACACCATTTAAATGACTTCTTGATCCGTGAACATTTCTAGCCCAAAGGTATATATGAATATGGGTAAAACTAGATTTTTTATTTTTATTATTGTATAGTATTTTTTTATGATAGTAGTTAACATTAGTGTTAACCAAGCTCAAAGTAAATCAGAATGTCAGTAAATCTTTGTTTAAACACCTGGCTAACTCCCCCATTACAATGGCTTGAAAGGCTATCCCAGTTTACCAGTAACGTATTGGTAAACTGCGACAGGGTCAAAATTGTTTAAAAAAAGAAGAATAAAATCAAACTATTTTTTTTACTTATTTTGATTCAACATTATATTCCATAAAATATATATAAAAATCACAAGCTATGCATTAGTTTATTCATTTTATTTAATCTTAGCATACTTGTCTTAAACTTTCCTTTCAATAGCTCAGTGTTTTTAGTAATGGAAATATATACATATACAGATAAATATGATTAGGCTTATTAACTGTCCCACTTCACACATTGTCCCACTTTACCCATATTCACTGATATGACATACATTTGTAAAGTATGTCATAAAATACAGTATGCTGCTCCTCCAAGAATATCATGCTTAGTAGTTAGTATTTGTAAGAAAAAAAGCAATATCCTTTTTTCTCTTGAACTCACTGTATCTGAGGCATTGTGAAAAGAAGGGCTCATAAGGCTGACATTTGCTAAAAGTTTAGCTTTGCATAAATGGGGAAACAAGTAACATGGTTGTGTCTAGTAACAACATCTGCCTACCAGCGTGTCTTAAATGCAACTTTTGACACTGAAGCTTTAGTAAAATTAAGCTTGAAGTCAAAATGAAATCAAGAAGTGTTGCTATCAGTCAAACTAATTGGCCTTCACTGATTAGTTAAAAGGGTGAACCTCGCTCATAAACCTTTTCAAAGGGAATGTCTCTGCACTGCTGCCAAGCTGTTCAGGGTCACAGAAACCTCTGACAGCACCTCTTAACATTAAGATACGGTTTGAAGCATCTTTCAAGTAAAAACATTCTTGAAAAAGGTTACATGCTACAGCTTGAAGATCACAAATTAATGCATTAAATTGATTTTCTTTCCTTTGGATAGAACCAGATGAACAGTTTTCAGTCTTTATGCTAAGATCAATTAGCTGGCTGCTGGTTTAACTACAGTCTTACCACACAGATATGGCTGTGGTATCAAGCTTCTTCTGTCACTCTAGACAAAGAAATCACTAATGGTTATTTTCCATAATAATTGTAATAATTACTGGCAATTGGAAATATATAATTTCTCCTCATTTTCAAAGTTGTAATTATGTTACATTGGAAGCTGGTAAATCAAAAGAAAAAAAATTCCCTTAATCTGTTTAAATGATATACTTGGTTTGCAGCAAAAGCAAAATCCCTGATTTTAACTGCGGAGAAGCAAATAACTTCTAGAACTGAAGACAACTGCATACTGCTGTTAATAAGAAAGGATAATTTATTTCAACAAAGCAGAGCTTTGCTAATTGCACTCCCTTACAGAAAGAGATCTGGAATAGGATAGGTATATCTGAGCATATATCAACACCTGAGAAAGAATTTGAATCTAAAATAAATGTTTACCTTTTGTTGCCATAGGGCTGCTGATGTGCAAAAGATACAGAATGACAGTTTAAGTTTCCCAAGCCAGTCAAGCTGCTCGAGCAGCTTGAGGAATGACACTGGAGGGAATGTTACAATTTTAATACTCGTGGAAGCAAAAGCTGTTTGTTCCAGGAAAAAATGTCGAAGTCAAAGACTCGAGATGCAGCTACTTGGAAGAACACTCGGTTGTTGTGCTGAAAACCTGCCAGGAGGAAAGACCCAAACACTCAGAGCCATTGTCACACTCTGGCATCACCATATTAGTATTATCCTTTTATGAAATGTTCATGAAACTTCTACTACAGAATCTGTTCTCACTTTATGGCTACATACAGTAGAAAGTGCACAAAACATTCAGAAAGAAAAATCACAAGCAGTGGGTCAAAATTAATGATGTGGAGTAAATAATTTTCTGCACATTAAAAGGCTGTAACTTTGAAATTTTACATGTTGCCTTTTAGTATGCATGTGCTGATTTGTAGTGGTTGGAGAGTTTACCAATTCTAGACACTTTCTGAAAAAAGAAGACTAATAAGGACTGTGATACAAAACCAATGATCAATTTGGAAACTGCTGCAGTTCTTTTGTTCTCAGGAGAGCTGTGGCCTTGACGTCAGCGTTGGAGAGTCAGAGAAGAAGCAGGCTCTGTTCTGCTGGGCTCTAAGAGCAACAGACCCGATCGATGCGTCTTTGATCGCCTGTGCTGACTCTCTTTTCTCCTGCGTCAGCTCACCGGGAGGAAACAGTTTTCTTCATGTGAAATGTGACTGTCAGAATTTGGTTTGGTGAAGTGTAAGCTTTTGGGCACATAACCAATCTTACAGTCTCCTAAGTAAATCTCAGAACAACAGCGATTCCTCTCTAAATATACACACTACCAAAATGTAGTAGTGGTCTGCTGCTGCCAGGGGAATGTCTGTTTCATCTACAGTTGCTGCAATTCAGAAGGACATTTATTCCAAAAGAATGCCCCTGAGCAAACATGCTCTGCTTGTTTACACATGAGTAAGCCATCACTCCTCATGTCTTTACTACATCAGTGACAACAGCCCCAACTGTTGAACCATATACAGGTTATACTGTATACTGTTACCTAATGAGGCAACCTCATGGTATTGTCAAATGGGATTGTAGTTGCAAATGGAATGTATATATGGAAAATGTCTAATTTCCATGGATTTAAATTCACACCTGTCTCTAGTGTCAAGTGTCAAATCTCACAAAGGTAATACTTTTGTGACTCTGTTGTCTTACAATGTACAGCACTTTTCTATTGATCTGGTCACTCATAGTACAATATTAATCATCCACTGACTGATGTATATTTCTGGGCTGATGTTTTGTTTTTTTCTCAGTCTGAGTCTGGTGTTGCCTCAATCTGACTGTGTTGTTCCAACATTGTTAATTCACTGCCATGTCCTTGTCGGAAAAGTTAAGAACTTGATTCTGAGAACATTGACCTTAATAAATACCCCTTGTGTGAGACCATTAATAATCCACCTATAACCACACCTGGTTATGGACTGTATATCTGATTTATTTTTGCAAATTCATTGTGATTCATACTCATACTGTCATCAAATCTGCCTATGCCCTACACAAAAATACAAATCTATAATTTCATCTAAAGATAAAAATGAACCTCAAACAGCTGAGAATTGTTCTTGTTCTTAAAATGTTACTTCAATAGAATTAAAGCATTCGCTTCAGCTGGCACATCTGGTATTTATTGAGTGTTGTTTCTTTGTTACCTATGTCTCCTCCTGAAGATGGCTTTTAAGTAAAACAGAAAGCTACAGTGTAGAAGCTGCCACCATGTGTCTCTCCTTTTTTTGGAGCAATTTTCTCTCATAATACAAAATTAGGTGCACAAGTGAATATTTACAGCAGCAGGATGATGTGTGCGACTCAAAGTAATTATAGTGCCCGTGCTTAAAGTAGAAGACACGCATCACCCAGTCTAATAATGTTCCTCCTTGCACCTTGATATGTTTTTAATGCATTTTGGCCAACAATGGAGGACCATTACAAAATGTGAAAGGTTAATCCTCAGTTAGCTGACAAACCCTGTTAAGGATCGAACTTTAAGGAAATGTTACCATGCACTGTAGGTGCTGGCAAACATCAGCTCGTACCTCAGTTAACACAAACCAAACATGCCAGTTTTATTTGGCAGTCGATTCTTGCAAACACAACAAAGCAAGTAGCAAGTAGGTACTGAAAAGGAGTAAACATGATCTGCACATTTCCTTTGATCATAGAGTTTGTGAACTGAATACTGACTTGTCTTACCTCCAGGCAGCACAATTCATAAAAAAAATTGCTGTCAGCTATTTAAATAACAATTCATATTGTTTGCAAGTATGAAAGTAGCTCCTTTTTATTTGCAGCTTGTGATTTATGTGGGATCAAATGCAGAACCTGCTCCTGCTTGGTTAGTATGTGCTTTAAGCCAGTTATGTGTCTCTCCACATTCATGTGAAGGAGCCTCTGGTGGGTTGTTTTTTTCAGGTTTGGTTGACCTCTCCTGCTTTTCCCGAATAGCTGCTTTTCTGGGTTCAGTGGAGTTGAAAGTCAGAAAATCAGATTTAATTGATGGAGACCCTGTAGAATCAATGAGGCTCGGAAAACAGGACAGCCCCTCTCTTTGGCAGGCCAGGAGCCCATCAGTTGGGGAGGCAGTATGAGGGCTGTGTGTGATGTTCATGCGTAAACCTGGGGCTTCAGAGTAATGGTGTGTGTCTACCCCAATGCCACACCACATAAACTTAGGCCCTCCCTGTCAGATCCAGACACAAGGCCTACGGCAACTCACAGGAGGAGACTGCAGAGAATAGACTCAACATCCCAAATGCTTATTTGTTATCACATGGGTGTCACAATTAGGACACGTGCCTTGTCAGGAAACCTTAAACCAGCATTATCTGTGTTTGCTTACAATCTTTGTCTTAATTTTTATCAGGAATAATGTTTCTTTTGACTATGTCAATGCTAATGAGAAAGTATACTGTAAACTTCACTGAGCCATACTTGGCTGTTTTTAGCCACATTTCTATTGCAAGAATGAGTCTGTACAAGTCATAGAAAAGCAAATGGTGAGTGGATGCCCCTCTGACAGCCGCTAAATTGAGCAAATTACAGAGCAAGCACATTTATCTTATATGGTTAGAGGGCTAGCAAAAAGCACTGTCAGTATCCTCTAAAGTTCTCACTGCAGCATCAGTCAATGGACTGTGGCCAGTCCCAACAAGGAGCATCTGTACAGCCAGTCACACAACATCAGAATGATCAATGAGCAGTTTTGTTTAGCTAGAAACTAGTGATCAATCAAGAACTGGACTCAAATATTCATCTGTCTTTCACTGGTACTCAACACTCAGATGTCTGCACTAACTATTCTGGCTCCTTTCAATGGAGAAGTGGCTCTACTTTGAGCTCCTTCGAAATAACAGAGCTATTTTCATCTCTGAGGGTGAGCACAGTCACATTATGTAGTAAAGTCATTTTGGCCAATTGCATTTGCAAATTCATTCTACCCAAAGATCGTAACCATAGGTGAGGGCTTGAATGTGTATCTGATAAATTGATAGCTTTACTTTCCAGATAAGCTCCCTTTTCATCACAACAGTCCTGTACAATTCCAGCATTACTGCTGACACTGCACCAATCTGTCTGTCAGTGTCATGCTCCATTGTACCCATGCTTGTGAACAAAACCCACACATACACGATATGTGATCTTTCATTTGGGGCAGCAACTCATTTCCAAACTGAAGTGAGCACTCCAACATTCTCCAGCAGAGAACCATGGCCTCAGAGTTGGAGGTGCAGACTCCACATACTGTAGAGGAGAATGCGGTTGAGTTTGCCCATGCAGTATAAATGTGTTTTGTGGACATGGACAAGGCTTATGACTATTTCCCTTGGGTAGTCTCATAGGGGTTACTGTGGGAGTACGGGGTACTGGGACAGCAGCTTATAACTGAGCTTTGTCCTTATTCTTAGTAGGACTATACTTACTATGACTATATTGTATATAAAAATAAAATATAATATGTAGCACATAGTAAATTATATGAATATCATTTAAATGTCCCTACCATCTGTCTTAGCTGACATACTAGAGCATGTGTAATGGTCTGTCTGCTGTGTAGTTGGTACAACATTCACAAGGAACACTAAAATATTGTAGAAACATCAGTAATGCAGCATTGAAAAGGACATTACTGTACAGCAACAATGATTGATAAGGCCAACTGACTATACTGGCAACATATAGTATCATTATTCACACTCAAAGGCAAAGCAAACTCGGGTGGCAATCAGGAAAAATCTACTTGTTTGTTAACTTCTCCAGGAAGCCTGCCGACCTCCATATCTGATCAGCACCAATCACATACAAGCATCCAGTGGCACAACAATCAACAGCACAACCAACTTAGGTGTTTGGGAGTAGCTCTTGCAAGAAAACTAAAGTGTTGCTATAAATGTACTTTTAAATTGTTCATGTCTACATAAGCAGATTGACGTGTTGTTCAAATAGCATTTACTGATATTTTAAGACAATTTCAAATTAATGTTTTCGCTTGTCATCAATTACTTTTACATAAAACTGAATTGTCTGCAAACCTTTGCCGACCTCACCATCGCCTCTCTGAGTGGTTAGACAAATATACCCAACCTCTGCACTGCCAGAGGTGGTTCTGAGGTTGAGCTTAATGTATAAAGATGGGAGATGTGGAGAGCATGTAGGATGAGACGTTCCTGAGTTGCAATGGGCACATAAATAAGGGAACAGCACAAAGCTATCCCCCAGGACTGCTGTCAGCTGGCATCTTAACACACTGGATACTAATGAGAAACAATGCTGCATCACGCACCTTATTCAACATGCAACACCCAGATGGATTGGGTCGCTTTTACAGACGATGTAGGTTTCCAGCATGATATTTGAAACAGACATGTAGCATATAACAAATATACATTTTGTTACCAATTCAACTTTACTCATCTCTGAACTGCAAGATCAAAAATAGCTTTTTCTGGTGTGGTGAATTATCTGTAGAGAATAAATATAGAAATATTCCGAAACACTGGAACCTTCGCCAAAACATACTTGAAATTCAACACAGGTTAGTTCCCTTGGATAACTAAAGAAAAAGTTTTTAATTAAGTCGTGAACTGTTCAAAAGGGCAGATGTAACTTCTCTATACAAACCGTATGAGATGAAACTGAAAATTATGTAATATAAATGAAAAGTAATGTTATCACTGCAGAAGTGAGTAAAGCCAATTACTGCTGGTGTGTATGTGATAGTTTTTTTCTTCATTTCAGGAAAGTTGTCACAAATCATTATACTGAAGGGCAGTCAAGTCCTCAGTGACAGATAATTTTACTACAGAAACTCCACTTCCAATTAGAGCCACAATTTAAAGACAACATTTTTGCATTTATAGTGTGCTGAAGGAAATACAATATACATAAGAAATTATACTTATCTGAAAAACTAAGTTGAACTAAGTTGCAATATAAAGAAACTTCTAGCTATATAATAAAAAAAAGCTTGATGCAACATAGATGATGACAAGACTATATTCCATCCATCCATTATCTTCCACTTATCCCTAGTTGGGTTGTGGGGACAGCAGCCTAAGCAGGAACACCCAGACTTCCCCCTCACTGGCCACCTCCTCTAGCTCCTCCGGGGGAACACCGAGACGTTCCCAGGCCAGCTTAGAGACATAGTCCCTCCAGCGTGTCCTGGGTCTTCCCCAGGGCCTTCTCCCGGTGGGACATGCCCAGAACTCCTCCCCAGGGAGGCACCCAGGAGGCATCCTGACCAGATGCCCAAACCACCTCAACTGGCTCCTGATTTCATGAATCAGGTGAAACGTATCCCTAAAACCACCAAAGAGTCAGAAACACATGTAGCTAACGTGGAGATCAATCAATACACTTGAATCGTACTTCATGTCAGAACTCTTACACTTTTACTAGAATAAATCTTATGTAAATGTGTTGCACAGAGACATGGATAAATTAACATTCATTCTTGCTCTCCCCATGTTCAAATTAAACCGATCAAACAGTAATAATAAATTGGTGCCAAATGCAAAGAGCTATTGTAAACAACTGAGAGACAAGAACAACAGATCAAGATTAATTCAATCAAATAGAATTGACTTGAAGCGATTAGCATAACATGAATGCTTACTGTTGATGGGCTCGCAAAGGGATGGAACATATTCTTGAATTTCGTTATGTGAGACTTGGAAATTCCCCAGTGATGCACAGGCAAAGGAAAAGCAATAACTGGTTTTCACAGCTTTAGATCAGTGATGCCCTGACGTGAGAGATGACTGTGGCAGAGAAGGCTAGGCAATGGGAGGGTGCAGCGGCTGCTTAAAGGTCCATCGAAGAACCAAACAGTTATGAACTATATTTTATTTATTTATATTTTATTTATTTTAAAGAAGAATGCTTTGCTAAATGTGAAGTTCAGTTTAGGTTCAGGTTCAAGACACAAAGGAACTGTTTCTAGCGATGGGTCGTTCGTGAACGAGCCGGCTCTAAGAGCCGATGGAATGTGGAGAGCTAGAAGAGCCGACTCCTGTCAGGGAGAGCTGAATCTTCAGCCGCTCTGCTAAGAATCCATGCAGGCAGGGGTGGGACTTTATTTTGATGGGCACACTATGGGGCCAATCACATGCAAAGACAGACTAGGATCATACCATTATGTGAAAGAAGGAAGGGGGGCAGACGCTCTGAAGACAGTGTATGTGGTACAGGCCAGGTACATGGAGCGACGGAGAGACTTAAATACAAGTGTGTTGGGAAAAAGTGAAGAAATGAGCAAACATTTCTGAATGTCACCCTGCAGTAAAGACTTTTATATATAAAGTGTCATATTGTTAAGACTTTGGCCTTCATTAGATTTGTTTGCTGTGGTTTGTGTTCAGTTGTTCAGTTGAAGGTTTGATTAAAATGTTAAATAGTAACTCTGTATTTTTTTGTAATATATCAAAAATTCAAATAAGGCTTTTATGAAAACACTGAATAAAAATTGCTTACCAACACACAGACCATTCATAATTGCTAAATTAGGCTAAAATATAAGGCCATAAACCCAGACAGGGTAAATATACTAATGCCTTCTCACCCTGGTCACTTTCATACAGGTATTGCTAAGTACTACTCAGTACTATATTTGTAATCACCAAGATGCTAAGTATATCCGTCCACTGAACTGTGTTGGTTAAAAAAGGTAGGGGGAGCAGTTGCAAACCTTTGGATTTGTCTTTCTGCAAACGTTCCCACTGCTAACCTTTATGTCTTTAAAGTGTAGTGACACAGAGAGATGGAGCCACTGGCAAAGACCAGCTTTTGCAAGGAGAGACTTGCTGGAGTGTGGGCCTGCACAGAGAAAACACCAAGGCTACATGTGCAGTCATGCATAATAAAGACATGTCAGTAAAAATAAATGTTACATGTGACCAGTAGATTCTGTCACAGATGCTCGTTTACCAATTAAATATAAAAGGATTTCATTTTCTGCAGATTGTGGGGATTACAGGGTACACTAGGCAGGCAATCAAATGACAAATCTAGAGTTTTATCAAGATAATCTGCAATTATCTGAGCTGTTCCAACAATACAAAAACTGTTGATGCCTAAAAAGTTAAAAACATCTTAAATAATTTTTTTAATGCAAAAATAATGCCAAATCAAAATTAAAAAAGAAATTCATAGTTTTAGTCTCACATCTAAAATCATACATACAATAAATTATGTTCAACTAGAAGCAGCATAGATGTTTCAGGAAACTTTCACTAAGCTGAAAGAAAGATGAAAAAAGTTAAAGTGACAGTGAAGTCAAGTCCCTGTGATTTAAAACAGAACTGATGAAAGTAATTTGGGTTAAATGATGTTTCAGAGGTGAATGTTAAGAATAATAATGTAACAAAGATAAAGGTACGGGCTAATGAATAACCCCATCTAAAACAGAAAACCAAGCAGATAGATTTAAACAAAATATGACTAAAGACAGATGTGACACTGACTGTAATCTATATAAAACAGCCAATTTAGGACCAGCTGTCAATATTAATACCCATCTGGCTCTGAATCCCAGCTGCATAGTCAAAACCTTTCCTCAGATATCTGGGGAATAAGAGTAAAAACATCTCAAAATAAAATGGACTTTGTGCCTCCAGTAGAGCTATTTATTCTATTTTTAATATGTTTTCAAAATAATTGTTCAATTTTTTTATCTGTCACCACATTGCCCCTTCTCGACATGTCTGGCTTGTGACTTGTTCTAGAGTCAACATTTTCATCTTTACAGTAAATGGATGACAATCTAATTATAGCACAGAAAAAAAAAACCTGGATGTCTTTAAGCAATGTCTTAAACCACAGTGGTGTGAATAATTTTAATTATTCAGTTTTAGTTCATTACTCATTCATTTATTCATGTATTCACTGTCTTTACTTGATAATTACTTTACTTATTATTAAGGTTCATGCAGGAATGTAGTCAATCACAGTATGTAATGGGCAGAAGGAAGGGCAGTGCTGTCAGGTTGCCAGTCCACTGCAGCAAAATTGCTAATGAAGTAAACATTTGACCATTAACGAAAAACAACGTTTTTATGTCAAGAAACCCCAATGCTGATAAGGTAATAAAACAGGTCAAAATGAATTGGTCCAGGGATATGCAAATCGTACTTCATGTCAGAACTCTTACGCTTTTATCTGACACTAGTTGCATTTTAGATCAAATAACAATGACTAACCCCTTGATCAGTAGGCAGAATGCACCTCCCAGGAAGCTAAGATGTGACATCTGTCAGTGTCAGTAGCTGACTGGTTATAAGCTGTGGACTGTGAGAGCCGGCGCTGCTGAGGCACCATGTTCTGGAGACCTTTGATCAGCCTGCAGCCTGGCCAGCCAGATGAACAGGCACAGAGGCAGAACAGGTCCTTTGAAGATCTCAATCATCTGTTACTGATAAGGTTATTATGTTGTTGCTCTTTGCCTTCAAGGCCGTAATCAAATGTGACAGAAACTGCCCTGCTGCTGTACACTTCATTGCCTCCCTGTGGGAGCACCCAAAGTAATATTAGATATTTTAATTTTGGTAGCAAAAATATGGTGACCAGCTGCAGTGCTAGCAACAAAATGATGCTATTGTCTGCCGGCAAAATCTGGCTAGTTGTCAGCTGAATACAGTTCATGGCACATGTGGCAACAGAATGTCTACATTCCCAGGGGCTGTAGGAAGAAAATTAAAAATTTTCAATGTTTAATATGGATGTGCAGTTATTTCAGTATATAATAATAGACACTAAATACAATGTCTTCAGGAGAATAAAGGCCATCTGGAGGAAGAAAGCTTTTATTTTGAAATGGCCTCTTTATGAGTATGGCATACATGTGTGCAGCTGCCTTCAATGTATTGTTATAGTCTTTCAAATGAAGTCCTATGCGTAACTCTCTTTGCTGTCTCTCTGTATAAACATTCATCAAAACCAAACAAAAGCAGGAAAATTAAAAGTAATTGCTGTTTGCATTATACTGACTGTCTAGTATTGTATGTTCAGTAATCAGCTACCAAACCAAACATTTTAACGTTTTCTTTTTTCTTCTTCTTTTTTTTTGTTTTTCTTTCAGGTGGTTCATGTGGCCTCCATGATACTAGTCCATTTTCCTTAATCATTTTTATATTAAAGCAAATCAGTCTTTCTGACTTCACAGTGAGTTCAGACAAAACAAGACAAGCATAACAAGCCTGTGGAAGATGAAAAAAACTGCCAGTTTTACCTCTAATCTCCATCACACTCCTAAAATCCAATGGATCAGACTCTGCACCCCTGAGTTCACTATCACAGTGAAAATGAAGGTGGTGAGAAATGTTTCATGCACCAATAGTGTCATTGGTGCATGAAACATTTCTCACCACCTTCATTTCATCTGGCTTGGGCTTATTAAAATAGATGCTGCAAAAATGTTTCAGCTTGACACATGCAGGAGTTTTACGAAGGAAGGTAGCGACGTTTACTGTTGAAACTGGTGTTTCAGAGAGAGAGAGAGAGAGAGAGAGAAACAAATTCAAATCCCTGCTGAGAAAAAAAAGAGAAGTAGTGACTAAACAATAGTCTTTGTCAGGACAGACAAACACAAGTTAAGGAAATGCGCGTGAAGCCAGACAGTGCAGAGCTGAAGGTCACGGATCCATCATCTGCTTGTTAAAT
Organism: Sandelia bainsii; assembly: GCA_032362345.1. NCBI lineage: Eukaryota > Metazoa > Chordata > Actinopteri > Anabantiformes > Anabantidae > Sandelia > Sandelia bainsii. The sequence goes on along the minus strand of JAUMHL010000007.1, from coordinate 8,808,909 downwards.
AACTAAAATGGAACTCAAATGGAAATCAAAGAACAATAAAACAAGGAATCAATAGGGGCTGAAGCTCAGGGATCAGACCCACTCCTTTGACAGGGATTATCAGCCAAGCTCACTGGCTTTTAAATGGCAAGCAAAGCGGAGAGCTGTGCCACCAATGCAACTAGCCACAGCTATTTCACACACATTTCTCCCCCCCTCTGTCTCGCTGTTCCTTGAGGCAATGACCTTTGCAATAATATTTCCAGAGACATGCTGCTAATGGACAGAGCTGACATATAAGTATAGCTTACAAAGTTTGACATCAAGGATTATATAACAGTCATTGACAGAGTGTTCAGGGGACAAGGTGCCTGTGTCTACTATAGATTCTAGTTTCAGGAAAATTGTTTGCTGACTTGATTAGTTTGCTGAATTGATTAGCAGCAATTAGATAATGACTAATTATGTTATTACAGTAAATACAGAATTGAAACATCAAAATTCAGTATGATGGCTGATTATCCTTTTTGTTTTGTTTTTTTTGTCAAATTGCTATATTTAGTTGAAAACCCAATTTCTGTCTTTTTTGTGCTGAAACTTTTTGTTCATTGTATAATTTGATTTGTTTTCCATTTAATTTTAAATAATGTCCAATCAATAGCAGTAATGATCATTAATAGTTTGCATTAGATACAATCACACATTGGTGTGGATGAATGAGCAGCCTAGAAGTCCAAACACTTGGAGCTATAGCCTCCCTTTCTCAAAATGCAAAAGAATCTACTGGTTTTCATAATACCAAAAGATATGAATAAAAGGTTCAGCACACAAACAATCACTAAAGCAGTATATAGTGCACAGCATATCATAAACTGACACAAAATCAGTTTTAAGTCAATCTGACTGGTGCCATCTATGCATTTGCTCTCATGTTACTTAATGCTGATGCTGCCGTCAGAGAGACCAGCCAACAGGTCCTCAACATTCAAGTGAGAATGCAACATTTTCTGTGTGCATTCAGTTTGATTACCGAAAACACGGAAACTTAATTGTGCTCATTCTTATGTGTTGTCACTTCAATGGTCAACATGCTACTGAATATCAATGAGCTCCTGATAAATAATGTCTGTGCTAAACACTCAGAGGAAGAGAAAGGCAATTTCCCAATGTTGCTCCAAGGGCACAAAAATCTAAATTAGACTCTAACATGTGCTAAATGGAAACAAGACTGAGGATAGTTGGAAATTGGGGTTGCAAATTGTTTTGTAACAATTCATTTTTGACAAATTAAGTTAAATTTAGACAGCATTGTCTAGTTAAATGTCACTTTTATTTAGTCTTTTGTTTTACCATGGCTGGTCCACCACTGTATGTGTACAGTTTCCCATAATGAAGAGTGTGACATAAATCACTATTGTTACTGAGCCAACAAACAAAATGACAAGGTGTCTGTTAAATAGTAACATTTCAGCAAAGGACTGCTTGATGAGAAATAAAACATCATAAATCATCTTATCTACTGTTACATGTTACATTACTTTCAAAAAATAATTTTAGTTTCTAACATTTCATACATTTGAAGTGCATTGAGAGGAATGTGTTTCACTATTAAGAAATCATCACATTTGCAGGAAACGATAGAGATCCCTTCTCTACTATAGTGATCAGGTTTGCAGCTCACCTGGGTTATGAAGCCAATCACTCGGCAACATTAGATTTTAGTAGAAAGATTAACTATGAGGTACATGACAACACACAACAGTAGATGATCATAATAACTGTGATTAATAATAATGTCTTCTCTAATAATCCAGCCCATAATCTTTCCCTAATCTTAACTCAGTACTGTGAGTGTTTGAACCCAATCATAAAAATCTACGTAAAAAAAAATCAGATCAGATATTTTCGCGGAAGAGAAGATAGATTGCATAATTTGCCATACAAAAATACGTTGCCTGTGTAGATTTAATTCATATGTTAAATATCAATGTATTTGCGACTCTTCATTTAACTTACGTTAATTGGGAACATATAATCATGGTATTAACAGAAAACATAATTGTATTGCAACACTCATGTTGTTACATGTTGGTCACTATGTAGATGAATCACACACAAATCACAAATTTATTTGAGCAGCAAAAACACAAGAAAAGTAAAATATTCTCAGTAATTTACTTAAACTGGAGCAGCCACATTGTAGGAATATATCAGAGGTAATGCAGACCATTGGAGAAGCAGTCAGGTCTTTGAGCCAATGGTCCATGAGCTGTTTAATGAGGACTTGGGGGTTCTACCTCGACAGCTCAAAGGGCCATATGGCTTACAGCAGCTGCTCGCAGTGAGTACTGATCGCATGCGGCGCTCACAGCTCAAAGCAATCGTAACTATAGCACCACTTTATGGCAGCTATACAATTAAGTGTTCCAAAAATATGCAAAGCACTCACATTCAAAAGTCAGGGCACCATCAAATTTTACTCTTCAACTGCTTTTCCCCTCTTTGCTGCAGAATATGTCTGATGGATGCCAGTTCTTACTTACCAAGTTATACAATCATTTACATCTTAATTTTTTCCCCTCAATATATAGCTGTGAGATGGACATTATGGTTATTAAATATCAAAGGCACTATGACGATAGTAATTTCCATCTGATGGTGTTTAATAAACAGCATGTTCTAACACAGTGGTTTATAAATTAAAGCACAGACATCATGCAAAAGTTAAAGCATGTGAAAAGGTTATGTCTCTAACTACATGTCCGTTAATGGAAGAATCCTTAAAAACTCACAACACATGGTTGAAATAATGTAATGTAGAGTTAAACATTTTCATTATTCAATCAAATTGAAAACTACTGCTTAAAACAAGTGTGAATAATTGATAAAACACGTGATGTTTGAGTTCTATCATGCAGTAAAGGGATTTCCACAGTATCTGTCACCCACTTGTTTTCTGCACAGCACAGTTTGGAGTACCTGTCATTTTACCAGAATTTCATCTGATCTTTCTTCTTGTAGCAGGGGAGCAGTTGTTAGTGTACTACAGTGCCTTGATGACTGACGTATTCCTGTATTCTTCATCTAAAGTTGCTTTTCTAGGGTATCAGTGCTATAAAATAAAAAGGCGCATGCAGTTCCTAATCAAGAATGCTGTCATGCATTTCACTGCCCAATACTAAATTCAGCCCTTGCCACAAATACACAAAGCAGGACAGGCTGTTCTGCAGAGTGAGAACATCATGGCTCACAAAGAGCAGAGTGCCCCATTTTCGTCAGCCAACTGTGGAATCATAAGATATGAAATGAACCCCCCTACCTCTGCATCAATATAGTGCAATTATGGGCTACAGAGATTGCTCATGCAACCAGGCAATCCATACTTCTGTCACTTTCCACATCTCAAATGCAATCAAAGACACAATAGAGAAAGCTAGCTAACACACTGTGGCTATGTTGAAACTGCACACTCTCTTAACACTATGACACTATGAATGACCTGATGTCCTTTACTGTATGCTTGGCCAGAAAAGCTATAACAATCACAGCTAATGGCATTAATTCAGAGAAAAATATTTGATTTCTGTCATAAAAAAACATGAAGGGAAAAGGAAAATTGAATACAGTAGTGAGATATTCACTTTTCACGGTTCCTCAAAAATCATACACCAGAGTGTGATGAAATGAAAGCTTGATCAAAAACTTGGAGAGAGGTGAAATGGAGCAGAACTAAGCATCTGGAAACAGCAAAGAATACTTCCCTCAAGGTGCTCAGTGTTACCACAGGAGAGCCAGGCCCATTTGCTTGGTCTCTCCCTGGGAACATAACTGTGATTAATGTCTGCTATTTAAATAACTGTTTGTTTTGCCATGAGACGACACCAATGTGACTGTGCAACACATTAAATAGAACCTGGTATTTTTTTATGTATGTTTTCTAGTTTTGGTGTCTTCAAAACTGTTCTCCAGCTATGCGATGGCAGGTGAACAGTTTATTCCACTCCACATGACTGATGGATAATTCATCAGTGCTAACTTGTCAGGTTAATTCATTCTAAAGGTTCATTAAGAAATTCAACAGAACAAATTAGCATTGACGTGTGACCCATTGTCATCTACATGAATCATGGTGGCAGCAGGTTGAAAGTTTTGGACGGCTTTGATTTCTGGTGACCTGGACATGAGGTCACTTGTTAAACCAATCTTCTATTCTACACTCTGTCAAATGAAGCAAATCCAATTTAATCATAGGAGCATGGCATTTTTATAATGACATTTTTTCACATAAATATATCTTCTGTTTATGAGTGTTAGTAAACACACTGTATTTTCTTTGTTCAAAACACCAATACTATGGTTTCTGCCAAATTTCTCTGAATCACAAAGGGAAATGCAGGAGGGGTTAATTTATAAAGAAGGCACAAATATGCAATATTGAAACAAAAATAATCAGCTGTTTGTAATAATTATCCATATTTTTATGGTACTAAATGATAATCGCTGTGTGAAAAAGCTCACTACTTATCATCAAAGGTGACTTAACGGTGAGTTAACTATTTTTATATCAATGTTAAAAAATGAATGTCAGAAATTCCACTCATTTAAAAAATTTACTGTATTAAATGTATAGTTGATTTAATATCTATTTTGATGTACTGTATTGCCATTGTTGTTGACTCCCTCTCACACAGAAACCCCATGCTCCAAAAAAACATCTGACATGTCCTTGGCACTCAGCAGAGGTGTTTGTATGTGTATGCCCTATTTATTTCCACGCATTATAATATTCCCAGAGTACTGTTTGTTTGAAAGAACTTAATCTAGTACAGCAAATTACTTTTTTCATATTTTTCTTCTCTACTGTATGTCCCTTTGTACCACAATATGACTTCCTGTTGTCTTTGTACTGGGTCACATTAATGCATGTATTGTGAAACTGAGACTTGTGATTATATCTCTACACCAACAATAATAATTATAGTAATAAACTTCATTTGTGCAGCACAATTCAAAACTAAGTTATTAGCAATTCACAAGGCTTGCTTTAACATAAGAAAATTCACAACACATGCAATAAGAAAAAATAGAACTGGACGAAATAAACAAAGGTAAAATCTCTTTAAAAAAAATAGCTTTCAAAAGTGATTTAAAAGATAACTGAGTCTGCAAACCTTTGATTCCCAGGCAGGAAGTCCCACAGATGAGAAACTCTGACTGCAAAAGCAAAGTCATCAGCAAACCCCTGTCTTAAGATCTAAAGCTCACAGGGGACCAGCAAATCTTTAATACAGAGCAGAGTTAGTCCATGGAGTGCTTAAAATGTACTCAGTGAAATCTTAAAGTTAACTGACTTGTAACCAATGAAGAGAGTCAAGAATAAGGATGATATACTGTAAGTCCATCTCTATAAATTCATTGAAAGCCTGTGGCTGAATTTTGTTGTGTCCCATAAGAAGAAATCTTGCATTATAATTAATAAAATTTGAGCCAGTTGCTAAGTAATATCACTACTAATGGCTCAGTTTGCTTTGACCTAAAGATCACACTAACAGGAAGCTCTCTGTAGGTCAGTGGTGTTTTACAAGGGATTAATTGCCAGAACTAAGCCACAAATTATAGTTCAAGCTAACTGATACACATTGAAAAATACTAGGTGTGGGTTAGCCAAACAACAAGAAGGTTAGGAATAGTTTTGAGAACATTCACATTATTTGCACTCCTGCCTAGTTCTGTGGATATATTGGAATTAATCTATCTTGGAAAGTCTTTAATATTTACAGAGATCTGGCTCTTTAGAGGAAGAAATATAATAGAGTGAGGTGGAAGAGAGAAAACTGATAACTGTAAGATGTATAAAGACTGTCATTTTCTATCAAGGAGTAATCTTTCTCTGTGGATTTATGTGAAAGTAGTTTGGCTGCACTGACAGCCCAAGGCAGAATGTCTGACCTGCAGCACACACTCTTCAGAGAAATCAACCAACTTAGGTCCAAGTACAGTGATTAACATAAAATAGAAAAGTGGAAAACTGCAAGAAAGAAGAGTTTAATAGAGAAACTAAACTGCTATCTAAAATAGAGCAAACACTTTTAAAAACAATTAGACAAACCTGATGAGTTTACTTTTTAACTGATAATCAAACTAACAAATTTACTTGATTTCTTTCAAACTTGCTTCCAACGCCCATAAAGGTTGTTTTTCCTAACCCTCTCACACGACCCATATGAGCATTGTAAGTGCGTCCCGCCTCTATGGCGGCAGGTGTTTCTGTAAATTGTACCCGCGTTGGCGTCAGGGGCAAAAATGGCAGCTGCGTAACACTTCTTATCACCTAAATAGTCAAAAATGCAACAACAACTGTGAAAACAAAGCAATTTGGTTGTGATTAGACACAAAGACACATGGGTTAAGTTTAGGCTCTAAATAAACATGTTTAGAGTTAGTAAAATTGATGTTTGCCTTAGAGTTATGAGGGAAGCATTGACTCTGTCCCTGCTGTTTTCTATGACCACTGCACTTCTGTCAAACCAACAGAGATACTTGGAGGAACGGAGGGAAGGTGAAGGATGTTTCTCTCAAAAGAATTATCTTGCAAAGTATCAGGCTGCTGCTGCAGTTTTCACATGGTACTTTTCCTTTTCGATACGTTAGGGTGCAAAAGCAAGAAAGTGACTTTACGCACTCAGTCCTGATTTCTCTGCTGAGGCCAGATTCTGCTCTTAAGCAACTAAAAGCATAAAGTGGTGACAGAATCTTGATGTAATGGAAATTCTGTCAATACAAGAGAAAGTGCTTTGTAAACTAGATTGTGTTGACAACTCAGCTGTGACCAATTCAAAATTTCTACTATATTTGCCACTACTCAGGCAGAGGCACAGCAGTGAACATGCTGCTGTTTTTTCACTGGAGATACTCAAGTAACAACAAGTAACTCAGTACCTCCTTTTTTATTAATTTGAATTGATTCACACACAGATATATAACACATTGTCACTGCTCACTTTCCATTCGTGCTGTCAGGTTTGCTGTGCAGCATTCCCCTCTAGAGTGCAAGCATCAGGTTTGATTGTCACTGCAAAGGGAAGAGTGACTGGTCCTTCCAAGCCTCCTAACATTCCCTTGCTGTACAATACAATTCCTGCTTCAGGAGGGATCCTAAGGAGACTCCCTCTCCACATTATGACTCTTCCATACCAAGTGTCTCAGTGGGATTCTAAATCAATCTCTCTCTTTGTCACTTTCTTTTGTCCTACCTTTTGCTAGGTACATACAAAATCCCTACACCGGTAGACTGTGAATTTATTCTGATTTATTCTGCTTTTTTACCACATAGAAAATATTAGTAAAACAAAATAACAGCCTGCAAATTACAGTGTCACTTAAAAATAAACATACGCACAAGGCAAGAAGACTACAGGTTAGTGAAGAGGTAGGTAATAACAACATTATTTCTTCTGTTGCTGTTGCTATCCCAGCTGTCACTGAGCAAGAGGCGGGATACACCCTGGACAGATCTCCAGTCTATCTTTTTTTTTTTAATCATCATTAAAACCTGGAAAAAGCTTTTTGTCCACAACAATTAAAGGGATAACTATACTTTTACTTGTTAACAAAGACCAATGGACACACTACAGTATAAAAAATAGTGACTTATAACAAGGAGTCAGGAGTTATAACATAAAGGCTTATAGTTTTTAGTGACAGTGCTATGGTCGGGACAAAACATTGAAAAATGAGTGACAAAGCCCTCAAAGAAGGTGAAAATGATGTAAACTGCTTTACCTTGTGGCTTTGTGCAAACAATGCTATATGTTAAAGTCTATGGGAAATAATTTAGCCCCACACATGACCTGTGACATATAGATGAAACCCTGCTGTCTTCTCCGGGTTTCTATATGAATCTTTTAATGTTGCAAATCTAACCAAACTCATGCTGTTCCTGGATTATTGTTTGGAGGACGAGGGAGAGAGTCATCTTTTCACTGACAGCTGGAGAGGTGAGACTACTATCACTTTAATTGTTTCAATTTTTTCTTTGTTTTATTTCTGGATAATAATTAAAAAGCCAGGTCGAATTCATAAAAAGGTTAGCATTGGAGCTTCATTAGTACGGAAACCTGAGCACTCAACCACACTTCTCTCCTCCTCTGTTTGTCTCCTGTCTTTTAATTAAAAACATGGCGGACATGAGGGTTATTCCCTCATGGTTCTCATGAATTACACTGTTTTTCTGAGGCAACCCATGGGTTGACTTGTTTTGAATCTCAGATTTGACTATAGCTCATGTGTCAGATTAACAACCTTCAACAGAACTGATTTACCGTTGTACCTACTGCCAAACATACAGTTATTTAATGAGTCTAACAATGTGTTTACAGCTATAAGCATGAGCGTGATTGGCAAGCTCAATAAAGCTGAGCATGATTCCTGTGACTTTGAATCGAGGTATGAGGTTACAGAACCTGGCACTGTATCACGGTGTATGTTGACTGGCTTGGCCATGAAAGCAGGTGTTTCCTTTCTTGCTCACATCAATTAAGCAGACATTCCTGATTTACAGTATGTACTGTGTGTCTTAGTGGCAGGTAAGCTGTGTTGGTTAATGGGCATTTTGTTGGGTGTCATTTAAGTTTATTTTATTTTGAAAAGTTCCATAGTTTAGATGCTGGATTTGTATTTAGAGCACCCATTAGCTCCAAAGAAAAGTTTAAAGAGGACACACATCTAAGGAGACTTAGCTATTTGTGCATATAGCAAGTAAGCAAGTTTTAAAGCTCAGTAATTGCATACAAACACAAATACAGAAAAGACAAGTTGTGGTTTTGCTGAAAGTTATATGGTGTGACAAGGTGTTGTTGAACAATAGCTGGGAGCGCTGACTTCCTGGAGAGACCCAGACACAAGGGTTGTCAAGAAACAGTTACAGCATGTAGCTTCTCTAAAACCAGGCAGTATTTCTGACATTGCTGTTGGTGTAAGGGTTTAACAACCAAGGTACAATGTGTTCATTTGTGAGCTTTACAGGTGCTGTTTGGTGGACTTTTTACCATACTTTAGAAAATAGTTTGATATTTTTTAAAATATATGTATGTGATACAGCTCACACATCTGACCATTAAATATGAAGTTACAGTTGTGAGACATTTCAGCAAACAATATATAACATGTTAATTAATGAGCTTAGAGGTGGTGGTATCAATATCTGCCATATTTTTTTTACCTTCAAACAGAGCTTATGCTGGGCTAAGATAACTAGTGGCTGGGTGTGACTTCATATTTAGCACACAGGTGTAAGAATGGCATTGATTGTCTCATGTAACTGTTGGCCAGTAAGCTGTAATGTTAGATTACTTATTTAAGCTGAGTGTCAAAGCTGCAGATCTTCTCGTCATCACTGTCTGAATAAAAGCAGACAGCGCATAGATATAGACTAGAGAGGCTGAACTATATGAACAGTTCATGTTTGACTTGAAGTAGGTCTGGTGTGACATCACTGTCTGGCAGTGGCAAAAAACAGAAATGCCTCCATAAATCTGGGGAAATGCCAGGAGAAGAGCAGATTATGAGGCCATAACACAGGCCTGTCAGTGCATTTAAGTGTTAATTATTCATTCTTCTTCCCTCATAAATTTTAACTGCAAGCTTTTGTGATTAAAACAAAATATCTCCATGAGAATATCCTTTGGGAACTGGCATCCTTTAAGCCCTTTAAAGAATTGTGAATAATGATGGTGTTCTCATAAAAACGATCCCTGGAGGATCCTGTCTAATTTTTACTCTTTGCTATCCTCCACAGATGAGCTGTTGTGTTTAAGTGAAGTCCATTTGTGCCCAGAAAGAGCAAACAAACAACCGCAAGACATGTAAAATACACAACAACTAAACTGTATGAGGTCATAAAATATGCTATAGCCTGTGGGAGCTCTTAATTGCTTAATGACCAAGTCAGTGTTCATTATATGGGCTCTATCAGGTGGAGGTGTATAGACAGCAATTTCCTCTTAATTCCTTTAGAGGATGGTTAATTTGATGGCTATTCAAAGACAGTAATAATCCACTTATCTTTCACGCAGCTAATCTCCAACAAATAACCCTCCTCTCCTTTCTCTCCATCACACACACACACACACACACACACACACACACACACACACACACACACAGTTTAATCAAGTACAACACATAATATTTTACCACTTGATTAGCAGCTCATATGGGGCAGTAAGTTGCTCAGTGGGTAGAGCAGTCATCTACGAACCCCAGGGCGAGTGGTTCGATTCCCAGTTTCTCTGGGCTACATGTAGACACCAAAACCTTGAAGTAGCACCGACATGTACAATTTCAATCAATAAGGTATGTTGTTATTATTATTATTAATGTTATATATGCGCATCCTTACTAATTTCTGGAGAAATTAGCCTCAGACATCACCAAAGTTTGTTTCACTGTCCAGTAGTAGCTGCCACTAGGTGTCACAATATTAACACAAGGCAACATATCTCATCCAGCACCAAAATATCCAGCCTTGAATCTCATTGTTGGCTTATTGTTACATAAATGCTACTAAAGGTAAAACACTATGCATCTTACTCTCTTTCCCAAAGGCGTACCTCCTACTCCCCCCCCCCTGTCTTTCCCTTCCTCTTGAGCCTGCTAGATTCTCCTATAAATGCCAGACACAAGCCATGGTAATCAGCCCTTAACAACCACAACAACGACACACACAAAAAAAACACCAGGCAGGAAAGATATTGTTAAATGTAATTAAGGACTGGCACACAAATAATGTGCTGACCCCAGTGTAAACATGCAGGTTATTAAACATATAAGAAAGGAATCATGTCTCAAATCTTTGTTAAATTTGTTAAGTCCCTGCTTTGACTGCTGCCCAAAGATTTCATGCCAGTTGCCTTAATGTGGCTTTGATGAATGACCCCAGGGAGTTAAAACATCTTGATGCTGTTCTGACACAAACAGAAAGATGCTGAATTTCTGTTGAAGCAGACCACTATTAATTAGTTATATGCTAAGAAAGTATGGTTTGTAGATTAAGCTTGCATGTAATAAGAGATAACTGTTTTTGAACACATGGATAGATAAAAATAGATTCCTTTTTGTCCATAGGGACTTTAGTTGAGACTATCCTACACTGAATTCCATGTGGACATTATGGTTCTTCCTCAGAACTTGGCCACATTTCCATAACTTTTATTTTCCACACCTATGCTTGGGTTTGTACTGACCCAGTGTGTCCTTTGGGATCTTTGATTTTTCATACACTGAGACCTGAATGCAAAACTGTTTCTTTTGATTGAGAAGCAGGCACAGAACTATATGGTAAACCATGTGGACAGTTTCAAGGTCCTTTTTGCAGGAAGTTGCTGATGCAACCTTCTTTTCCCAATTAGGGCGACTGAAATCAGGGGCAGACACACAGGTTTGAAGATGGGATCACCGCTGGATAGAAATCTCCACCACTTCAGTCATGACATGCATACAGTAATGTAAGTGTCTCATCGTACAAAGTAGTTCAAATACAAAACATTGTGGCGTATGTGTCCCAGTTTGGAGGCTTGGCAGTATGTGGGATGTGATGTGTTGTTTGTATGACGGTGAGCATCCAGCCAATAGCAGCCAAATGCTGGTAACCTAATTTAATGTTTTGATTTTCACAGTTCACATGTTGGTCAGGAAGTAGCTACAATGCCGGTGCTCCGAACCTGAGGGAAAATATTAGAACTCCTCATGTCACACTACGATGTGATGGCTGCCGTTTGTTTTGTAAAATTTAAATGAAAATGCGATCGAATGTAGTTTTTGAGTTTTATGTCATTTTATGTTATTTTATGTTATTTTCAAAAATTTCATATATTTTTGAATGACTGTAGTGCTACATTAAGAGAAAGTGAGTTGCAAGACTCCAGAGTCCTGTGTGAGTTTGGATTTAAGACAAGCACTTTGGTTTGGGTTAGAGAAAAATGTAGTTTTTGTTTAAACTTTGATAAAGATGTTGTGTGTCAAGTGACTGTTACATTTTACATCAGTCTTTCCCTGACCCTAAGCGCTGAGGACCTGGAGTAAAAAAACTTGCTGTTATACTGCAAGATAGGATATTTTGGAGAAAAGAAAAGGGAGTGTTCTAGAACAAATATTTTATATGGTAAGTATCAACACATTTCCCTGTGAGCATGTGGTCATTATGTTTATAAAAAAACACAATTGCAATTACATTCCCAACAAAAACACATTTGTAAAAATTTTTAGGAGACAAGGCTGGCAGACCTGTCCACAGAAACTCCAGAGTCCTGTGGGTGGTTAAGTTTAGGCAAGAAAAGCACTTTGGTTGAGATGGAAAAAATTGAATAAACGTGTCGTGTGTGAAGTAATTGTCAATTGTGTTTGTTTTAAGACAGATCAGAATCTTTCTGTGACTTCAATCAAATGCTATGAGTGCCTGAATACAGCCATAATAAGGTTTATTAACTGTAGTCAGTCAAACTGGTTGCTGTACTACAAGTTCAGATGTTTTGGCGGAAATGTGCAGAGGTTTAGGACCTCAGAAGTGTGTTACTTACAAACATGAACATGAACCATCAACATAAAAGGATTGCACCTTATTAAAGACTGGACTGAAGCATAAGAGCAAACATGTAATGCAAACATAACCTAAATGTCCTGCATTAAATTTTTTTTTTTAATGTAGTTAAAGATTAACAGTAAAAGTGCTCTGCAATCAAATTTGCATTGATACATTTAGCATATTATTATTGTAGTATTATTATAACATTATACTATAAATGAAATTCTACATCTGCAACAATTTCTAACCATTTTTATCGATTTCAGTTTTGAACACAGGTATCTAACTGAAGTGCACATTTCTTTTGTCACAGATGAAGTTCGTGCTTAGTTCTTCACTTCTTAACTTAAAACACATTGTACATTGTATGAACTCTTCTTGTGAAAAAAATACATTTTTGTCTCCCTTGAGCATCTTTTGCTGTTGTGATTATGTGTATTTATATTATGTATTTTGCAGTACAACACAGTAGCCTTACAAAGAGCTTCATTAAAGATGCATAATTTGTCTATATTTAAAGCAATTGCTGTGCTCAGTTTCTGCACATTTATTAATCATCTGTCACAGACGTTCTGATGCATTTCCTAAATATACAGTATTAGATGCTTATGTTTATAAATAGATGACAGGTAATTAATTCTATAACACATAAAATGGTTCATTACTCTAACTTATTCTACAGTTCACTTAGCAGTGCAGGTCACCTGAACTTGATCTAATTTTAATGTCTGTATTACTGTATGGAAAGGTATTCTTCATGATATAGCATTTTAAATGGACCTGACTGAATAGTAAATGAACCACATTCATCTTTGTGACACTGCTTTGTAGGGTACTTTCCTCCAGAATCATCGCCAGATGACCTTGCTAGTTAAACTTTTTTGTTGATGCACTGTCTTATACCTCGAGGAAGGTTCATTTAATCACCAATGATTTTGAAAGAACGATAACAAGAGCTCATGTTGCATCTGTATGATGCTGATACAATAATAAACTGCCTGAAAACATAAAAAAAACAAATCAGAACAATTTCGACATTTTGTCAGAGTCATATGTAGATCATATATTTAGCAGCATTTTATACACTGACTGTTTTTGATGCAACATAGAGGTTTGCATTGTACTGTACCTGCATCATCATTATCCTCATCTTACTCTGACTGTCGTAGTTACAACATTATAGCCTGATTGAAATTTAACTAGTTTAATGTAACTGTAGTGTGTTTAAAGCTTCATGTCACTATGTATGCCGTCATGCTCTATTCAGAACTCTCTCTGAGAAACTGATTCACTATTTTGGCTTTTCTATCAGTGTGTAAAGGCCGATTCATGCTTTCCGCATGTTTGCAGCGGTTCACCTGGGTCATCACCTTGTCATCTGCCCAAGGATGTGCTGACTCTATTTGGATGCTCATATTCAATCCTAAAATTAGACTCTGTGTGGACTGTCTGCACTGTAAGGGCACATGTGCAAGAGAAGTAAACTGGACATTTGCTTTGTTCTGTAAAAAATTTACTCCTTCTTGCTGCCATAGGCCATGTCCTGTCCTGGCCATCAAGTTTTCTAGTACATATGTGTCAAATGTGTCCATACTCTTGATTGCAGTATGAAGAGATGTCTGTCTGAGGGAAAACAGAAACCATGAATTGGCCTTCATTCAGTCAGTGCTTTTTGCTGCTCTGACTTTCTGCACAAATCTTCACTTTGCTTCTTAACCTTAACATTACTCTTTTCCCAGCATCATCTTTGTGACCATACCCGAGGTGTAAGGAGCATGTCTCAGCACATTCACTAAATCAGTGTATGAAGGCTGGGGTCACATGTACAAGGTAAGATCAGTGTTTCTCTTTTTTGTTACTTAACGTGTACGTGTTTCAGCACATGTTAGCAAGATAACAGCAAACATGTCTTAAAGGACTAATAATGTTATAAGCCACATCAGTGTCAGCTTATATGTTCATTATGATAAACAAGGACGCTGTAGATTGTTTTTCCATAAACATTGTCCTGGTACTGTAAATACAAACATTGCACTACTTACTACATCTTTTAATCCTGAGCTGGAAATAGTCCTGTGCAAATGCACTGCTTATTACAGTTTGTTTACAGGTTTCTAACAGCCACAGTACCCTGCTGTTTTAGCTAAATATTTGATCTTTTAAAAAGATTTAAACCATACTGTATCTGTGACCTGTTTTTGCTTCTGTGCCACACTGACTTGCCACAAATTGGCAGGGATGTTGGAAACAACAGAAAAAAAACACATTTCTGGTTTGGGAAAACAGAAAATAAAATGCAGAATTAAAAGTGGCTTAAAAATACAAAGCTGTATCAACAAAATAAAGTGTTAATAGTGCAAAAAAAATCTTTCTTTTTCAGTCTCAGTCCGTCTCTCCTTCTCAATAATGTTGGGATGATCCATCAGTTAGGTGCTGCTATCTTTAAAGGACACATACTGCAGAACAGAGGGAGTTGTTGAGGTTCATTACTGAATCCAATTATTTTTCAGAAGCCCAAAACAACCTGAATGTTGTTGATAGATACATGTATATTGCACATGAATATTCATGCCTTTAATAAGAAATATCACCCTGGAGCAACTAACAAATTATGAGATATCCACTCAAATTCTAAAAAAAGGCCTAAAAATGTTTTTCTATCACTAACCCACAACATAACAGTTTTTCACAAGAGACACTTGTCCTAAAGGGACAAAAACTGTGATATTTCCCCCCAGCTGCTATACTTTAGAAGACCTTGTTTTAGTTAGTTTGATGTCAAATGCAAAGAAGCCTCAAAGACGCAGATGTAAATATGCTTATGCAAAGACATTCACAGAGTTTCCCTCAATACTTTGTTTTGTATGCACACTTTTTAAAACAATGCTGAACAACTGACCTACGAACGACCAGATGCATTAAGTCTGTCTCAGCACATCACAGAAAATGTGATAAAAATCAGATCTCTTTGTTAATTATGTGATCAGTTAATAGAATATATAATGTAGAAGTATCAGTGGCTTAACTTCTCAGAGTTATCTTAAAGAATATGAAAATACAGGTCAGAACACTGGGTCAGATACTGTAAATATTAGCAGGATACACTTGCCCACACCAGAGCTTGAAACTGTGCTGTTGATGTTAATTATTCCACATACCAAAGTTTCAAACTCAGTTGTTTATAGACAAGTGAACTATAAGGAATGAGAGGTGATGTTTCCTGCTGAAAAACTGATTTTAGTGCTTGAAGCAAATTTAACTTCTGAACATTTTTTTCAGTGAATGTTAAGGTCATTGCAGAGGATTTGATGACTACACTCACTAAATTAAATGCATATATTAGTCACATGGGGTAGTAAAATCTGTTAAATACCAAGCCTGCCAAAGCATGCTTAAAAGATCAAATCCTCTCATTTGGTCAGTATGCGTTATGATTTTGTCCTTTTGTCCTCTCCTGCAGTGATGAAATACAGGGGCAGATAAAATAATGTTTCCATACATACTTCATCAAAAGAGGTCTCATGCTTTGAAGTAATTAAGTCATGTAGATACAAATGTGGATTCTAAGTCCAACGTTAGGCATTCAAACCATTACCAGCTGTAGAAGACATCTCACAATCAGCTTTTTGATGTGAGTTGCAAAACAACACAAGAACACCAACAGAGCTCCAGCGACATCAAATTGTTTGTGCAGAAATTGGAGGTACATCTGTCAAAAGCCAAATTATTTAGTATGTCAAGGGAAACAGTCAGATATTACCAGTTATGCCAAACAGAGACAGGTTGCATTAACAAATGGTTGTAGCCTACTGTATAGAGATGTAGAGGGGAAGGTAACAGGAAATTAGAACCCAGAAGAAAGGTGGAGTCTAAAGAGGTGCTGAACCTTGACTGGGGCCTTTCTTCCTGTATACACCTGTTCCATAACACTTTGTCTCCATATTTAAAAGCATGAGCAGTGCATGATTTACAGTCATTTCAGAGTGACCCTATCTTGAACTCAGACTGAAGCACATGGCTCAAGTGTCAATTATGCATGGCTAAATCTTCCTTCTTTTAGAGGGAATGAGCACAGAGTGTTATTTTAGTATAAGGTGACCTCTTTAGCAGTGATAACAGTGATAAACATAAGGAAGACTAGCCTGTAAATAAGAAAACCCTCCCATTTTTCTTTTACTTTTAACAACAAAGGTCATATAACTTTCTAGTAAATGTTTTTTCAAGACAATTGCCATTGCTGTTTTGAAAAACATATTGGTATATAGTGATTTAAATATGTCCCTTTCAGATTTGCTGATGAAGAGTGGACTGACATTGTTTCAAATTCTGTGGTAATGTCAAGGGAACTCGTACCAGACTCATCTAATTCAATGTTTGAATAGAATATATTGAATAGCTTTAGAAATTCACTGGAAAAATGCTTAAAGATACTCCAGAGTGCTGGAGGAAGGGACAGCAATAGCTCTATAATTAGGGTGCTGAGTAATACATAGCTCATAGTAGAGACCATATAAATACAGACAAGCGGTGAACAAGTCAAGATTAAAGTCTGCTTTATTTGTGGAGATAAATATCACACACAGTACAATATCTCAAAGCTCTTCAGACCTGCATTATGAATGGTTCACAACTCAAAGTACCTGAGAGGAGAAGGAAAACACATCAAAAAAGTCAAACTAAACAAGCGAACTCTTATTGGGGCTCGGGTGCGGTTGTTTTGGCCTGCACCAGAATGCGATTACTGCGTTCACATCACACAAAATAAACTGCACCAAAAGGAAAAACAAACTTAAGTTTGATTCAAATGGTGTAGATGCAAAAGCACTCACACACTCAAGTGTGTTGAGGTCATTCCCATATACATTATCATTTACAATTTATTTGGGAATGTAAAAATAGATACAATCAGACAAATTCCAGTGCAATAATTAATTATTTTTTTTAGGTGTCTTCTATTTAATTCTCAGTGTGTCTATACACGGCTGGTTGCCAGCTGTTTACATATTCAACAATGCACAATGATCTAAACTCAACCAGTCTGTGCAGAACATCAGTCAGCCATGAATTAATTAAGGCTTTCTGCTCTGATAAGTACCAGCCAAGAGGTTGCTGTATAATTGTTAACTGTATGCTGAAGGGAATTTCACTCATCCAGTTGGCCCTCTCAAGAATGCTTGAACTACTGGCAGAATATGCATGCATGTCAGGTCTGATCAAAACGCACCCAATTGTGAATTTCAGCATATCTGTAATGTAGTTTGATTGCAAAAATTAATAATGTAAATGAGTTTTCAAGAGTTCACTAGTACAGAATTCATTAATTTCCAGGAACCCAGGGTTGTAATTCATAGCTGTTGAAGGTTGCTATCAGGAGGACAGCATCAAGGTCAAATGAATTCTTGCTTGGTTTACACAGTGTACAGTTTTCCTGATAAAACCGTAGATCAGATAATTTCATCCCAGGTTAACTGAATGACAGTATATTCATAAAACCTCTACTGAATGGCACGATTAATATCAACAGTTTCATCTTCACTGCATGTAGGTACGGTTGTTTTAGGACAGTTCACAACTACAACCAAAATGTTCTGCATATTTATTAGCTAATGTTAGTCGTAGTAGTAAGTAATATTTCAGTATTTGCAGGAAGTTGGAAGAATTCATTAGAGAAGATTACTCTGATAAGATGAGATCTTACAGCAAAAAGTAAATGCATTATACATTCTAGTTATCCAACCTTAAAGGAATAGTAATAATTCATATTTTGGGATTTGAGCTTATTTGGGTTATTGCAGAGTATCTGATCAGAAGAGGGAGAGAACATTTAACCAGCAGCTGGTTAGCTTAGCTTAGCATAAAGGCAGTGTGACAGAGCTATGGTATACTGTACTTGGTGTGTTCAAAACAACAAAACAATGATAAATTGCAATCTTAATTTGGTTTATGTGCCAAAGAAGCTTCAAGAAGTTTCTTCAGCTAATCAAGAAATAGTCCAGTAGTCCAAGTTTTACTGTTTTTGCCGATTAAACAAATGAGATATATTGTGTTGACTAGTGAGCTTTAAAGACGCTGGTAGAGTGTTAGGTTATGTGTTACCTTTGTGCAAAATCTGACTGGTCAAAGATATGAAAATAAGATTCAATTTTGATTAAAGGTAAATGCACTATTTACCTTATTCTCACTAACTTTAAACCTGTACATAAATATACAACTCTGGAAAAAATTTAAGAGACCACTGCATGGAAGCTATGATTACAAATCAGGGTTAATCCACCAAATATTGATTTCTGAACACTTCCTAAGTTAAAGCATTAGTAATGTGTAAAAATGAATATGAACTTGTTTTGTTTTTTTTGCATTATTTGAGGTCTGAAAACACTGGACCTTTTCTTTTTCATTTTCTTCAAATAAATCTAAATGACAATATTTGTATTTGGTATTTGGGAGTTATGTTGTCAGTAGTTTATAGAAAAAAACAAAAATGTTAATTTTACTCAAACATATACCTTTAAAAAGCAAAATCAGAGAAACTGGTACTTTTGCAGTGGTCTCTTAATTTTGTCCGGAGCTGTATTTGGAATGTATTACTTTTTTCAGGCTTTTTTCACCAGCATGTTAACTATTTATTAGAGCTTTATGTTCTCATGCCCTGATGCTGTGATCACTCTCAAAGGGGTATCAGTATCAATGCACATGCCTGTGCTTTTCTCTGCTTGTGTGTGTGTTTGTGTGTGTGTGTGTGTGTGTGTGTTGGGGGTGGGGAGGGGCTGAGGGGTTGCAACTCAAACAGAAGCCACTTTAATCTCTGTCCTTGAGAGTAATCTTGCCTCTGTGCAAAATGGCTCACTTTATCAACTTGGTGGCAGCCTGCCCTGCCTGGAGTCTGGAGGCAGCAGCAGCAGCAGCAGCAGAGGCAGCAGCGATGCTTTCCTCATGACAGCTCTCAAAGAGCAACCAGACGATCACCTTCTCCAGAGGCCCACTGTGTGCTGAGGAAGGACAAGGAGGAGACTATTTATGTCTTACTACTACTGATCTAACTCTGATCCATCATATGAATGACCCATATCAATAGAAATCATTTTAAAAGCACCCAAGGTTGCTTGTTCTGGTCTGATGATGGATGTGTTTTTGAGGAAAGTTAGAACTAGAGTTTTACTGCTGTTGTATTGATCTTTTTATTAGTGTTCTCTACCTGCGTTACAGAATGGCAATTGCACCACCTTTATACTTTCTTGCTGAGAGTTAGATGAGACAATCTCTTGAGTGTTGAGTTGTGTTAATTCCAAGCAAGAAGGCAAATATGTGTACTTAACAAAATCTAAGTCATATCATCTTGGTTATTATAGGTAATTAAGATCCCTTTACAGGTGATGTTGCTGTTTAAGTGATGAAATATTAACTGGTTCACTAACGGTTCTACTGTGATGTTTGCTAAAAATGTGCAGAGGTGGGTAGAGTAGCCAAAAATTGTACTCAAGTAAGAGTAGCGTTACTTCAAAATAATACCACTCAAGTAGAAGTAAAAAGTAGTCATCCAAAAAATTACTCAAGAGTAAAAAAGTACTTGGTGAAAAGACTACTCAA